>JABFTP020000144.1:6835945-8055854 GCA_013387265.2 Cryptolaemus montrouzieri | reverse complement strand
TTCTTTTCAGGTTAATGAAGGAGTACTTCAGGGCTCCATACTCTCGCCAACTCTTTTTCTGTCACAGATCAATGATCTGATCCACTTCATCGAAAACAAAATATTCGGGTTTGCGGATGACTTTACCCTGGTGTCTAATCAGAATCCTATAATCGCTGAGGAGAAACAACGACAAAGATACCAACAGAGAATCTCACTGAATTGACACTTGGAGAAGATATCAGAGTAGTGCCGGTTGAACTTGGTCTATTTTAGGGAGAACTTCACGCAATTAGCAACGTTCTTCAGAAAAGTCATTGCTGGAGAACTTCCTCTACTCATGAAATGATATCCAATGACTTCAGAAACGAACATGAACTCACACGGCGTCACAGTCAACTGGCATGGCCTTGTGCCAAATCTGCTTCTGACTCAAACCCTTCGCTGAAAGGCGGCATGTTCCGAAGAGCTGAAAGGCTTGGTCCCAAAAAGAATCCAGTTCTTGTGTAAAATGTATTTGTCTATGAGTGATGAGTTTCGCCTTCACCTGAACAGTATGATGAATCTGCAGAATTGCCGTTATTGGTCCACTGAGAAATCAAGAAACATACTTGGGAATCCCTCCGTCTGTTCGCCTGTTATTGATTTATATTTTTTCATAACATGCTTACAGAAAAATCAATCCAACTGTGACATTTAGGATGGTTTGTTCTCATTGATCAAACTTTTCTAATATGACAGAGCGATATATCTCTTCAAATTAGGCAGTTTCAGCATGAGTACTACTTGCTCACCTCTGTTCTCCGAGCGATGTTTCAAAAATATATACTTACACATAGCTATCATTTCCACACTGCGATTGATCTTCACCACCTCTACTGGTATCGTAACCTCGTTGTTCGTGAATCTTTCATCTTTGAGGAAATAAAATACATTCGTTCAAAGTAAATCTGATGAATAAGGTGAATGGTAGAACAAATTAAACTAGATTTTAACCATCTTAATATCTGGCCGTATAGCTGATGCTTTATCATCTTCAATATTTGTAGCCATATGACTGTTCTACGTTTTTCGCCTATTTCATCAATTGCAACTCTGGTGATTATTAGAAAAATCTATAACACATACGCAGCTGTGCAAGTCTATGGTGCTTGTATTAACTTCCTTCTTGAACGCAGGTTTTCTGTGTCCAATCGACTAAAGTTTTGTTTGAATTAAACGTTTTTCTTCAATTTTTGAAATTTTTTTTCATTTGCTCATTTTATTATTTTTATATACAGGGATATCCACCGGGACCGTCCGTTAAAAACTTTTTGAGTTCCAATTACAATATCAAGCTGAAATTTTATACGTGGCCATAACTAGCGATTTCCAATTGAAGTGAAATATTTTCGAAGTGATACCACTTATCTGTCAGAACTTTTGACAGATTTAATTATTTTTGTTATAAACTCAATTCTTGAGGAACATTCAAAAAAATTGTAGCTCGTAGATCTTTTGCACTACAGACACAATTTTTGCTTGGGTAAATAGGAGAAGGATCAAGGAATTTTTTGAGCAATCTACACATGTCAAATGTTTTTTGCGTTGTTTTGTATGATTTCTTCAATTTGGCCTTTTTCAAACAGCAATAACTCAATTTTTTTCAAATTGCACGTGCCAATTTTTATATCGCCATCAGATGAAGCGTCAAATTTCAGATGGAATTATATAAGCATGTACTATACCCATCTCTTACAGTTCCGAAATAATTTGGGAATATATTGAATTTTGATGATTTTGCAAGAACTGATAGAGAATGCTTTGAAATATTGGAATCAAGTACCTGAACTGGCTACGCTCACCTGACAGGTGCCTAAAATGAATGTACTTGTCACTTCGTTCATTCGAATTTGCACGTGAAATTTGAAAAGAAGAGTTATTGCTGTTTGAAAAAGGCCAAATTGAAAAAATCATACAAAACAACGCAATAAACATTTGACATGTGTAGATTGCTTAAAACATTCCTTGATCCTTCTTCTATCCACCCAAAAATTGTGTATGTAGTGCAAAAGATCTACGAGCTACAATTTTTCTGAATGTTCCTCAAAAATCGAGTTTATAACAAAAATAATTAAATCTGTCAAAAGTTTTGATAGATAAGTGCCAACAACTTGGGTATTTTATGCCTTGCTCAAATGTCGGTTCTAGATGTATAATAAGAAAGGTAGATTGCCTTTTGAAATAACAAAGTGATGACCCACTTCCAGAAAATATTTCACTCCCATTTGAAAATCGCTAGTTATGGCCGCGTATAAAATGTCAGCTTGATATTGTAATTGTAACTTAAAAAGTTTTTAACGGGCGGTCCCGGTGGATATCCCTGTATAATATATGACATTACTTGCTGATTTAAATATAAGTTATATCAGCTGAATACATTGGTAATAATTTAAAAATATCGTATTTCTTTTGGCATGCGACGCTATAGTTCTTAGAGTCTCAAAAGTTATAAAAATTTTTGATAGTATTGATAGAATCCTCCTCAATTTTTTTGATCAAATTGATATCCTGGTTGTACTGATATAAATGTTTTATTTTCTCAGCATCAGTTGTGACAACTCCTGCGCCACACTTCATATCAGAATCTGATAGCATTCCTCAAGCAACTACTGAAATGACGGTTGATGATTTGAAAAAGAAACTCCCCTGGTTGGCAAATATTTTCAACGCAGCAAACAACACAATCAAGCTAACACCAGGTAATAATCAACTTCTCTTAGAAAATTAATGATAACAATCAATAACTTTGATTCCAGGAGAATTCATACTGGATAGTGCAACTCCTATCCTTGATGTACCCGCGTGTCCAAATACACCAACAAATGCAACTGGAACTTGTGTCTTATTGAAGGAATGTCCCCAAGTTCATGATCTTCTCACAGATTTAACTACGTATACTAAATACTTCTGTGCTCTGAATGAGTAAGTTATATCAATGTTTTTTTATTTCAATTCGCTCTGCTCATCTATTCATATTGAACAGAAAATCTTGAATAACTGAATGTACAGTTCACTTAAAACAAAACTAAAATCTTTTCACGTTGAATTTGTACGCTGAATCAGGTGGAAAACGTGAACAGTATCGAAGTAGATTATTTGCAGCATTAGCCTTTTATTGCCAACATCATTTACCTACGAGTTTGCAAACAACACACGCCTGGGGTGTGTACATTATTTAATGATCATTTTGATGGAGGAAAATTTTGTTAATTTGGTTTTTTGATGAAATTTAGTTGCTTTAGGTATTATAAAATGCCATTTCAGATGAACGAATATTTTCATTTAATAATTAAAGTACTTAATTATAAATATGTGATTATCACAACTCCAATTACAAAAATAAGTTTTTCTTCCTTTACCTAAGCATCATCTCAAAATGAAAAAAACTGAGGAAAAAATCATTCTGACTAAACGCCAGACATAATAAAGAGTACGGAACAAATAAAAAACTTGAACTTAAATCTATAAAGAATATCAATGATCGGGATTAACGGTCATGGCAAAAAAGGAATTTTTAGCTATAGAAACATTTGATTAGTTAGAACCTCTCCAATCAGAAAAATGACATCACAGTGTAATGTGATTCTGAATTTTTGTAGTAGGAATGGCATATTTTCAAATGGTGGTAACCACAGACCGAAACCTTGCAATGGTTGCAAATCATTCTAGATAATCTCCTCTTTGAATATTTGAATTGTGGAGGCCGTTACTTGATGTAGATCCATGATATAAATGAGATAAAAAACACAAGGTTTAACTTTAATGTACACTTTATTTGAAAAATTCGACGACGTTTCGCTGACACAGTAGCTTTATCAAGAATGAAAAACAGAATGAAGAGTATGGTATTATAAACAAATCGTAGAACAAGTTGGATGAATAACAGGAAAATCCACACCGAGCCATTGTACAGTTAGTATGAAAGGTAATAAAACTAATTAAACAAGTTAAGTAGGGGTGAATAATTCACATCTACCTGTTCATTCAAAAGCTTGTCCGAATGTTTGTATCTATTTATTTCTAATGCTTCTAGGAGATCTAATTTTGAACTTTTGATTTTATATGTAATATGTCAAAGTTTTTATTGAATGAATGGTTTTCTTTTATTAGGTGGTTTGAATAATTTGAATCAGATTTATTTTTATCGAAGCTACGTTTATGTTCAGATGTTCTTATGCCAGAACTCCTATAGGTCCTACCGATATAAATTTTATCACAAGAACCGCAAGTGAGTTTATAGATTCCTGATTTACTTAATTTTTCAACCAGAGATTTCCGGACGAAATGAATTTTCGTCCGAAACTATTCAATTTTAAACAAAGATCCAACTATTAAATTCCAGAAAAATATTATAATTGCAATAAATGACGCAAAATCTTTAATTAAAGCAAACGATAAATTCAAATTAATTTTACCAAACCTCAACCACCTCAACTGTATTCACTCATTAAATTGCATAAAGTAAATAACCCCGTTAGACCAGTCGTATCTTACGTTATTATTAATTATTGTTCATTCAAATCAAAATTTTCTATAAAAATTCTTTCGAATTGATAAATAACATAAAAACGTTAACCTACCACCTAACGCAAAAAATTTTTCGTTTGATGTTGAGAATTTATACCCAAGTGTTCCTCCAGGTGATGTCAAAATATTAATCGAAAACATATTGAATTCAAATCATGTTAACCACATAATTTAATCAGAAATATTGAATCTGTTGGACGTTTGTATTGAACAAAATTATTTTTCTTTCAACAACATCTATTACAGTGGTGAAAATGGTTTGATCATGGAAATCCTTTGAGTCCACTTTTAGCAGAGATTTTATGAATAATATTGAACAGAAAATTCATACACATCCACTCATTTCCAAATTTCTTTATTGGTATAGATATGTTGACGACATCTTAGTATGTTTCATCGGAACTACTCGCCAATTAGACTTATTTCTTAATTTCATTAATTCCATCCATTTGAACATTAAATTCACGATAGAAATTGAACAGAACGATTCCATTAATTTTTGGACTTAAAAATCACTAAACAAAATAATAATCATGTTTTTCGGTCTTTCGTAAACCAACACATACTGATACAATTATACATAACTACTCATTACATCCAATTCAACACAAAGTTGCAGCTTTAAACAGCATAGTACATCGGTTACTCAATTTACCTTTATCAGTAGAAGATTATAATAAAGAGTTAAACGTCATCAAACAGATAGCCATTAATAATTCATATAATCCGGATATGATAGATCTAATCATTCGTAAAAACTGTATCAGAAAGCAATAAATGAAGTATATCCTATTCATAAAGACTATAAAATATTCAACAGTTTAACATTCTACGGCTCTGCAAGTACAAATATTAAATCCTTTCTCGTCAAACAAAATCTTAATATAACTTTCAAAACTTCTAATAACTTAGGTAAACATATTAAAAATAATAAATCTCGTGTTGAAAAATCAAGTAAATCAGGAATCAATAAACTCAATTGCGGTTCTTGTGATAAAATTTATATCGGTAGGACCTATAGGAGTTTTGGCATAAGAACATCTGAACATAAACGTAGCTTCGATAAAAATAAATCTGATTCAAATTATTCAAACCACCTAATAAAAGAAAACCATTCATTCAATAAAAACTTTGACATGTTACATATAAAATCAAAAAGTTCAAAATTAGATCTCCTAGAAGCATTAGAAATAAATAGATACAAACATTCGGACAAGCTTTTGAATGAACAGGTAGATGTGAATTATTCACCCCTACTTAACTTGTTTAATTAGTTTTTATTACCTTTCATACTAACTGTACAATGGCTCGGTGTGGATTTTCCTGTTATTCATCCAACTTGTTCTACGATTTGTTTATAATACCATACTCTTCATTCTGTTTTTCATTCTTGATAAAGCTGCTGTGTCAGCGAAACGTCGTCGAATTTTTTCAAATAAAGTGTAGATTAAAGTTAAACCTTGTGTTTTTTATCTCATTTATAAGAATTCCTCCATTATTATGCTTTAGAGCAGGGGTCTCCAAACTACGGCCCGCTGGCCAAATCCGGCCCACCAGGGCCATCAATCTAGCTTGAGACTAGTATCATCAATCTGGCTGACGACAGCCAACAGTTTTACTGTTGCTGTGATAAGTTGAATGGGAGAAAATGAAAACACAGAATGATAATTACTAGGTTTCATTTACTTGCAAGGTAAAACTTTAAGACAGAAATTAATACGCAGAAACTTAAGCTTGAGTATCTCAGCCTAAGCATATTCTAACAAATAATTATTATGAAAGCAATCACACTAAAAAACACTCATGATATTTATGAAATTGTGATTTTGTAGCGACAATTGTTTGTAGTTATGGATTAATTTTACTTGTACCAATTATTGGAAGAGAATTAAGATGCTCATCAGTTAATTTAGATCTGTAGACGTTCTTCATCTTAGAAAACATTTTCTCATACCAGTACGTAGTACCAAATACAGAAAATAACCCACGAGCAAAATTATGCAAATTATCAAATTGTACCAGTGGAAGACTCTTACAAAATTCCAATATTGCACTGTAAATCAATAACTCCCATTTGGACTTCCAGAGCCAGAGTCTCAACGTCAGAATCAAAAGGATTTTGAAAAAACCTAATTTCATTCGCAATCACATCAAAGTCTGAGACACGAGAATCGAAATTCATTTTAAAGCACTCAAAGTTTCGATTGCAAAATCAACGGGAAATTCAGTCTCTGTAGGGGGCTGAATATTTCACATGTTTTGAAATATGTGAAAACATTTTTACGTTTTGATATTGGTGTATAAATCAGGAGATGCTGATTTTCTCCTTGTAATCTCAAATTCAGTTCGCTCATATGATTTGTCGAATCAACATAGAATGGTAATTTCCACAGCAATTCACTGTTTCCTGAATCAGCACAAGGGCGATGCTTCTCATTCAAAAAATTCGGAATTGTCGGTGATTCAGTCCTGTGAAACTGATGAATTTAACAACCGATATGACTGGTTTTAGAACTTCAGACAAATCCAAACATTTTCCGCACGAGTACTCTTTATGAATGAGACAATGTAATACTAACTGTTTTAAACCACCATCATTTTCTACAGCCTTTGACATAAGGGCGACCACTCCTTTATTTTTCCACATATATTTTTGCCTCCATCGGTGGTGAAACATTCTAAGTTTTTCCATCGAAGGTTCTTTTTATTAATGGTATTTTCAACTCCTTAAAAATATCTGCCCCAGTTGTCGTGCCGTGAATACTATCAATATCAAGTAGTTCTTCATACACGTAGCTTTCATCCACGACCGAAAATTTTCAAACGTTTGTTGACTCACAGACCAGGATGTCCATATTTGTCAGACAGTTGAGCTGATATATTTTCTGCGATGTCTTGCACCCCGAGTCAAGATGGTTGGCTTGTATCATTTCTCCATCGATGAATGATTTTTCACGTTTTGCAATTTCAAGAGCCACACGAAAGCTGGCGCGAGTTGCAGACTCTTGCTCAGCATTTTCTTTGGTAAACAAAGATGGCTGCGGTTTCAGTCCGCGCTTCGAAGTTTCGATTTTTTCGTCCGCAAACTTCCTGTATATTTAGAGTAATTTTGAAGATGTGACGTTCAATGTTATATTCTTTGAGAACAGCTTTGGTTTCATTACAAATTAGACATAGCGCCTTATCTACTCAATAACAAAATACTGAAGGTTCCATTTATCTTGGAACGTTCTGCATTCACTGTCTATTTTCGCTTCTTTTCCATACTAATAAATCGAACATAAAACAAGTATAATCAAAATACTCTTACTTATGCAGGGTGTTACTTTATTTCACAATAAACATTCCAAACTGACTCGCAATGGCGACGCTAGCCTTTTCATACCTATGCAATTACTATCATCTAGAAGTGATCGAAAAAACTAGTCAGAACCAGAACTTTCTCGAACCAATGCGGAAATTCTCAAATATACCACCTGTTTGTAGTTAGTGGGTAGCCGGAATAGATAATACCTGCATCACAGAGCTGCATAGTATTACTACTCAGCACTAGATGTCCTTCAAAGTTCGGAGACCTCTGGTTTAGAGAAACCACTATTAATCACAAATGATAGAAGTATGAAAAGTAACGTAACGTACAAGAGAAGTACCTTTGAAGCATAAGGGTTACTGTAGAAATATTGTTTTCCATAGGCTGTGATATAATATAAATTTACTGATAGGACCAGTTAACAACTCAATTCATTCACAACGGAATTGATTAGCCTAATTTCATAATACCATATTTCTGAATTGCACAAACGACAAAACACAGCGCACTTTGATATCTACACGCCTGAAAGGCATATAAAAAAGCTACGTGATCCGCTAACAAAACGCATGAGAGGCATAGAAAATATTAACGTGATTTGTCAACAACACGCCACCGTGACGTAGTGACTTATGGTAAAGAATTCAATAGTCACATGGAAATGACATCAGTTTCCTCTTCTTCTTCCAGTTACAGGACAACTAGGTTGAAGCAGCATATCTACGAGGGCGCGCTGAACCCGCTGCCTAGTGGAAAAAGTTGAATTAGTGTTCGGGTACACGTTCCTGAGGTGTGTTATTGGCAACACAGGGTTAGGCATGCCCGGCGTCAACGATTGGGAAATTACGCCAGTGTGACAGTATTTCGTATTTCGCCATTTGCGCAACCATTGATGTTTAATAACCTTTTCATCACTATTACACCAAGACACAATTTTTAATTTTCCAAGTATTCCAATTAAGGTGGACGATAACATAAAATATCATCGTCACTTGATGAGTACCGTTATCGAAACACTCGTCGAGAATTGAAAATGAGAATCTGACAAAATAATGATAATTTCAACTTCCTTATTCATTCAATTTGTTATTATTTCTTCTTTGATGCCTCAGCAATTCACAAAGTAAAAGTCTGTTAAAAAAACTTTCAATTTTGTTTCCTTCTAGGTTTGCTGGAGTTTGCTGTCCAGTGAAAGAAGAAGATCTCTCGAAAATAGCAAATATTCAAGTATGAAGAAAGTCAATATGATATGAAGAAAGAGAAAAGGACACTGTTATGTACTTTGTTAAATTTTAACTGGAGAATTTTGAGAAATTTTGTACGTGATGTATGTTTTTATATATGAATAAAATGAATAAGACACAAAATACATATCTATGATTGTAACGATTACGATAGTTTAGTGTACTTCAAAAAACTGACACTATACATTCTGTCAAAAAAGTACCGGAAAGTGATTATTTGCAAAATCTGCTTAAAACGATTGTCAAAATTTTCATTGTTGCTAAGTTGGCTCAACTGATTTCTATACTGACGCGGAGTATGAACGCCATCTGTCATTTAGTTTGTTCACAGTGATCGATTTTTTCAATGCGTTTATCTTCCTCGTAACAGAGAAATAACTTATAATGAAGTCCACAACCTGATGAATCAACTGTCTTTAACGTATTTCATCATTGTAGGTGATTTTAACGCCCACAACCAGATCTGGGGCTCCACGCACACATTCGGCAGAGGAAAAATCATAGAAAAAGTCATAGACTCCCTCGATTTATTCTTTCTTAATATTGGTCTTTTAACATATCCACATGCACATCCTCCTACATAGATCTGAGCATCTGTGATCCTAGAAGTGGATCTCTACTTAGTTGGAACCCTCTATCTAGCCTATACGACATCAACCATTCTCCAATTCTCATTTCCGATAAGAAGATAAACAATGGCGACTAGAGTAATTTTAGACAGTGCGCAGAAGACCAAATTTCCACCTTAATATGCGTTGAAAATATAAATGAGGCCCCACACCAATTCACAAGCTGTCTAATATCTTCTGCGGAATAACATATCAAAAAACACTCAATGAACTCATCCGAAAAAAACACCTGGTGGAACAAATCTTGTTCACTAACCGACCAAAGACTAGAAGACCAAATTTCCACCTTAACATACGTTGAAAATATAAATGAGGCCCCACACCAATTCACAAGCTGTCTTATAACTCCTGCGAAACAACATGTAACAAAACACTCAATGAACTCATCCAAACAAAACAGTACCCTGGTGGAACGAATCTTGTTCACTAACCGTTCGCGTAAAATTCTAGCCCTGATCTCTGGAAATGAAACAATTATTGATAACCAAACCATAGCAGAGACTCTTGGCGAACATTTCCAACAAAAAACTGAAAACGCTACACATAACCCTCCACGGATTCTTCAAACAGCCCAACCATTGAACTTCTCGACTCAGACAATCTGAATCTACACTTCTCTCTTATCGAACTTGAAGATGCTCTGTCTTCGGCAAAATTCTCCTCTGTGACAGGCCCTGACGATATACCATCAGCCTTCCTAAAAAACCTCTCTCCCAATATCTTGATTCGAGTACTAGAACTCTACAACCGGATCTGGTTTTCCATCCATCTGGCGTGAATCCATCATTTTTCCCGTCTACCTCCAATCGATCCAGACTCTTTGAGACTTTGAGAAACATAACCTCATAAACAAATCTCAGTCAGGTTTCAGACCGAACCGTTGTACATCGATAACATTGTCACTCTTCACAACGAGATTCTACAAGCTATGTCAAACAATATGGAAACCATCGCCGTTATTTTCGATATCAGTGGTTTTGATACTACCATTCAACTCGTCATTCTTAACCGACTCGAACAGGTTAACTTGTCGGGCAACATCTTTCATTTTATCCAAAACTTCCCCGCCGACCAATCATTCAGAGTTTCTATCAATGGCTCAAAATCCTATCCCATTAAGAATGGAGTCCCGCAAGGATCAGTTCTTAGCTCAACATTATTTCTCCTCGTCATTAACGACATGTGTTCCTCCATACAATCACCAATCAGATACGTCTTATACGCAGATGATCTCATCCTCTACTGACAGGGCAAAAACCAAGAAAGCAATATACTACAGAATTCCATAAACACTCTGGACGAATGGTCAACAACATTTGGCTTCAATTATCGACATCAAAATCGAAAGTACTGAAATTCAGTAATAAACAAACTCGTCCAATACCAACTTAAACCTGAAAGGCCGAGCTCTCAAAGAAGTTAACAACTACAAAATCCTTGGACTTACATTCGACAAGAAACTCAGCTGGAAAAATCATATTGATGATTTGAAACAAAGCTGCATGAACCGACTGAACATCCTGAAAGCACTTGCGCATTATCAATAGGGAGCCGAAGAACAAGCACTACTCAAAATTTACAAAGCCCTAGATTACGGTAGTATACTGTTCAATACCGCATCAGCATCTAATCTCAATAAACTGAATTCTGTTCAAAATACTGCCCTTTGTTTATGCCTCGGAGACTTTCACTCCAGCCCTGTGGAAAGCCTTTATCGAGTGTCACAAGAACTTCCATTGAAATTCCGTAACCAACAACTGCTACTAGCCTACGTTGCCAGAACATCCGTAAACCCCGACATCCAGTCTTCGAACACCTTCCTTCTCTAACACTTTTAGACATTCACGTTCCATACCTGCTCTTGCATATAAACTACCACAAAATACCAACATTCTTGACACAATTCCAATCACTTCCTCATTATCGCCCCATTCTGAGAACTACTTACTTTGCCCTATGCGAGTCCCATTTAAAATATGGATTGCTGGCATGGGGTAATTCGACAAGATCTCTGACTGATTACATTGACTATAGAGCCGATTGTAGGACATCTTTCAGAAAGTTAAAATCATGACATTTCCTGGCTTGTATATTTTTGAATGTTTATTATATGTATATAAAATGTGATGCCTTGCCTTTCAAAACATTTAAACTAAAACTCAAGAATTTTTAACTGAAAATATTTTATACTAGATATGAGTTCCTCAATTTTAACTTCTTATCGTGATGCTCTGTGAATCATTTATTAATTTTAGAATTTCACAAAGATGAGATCTGAGATGGAAATTTCCTAGTTCCCTAATATTTTGCTACTTTCTCATTACCCCGTTTTCCATCTAGTTCATTTTTTCTGTTTATTTTTGACAACTCTAAGCATATAAATGTATATTAGGCAATAAAAAAATTTGTATTTGAATTTGTTTACATTCTCAATAACAACTACCGCGGCGAAAGTGGTTCATGCCAAGGGAAAAGATCTATTTTGCTTCTTTAGTAGTCGATTTAACGATGCGTTTACTAATGATACCGAATACTATTTATTAATACATATGTTTGTACTGATGTACTGATTAGATCTGCGAATGAAGAAATCTTTAGCCGGGAATATAAGAATTGTGTCGCATTTTTTTTCGGCGAAATGTGAAAACGCGAATGTGAGAAGCACGAATAAGGAGCTTTTATTTACTATATTGAATCGTTCAACAATCAAATAAATAATTCTCAAAATGAGGCCTTTCACTGTTATTTCTTGGGTTTTCATCATTAATAAACAAAATTGAGTTTCTACGAACTAATCCTAAAAAATGTCAATTATTCTTTTTTGTTGTATGCAATATGATTAGGTTTGCGTCAATTCAGGGAATATACCTTTTCCACAAATTCCCTAATATATTGATTAACACTACTGAAATAACATGAGGTCACCTATTTTTTGGTCTTGTGAGAGATAACTTCATTTATAATAACGTCCTGACTTTATTCAGAAACAGTTGTGTTTACACTAATTGTGCACTAAACAAGAATACCTATTCCTACGGTGAGTGTAAAATGAACGATTTATTAGGGTAGATTATCATCCAATTGTTCAATCGACGACAGTTTCACGTGATAGAAATCCATTTTCACAAATACAAGTAAACGATGATTTCTACTGAAATATATTATTAATTGCTCGACGCGTTTCGATACACAGTATCTTTATCAAGAGCGAATGAATACTACAAATATATCTTACTAACAAATTTTTATATATACTAAAGATGCAATCCACTAAGAGCTATCCGTACTTGAACTAATGTTTAGGAAATAAATTTAATAAGAGTGAGTTATTTATGTCTACCTGATCATTAAGAATTTCCGGTGAATACCTAAGACTGCTAATTTCAAGTACTTCCAGAAGGTTGATTACCTCTATTCTCAGAATGTAGGATATTAAATTCTGAATTGAAAGGGTGACCATTTTCCCTAAGGTGATTTGACTAATTTGAATCGGTTTTTCCATTGATGAAACTGCGTTTGTGTTCAGAGATTCTAACATGAAAATTTCTCCCTGTTCTACCTATATAAAAACAATTGCAATCTGCACAATCCAATCTGATTTATTTTCTTCATTAATTGAAGATTTATGATTCCTGATAAATGAACCTAAATTTACATCATAACCATTATTTATTGCGATCTGTTTAATCAAATTCAATTCTTTGAAATAATTATCATTAGACATCGATGTGTTCAAGAGTCTATGTATATAGCTATTAAATGCTGCAACTTTAATTTGGTAAGGATGTGCCGATATTGTGATATCTGTATGAGTAATAGCTATATACATAGACTCTTGAACACACCGATGTCTAATGATAATTATTTCAAAGGATTGAATTTGATAAAACAGATCGCAATAAATAATTTTGCCACCGGGATGGGGTCACACAAACGATGGAAACACTGATGGTTAACACAAACACTCTTTGTAAACGTAAATTTAAAATGAAATAAAAACACGTGGTTCGTTAGTAAACAACGGCGGTTTGGCAATATGGTCGGTGGCGTGAGTACGGAAAGCCGACTCGTGGCAACGCGTGCTCCAGCTGGTTTTCTAAGACAGTGTGAATTCGAAGAGGTCGTTGAAGAGAAAAAGCCGGGAGTCTCCGAAATGCACGGATATTTAAACCCTCGGTCGAGGTGGGCGCAGAGTACGCTCTGTGCCTAGGCGATCTGTGATCAAGGGAGCGTGGTTAACACGGTAACACGCTTATTCGGAGGGGCCTAGAGCGATCTATGGTGAGATCCGTAGTGGACACGGTAACAATGGTTATGATGCAAATTTAGTTAGCAGCATATTACATAAGAAAAAACAAAAATTAGCTTCACAACATATGGATCCAATCGGTGAACACCAAGACAAGAAATTCCATAGTTTAACATGTATAGGCAATATTAGCAATGATGTGAAATCCTTCTTAAAAATTCAAATTTAAATATAGCGTTCAAAACATCAACAAATTTAGGTTTATTTAACAGGAATTATAAATCTGCATTTAATAAAGAAAATAAATCAGGTCTTTATCGATTGGATTATGCAGACTGCAATTGTTTTTATATAGGTAGAACAGGAAGAAATTTTAATGTTAGAATCTCTGAACATAAACGCAGTTTCATCAATGGAAAAACCGATTCAAATTATTCAAATCATCTTAGGGAAAATGGTCACTCTTTCAATTCAGAATTTGAAATCCTACATTCTGAGAATAGAGGTATAAAACTCAACCTTCTGGAGGTACTTGAAACTAACAGATTTAGGTATTCGCGGAAATTCTTATCAGGTAGACATAAACAACTCAACCTTATTAAATTTATTTCTTAAACATTAGTTCAAGTATGGATAGCTCTGAGTGGATTGCATCTTTAGTATATATGAAAAATTTGTTAGTAAGATATATTTATAGTATTCATTCGCTCTTGATAAAGATACTGTGTATCGAAACGCGTCGAGCATTTAATAATATATTTTAGTTGAAATCATCGTTCACTTGTATTTGTAGATTATTATCTTCGGAAAAAATAAAAAGCTTTCAGAAATAGACGCTTAGTTAGTTAACTGTTCAAATTTTCTAGTATGCTATTGTAAAATTTATTTCTTAGGATCGTAACAATACCATATATGAAATCAAGAAAGTGTTTTGGTACAATCTTTTGAACGATCTAAAATAATCTTATTATTCAATTAAATCCCATTCAAATTGAACTAAAGATTTGAGGTGTAGTAGCTGCCAATCGTTATCAATATCTATTATAAAATTTCGAAAAATTCAATGAAACATACGCACTTACAGTTCAATATGAAACATCAAACTGTGACTATAGCCAAAGTTCAAAATGCGCCTAAATATTATCGAAAAGTTAATGCATTCATTTCATTCAACGATAAAATTCACTATCGAACTTCAATTAAAGGATTCATTCAACTTTTTGGATTTAACTATCACCAAATTAAGTTATTCACATGATTTCTCCTAATTTTTTCAGGTGTTTTTCTGTTATTGCTCTTTCTAACTGTTTCAATTTCTCTTGTAATTAATTTGGACTTTATAGGACTAGTCCTCGACCTTAAGCATATCAATGAATAGTTCATGCAAAAAACTCTATTCACAATGTTTCACATATCTGCAGTACTGAAACATCTAAATCTGTCCATCATGTACATCATTTGTATCCTAGATATTTTACAAACATGTTGTATGCTGTGATTCAACCAATTTTTTTTCATTTTAACTTTTTCAAATACTTATCAATCTAGACATTCACTTCGCCACGGAATCCGAGAACAGAGTGCGGCGTAATCGGAGGGCGTTTGTGAAATGAGAATAACTCAGCTGTTTTTCAACGTAGAAAATTTTTTACCCTGCAGTGGTCGCGCGCGGACCCTCGCTCCGCACCGATGCAAATTATTGGATTTCTTTGCACCCCCACCACTTGAAGTCATCCCGATCCGTTTACCTTCTTAAAATCGCGTGTATTATCCTAGTACTGAGTTTGAGTTTTATAAGTGGCGGCGTGCCGGCTACAGAAATTTTTGCGGAGTGAGAGTCCGCGCGCGACTACGAGTGTTACAAATATTATCAAGATAATATTGTTTGTTTTTATATTTTCCGGCTATTCGTGTTTGATCCTGCAATGAATTATTCATACGAAAAGGAACAGGAAAGATTGCAGCGTTTGTTAGATCAGTCTTTTTTTATTCCGAAAATGAACTCGAAATTGAAGAAACGAAAGTAAATAAAGGTCCAAAGTTTGTAGGCAAAAATGACAAGACAATGTGACTGAAACATAAACCGACACAGACTATAAGAACTCGATCGGAAAATCTTGTAACACAATTGCCTGGTACCCGAAGTACGAATAAATGTCTGAAAACGATGTACGATATATGGAATTATTTTTTTCCAGACCAACTACTGAATACAATAGTTGACAATACCAATACACATATTCAACAAACTTCCATGAATTACTCCCGTGAAAGGGATTCGAAATTGACCGACATTTCGGAAATAAAAGCACTCTTTGGATTTTTGTACTTGGCCGGAGTACTGAAGAGTAACCACCTGAATACCAACAATTTGTGGAAAACCGACGGCACTGGCGTTGACATATTTCGACTTACGATGTCTGAGCGGCGTTTCAAATGTCTTTTGAGACATCCATTTCGATGATTTGGAAACTAGACAGTTGAGCAACCGATAAACTTGCCCCAATCAGAGATATTTTTGAGATTTTTGTTGATCAGTGCATAAACAGTTTGACTCCTCTTCATTATGTAACTGTGGATGAAAAGCTAGAGGCCTGTCGTGGACAATGTGCATTTCACCAGTATATACCTAACAAGCCTAACAAATGCGGCATCAAAATATTCGCACTTTGTGATTCAAGACTATATTACAATTTGGAAGTTTATGTTGGAAAACAGCTTCCAGGGCCTTATGAAGTCAGCAATTTTCCACAATTTGTAATGGAAAGAATATGCGAACCAATAAGAGGAACTGAAAGAAACGTAACTGTGGATAACTGGTTCACAAGTTTTGATCTTCTGGAAAAATTCAAGAAGGATTTCAAGCTCACTGTGGTCGGAACTATCAGAAAAAAAGTGTAACACTCGTTTCTTATATTCCAAAAAAGGTAAAAATGTATTACTCGTCTCTAGTATGCACTATGACAACCAAATTGATGACACTACTGGAACACCAGAGATGATTATGATGTATAACACAACAAAGGGAGGAGTTGATACTGTCGACCAATTATGTTCTACATACAATTGTGAACGTAATACGCGACGTTGGCCAATGGTTGTATTTTACTCTCTGTTGAATATTGGTGGTATAAATTCCCTCATCATCTTCAAGAGTAATGATCCGAATTCAAAATTAAACGGGAATTTTTGAGTGATCTTGCTTTCGAACTCATAAAACCCCATGTGGAGGTTCGAAGGTTGTCAAAGAGCCTACCAAGAAGTCTTACTACAAAAATGAATGAAATCCTCAAAAAGAAGAATCCAACTCATGAGCACTTGACGAAGTAGAAACGACCATAGCCGACAGAAAACCAAAGAGGACAGTGTGGGGTGTGCGATAGGGTGAAGAATATATTCTCGTGCCATGAGCATGCCACTTTAGTATGTTCGGAATGCTTCAAAAACAATCAAGAGGATGCCGATTGAGTTAGTTAATTCAATCACTTCCTTCAGCTTTTATGAAGATGAAGTTGAAGTTTTTTTTTAAATTTTTATATGTTCCAGACCCTTTTCATCTTGTTTTTTTTTTGTTACTCTACTACTTTTTTTTCATTCAAAACCTTTTAAATGGAGAAAAAATAGAAAATCGCGGTGCGAATTTCCAGTCCGCGCACGACCACTGTTGTTTTGTAACAACAGAGGTCGCGGGCGACCACTACAGAGTTGGTTACGTAAAATGAAAGCTGAGATATTACCACTTTGTTTAGAAAAAGTGAAAAGAATCATGTTCGGAAAATGACATCACGCTAGATGACGTCCGTGTTCTGCATTTCTGTAGTCGATTCTCAAAGCTCTGCATCATCCACTCAACAAATCGGAGTCGATTACCCCAACTTCTCTTGTGATGGCTTCTTTCAACTCTTGCAGATTTCGAGGTTTATCGACGTAGGCCTTTAGGTTTCCTCAGAAAAAATAATCACAAGAAGTGAGATCCAGTAAACGAGGGGGCCACGGCACATCACCAAAACGACAGATTACATGACCTGAAAAAATGTGACGCACAACTTTCATTGGCACTCTGGCTGTATGTGTCGTGGCACCATCCTGTTGGAATGTTTGTTCATTCTTCGTCATCGCAATTCTGGAATAAAAAGTTCTCCAGCATGAAAACATATCACTCAGAGTCTACAGTTACGGTTGCCCTTCTCTCATCCTAGAAAAAATACAATCTAATCTCCCCATAGCTCATAGCACACCAGACGGTGAATTTCTCACAGCGAAGTGGGGATTGATGCAGTTCGCGGGGTTTTACTGCTGCTCAATATCTGTTCTATTTAAGATTATCAACCGAAACCTATCGTCATCACTCTTAATTATCCATGGTTCATTTTCATCATCGATAATCATTTGCGTTCTCTCGGCAAACTGCTGGCGTTGTGCATAATCTCCTTCATTCAAATGATGTACAACCATGAGCTAATAGGGGTGAAACTGGACGTCTTGGTTAGATTATTTATTAGATTATTAATTACAGCTTGTCTAAGTCTTTCCACGGAAGCTGGTGTCCTTACACTTCGAGGACGACCTTGCGGTTTCGAATTCATTGCTGCTGCAGTCGTTCTGATATCCTGTACCCATCAGATGATTGTGTCACGATTGGGAACTGAAGCGTTACGATTAATGTTGAAGCGCTGGCGAAAGCACCGCTGCACGACAATACCATAGTCTCCAGATTTTAAATACTCTTCAATTATCCAGATTACCATTGTGAACTAAATGATAACTCCTCCTGAGTCGAATGACCTCAGCCGCTTCCCTCTACTCACTGACCGTTACGTGTACTACCCGTTCCAAAAACGCCCTTCCATTACGCCCCACTCTGTATTAAGTTTAACAATTTGTCTTTTCGAGGAATTTCGAATTTAACTGAACAAGCAGGCATACCATATTGGTGCATCCCCTAATCAGATATATCTGGTTATCGTTTGTTGTTAACTGAAGGTTATACTACTTATCGAGTCGACTCTGTTGTATTAGCATCCAACTATCATTAATATACTGTAGATCAATATTATCACTCAACTTTGACGTCGGAAATTTCCAGATTTTGAATCAAAAGTTCAAGTAGGTTAAAATAGCAATTTATCGAGTCTCTACTAATGAAAATGTTCTAATTTCTGCGAATTCCGTGATCTATACTTAGAATTTCAAATCAAACAAGGGATTTAACAATGGAAATTTCATTTGATTCCTCAGTATGGAACATATTTCAAATTCGTCCATGTTAGGGAGCATGTATCAGGATTATTATATGATTATTACAAGAAAAATTCAGTTTAATTATAAATCGAAGCCTTTATGAATACATTCCAAACTAAATAGGTTTTTTCATAATAATAATCCTCGTAGCAATTGATACAAGGGAGATCGGATAAGTATCTGGTCTGACCTCGAAGTTGAGGTAGTTATTCGAAAAATTGTTAGATGATACATACAGTATAAGCTTTTTATTCTCGGGGTACATATTCCATAAATATGCTGCGAACATAGAAACCGTGAATTTGAAATGGTAATTTATATGACATTAAAGGCGATACGTTCCAGGAGGCATAATAAAAAATAAATATATAAAAACATGAATTTAATTCGAGTTTTCGACCATACTGATTAATTATTATTTTCAAACTTAATCAATGGTTTAATCAATTTTTAATTTTTTTCTTGTTTGGCAGTTTTTGAAGCTTTCGTAGATTCATAAAGAAATCACAATGCTCAATTTCCATTCCTAAATCTTCACTAGGATCTTTTAAATTAAATGCCACATTTCCAGTGATTGTTGAAGCCTCGTATTCAATCAAATGAAGTCAAATATCTATCTGTTTGAACCCATCACATCTCATTCCATTCGCAATTTCAGTAATGTTTACCGGGTACGTAAAGACACTACTTCAGGCGAGCTTCTGAGAGTTCTGAAAAGTCACCTTAGGCAAAGGTACTCCGAAAAAAAGGGAAAACGAAAATTCTCAACATATAGCATCTGCGTCAGATGAATCAAAAGCTATTTGGAAAATTATAAATGAGGAAGCTGGTAACGGCAAGACAAGTTCGAGCCTCGTATTCAATCAAATTAAGTCAAATCTCCATCTTGCATCTCCTGAATATCACTTGATTCTATCTGTTCGAACCCATCACATCCCATTCCATTCGCAATTTCAGTAATGTTTACCGAGTACGTAAAGTTGTAAGCTATTTAGAAAGTAACAACATCATAAGCAATTCACACCATGGCTTCAGAAAAAGAGATCAACAACAGTCGCTTTCGACTCATACGAAAATGCTGAACTATTGGCTATTGATCTGAGTAAAGCATTCTATTGCATTCTCAGGGAGTTTCTACTGGAGAAAATGGATAGGTATGGTATAAATGGGAGAGCTCTGGGAATTTTTAGGTCTTATCTACAGGATAGAACACAAATTGTATCATGGATTGGAAACGTTTCAAGGGAAATAGAAATTATATATGGAGTTCCGCACGGCTCAATTTTGGGACCCGTGCTATTTTCCATATATATTATTGACTTGTCATCGAACTTAACATGCCTAGAAACATGTCTTTATGCCGATGATACAAACCTATTGAATATGGCTCCAACAGACACTGAGCTAGACTATAAGGTGACCGAGGTCCTAGACGCAGCAAAGGAGTGGTTTTCGGCGAATGGACTGAGGCTGAACCGAGAAAAACACAAAGAATCAAGTTCCAACTGGAACTGAAACCTGGAAAATCTGTATAGCTTTGTTTTCTATCCGCCGAGTAAAGGAAATAGCCAATCAGGATATCTGTAGATTGGCATACTTTGCAAGTTTCCATACCACATTATGAGATTTTATTGTGGGAACATAGCACGGAGGTCAGTAGGATACTGCTGAAATAAAAAGAGGCTAAATGAATAATTCGTGGTGTTTCCAGAGCGACGAGTTATAAAGTTCAAATCACAAAGCGTGGGGCGTGGCTACTTTCCACTTTTCAAAATATCACTGCACAAGAGTGCTAGAGTGGTGGCGCTGTTTTCGTTTAGAAGGACAGATCGTGTACTTTGCAGTCTTGAGCATGTCTTGGTCGGGTGAGCAGCGCGCGTTTGTTGTTGAGACCTTTAGCAAAACAAGTGAATCTGTTATCGTGACGCAACGTGTCGTCCGCACGACGTATCATTTGAACTCTTCTCAGAGTGTTTCCGACTGGAAAACAATCTTGGCGTGGATGCCAAAGTTCCAAGCAACAGGATCTACACTAAATGTGAAGAGAATCGACCCACCTGTCACCGTCAGAACCCCTGAAACCATCGTTCGAGTGAGGGCGTCGTTTGAGCAGTGAGAGATTCAATGAACTGAATATTTTCTGAATATTATAAGACAACAAATATATTTCAAGACTGATGGTAATACAATGTCAGCAGGATAAACTGCTGTGTTAGTGTCGAACACATTAGCATTGTACAACCTCCGCGAGCTTCACCAAAGACTCCTCCACAGCCCAAAAGTCACGGTTTGGTGTGCACTATCGAAAGTAGGCATCATTTGGCCTTACTTTTTCTAAGAGGGTGGCGTCACAGTTACCGTGAACTCTGATCGGTACTGTGACATGCTTCAAAATTTTTGCGCCCGAAAATCGAGGAATTGGATGAAACCTACGACCAACAGAGCTTCTGGTTCCAGACAGATGGTGCCACTGGGCATACGGCCCATCGACCACGATCAATTCTTCAGGAGATGTTTCCTTGGAAACAGTTCAGTGGCCCCGCGGAAACCCTGTGCCTTTTTTTGTCTTCTGCTGGAAACAGTTCAGTGAAAGTTGTGAAAGTCATGCGGAATTTCCATGAAAGGCTAAACATGTGTGTTGCCCACCAGGGCCATCATTTGGAAGATATCATTCTTAAAACGTAACTGAAAAAACTAAATTATATAACCTTTCTATCGAAATAACTTTTTTTTTGTAAATGGGTTGGTAAAACACTTTACGGGAGTAAATCAATCCTTTGAAAAGTGGGGGTCAGCCACGCCCCTTTTGTATAATTCATTTATAAATAATTTTCTTTTGATTTTAGAACATGAATATCGGTATAGGTTTCCTTGCAACTGTATTATACTCAACATCAGTACTTGGTAACCCACCTTCCACCACCCAAAGTTGGGTTACAGTACCAAAAGAATCAAAGGATGAACTTGATGTAGAAGGACCACCAAAATACAAGGTAACTAATAATTTTCTTCTTATTCTAAAGTTTTGCCTATTGCAAGATGATTCAATGTCTGTGTTCACACGATCCTTAAGCAGACCAAAATTGTAAGTTATCGGAAAGATGTTCGATGGGATCGAGTTCCACAGCACACTAGCCCAGTAAACAAAAGATATTTTATTGGAAGAGGTACGTGTCTGAGGTAGTTGATGAGATTATCCGCAAGTCTAGTTTACTTTGGAAGTGGATCCTTTTCGAAACCAAGCCTTTCTGTTCTTCGGAACATTTACCATGGAAGCATCTGTAGAAAAGAGAAACATGCCATCTTCGAGCGTGAGGTTGGAGGTCACGAGTGATCTCTGGGTCTCAGTATTCCAGAGCATGTCGTAGCTGTGCCTTGCATAAAAGCATCAGCTTTGATTGCGTGAAGTACTGCTCAGTCATGAAAAGAGAACTGAGTTTAGCAGAACCAGATTAGGCAAGGGCTGGCACATGGCAGCAAACTCCAGTATTGACTGTGATGCCAAGAAAATTCATGTTCTTTTCTAAGAACTTCGATATCATCGCATGAATAGAGGAGGTTTTCCTGCAGTGAATGTTCTGGAGTACGTTGATGATTTTATCTGGTTCGAGTTGAAATTGACCATGTTCAACCGGCCCCTATCCGATATCTTTCCAAGACTCGGTAACAGTAGGTAATTTGCATAAATTTAAGATATTACGGATGCTTTCGGAGAGATTGATTGCCTCGGACCTGAGCAATTATTTAGATAAAAACGAGGAGCAGCTCCTAATGGACCCAAAATCATTTTCAGGTATGTATCCCACAAGAGAAGAAATAATCAATTTCCTAGTAAGATGTATCCCTTTTCGCCGAGTATTTTGAGAATGTTTTAGAACCTTCAGCAACCAATTCTCAGGGATTTGATGATAGCATTGAAAATAAATATTTAGTAGTAGCTATCTGGATAGTGTTGTACTCTCAGAAAAGGAAATTGCTATTGCACCCAGCTCAGTTGATCCTTCTAAGGGTTCAGGGCTGGATAGAATTCCTCCAACATTTCTCTGGAACGGAGTCTACTGACCGAGTTCTAGAACCTCTGAAATCCTAGTCATAATGATTTCACTATGAAAAAATTAGGAGAATACCTAGATGTTACAGAATATATATATATATATATATATATATATATATATATATATATATATATATATATATATTGAATAATTCTTCTTGTCTCAAGTTTACATATGTAGACTCCTCATGAAGTTAATCGCGGAAGATATTTGTCCCACCAAATATTTGCCAATGGGAGGTTTATCTCGGAAACAGTGGAAAAGAGCACTATTCCAGTGGGATTATTTCGCTCGTTTTCTAACGTTGATATTCACGGAACGGCGAAAGATGTCTCCCAAATGTTTGGAATTTTAACGTTTCCACATCTGTTAGTTATTGTTCGTATCTTTCTCGAAGGCCGGTAGCGGGTTCGCGTGTCCGTCCATAGAGGGCGATTATATATATATATATATATATATATATATATATATATATATATATATATATATATATATATATATATATATATATATATATATATATATATATATATATATATATATATATATATATATATATATATATATATATATATATATATATATTCTCCAAATTCATCAAAATAATATTATGGATTTATATCCTCATTTTGTTCAACACGAATCTTCAACATGCATCTTCGAATTCCATTAATTTGAGAAATCCATCAACAAATATTGATCGTTATAATTTCAGGATGGAAAGAGAGTACCAGAAATAACCTCAATGAAAATAGAAACAAATGTTGCCAATCGTTTTGCAACAACAGTTGTAACCAGTAAAGTAAAAAATTTCGATGTAGAAGCCCAGGAAGTAACCTTCTCAGTGGTCTTACCGGAAACAGCATACATTTCCGGGTTTGTTATGGAAATCGACGATGAAAAGTATGAAGCGTATGTTCAAAAGAAGGAAGAAGCAAGGAAAACGTATGATAATGTATAACAGTTTGAAATTCCGAATATAATGAACACTTTTAATTTCCAATATTTTATTAGGCTGTGGCAAGTGGAATATCAGCGGGTCATGTTGGATATAATGCCCGAGATTCGAATAGATTCACTGTTTCTGTGAACATTGAACCAGAGAGTAAAGCTATATTTTACCTTACTTATGAAGAACTATTGATAAAACAAAAGGGGCATTATGATATTGTCATAAATGGCATGATTGTGGTTTTGGCCGGCACAACCATCTGAAAATAGATTTTTCTATATAATCCAACATGAAAGTAGCTACTTCGTTTGGACCTTCATTAGCGACGCCTTCACAATGAGAATAAAAGACTGATTTTCCAGTTTTCAGATCACATACGCAAAACTCCTATAACCACAGTGGTCGTAGGTAAAAAACCTCCTGGACAGCAATACAGTGTGTTCCAACGAAAATTTGACCCCCCCTATAACTCCGAAATGAGTAACATTAGCGAAAAACACCAAGACACGTCGATTTTTGTTTCGAGGGGGAGCATTTTTCGAAATAATTCGAAACTTGTCAGATCAACCCCCTACCCCCAGCAACCCTAATTTCGAAATTCATCATAGGGAATAAGGGTCGAGTGGCACCTTACTGTAAAGGTCTGTCAATTCTCCATTCTGATTTGTCATTTTTAGAATTTTAAATTAACATACAGGGTGTCCCAATCGAGGGTAAAGTTGAATTCCTGCAAATCCCAAATACTAAATGAAATCGATTTATTTTGGCATAATGCAAGCGCAGGTTTATGCTCGGTCTAGAAAAACGACCTACACTTGTGAATTTGGAGTTGGTGCAATCAACCCCCTATTTCCAGCATCCCCAACTCAAAAATCATTCGATCGAAAATAGGTCAAGTGGCACCTCGTTGGAAAGGTATTTCAATTTTCTTCGAATTTGGTATTTTCGAAATTCAGAATCAGCATACAGGGTGCCCCGGAGCAGGAACACTGAAAACCCAAATAACTTTTTGAAACTGGTTCATTTCGGTATAATACGAGAACATGTTTATGTTTGATTCGAGAATAAGACTCTCTTGCGTGAATATGGAATTTTGCAATCAATCTCTTCCATTCAGCATCCCCAACTCAAAAAATCATACAAGTGATTACAGGTTGAGTGGCAAAGTTCCAGAAAGATTTTTCTATTTTCTGAATCACTGAGGCATTGGTTTCAGTTTGGCAATCGAGGTTTTCGGCGTGAGGATCAGGATGAGAGGATGATGGAGAAATTGATTGGATGCTCATCTAAACAGGAAAACGAGATTTATTGAACTTGTATTCAATTGAAAACAAAAAACTAACTTGATTATTACAACAATTGTTCAAAATGACCTCCGCCCACCTCCATACAGTTATACAGACGATTTTCGAACTCTCTTCTTACATTAGCGAAAACTTCAGGAGTCAAAAGTCGGCATTCTGTGATAATCCTCATCCGCAGCTCCTCCTGGTTTTCTGGTCTCGTGGCATAAACTTTAGATTTTAGATGGCCCCACAAAAAAATCTAGGGATTTAAATCTGGTGACCTGGCTGGCCACTCAACAGGTCCTCTTCTACCAATCCACCTTCCTGGGAAATTTTCGTCTAAATATTGGCGCACCTGAGCATCATAATGCGGAGGAGCACCGTCTTGTTGAAAACGCATTTCGTCCTCAGAAAGAGTTGGATCGTTCTGTAAAATTTCTGTCAATCTAGGATGTATGTGTTCCTCTAACAACTGTAGGTAGCCATTTCCATTCAGATTACCCTCAATAAAGAAAGGCCCAACTAGATGATTGCCAAAAATTCCTGCCCAAACGTTCAACTTCTGAGGCCTTTGCGTGTGGGCCTCTCTAAGCCAATGAGGATTCTGTGT
This sequence comes from Cryptolaemus montrouzieri, assembly GCA_013387265.2. Taxonomy (NCBI): domain Eukaryota; kingdom Metazoa; phylum Arthropoda; class Insecta; order Coleoptera; family Coccinellidae; genus Cryptolaemus; species Cryptolaemus montrouzieri. The sequence continues at coordinate 8,029,730 of JABFTP020000144.1, read as the reverse complement.
GTCCCAATATCGACAATTATGTCTATTCACTTCACCACTGAGCATAAAGGTGCTTTCATCAGAAAAACAGATGTTATTCAGAAAATTTGGATTAGCGTTTAGGTTTTCACTTAGATTTTCACAAAACTGTAAACGACGATCTGGATCATCTTCGTTTATTTCATGCACTAATTTTACCTTGTAGGGGTGAAATTTGTGATGTTTCACGATTCTATGGACAGTTGTAGCTGATACACCAGTCAGACGAGATAGTTTTCTGATCGAAGTAGTATTCTCCATTCGTAGATGACCCACTACTGCCACTTCCGTTGCCTTATTTCTGACAGGACATGCCACTTCATGTTTTTGTTTGCCACCGAACCCGTAGCTAGGAATTTGTCAACCAAATATTTAACGTACTGGTGACTGACTCCTTTTCTTTCAGGATGGTTCCTATCGAATATCCTTGCCGTTTCTTTGGCACAACTGTTATTTCGAAAATACGTCGATACAATTTCGACCCTTTCCTCAGTGGAATAAACCATTTTCAGATTAATTTCAACTGACGAACAACAACAATAATGAGGAACTGATCTGAATAATAATAATATTTCATTGCAAACATGAGAAATAACAGATGACTGCACGCCAGATGGAAATGAAAAAATGTGAACATTTTCAATGCAGAAATCAGCTTTATTTCTTCGTAATTGATGCTCAACACATCGTACCCCAATACTTTTAACAGTTTCGAATTAATTTTAGTTGATAATTTCAAATGACGATATTGAATTTTTCGAAAGCGACATCCTGTATGGAGAGCCGAACTGAATGAAATGCTTTAATCATTCTGGAATTCAAAAACCTTTCTGAAGATATGCCACTTGAATTATTTGTATGATTTTTAAGTTGGGGATGCTGAATGGAAGGGTTGATTGCAAAATTCTATAACCACACAAGAAAGTCCTATTCTCGGATCAAACATGTTCTCGTATACCGAAATGAACCAGTTTCAAAAAGTTATTTGGATTTTCAATGTTCCTGCTTCGGGACACCCTGTATGATGATTCTGAATTTCGAAAATACCAAATTCGAAGAGAAAATTGCAGTATCTTTTCAACGAGGTGCCACTTGACCTATTATCGATCGAATGATTTTGAGTTGGGGATGCTGGAAATAGGGGTTGATTGCACCAACTCCAAATTCACAAGTGTAGGTCGTTTTTCTAGACCGAGCATAAACCTGCGCTTGCATTATGCCAAAATAAATCTATCTCATTTAGTATTTGGGATTTCCAGGAATTCAACTTCACCCTTGGTTCGGACACCCTGTATGTTAATTTAAAATTCTAAAAATGACAAATCAAGGTGGAGAATTGACAGACCTTTTCAGTAAAGTGCCACTCGACCCTTATTCCCTATGATGAATTTCAAAGTTAAGGTTGCTGGGGGTAGGGGGTTGATCTGAGAAGTTTCGAATTATTTCGAAAAATGCTCCCCCTCGAAACAAAAATCGACGTGTCTTGGTGTTTTTCGCTAATGTTACTCATTTCGGAGTTATAGGGGGGGTCAAATTTTCGTTGGAACACACTGTATGTAGCAGTGGCAAATTTTGCATAAAATCAAATGCATTCCATATACCTCAGAGTCACTCTTGCGCTTATTTTCAATTTCCTGTATTATTTTGAGAAATTTATTTGATTGCCTTTTGTGGATCTCAATATCTGCTTGATATGTTCTTTTTGCAATGTCTTCAATATGTGGATTTTTTAATTTAATCTCTTTTAATTTCTCACACAATGCGCAGACATCAATTTGCTTTCTACCGAAAGATGAGCTGAAATTTTCTTGATTTTTGATATTTTCAATAAAAACTTTTATTTTACCTGAAGATCTGGATATTTTTGTGTATACAATATGTGCATAATTTCAACATTGAGTTTTCCATCTAAACAATAAGATGATGTATCTTCATTATATTAGGTCCGCTACAAAGTTCTCGCTGTTGTTTTTTTCATGAAAATACAACTTTTTTGAGAAAAATGATTACAAATAAATCATATAAAATATTTCACATCACTAGTTACAACTTTTTCCCATCTTTCTGGCAGAGGTTGAATATGGTAGAAGTGTTCGTCTTTTGAGGCTATTCTCGAATCAAGCCAATTTCGAGTTCTTCATATGAGCGGAACTGCTGATCAGCCAGACCATGTGCCATCGAACGAAACAAGTAATAATCGGATAGTGCAATATCTGGGGAATATGGCGGGTTAGATAGGACTTCCCATTTGAGCGTTTCCAAGTAGGTTTTAACGGTAATAAAAAACAAGTACTGTGTTTTAAGGAATTTTACTTAATAATTGCGATTCGTAACGCGTTTCACTACACCGTAGCTTCTTCAAACGAATGATTATGCAGAAAAATGTAAATGAGAATATAACTATAAATGTTCTTGAGTAATTAAAAGCTTATTGGTCGGCTCCTCCTAAGTGGTTATTTATGGCAGGTATATCCAATAAAATTAAGGAATAGATTGCTCCCCGAAAAGATTCAATAGAGGTGAAGGGCTTAAATCGACTTGTTCATTGATGAGTCTACCTGAGTGTTTGTATTTATTTATTTCTAAAGTTTCCCAAAGATCTACCTTCCAATATTTATTATCTGTATGCAAAATTTCAAACTGTGGGTCGAAAGAATGATTATTTTCTAAGAGATGATTCGCGTAATTTGAATCTACCAATGTAGAAATTATCACAGTCATTGCAATTCAATCTATAAACACCTGATTTATTGTTTTTACCTGGTTTGGTTTTATTATTTTTATATATTTGCCTAAATTATTATTAGTTTGGAAAGCTATGTTGAAATTATTGCTACTTAAGAATGATTTCAGTTTCTCACTTGTAATGCCAACGTAGGTTAAGGTGTTGAATTTTTGTTTCAATTTATCGACAGGGTAAACTTCATTCAATGCGATTCTACTTTGTTTTTATTTAAAATATTATTTATTAGTTTGGGATTGTAACCATTATTTTTGGCTATTTGTTTAATCAAATTTAGTTCTGTGTTGAAATTTTCTGGTGATAGCGGGATGTTAATCAATCTATGAATAAAACTATTGAATGCTGACATTTTATGTTGATATGGATGACACGACGAGTTATGTATTATAATATCTGTATGTGACGGCTTATGGTAAATTGCGAAAACATGTTTTCCATTTTCATTCGAAATTGTTACGTCTAAGAAATTTATCGAATTATTGCTTTCTATTTCGGTTGTGAATGCAATTTTGGATGTAATGAATTTATATGATTTTCGAAAATTTTCAACTGTCTATCTGTTCCTGTGAAGCAAATAATGATATCGTCTATATAGCGATACCAGTATAAACAATATTTACTGAGTGGATGATTATGAATTAATTTCTCTAAGTTATTCATGAAAATTTCTGCTAACAAAGGACTCAACGGATTGCCCATAATCAAGCCGTCTTCAATAGTATAATATTTGTAATTGAAATGGAAATAATTTTGATCTAAACAAATTTTTAATAATGAAAGAATATCTGATTTAATGATAGTATTGACATGATTCCTTTCTAATAATTCTTCAACTAAGTAATACGTATCTTTTGGAGGAATGTTGGGAAATAGATTCTTAACATCGAAAGAAATAAGTTTGGAATTAGGTGGTATAGTGGTATCTTTGATATTGGCAATAAGTTCGTATGAATTTTTGACCGAAAATTCAGATTTAAAATTGCAATGTTTTATTAGCAAGTCGTTGAGGAATTTTGAAAGTTTGAACGAAGGTGCCGTTACATAAGAAACAACAGGTCTAATAGGGTAATTAGGTTTATGAAGTTTTATCAACGAATATAATTCGGGGGATTGTGGATTGGAGTTAATGAATTTATATTTTCTTGGTCTGTAATTAATGATTTTGCTGTCGAAATTATGTTTTTAACAACTTTCTGAAATTTTGCGGTAGGATCCTTAGTTGATGTTATATAGTTTCCGGCTGTTAAGAATTCTTCAGTTTTAGAAATATAATCGGTTTTACTAATCGCAATGACGGTGTTACCTTTATCTGCTTTAGTGAATACTAAATCGTTCTTGGTACTATTTTCACGAATTGTTTTATTATCTTATAATCGGAATTGCAATGAGGTGATAATTTCGAAAAGTCTTCTTTGATGATTTTTGCTGTTTGATGTTTGGCTAAAATATTATCTTTGGAGTTTCTGAGAATAATTTCGGAGTCTATGCCTAACTGTTCAAAATTAGTTTTATTATGTTTTGGATGTAAATTATGTTTGAATCCTTTTTCTAATAGATCTTTTTGTGGTTGTGTAAAATCGGTATCAGTTAAATTAGTGAATCTTTCAAAAATTTATGGTCTAATAATTTAGGCAAATATATAAAAATAATAAAACCAAACCAGGTAAAAACAATAAATCAGGTGTTTATAGATTGAATTGCAATGACTGTGATAATTTCTACATTGGTAGAACACATAGAAATTTTAATATTAGAATATCGGAACATAAACGCAGTTTTTCAAATAAAAATCAGATTCAAATTACGCGAATCATCTCTTAGAAAATAATCATTCTTTCGACCCACAGTTTGGAATTTTGCATACAGATAATAAATATTGGAAGGTAGATCTTTGGGAAACTTTAGAAATCAATAAATACAAACACTCAGGTAGACTCATCAATGAACAAGTCGATTTAAGCCCTTCACCTCTATTGAATCTTTTCGGGGAGCAATCTATTCCTTAATTTTATTGGATATACCTGCCATAAATAACCACTTAGGAGGAGCTGACCAATAAGCTTTTAATTACTCAAGAACATTTATAGTTATATTCTCATTTACATTTTTCTGCATAATCATTCGTCTGAAGAAGCTACGGTGTAGTGAAACGCGTTACGAATCGCAATTATTAAGTAAAATTCCTTAAAACACAGTACTTGTTTTTTATTATTGATAATGGAATTTTACCAAGTAAAAGCCTCCCAAATTCAAAGGTTTTAACGGGTTTGGAACATGAGGCCGAGCGTTGTCATGATGCAGATTTACTTTTTCGTGTCTCTGCTCGTATTGTGGCCGTTTTTCGCACATTGCTCTACTCAATCGCATCAATTGAGTTCGATACTTTGGATTGCTGTAATGAATCCATTTCTCATCACCCGTTACGATTCGATGAAGAAAACCCTTTCTGTTTTGCCGCTGGAGCAGTTGTTCGCAGGAGAAAAGACGACGCTTAGCGTCAACCGCTTGGAAATGGCCTGGCGTGTAACTCATAAGGCTAAAGCAAACTCTTCTTGCGTTTGGCGAGGATCCACATCGAGCAATGCCTTCAATTCAGCGTCTTCCCAGATTTTTTGCCTTCCTTCACGGGGACGGTCGTCCACATCGAAATCACCGTTTTGAAAAGACGGAACTAATCCCGGCACGTTGTTTCACTTAAAGCTCTCTATGAGCTTCAGCCGCCGTTTTCTTCGAATGAAAGAAGAAAATCAACACTTCCCACAAATAACGATTATTTGGCACTAAATCAGACATTTTCTCACAACTAAGAGTATATGACGCAAAAAAAATCACTTATGTGTCACAGTGGTTTGCTTACCATATGTCTAAGCTTTGTTCAAGACGTTCTTGATATGTAAAAATCGACCAGCACTTACTGTTGGAGCCATCTATTAGAAACAGCGAGAACTTAGTTGCGCACCTATTATAAATAAAAAAACTTACTAACATAGATAACACTTCTTTCAAAGTTTTTAAAACTCAATAATGTTCAGTAATTAACTCAATGCACAATAATTGCAAATAAAAAAAAATAGCTACGTATTTAGCCTAGCAAGATGTCACGTATACTATCTTGTTAGGGCCCGCGTTAACAATACCCATCAACTGCTGTTTTCTCTTCTAGTCACCTCCACTCCCCTCATATTTATACAACTTTGGAGCCAAAATCAAGTTTATAATAGATCTTCTTTTTGAAATATAACTTCGAACGAAAATAAACAAAGGAAAGGAATAATCATTATTTATAATAAAAAATGAGATCAAAATTTTTTATAAAACTACTAAAACACATTTTCAAAGTTCATATAAATGTTCATTGACTGGCCCTGGATTTTGGATTTCTCATAATTTAATTCAGTTTTCATCTAAATTTTCCAGGTGAATATCCATGAAACTAGACCTCTGTCTTTCGTGAAGGTCCCATCTTTAAGATCAGGTAACAAAATATCCAAGTCTGATGAGAAACTTGACCCCAAAGCTGATATTCACCGTATCGATAAAAGCACAGCTAGCGTCACCTTCAAACCCGACAATGAAAGACAACAGAAATTAGCAAAAAATCTAGGTACCAAGGAAGGAGATGGTCTCGCTGGTCAATTCGTTGTGCAATACGATGTGGAAAGAGATGCAGAAGGAGGAGAGGTTAAATTTTTTTATGAACAGTTTAATGATGTTCTCACATAACTTTTTTATAGATCCTTGTTTCAAACGGTTTTTTTGTTCATTTCTTCGCACCAAATGATTTGAAACCCCTTCCTAAACACGTGATATTCGTCCTTGATACCAGTGGGAGCATGTCTGGAAGAAGAATTTCCCAATTGAAAAAAGCAATGAAAAGCATACTGGATCAACTCAAAAACAAGGATTCTTTCAATATCGTAGAGTTCAATTCAGCTGTCGAAGTTTGGAATATACCGAACGAAGAGGTTCAATATCAAGAAGGTGCAAGATATTATTATTGGCCCAAAATTTCCACTCCGCAACCCAATATGATTGTAAGTAATTAAATATATTATTAAATCCACACTTGTAGAAAGGGGATAGAGAAGTCGGGTCTTTGTTGAGAGGAATCTATTTTATGAAGCGATTAATATTCAGCAATAAACGGAGGTCAACCTGTTCCAGAAGGAACTGCTCTAATATCCCGGGAGTCGATAGATTCCCAACCAATTTTTTTCTGTTTCAAACAGTTGTATTATAAAGTTTCGTGGATGGGTTTCCGTGAAACACATAGAAAAACAAGGTTTCACCTTTTCTTATCAAATGACAAACATTCTTTCATTTTATTTTCTTCATTTCTCTTTGTTGCTGTGCCAAACCGATCCATGGTGGAGCCGCTGACATTTACTAAAAAATTGCCCGAAGCAATTCTCAAATTTTCGGTCAAGGAGAAATGATATACACAAATCTATCAATGGCTTCCACGCTATAAGTGACTACAACGCATAATGAAAGGAGAGGGAAAAACTTTTATCTTGAAAAATCCTTATTGCGGTAAGAATATCTCTTTCAAAGTATATCAAAGTATCCGCAGGAGAGTTTCCATAAACAATTCATTTAAAATTTCATTATTTCATTGGATGGAAAAATATATTTAGAAAATAGAGATTTTAAACAAAGATACCGTAAGGTTTCGAAAACTGCTAAGAAAAGATGCAATGACACCATCTTAAGTAATGCAAAAAATGAATATTCTGCTACCTGGAAGCTTATAAACTCATTCAGGCAAAAAAATACTTCTAGACCTTCTTCGTCGCTTCCATCTCACCTCTCGAGATTGTGAATGCTTTGGAGGAGTCAAGAAATAGTTGTGATTTCTTTTTAGATTCATTTCAAACAGGTGACTCCAGGTTTGATATTGCTGAGCTAAGTTGTTGCAAGATGCATGGTCCCTGTGAGGGCTACTAGCGCTTGTGTGCAAAAAAGTATTTTGGCGCCCCTTAAGGCATTTTGGATCATGATTTTTTATTTTTCTTCAAGGTAGGAGGTTGATATATATATTTATATATATATATATATATATATATATATATATATATATATATATATATATATATATATATATATATATATATCAGTGTGTTCCAACGAAAATTTGACCCCCTATAACTCCGAAATGAGTAACATTAGCGAAAACACCAAGACACGTCGATTTTTGTTTCGAGGGGAGCATTTTTCGAAATAATTCGAAACTTCTCAGATCAACCCCTACCCCAGCAACCCTAACTTTGAAATTCATCATAGGAATAAGGGTCGAGTGGCACCTTACTGAAAAGGTCTGTCAATTCTCCACCTTGATTTGTCATTTTAGAATTTTAAATTAACATACAGGGTGTCCCAAATAAGGGTGAAGTTGAATTCCTGGAAATCCCAAATACTAAATGAAATAGATTTATTTTGGCATAATGCAAGCGCAGGTTTATGCTCGGTCTAGAAAAACGACCTACACTTGTGAATTTGGAGTTGGTGCAATCAACCCCTATTTCCAGCATCCCCAACTCAAAAATCATTCGATCGATAATAGGTCAAGTGGCACCTCGTTGGAAAGGTACTGCAATTTTCTCTTCGAATTTGGTATTTTCGAAATTCAGAATCATCATACAGGGTGTCCCGAAGCAGGAACATTGAAAATCCAAATAACTTTTTGAAACTGGTTCATTTCGGTATACGAGAACATGTTTGATCCGAGAATAGGACTTTCTTGTGTGGTTATAGAATTTTTGCAATCAACCCTTCCATTCAGCATCCCCAACTTGAAAATCATACAAATAATTCAAGTGGCATATCTTCAGAAAGGTTTTTGAATTCCAGAATGATTAAAGCATTTCATTCAGTTCGGCTCTCCATACAGGATGTCGCTTTCGAAAAATTCAATATCGTCATTTGAAATTATCAACTAAAATTAATTCGAAACTGTTAAAAGTATTGGGGTACGATGTGTTGAGCATCAATTACGAAGAAATAAAGCTGATTTCTGCATTGAAAATGTTCACATTTTTTCATTTCCATCTGGCGTGCAGTCATCTGTTATTTCTCATTTTGCAATGAAATATTATTATTATTCAGATCAGTTCCTCATTATTGTTGTTGTTCGTCAGTTGAAATTAATCTGAAAATGGTTTATTCCACTGAGGAAAGGGTCGAAATTGTATCGACGTATTTTCGAAATAACAGTTGTGCCAAAGAAACGGCAAGGATATTCGATAGGAACCATCCTGAAAGAGAAAGGGAGTCAGTCACCAGTACGTTAAATATTTGGTTGACAAATTCCTAGCTACGAGTTCGGTGGCAAACAAAAACATGAAGTGGCATGTCCTGTCAGAAATGAGGCAACGGAAGTGGCAGTAGTGGGTCATCTACAAATGGAGAATACTACTTCGATCAGAAAACTATCTCGTCTGACTGGTGTATCAGCTACAACTGTCCATAGAATCGTGAAACATCACAAATTTCACCCCAAGGTAAAATTAGTGCATGAAATAAACGAAGATGATCCAGATCGTCGTTTACAGTTTTGTGAAAATCTAAGTGAAAACCTAAACGCTAATCCAAATTTTCTGAATAACATCTGTTTTTCTGATGAAAGCACCTTTATGCTCAGTGGTGAAGTGAATAGACATAATTGTCGATATTGGGACACACAGAATCCTCATTGGTTTAGAGAGGCCCACACGCAAAGGCCTCAGAAGTTGAACGTTTGGGCAGGAATTTTTGGCAATCATCTAGTTGGGCCTTTCTTTATTGAGGGTAATCTGAATGGAAATGGCTACCTACAGTTGTTAGAGGAACACATACATCCTAGATTGACAGAAATTTTACAGAACGATCCAACTCTTTCTGAGGACGAAATGCGTTTTCAACAAGACGGTGCTCCTCCGCATTATGATGCTCGGGTGCGCCAATATTTAGACGAAAATTTCCCAGGAAGGTGGATTGGTAGAAGAGGACCTGTTGAGTGGCCAGCCAGGTCACCAGATTTAAATCCCTAGATTTTTTTTGTGGGGCCATCTAAAATCTAAAGTTTATGCCACAAGACCAGAAAACCTGGAGGAGCTGCGGATGAGGATTATCACAGAATGCCGACTTTTGACTCCTGAAGTTTTCGCTAATGTGAGAAGAGAGTTCGAAAATCGTCTGTATAACTGTATGGAGGTGGGCGGAGGTCATTTTGAACAATTGTTGTAATAATCAAGTTAGTTTTTGTTTTCAATTGAATACAAGTTCAATAAATCTCGTTTTCCTGTTTAGATGAGCATCCAATCAGTTTCTCCATCATCCCTCATCCTGATCCTCACGCCAGAAAACCTCGATTGCCAAACTGAAACCAATGCCTCAGTGATTCAGAAAATAGAAAATCTTTCTGGAACTTTGCCACTCAACCTGTAATCACTTGTATGATTTTTTGAGTTGGGGATGCTGAATGGAAGAGATTGATTGCAAAAATTCCATATTCACGCAAGAGAGTCTTATTCTCGAATCAAACATAAACATGTTCTCGTATTATACCGAAATGAACCAGTTTCAAAAAGTTATTTGGGTTTTCAGTGTTCCTGCTCCGGGACACCCTGTATGCTGATTCTGAATTTCGAAAATACCAAATTCGAAGAGAAAATTGAAATACCTTTCCAACGAGGTGCCACTTGACCTATTTTCGATCGAATGATTTTTGAGTTGGGGATGCTGGAAATAGGGGGTTGATTGCACCAACTCCAAATTCACAAGTGTAGGTCGTTTTTCTAGACCGAGCATAAACCTGCGCTTGCATTATGCCAAAATAAATCGATTTCATTTAGTATTTGGGATTTGCAGGAATTCAACTTTACCCTCGGTTGGGACACCCTGTATGTTAATTTAAAATTCTAAAATGACAAATCAGAATGGAGAATTGACAGACCTTTACAGTAAGGTGCCACTCGACCCTTATTCCCTATGATGAATTTCGAAATTAGGGTTGCTGGGGGTAGGTGGTTGATCTGACAAGTTTCGAATTATTTCGAAAAATGCTCCCCCTCGAAACAAAAATCGACGTGTCTTGGTGTTTTTCGCTAATGTTACTCATTTCGGAGTTATAGGGGGTTCAAATTTTCGTATGGATATATATATATATATATATATATATATATATATATATATATATATATATATATATATATATATTTACTTTCTACTTATACTTAGATATCTTAAGAAATATGCAGATATTTCTGATAACAAATACCTAGGGAACTTCGTTTTAAAATCGAAAATGATAGCTAGGTCTAAGTGCAATAGAAAGATGAAAGATAGCCATTGTAGTAGCGATATTTTCCGAGATTTTGCTGTTGCAAATTCATCAATTACATCGCTAAAATTTATACCGTCAAAAATTTCTTGTTCAATTGCTAATATTGTTAGCCCAGACAATCTTTCTCGAATCATTGTCGATCTTAAATAATGTTTAATGATTTTTAACTTTGAAAAAGATCGCTCGCCAGAAGCTATAGATACAGGCAATGGTCAAAAGAATTCTTAGTGAAATGCTTACGTTTGAACAGGTAGAAATTAAATTGTTTTCAAATATATATTGTGAAATACTTAAGGGGTCAGTATCATCAGGTAATGAAAACAACTTTAACGCTTTAGTTTCGTTAAACAGATCATTGGAGTCCATATACGTATTATCCTGATTTGTCAGTCGCTCTTCAAGAAAAGAACAATGTTTTAAAAGATCGCTGTCACTCAATTTGAATATGTCGCTAAAAAATCCGAAAATATTATCATACTCCTTTAATAAGTCAAATCGGTTTATATAGTTTGATCTATAATTTCTGAGAAAAAACTAATTTTCAAGGCGGTTTTTGGAACATGTGTGGTCTTATCTCGGTGTTCATAGTCAAACAGTTTTGGTTTAAATTCCCTCCTAACCATTGGTAATTGTGGAAAGTCTTCAATTTCGAGAGAGGATGTTACTTCTTTCGCTTGCACAAGAATTTCTTGAAATGATTGGTCAGATCTATATTGCTTGAAGTGATCAACTAAATTTTTTTGGTATGTTTGGCATACATTAATATTAATTGTAGCACTTTGAATTTATTTTCTGACATAATTTATATGAAATAAAACCTCATGCCAAATAATAATTCCACAAATAAATCGAAAATTTTGTACAGGCGTTAAGAGGGAACTCGCTTTATGTCTTGCATCAATGTGAAAGGAGTTTTCTTCAGCCACTTCTAGAAGACTTTCGCAAACCTTGATTAAATAAACTTATAGGGGCTTTATTGCATCAATTCTGCTGGACCATCTTGTGTTACTTAGAGGCTTCAAACTTAACCCGGGAACATTTTTTCTCAAAACATACCACCTTTTTGTGGATGACGAAAAAAACTTATATAACTCTTACACAAGATTAAAAAGTTTATTGTAGCACCTGACACCTTAGAAGCGTCATTTACTGTTAAGTTCAAAGTATGAGCCGCACAAGGTACAAAAAGGGCTTTCGGATTCGCTTCAAGAATGCGTTTTTGTTTGTTTTCCCTTCATATTTGTCCCATTATCATAACCTTGTCCCCTAATGTGTTTTAATTCTAAATTTAATTTTTTCAAATTTTCTATCACAAATGTATATATCCCTTCTCCTGTAGAGTCCAGTATTGCATTAAACGCAATAAAACTTTCCTTAACTTCAACCTTTTTTGAAGTGGTGTTAAGGACAACATACCTCAGAACAAGACTAATTTGCTCAGTATGACTAGTGTCTGGTGTACAATCTAATATTATTGAAAAATATTTTGAACTGCGAACCATTTCTGAAATATTATTTCTTACTTTGGACGACAATAATTCAATTATTTCATTCTGTATTTGCACGCCTAAATAATGAGTCATTTTAACAGATTTTTTTGGGAGTTATACACTCGGCTAACGTGCTGTCTCAACACTGAATCAAAAGAGACAATCATCTCAACAGCTTTTAGAAAATTTCCATTATCATGTTCGAAAAGCTTAATTAGCAAAGACAAGTGTTGCCAATCAGATACTCCATTTGTATCACAAAAAGCGTTAGGAGTTTTACATTTACAAAACAACTTACAACGAAAACAAAATACAGAATCTCTAGAAATAGAGTAAATAAGCCAAGCCCTTTCGACTTTTTTTTTCCATTTGCTAGATTGCTTTCAAAGTATTTGCACGAAAACTTTCTCTCATCTTTATTAATGGGAAAGTTGAAACTGATTTCTATCAAGGGCGGACCACATTTAACCAATATTCAGCCATCTCATTGGTGATTCTTTCGGGCCACAAACTGGGGTACTAGCCTCATTACAGCTTTCATCGAAAGTGTCACTTGCAGCAGGTATTTCGGTAGCTGACATTACTGAACTTTTTACACAAGCTGAATTACCTGAAGTAGATCGTTCAAATGTTGTAGACGAGGATAGTGTCATCGCTTTATCGGGCTCTGCATCAGTAGAAGGTGTTTTGCTGCTACAACCGCTGCCACTTGTTGCAGGACCGGATGTTACTGTTGAAGTTTCAGATGGTACACTCACGGTTATTGATATTAAGAATGTAGAATCTTGAGATTCGGACAATTCGGTCGCACCAACATCGATAGTCTCCGTGAAATCTCGATTGTTTTGCAAGAAATGCTTTAAAGATCCAACCATTTTTCCCCTTTCTTGTAATCTCAGTTTCTTTTGCTCGCGAAACTTCGCACCTGAAGGTATCTTTCTTTTATCCTGAAAAAACAAATAAATAATTAGTACTCATGGGAATTAGGAATTAACTTCTAAAGTTACCACAATAATAAGCACCATGTGGGTAGGGTAGAAAATATTCTTAAAAAGATAACTAAGTAGCCAATAGTTTTAAACCCTTTATAGGGCAGATTATTATTTAGTAAGATATGGCCGATTAAAGTTTGCATATTTGAGTAAAAAGCAATTTGTTCGAGTCCTTCAGCTTAAATCCTTTCAAAAATGAAGGCTAAAAATATATTAAACTAATTTGATCTTATAGCCCTTAAAAACCCTACAAAATGGTTTCTCGAAAAGATCAATAGCATAAAAACTAAAGAGTTATGGATAAAACCAGTTACTTTTTCAAACTCGTACATGAGATTTCAATTAATAAAAAGATATTTGGCTATAAAAATTAATTATAACAAGTATCCTATAAAGGGTTAATGTTGATAGTATAAAGTAGGAACACATACCATTTCATAAAAAATCAAGCCGTTGAAATTACAGTCAGCAGGTATTCGGCACTTAATTCAAAAAAATATTAAACAAAACATTACACAACACAACACCACACACAAACAAAATAAGAATAACTTTACATGTGAAAATTAATAGGATTACTTGTTTTTATTCACTTGTTTCACGGTCCAGTGAACTAACTAATTTAGAAACGCCTGTGGCGATTCATCGCTTTTATAGCGTTCCAGGCGTTATTCATGTCTGAACAGGAAAAATCAAGAAACTGCCGCCTGACATGTTCTCGCAACATAGGAATCGGCAGTAACTGGATGATATACTAATAAAGTTTCGTGTGTATTTATACCTAATCCTATTTAATTTCTCAACTTTTATTTGATTTTTTTTTGGACCCTGGGTTTTGGCGCCCCTAAAACATAACATCCATGTGCATTGCACACTTTACACATACGAATGCGGGGGCCCTGGCCAGAGGAGAAAACTCCTCAAAGATCTTGGCAACTCGCGTAGCTTGGATATTTTTGATCTCAATGCTAGCTATAATCTTAAAAACCTTAAAAGAACTCATTATAAGTCCGCTAACGAAATTGTTCAATTTCTGCATTAGGTATAGTTTATACCCTGGCTGGATATTTCTGATCTCAATGCTAGCTAAAATCTTAAAAACCTTAAAAGAACTCATTATAAGTTCGCTAACGAAATTGTTCAATTTCTGCATTAGGTATAGTTTATACCGTTAAAAAGTCGAAAAACTTACCTTTACACAAAAAAGTAGCACAGACTCACCAAATATTCACAGACCAATTGCAATCACCCCGGTGGTTAGTAAACTTTTCGAAAAGGTAAGCTGCAGATTGTTGACATTTTGATTCGTATAATCTTTTCAACTTTTCACAATTCGGATTTCGTAAGGGTAAATCAACAATAATGGCTGTAAATTCTCTGGTAGAGAAGATTCATGATTCATTTGAGAGAGGCGAATATGCAGGTGCACTTTTCTGTCACATATTTAAAGCCTTCGATTGTGCCACCCTCGATATTTTCAAGAAGAAGTTCATAAAATATAATTTCTCTGATTCTGCGTTGTCTTTTTTTGTTCCTGCTTGAGTGATCAACAACTAATTGTTTCTCTAATTCGAAACTCATGTCAATTAACATGGGTGCCCCTCAAGGATCGGTGTTAGGTCCGTTATTATTCCTTATTAAAATAAACGATCTTCCACATTGTTCATCTGAAGTAAATTTTGTGACTTTTGCCGACGACAGCAGAACACTAAAAACTGGTCCTGACCTCAAGATCTTGAATGACTCTGTTGAAGAGACTAACGAAACTTTAAATGATTTGTTGCTAGCCAACAAACTATCTCTGATCCATGCAAAATTCTCGGTGTAGCACTGGATGCTTCACTGCTGTGGCAAGCCCACGCAGATCAGGTGGTTCCTTCAGGATCAAGTGATGTATACGCACTCCGTGATTTGCAAAACTTAGATTCCGAATCGACTCTCTTAGTTGCATTTCATGCTATGGTTCAGTCAAATATTGCTTACGCCATTTTAGTCTGAAGTCATTCAGCTTCGCTCAACCGGGTTTTAGGGTTGCAGAGGAGATGATTAGAGTGGTTGCTCATTGAGGTTACCGTGACGACATCAGGAATTCTTTCAGAAGATTGCGGGTAATCACTGTTCCGTCATTGTATATATTCGAGTATTTATTGTATGTTAGCTCTAATATGAACTGAAAGCGGTTTGCACTCACTTAGTACTAGATTGAGTCATAACTTTCACGTTTCTTTTCATCGCCTCAGTAGAACGAGGTGTGGATTGAGTGACTGGGGTCCTACTTTTTCAATAAGCATCCCGAAGAGGTGAAAGGGGTTCCTTATAAATCAGTCAAAGCTTTTTCAAAAAATATCTAATAACTAAGTGTTTCTATTCGATTGGTGATTATATGGAAAAAGTTTACTCGAATCTTGGCAGTCGATTGTTATGGTTATGTAAGCAAATTTTGTTTTGTTATTGCAGTGCTTTGTAGTTGTTAAATTCTAATTTATTGGTTCGCTACTGTCATTCTGTGATTGAATTTCAAAATTAATTCTATCAAAGTTCATTACGATCATATTGAGTCTCTCATTTTGTAATTTCAGAGAGTTGTATATATTCATTTTCATCACTGGTGTAAACATTCTATGTATGAACATCAATAAAGATAAATCTAAATCCAAAATTGTTTTCCTAATGAGCTTTCTTTTTCAGGGGAAAACCTTGCCTGGATCCTACGAAGCATCTAAGCAAAATATAAATCATGCGAAAAGTGTAGTAGATAAATTTGAAGCATTAGGTAGTACAAATATTTATTCAGCATTGAAAATCGCGTTGAGGTTAGTGAATGAAAATGAACAAGATGACAAACAGCCAATCATAATGTTTTTGACAGATGGAGAGCCAACAGACGGTGAAACTAACACAGAAACTATCATAACAGATGTAAGATAATTTAACTTCAATTAATTATTTCTATCTTCCTTTCTTCTTTCAGGTAACCAAAGCAAATATCAAAAGTGTTCCCATATTCTCTTTATCTTTTGGACAAGATGCTGATAGATCTTTCTTGATGAAACTATCATTGAAAAATCATGGTTTTTCAAAACATATTTATGAGGCTGCAGATGCTAACCTTCAACTTGAAGCTTTCTACAAATACATCTCTTCTCCTCTTCTCAACAAGGTCAACTTTCAGTATAGTTCAGAAGCTGTGTCCAAACTCACGAAAACGGTATTTCCTATTTTATTCGATGGTGCTGAACTTGTTGTAGCTGGAAATTGTAAGTACCAATACAATTAAATTAGGTTAGATTGTGCCCCAAATGAGTATTGAGGACTGTTTGACCTCGATTACAACTCTAGCTGAACTTCATCCTTATAAGACTAGAGGAACAATATTTACATTAATCGATCTGAAGTTCGTCGATCACATAACAAAACATCCTTGTTTTATATTTCCTAAGAAACCTTATGGTAAATATACTTGAAATGAATATATTAGTGTTAGACAGAGAGCACTCTCGGACGTCTAGAACCAGGCCATAAATAACATATTAGGCGCCTTTGAAGATATGCATAACCGGTATAAAAGTTTCTCATACAACAGTACCACCTACGTCGATTCGTCTCTAAACAATGAAATTTTCCTATTGGACGTATCTGTAACTCCAACATAAAAATTTGGCTATAATTATCGCACAACTTCTGCTGAATTATTTGGGGAAATTGATTCTTCTTCTTCTGGAAGTACTTGAGATTAACAGATTTAGGTATTCCCCAGAAATTCTTAATGACCAGATAGACATAAACAACTCACCCTTATTAAACTCTTTTTCTAAACACTAGTTCAAATACAGATAACTCTGAATGGGTTGCCTCTTTAGTCTATATAGGTGAATGTTTGTTAAGATAATTTTGTAGTATTCATTCGCTCTTGACAAAGATACAGTGTTTCGAAAAGCGTCGAGCATTTATTAATATATTTTAGTGGAAATCTTTGTTTAATTATATTTGAAAATGTATTTCTTTCATGTGAAAGCCTCGTCAATTGAACTATGAATGTTCCTTTGATAACCTATCTATACTCCAACAGTAGAAAACTTGTTGTTTTTTCTCTCTTCATAATTCATACGTGTTTTTTATATTTAAGACAAATTGTACAACTGTACCTTAGTTTCAACTCACAATTTGTAAACGTCTGATGATGATAAAAATATCAAAATAGCTATTACGTTTGTTGATTAATTTTTTTGCGCCTAATTTTGTTATTATATTCTCTACAAATAAGCTGTATCTAAATGGAATTTTATCCCGCTTAGATCAATCTGAAAAACTCAGTTTTCATTCAACGAACAAAAATGCCATTAAGAACATTTCGGAAGCATTTCCATATTGGAAGTCTTCCCTTCGTCATTCTTATAAAGAACCGAATGTGCGTTCATATTTAAGAAATATAAAAACCACTATTTTTTAGATCCCTTACCAATTGAACCTCCAAATATTGATCCAGAATTGTCTCCTCGCTCTAAGAGACACATAAATCATCTTGATTTTGTTCCTTACGTCAAATGCTACGCAGGACCAATTCAGAAAGAATTCAAACCTAAGTTCGAAAATCCCATTGGCAGCTTAGAGAAACATTGGGCGCATCTTACACTCAAACAGATTTTAGATGAACGGGATGTGGCCGACAATAAAACAGAATTGACCAAAAAGGCATTGGATCTTGCACTCAAATATTCACTCGTAACACCTGTCAGTTCACTTGTAGTTGTGAAACCTAACAAAACGAAAACGGAGACCAATCTTGAGGATGCTTCAACAGGTAAGAAATTTTATTTATCAGTTTGGGCGAATATATTTTCATTCAGTTGGTTCAAAAACGCTGCATAGTTACGGATGCAACTAAAGGGAGAGGTTTTCATTCGCCTGCTAGGTAAACCGTTGAAGAATTTTTATTCAAGGAACAATATTCAGCGTCCCGTAGAATGTTAAATATTCTTCCTTGAAGGAACTAGTTTTCTGATCCACCCTTCATAATCACCGTCTACAAGGGCCATACAGCAGTGGTACCGCACGGTCAGATATCAGGAATAGGAGCAATAGACTGCAGTTTTGGTTTCATTTGACCTCGTCAGTAATGCCTATTCATTCACAACATCAGGCTACAGTGCCCTTCTCAATTCGGTGGAGCGCGATTCCTGGTGGCAATGGTAAAGTGACCTCTGTCTCGAATCGTTGGAGGCGCAATAACATTTGCATGTTTCCTCGCGCTCTAACGAATTGAGATGAGTAGGTGGCAGTGTAGCCTGATGTTGTGAATGGGTAGGTAATACTGACGAGGTCATATGAGACCGAAACTGCAATATATTGCTCCTATTCATAATATCTGACCGTGCTGTACCTCAGCTGTGTGGCCCCGATAGATGATGATTATGAAGGGTGGATCGGAACGAATTTTAAATATCCCTCCCTGAAAGATCAGGGAGGGATATTTAAAATTCTAAGGAAGGTTGAACATTGTTCTTCGAACTAAAATTCTTCAATGTGTTTACACATTGCGATTATCTCGCGAATAGTAAATTTTAGAGAGAAAATAAACCCTTCTCGATGCCCTTTTATCGATATAAACACAATAACGATAAATTTCGGAATATCTTCGATTGTCGATTTCGCGATTGTTATTGAAGTTACGTTAAAAATATTTCAACTTTTTCGGGAAGAATTCAGTGATTCACAGAAAATTTCTTTTCGTTTGGTGGTTTGAGAGGTATACCGGAAACTTTTTTCAAAAGTAAATCCAAGAATTTTTTTCTCTTTTCAAAAATTGAACTCAATTTTGCAAAGTAAAACTTCTAGGAGGCTGATGTCAGATAGAATCTTTATGGTTTTAATTGAATGCTCAAAAAGTAAATGTCACTTTTGGTACTTACTTTTGAAGTGAAAATCACAATTTACTTTGTTCGGAATCTCTGAGTTATTTTTATCAAAATTTTTATTTAGATTAGAGTATCTACAATGTTTTCCTGAGAAAAAGCAGCACCATAAAACTATTTTTCAGAGACTTAAAAACAATCTCAGCAACAGCGGTTCGTTGGGTGGGAAAGGAAGTAAAAATACTGTTACGTAATAGTATGTCACAAAATTGAGGCGGTAAATCTACGTGCATATAATCAAATTTGGAATGCAAGTCACAGCCTTCATCAAAGCTTCGTTACAGAGCTTTACAGCCATGTGTCGAAATTTCCGGAAAAAGTTAGTTTTTCTTCAAAACTCCTGCAGTTATACAGGTCTCTGTCCTTCTTCGCATATTATCACGCACTCTTGAAATATTCCTGGGGTATTTCTTATCGTGTCACAAGAGGTTATTATTTGATTTCTCAATTCTTCTATGGTGTTCACTAGGGTGGTATAAACTAAACTTTTGGGATATCCCCATAAGAAAAAGTCTAAACTATTCAAATCTGGGGATCTAGGAGGCGATGTTTCTTGCCTACCCTACCTATCCATCCGCTCTAGAATGTATTATTCAAGAATTTCCTAGCTTCTCCACTGAAATGTGCTAGTACCCCGTCATGCATGAAACACATTATGTTTCTCACCTAAATTGGCACATCCTCGAGCTATAAAGGTAATTTCTCCTCAAGAAATTGCCGATAAGCAAAACAAAATGGCCCAATCAAATAATTTCCAATTATTCCGACCCAGACATTCAGTGAGAATTGTTCTTAAGGATGAGAATCTTCAATCAAATGGGGATTTTCCTCAGCCCAATAATGATTATTGTGAAAATTTGTGATAAGCAGTTCTCGTAAAATTAGCTTCGTCTGTGAACATTATTTCACTATCAAAATAATGTTCTCTAATTTTATCTCAGAACCATCGGCAGAAGTTCAGTCTTGAAGGAAAATCTCGAGGAAGTAAAGTTTGGACGCGTTGAATATGAAGCGGGTATAATAAAAAGTCTTGGAGAATCCTCAAAACTAGAACATGTGAAATATTCAACTGATTTCCAATTCTTCTTGTACTCACATGAGGATTCAAATCAATACAGTTCAAAACTGCTTCCTCAATATCTGGAGTTCTCTTAGTTTGAGTTTTAAATGATTAATTGCATTAAAAGTACCAGTTCCCCTCAATCTTCTGTGGATATTTGAAAATATTCGCCTGACAGGTGTTACTCGATTTGAAAGCGCACCTGATATAATCGTCTAGCTTTCGGTGTGTTTCCGTCAGCCAGACCGTTCATATAATGGATATCAGCCAATTCAGCGTTAGTAAAATTAGCCATTTTTTCCGGAAATTTCAACACCCTGTAGCTCCGTAACGAAGCTTTTGCGGACCTATGTTTATATGGACTTTTCTTCTTAAAATTGGACGTAGATTTACCTCCTGAAGAAACAACAAGCCAAATCAATTTCGCTCAGAGTTTACTGTTACGGTAGCCCTTCTCTCATCCTCGAAAAAATACAGTTCAATCACAGCTCATAACGCACCAAACGGTGACTTTCTCACTGCGAAGTGGGGATTGCTGCAGTTCGCGGTTGTTTTCTGCTGCCCAATATCGGCAGTCTGTTTATTAACCGAACCGCTCAAATGAAAATGAGCCTTATTACTCATCATTTTCACTGGTTCATTTTCATCAGCGATAATCATTTGTATTTTCTCAGTAAACTGCTGGCAGTGTGCAAAATCTCCTTTATTCAGGTGCTGGACACTTTATTTATTGATTTAGATATATCGACAATATCATTTGTTGTTTCACTTGCACAAACAGACAATTAGAGTCATTCAAAACGTTCATTAACAAAATTCACGATAATATTAAATTCACGTTAGGGATAGAAACTTTCTGGATTTGACTATAACTAAAATTAACGGCAAACATGATTTTTCCATTTTTCATAAGCCATCGCATACAGATATTACTATTCACATCTCATCTACACATCCTTAGCCACATAAATTAGCAGCTTACAATAGTATGGTACATAGACTCATTAATATCCCAATGTCACAAAATAATTTCATAAAAGAGCTAAATATAATTAAACAAATACCAGTCAATAACGGTTACAGTCCAAGTATGATTGAGAACATGAATTCACGCAAAAAAATTTAAAAAGCAATCCTGGAAGTATTTTCAAGTATGAAAAGTTCTGACACAAGATACAACAGCTTAACTTATATAGGTAATCCTAGTTCATCTCGTATTATAATTTCAATATAGTATTCCGAACTGATAATTCTTTAGGCCGACATATCAAAAACTGCAAATCTAAAATAGATGAAGGTAATGAATCCCATGTTTATAAACTGTGTTGCGGGGATTGTAATGAAATTTATATTGGTAGAACTTTCAGAAATTTCAAAGTTAGATCATCCGAGCACCAACGTAGTTTTCATTATCATAAATCTTCTTCTTCTTCAAGTGCCATGCAGATTCCTGCGTAGGCGTCCATCATTTCACTCATCATATGATTCTATTGATTGCAGCATTTTGTAGTGTCTGGAAGTCCTGTATTCCTGTCCACTGTCGTATGTTTCGTAGCCAGGATAGTTTTCCCCTACCTACTCCTCTTTTTCCTCCTTCTATTTTACCCTGGAGGATAAGACGCTGAAAGTGATAGCGCTCTTCGCGCAGTACATGTCCAAGGTAGCCAATTTTTCTTCTTTTGATGTTTTCGAAAAGTTCACGGTCTATCGAACCAGTTCTTCTCAGTATATCCTCATTCGTTACATGTTCAACCCACGATACCCTCAGCATCCGTCGTAGGGTCCATATCTCGAAGGCCTCAATTTTATTTATAATTGCTGTTTTCAACGTCCATGCCTCGACTCCGTACAAGAGAACGGACCAGACGTAACATTTTACCATTCTATATCTGAGATTGAGATTTAGGTTTTTGTCTGTCAAGAATTTTTCAAGTTTTATAAACGTTGTTCGAGCATGCTCGATTCTGCATTTTATTTCTTGATCTGGGTCCCATTTTTGGTTGATCATGCATCCCAAGTATTTAAATTGAGTGACTTGTTCAATGTTTTCTCCATTTATGGATATTATGGCATTTGGGGCATCGTTTCTGCTAATGGCCATACATTTGGTTTTGCGGATGTTAATTTTCAAACCCAATCTCTGGCTTTCTTGATTGACCTTATCTAGTAGAGCTTGCAGGTCATTTGCACTATCTGCCAGTATCACGGTATCATCCGCGTATCGAATATTGTTGATGTGAATTCCGTTTACTTTAATACCCATGGGACTGTCGGAGATTAACTCGATGAAAGCTCTTTCCACATATAAGTTGAACAACATCGGAGATAAGATACACCCCTGGCGGGGGGTGTTCCTGCATTTTGAATTCGGATTACTGCTTTTTGGTTCCAGTATAGATTACCTATAAGTCTGATATCCTTTCCATCCAGCCCCAAGTCTCTAAGATATGATATGAGGAGGTCGTGCTTTACATTATCAAATGCCTTCTCGTAGTCGATAAAGCACAGAAAAACGTTCTTTCTTTGGTCTTGGCAATTCTGCACTAATGTTTGGAGACTAAATATGGCTTCTCTTGTTCCAAAACCGTTCTTAAATCCAAACTGACTGGCACCACTCACTTCCTCGCACCTCCTGTATAGTCTCGTGTGTAGAACTCGAAGGAAGAGTTTGAGGAAATGACTCATTAGACTAATGAGGCGGTAATCTTTACACGCTGTTGAGTTGTTTGTTTTCAGAAGTGCGACAAATGTAGAACGGAGCCAGTCCTCGGGAATTTGTCGGAATATGATATCGAGGTTTTGTTCGCTAACTAAATGAAATGTTTCCGAGTACATATCATCAGAGCCCGGAGCTTTGTTGCTTTTCATCAGAGTTATAGCATGTTTGATTTCACTCTTTAGTATACTTGGTCCTGATAGCGTTGTTATTTCGTTTTCGGGGTTTCCTGGTCTGTCATCTAGGAAAAGACCAGTGGTGTATTCCCTCCATGTTAGTAGTAGTTTTTCGGTGTCCAATATTATTTTATTGTCTTCATCCCTGATGAAACTTACACTCTTATTGTTATATATTCCAGCGATTTCTTTGACTTTTTTATGGAGATGGAAACTGTCTCCCAGTTTGCTCAGATTTTCTGCTTCCAGACATCTTTCAGTCAGCCAACTTTCCTTTGCTGCTCTTATTTCATTTCGAATTTTTCTTTGGAGACTTTTATATTCTGTGTATTTTCTGTTGACTTTACATTGCCTTCGTTTCTCCATTAAATCTAGAATGTTTTCGGTCATTTCATTTGTTTCCGTAAAAGCTTCTTTGAGTTTGAGCCAGTGTTCGTTCGTATCATTTATACTGCGTATACTTTCCAATTCTTTATTAAGATGTTCTTCGTATAGTGATCTTCTTTCCTCGTCTTTAAGTACTTTTGGTTCTAATGTCTTTCTAACGGTTTTTTCTTTGCGTCTGGACAGGCGCAATATTATGTCGGCACGCAGCGGAATGTGGTCAGATTCAATATCGGCACCTGACATTGTTGTTACTTTAGTGATGAGATTTCTAAACCTTTGATTAATGATAATAAAGTCTATTTGGTTTCTGACAATGTGGTGTTTACTGTCTTGCGGAGATTTCCAGGTGTATAAACGTCTTGGTGGTAGCGTGAACCATGTATTTGTAATCACAAGATTGTTCTCTTCGCAATACTGAATTAGTATTTCCCCTCTTTCATTTCTTTCACCTAAGCCGTAATCACCACTACAGATCTCAGTCTACCCTTACCCACTTTAGCATTGAAATCTCCTAGAATTATGTTGACCTCGTTCGTTTTTGTAAGCTTTAGGGCACTGTCAAGTTGTCTGTAAAAATTCTCAATCATAAATCATAAATCAGATTATTCTAATCACTTACTCGAAGAAAACCATAACTTTAATGATAATTTCAAAATTTTACACAATCAAAATAATAGATAAAAACTCAATCTATTGGAAATTCGAGAGATCAACAAAGAAAAGAATTCAGGTAGGTTACTTAATAGTCAATTAGATCTAAATCCTTCTCCTTCACTCAATCTTTTCAACTCATAAAGTAAGCAACTCCGATGGGTTTTCCAACATACCTCTTGTACCTATTGTAATATTAAGTAGGAAATAAGACTAATATATAAGGAATAACTCTGTTCATTAGTTTGTATTTATCTGATGAAGCCACAGTGTAGTGAAACCGGTTATAGTTTTGTTAATATAGTGAAAATCTAAATACTTTAGTTTTAATTCATTGAAAATAAATGAATATATTTGTGCACCCTCTCCTCGAATATATCATTGCATACACTAATAGTCATTTCACTCACAACAAAGCTATACTTATAATACTTTTTTTTCAGATGGCGCTTCTAATCCGCAATTTGCTCGTAAGGAAAATATAAATTGATACTTACTGTTTAGTTCGAAACCTGAATACTTTTTCTTTATATAAATATACTTAATGTTTCAGATCATTTGTATTCCGCACCAATTCCTACATATAGACCGAGCAGTACTACCTGTAAGTTCTCAAATACTCTACTTCGTCTAAAATTCCAAATAAACACCTCAAAAAGTCTAGGGAACACTTCTGAATATCGATATATCGTATCCATAACGATCAATATGGATGATTTTTTTAAAGAAATGAACACCTGCATCAATTTCTCACCAAATTATGTAGAGTGCCGCAACAGATTTCAGTTTTTTTATAAAAATAAAAATGCAGCAGATGGGACGCTGCTTTATAATCATTTCATGTATTCAGTGTTTGAAATCAGTTAGTTGGCACTTTGTTTCTGTTGCAAGCACAAATAAAAGATTCAAGTTTTGTGATTCGACCATGGAAACACGACATTTGACTAGAGAAGAGATGTTACGAGCCGTTGGCATGCTCCAATCTGGGAGCTCACAACGGGAAGTATCCAGGGTTCTGGGAAGTATCCCAAGTGTCATAAACCATTTATGGTCGCGTTTCAATGAAACAGGTAGCGTAGACGAACGCCATACAGGTCGTTTCAGGATTACTACAGTCGCCCAAGACCGATTTTTGGTTTTACAAGCCAGAAGAGATCGTACTACCACAGCATCTCAATTAGCTCAAGAACTATCACGAGTTCATAATGTACAAATTTCCGACCAAACTGTGAGAAATCGAGTGCGCGAAGGTCAACTCCACTCCAGACGACCTTTAAAAGTTCCACAACTGACCCATGGAAATCGCGCTGCTCGTTTAGCTTGGTGCCAAGAACACGTAAACTGAGATCAAGAGAGGTGGACCACAGTTCTCTTCAGTGATGAATCTAGATTTAGTTATTATCCCGATTCGGGAAGAATTCGAATATGGAGGGAACCTGGAAAGCAAAACCGTCTCCAGCATGCTGGAGAAGTTGTTAGACAGGGAGGCGGATCAGTGATGTTTTGGAGAGGTATACGCCTTGGTGGAAGAACTGACCTCGTTTTCATACAACCTCACGGGAAATTCTTACGTAAATGAGATAGTTTTACCTGTAGTGGTACCGTATCTCCAAACAATGGGTCAAAATCCACTCTTCCACCAAGAAAATACCCCTCCTCATCGAGCAAGAGTTGTCTTGAACGTTCTTGATATCGATCTTCTAGGCTCCCCAGATCTGAATCCCATCGAGCATGTGTGGGACACCCTAAAAAGAAATCTCCTCCGTCAAAACGTCTTCCATCATGAACAGGAGCTTCGATTAGCAGTTCAGGGGGCTTGGAATGACTTAAGCCAAAATGTAATACACAATTTAATATTGAGCATGCCGCTACGATGCCAAAGTGTCATTAATAACAGAGGTGGACCTTCTGGCTACTGAAAAATATAAGTGCTTCCATATCGTTTCGAAAATATTCAGTATTTTTTTTGTGTTCTACCAAATTTCGTCATTTTCAAATTTCAAATTTTTTATAATAGGTGCTTTGGAGAAGTCAAATATTATTTTGTTTTCTTGAGAATACATTACATTAACAAAACCGAAAGATTTCCTAGACTTTTCTGAGGTTTTTATGGTAGAGATTAAAATACTTCAATTAGTTTTCCACGTTAATTTGTTAATACAATATTTATATTAACAAATAAACTGATGAAAATGTTTCGCTTGCATATTTCCAATTGGATTTCCACAAAATAATATATCAGTATCACTAATCAATTTTGAAATAACTGTTGTTGAAAACAACAGCCATATAACTGAAAATTTGATCAGTCTGTTATTATTCACAACATTTTATTGAGGAAGGCTTGGACTTCTTTTTCTACGCATGTTTATAATGATTCGTTTTACAAAAGAGATATCAGTGAAGTTTTCAGAAACTATAAAATATATTTTACTTTATCGTTGAAAATGAATTTCCATAAAATAAATCATCAATATTAGGGTTGACTGGCATCGGGGTTTGTTAAGCTAGCCATGTCGGAAATACACTAAATAAAAGACCTTATATCTGTCTACTATAGGGCAATGTTATTTAAGATCACTGTATAGAATTTTCTGTATAGAATCAAATTTTAAAAATTGAAACAAACAAACAATTGAAACACATACAAATAATACAAAATATAATTATCATGTTTTATTAATCATCAAATAACATTTTTCGAATCGTGGCACATTTGACTATCACAAATATTTTTATTAATTATTAATATTTAAGTCTTTGGCTATATTTATAATCTCACATTATTTTTAATCAGCCTTCAAAGTTGTATATTAAGTACAACTTAAACTAAATCATAATCAGATGTTGGTGGTGATAATATTTTTGGAAGGAAGTTACCAAGCAAACATGCTATTATATTTCTCAACTATCAACACTTTTAATTACAAACTATAAAAACAAAAGACATTAACTTTATCAATTGAAATTAAAATTTTAAACAAAAATACTTCAATGGTTACGAGATCATTCGGCGTCACAATTGTGGCAAACATAAGTATGGCTACCTTTTGTGCACTCTTCATGCGCCCACATTTTACATACTGTGCATTGTATCCATTTTTTCCTCGGTCTGCTTTCTGAATATGCTGACATACAAACAACACTGTAGCACTCTTCTTCTTCTGATGATGATTCTTGTTGCGTGTTAGTTTTTTTTCTTGTTTATACTATTTCTTTCAATCTTTCTTCCATCTAATCTTTTCTTAACTTGCTTAGCTTTGGTTTGTTCCATTCTGATCTCATATTCTCTTCTTATCTCTTCTTTTTCAAGTGTGTCAGTGTATATTGTAGATTTCCTTGTTTTTCGGCCCCTATTTCTTAATTTTCTTGGAGGCGCTTTTGGTAGTAGTCGTATTGCTTCCGGAGAAAATAAAGGTGGTTTAGTCGAGGTCGTGACATTTCCGTTTGATTTGTTAACACAGGAATGGATTGAAAACTTGTAGAAGGTGTTGATGAAAGCCTAACATTACTATTACTACTTTGATATTCGGGTAGTGTAATCAAAAGTGCTAGATTCGCAATAATGTTTCCTTGTTCTTTATCTAGTGCTTGTGAATATTGTGGCATATTTTCCATCGGTTGCTGTACAAAAAAAGCTGCGTTAGTAGGCTTCTACAACTCTTCGGGGAGTTCGTGGGTTAAAATGGATTACGACAGTGGTGGCGTTTTATCCCTAGGTATACTAGTACTCGGAATAAGACCATCACCTGTCTCGATTGGATTTGGCCTATCTGTCACAAATGCATGTGCAAAATCGAGTTCAGTATACAAATTCCGATTGAAAGGAACAATCCCAGTAGAGCGAAAACTAGCTTGAATATTGAATTGTGTAAGAACAAGCGGTATAGCAGTAGTTAAAATCCCTGGGATGTCGTATATTGTCATGGTTTTTCCGGGGTAGCGTCGCATCCATCCATCGCAGATCGAATTTACAGCCTTCTTCAGGGAACCGAATACAGATCGATCAAGTGTTTGGAGTTTGTGTGAGCAGTGGGTAGGGAAAGATAGCATTACAATACCATTCGTCTTGCAAAAGTCTTGTGCGTTAATGTGTATATGTGACGCGTGGTTATCAAGGACAAGTGAAATTTTATACGAAGGAGAAGCATTTGTATGTTTTTTGAAGTGATCCAGGAAAAGCATGAATGATTCGTCCTGCATCCAGCCTGAAGGATTTGCACTTCCAGCAGATCCTATTGGTCCATCCCTGATAAAGTAATCTTGGTATCGCAAACGCGGAAAGACGAAGAACGGATGAATAGCATTTCCAATGGCATTGACTGCAATGGCTACTGTAACTAAAGTACCCCTCTCCGCCGAAATCACTGAACCCACTTGACGAGCACCACGTCTAGCTATTACTCTGTCAGGTTTTTGCACAATAATCATGCCGGTCTGTTGTGGTTCAAATTTATAGCCGTCCATAACATTAGCCAAATTGTCGTAAAAAGCATCTACGTTGTTCTTATTAAAACAAGTCGCCCTAGAAAGACTTGTAGCCTGTGTTGCACGTACTGACAGTTCAGAATTTCTTTTCATAAACATGCGAAACCATTCTTCGCCAGCCATTTCGTTATCATCCCAAGTCCGAGGTCGTGATAAGTCATATTTGATTGATTGGTTATTTCGTATGCCTATTTCATAACATCCTTTTTAGTTAGGTCAAAATATATATCTGCACATTTAATTAAATATTCAGATAACGCTCTTGTTCCAGGGTAAACACGTGATTGTGGGTCTTATACACCATTTCTTGATTTTTATCATTACCAGCCGCATCTCGTTTACGTATATATCTGAACAGGGAAGAGTGGTTCAGTCCATTTTTATCTGCCGCTTTTCTTCGAAGATCCCGTTTTTACATCTTCATAGGCTTGTTTGTACGTTGATAAGTCGGTTCGACCTTTCGCAGTCTTTCTTAGGCGTACCCTTGGCATCTGATATGCCAAGTTTAATTGTTGTCGTCCCCACCCCCCCCTTCTTGGTATAAAACTGTTCACAATAAGAATCATAGTAAATTAAAATAAAAACTAATCAAACTATAATATTGTACAAACTTCAATTCAACTGTAACAAAACTCTCAATCATCTAACTATAAACAAAATCATAATAATTGCTGTAGGTGCAAAAATACTTACTTTTCCGTAGAAAACACAATGGGGCCTCCTACAAACAAGCACAGCACCCGAAGAGAAACGCAGTGCTAAAATTCAAGTTTCGACTTATCGCCTGCTTAGTCTCTTGTACTCATCAGAAGTTTCCTTTGAAACAGAACATAAATTGTTATGTTCTACTTAGTTCGAAGGCTAAATACTCTTTCTTCTCATAAATGTATTTAATGTTTCAGATCCTTTACTTTCTTCACGAAATTCCACATACAGGCCAAATAGTGGTAACTGTAAGTATTCTAATACTCTACTAAACTGTTGTTTACAACAACAGGCATATAACTAAAATGAAATATGTTCATTATCAACCACAAAACTTAATAGGACGTCTTGGCCTTCTTAAAATTTTTTACGCATGTTTGTAATGATTCAAGTAAGGTTTTTACAGAAAGAGATATTGGAGGAGTTTTTGAAAACTATAGAATATATTTCACTTCATCATCTCTAAAAATAAATCTCCATAAAATGAATAAATCATCAATATTACTCATCAGAATTTTCCTTTGAAACAAAACATAAATTGATATGTACTACTTAGTTCGGGAGCTAAATACTCTTTCTTGTCATAAATGTATTTAATGTTTCAGATCCTTTACTTTCTTCACGAAATTCCACATATAGGCCAAATAGTGGTAACTGTAAGTACTCAGATACTCTACTTAACTATTCTTTACAATAACAGGCATATAACTAAAAATAAAATATGTACATTATCAACCACAAAACTTGATAGGATGGCTTGGCCTTCTCAAAATTTTTTTCATGCATGTTTGTAATGCCCATCGAAAAAACTTATTTTTCAAGGGACAATATTCAACCTTCCGTATAATGTTAAATATCGTCCCTTGAAGGAGCTAGTTTTCTGATCTACTCGTCATAATCACCGGTAACCGGGGCCACAGGGAAGTAGTACACCACGGTTTGAGATGTTTGAAATGATACAAGTGAGGTTTTTCACACAAAGAGATATTGGAGCAGTTTTTAGAAAACTGTAAAATATATTTTACTTCATTTTCTTTGAATATCAATTACCATAAAATAAACGAATCATCAATATTACTCATCAGAATTTTCCTTTGAAACAAAACATAAATTGATATGTACTACTTAGTTCGAAGGCTAAATACTCTTTCTTCTCATAAATCTATTTAATGTTTCAGATCCTTTACTTTCTTCACGAAATTCCACATATAGGCCAAATAGTGGTAACTGTAAGTACTCAGATACTCTACTTAACTGTTCTTTACAATAACAGGCATATAACTAAAAATAAAATATGTACATTATCAACCACAAAACTTGATAGATGGCTTGGCCTTCTCAAAATTTTTCATGCATGTTTGTAATGCCCATCGAAAAACTTATTTTCAAGGGACAATATTCAACCTTCCGTATAATGTTAAATATCGTCCCTTGAAGGAGCTAGTTTTCTGATCTACTCGTCATAATCACCGGTAACCGGGGCCACAGGGAAGAAGTACACCACGGTTTGAGATGTTTGAAATGATACAAGTGAGGTTTTTCACACAAAGAGATATTGGAGCAGTTTTGAAAAACTGTAAAATATATTTTACTTCATTTTCTTTGAATATCAATTACCATAAAATAAACGAATCATCAATATTACTCATCAGAATTTTCCTTTGAAACAAAACATAAATTGATATGTACTACTTAGTTCGAAGGCTAAATACTCTTTCTTCTCATAAATCTATTTAATGTTTCAGATCCTTTACTTTCTTACACGAAATTCCACACAATAGGCCAAATAGTGGTAACTGTAAGTACTCAGATACTCTAGTTAACTATTCTTTACAATATCAGGCATATAACTAAAAATAAAATATGTACATTATCAACCACAAAACTTGATAGGATGGCTTGGCCTTCTCAAAATTTTTTCATGCATGTTTGTAATGCCCATCGAAAAAACTTATTTTCAAGGACAATATTCAACCTTCCGTATAATGTTAAATATCGTCCTTGAAGAGCTAGTTTTCTGATCTACTCGTCATAATCACCGGTAACCGGGGCCACAGGGAAGTAGTACACCACGGTTTGAGATGTTTGAAATGATACAAGTGAGGTTTTTCACACAAAGAGATATTGGAGCAGTTTTTAGAAAACTGTAAAATATATTTTACTTCATTTCTTTGAATATCAATTACCATAAAATAAACGAATCATCAATATTACTCATCAGAATTTTCCTTTGAAACAAAACATAAATTGATGTGTACTACTTAGTTCGAAGGCTAAAT
The DNA here is from genome assembly GCA_013387265.2 of Cryptolaemus montrouzieri. NCBI lineage: Eukaryota > Metazoa > Arthropoda > Insecta > Coleoptera > Coccinellidae > Cryptolaemus > Cryptolaemus montrouzieri. The sequence continues at coordinate 7,997,790 of JABFTP020000144.1, read as the reverse complement.
ACTCTTTCTTCTCATAAATCTATTTAATGTTTCAGATCCTTTACTTTCTTCACGAAATTCACATATAGGCCAAATAGTGGTAACTGTAAGTACTCAGATAATCTACTTAAGTGTTCTTTACAATAACAGGCATATAACTAAAAATAAAATATGTACATTATCAAGCACAAAACTTGATAGGATGGCTTGGCCTCCTTAAAATTTTTCTCATGCATGTTTGTAATGCCCATCGAAAAAACTTATTTTTCAAGGGACAATATTCAACCTTCCGTATAATGTTAAATATCGTCCCTTGAAGGAGCTAGTTTTCTGATCTACTCGTCATAATCACCGGTAACCGGGGCCACAGGAAGAAGTACACCACGGTTTGAGATGTTTGAAATGATACAAGTGAGGTTTTTCTCACAAAGAGATATTGGAGCAGTTTTGCAAACTGTAAAATATATTTTACTTCATTTTCTTTGAATATCAATTACCATAAAATAAATGAATCATCAATATTACTCATCAAATTTTCCTTTGAAACAAAACATAAATTGATGTGTACTACTTAGTTCGAAGGCTAAATACTCTTTCTTCTGATAAATCTATTTAATGTTTCAGATCCTTTACTTTCTTCACGAAATTCCACATATAGGCCAAATAGTGGTAACTGTAAGTACTCAGATAATCTACTTAAGTGTTCTTTACAATAACAGGCATATAACTAAAAATAAAATATGTACATTATCAAGCACAAAACTTGATAGGATGGCTTGGCCTCCTTAAAATTTTTCTCATGCATGTTTGTAATGCCCATCGAAAAAACTTATTTTTCAAGGGACAATATTCAACCTTCCGTATAATGTTAAATATCGTCCCTTGAAAGAGCTAATTCTCTGATCTACTCGTCATAATCACCGGTAACCAGGGCCACAGGAAGTAGTACACCACGGTTTGAGATGTTTGAAATGATACAAGTGAGTTTTTCTCACAAGAGATATTGGAGCAGTTTTAGAAAACTGTAAAATATATTTGACTTCATTTTCTTTGAATATCAATTACCATAAAATGAATGAATCATCAATATTACTCATCAGAATTTTCCTTTGAAACAAAACATAAATTGATGTGTACTACTTAGTTGGAAGGCTAAATACTCTTTCTTCTCATAAATCTATTTAATGTTTTACATCTTCATAGTGCTACCGGGATGGGGTCACACACACGATGGAAACACTGATGGTTAACACAAACACTTTTTATAACCGCAAATTTAAAATGAAATAAAAACACGTGGTTCGTAGGTAAACAACGGCGGTTTGGCAATATGGCGTGGGTACGGTAAACCGGCTCGTGGCAACGCGTGCTGCAGCCGGTGTTCTGAGACAAAGTGTATTCGTAGAGGTAGTCGAAGAGAAAGAGAGCGAGTCTCCGAAATGCACGGATATTTAAACCCCCGGTTCAGGTAGGCCCAGAGTACGTTCTGTGCCTCGCCTGGTCGATGGGCCTACTTGGCGGTCTGTGACCAAGAAAGCGTGGTCAACACGGTAACACGCTTATTCCGAGGGGCCCAGAGCGATCTATGGTGAGATACCGTAGTAGGAAACGGTAACACGGCCCCCCTCTGAAGATCGCGGTTAGGCGCCTCCATATTGCCATACCGGGTAATAAAACCATGTTGTATCTTTATTAAAGACATGTGCATACGTGCACATCATACCCTGTGTGCAGTGCGTCTGTGGCCGTCTTACTATCTTACGCGCCATTTGACATCAACGCGATGATGACAAGGGAAACCACAGAAAACCTTATCTCGCGTATGCGAGTCGTATAATCTAGCTACTTACAATACATAATATCAATACATAAGAGCGTGGTGCAAGCTCTGTTTAAAATATTCAAATCTAAAATATGTACAATAACAGTTCTGGGGAGGGGTTGAAACGCATCTACTTCGTATCTTTATTTATCAGTTACATGAACTTAAAGATTAAAGGTTGCCTGAAAGGAAAGGACAGTGCTGAAAGAAAAGCAAAAAAAAAAAAACATACAAAAACCTGAGACACATGATGAGTTTTTCATGCGTTGAAGAGCTGCGACTGCAGGTATGTTTCTTCGCGCACTGGTCGTCTTAAAGCACTACTCACACACTCGTCGTCGCGTTCAGAACGTCCGGACATCATGGTGGCATTGCTTCAGGGGTGGATTTATTTTGGGCGCCACTTGGTGTTGTCGTCGGTCCAAGAACCGGATGCTTCCTTGATGGTTTCTACCTTGGTGGATTCTGCGGTCGAGGAACTTGCGGGATATTATCCGCGTGGAATTTGGAAGCTTTACCGTGCACGTCGACCCAGTATGTGTTTTCCCCAGCGATCGCGGCTATTCTGTAGGGGCCTCTCCATCGTGCCGCGAATGGTCGACGGTTATCTCCTAGTGCTCTGATTAGCACCCTGTTTCCCACGTCATATCGGATCGGAGCTTGCCGGTCCGCGGGATATCGTTGTCCTTGGTAGCGGTGTTGATTTTGGAGTGCGCGTTCACGGTGGTTTTCTATCTTACTCTGCCGTTCTTGTGAAGTTTCCGGAGTCGTTTCTTGAGACATCCAATCACCTGGTCGTGGAAGATTGTAGCCCAGCAACAATTTAGACGGCGTAAATCCTGTGGCAGCGTTTTGGCGGCCTCGTAGAGAGAATAGCACCTTATCGATATATTTGTCCCATGTGTTTTCGGGGCGTCCTGGAGTTTAATTCGTAGGCCAGTCTTCAAATCTTGGTTCCGGCGTTCGGTGGGGTTTGCCCTCGGATGGAAGATTGCGGTGGTCAGTGTTCAGCCTTCCATCTTCGGACGGCGGAGTTCCACGCGATGCTTCGGAATTGGGGCCATTGTCGCTCAGTACGACTCGTGGATAGCCGAAACGGATTAGCACCTCGTCCATCGCCTGGATGACTTTATCCGTGGTGGTGCTGGGGACTGCCACAGCTTCGATCCATCGCGTGAACAAGTCAGTGATTACGATGATGAAGCGGTTTCCGCTAGGTGTCTTCTCGTAGGGGCCCATAATGTCGATCGCCACCGCGTCCCATGGTTTCGTCGGGATGTGTGGCCGGAGAGGCGCATGCTGGAAGTTGGGTCGTCGCTTGGTGCAGGCACAGATCATACATTGTCGAACATATTCTCTGACCATCTGTTCGATGTTAATCCAGTGATACTTTTGCTGGACAGCTCGAAGAGTTTCATCCCCGCCTGGATGATTGGCCAATGGGTGGTCGTGAAATTCATGTATCACCCTCTGTTGTAGGGTGCTGGGGACGACGAGGAGGCGTCGCTCGTCGTGGTTGCGCCACAGTAGGTCGTTGTGCAACGTATAGAGTTGCAGGAACGCACGATCTCCTGCTTCGGTTGGGCCTGTTCTACTCTTCAGCTTCCATTTCTGGACGATCTGTCTAATTCTTTGGTCAGCTTTTTGGGCCTCACCCACTTCGGTGAATAGGTCATCTGCTTCCGCGATGCACAGGGCCGGCGTCGCGGGCTCTTCTGTTGCGAATTGGGGTGGTACCAGGGCTTCCTCACAGACCAGTTCTTCTGGGAGGTGGACAGGTTCTGGATGTCTCGATAGCGCGTCTGCTAATTCATTCTCTCGACCAGGACAGTGTTCGATGGTGAACGAAAATTCTTGAAGGAACAAACTCCATCGGGCCAGCTTGCTTCTCGTGTCCTTCGTCGTAGTTAACCAAGTCAAAGCACGATTGTCAGTGCGGAGGGTGAATGGATGGTCTTCGAGATACGGCCTGTATCTCTTGATGGCCCAGATAACGGCTAGGCATTCCTGCTCGTTGACGTGGTACCTTCTCTCTGCATCCCGGAATCGTCAGCTGGAATAGGAAACAATCCTACGTCCTTCTGGGGTGCTTTGGTATAGGACTGCGGCTGTACCCTGCAGGCTTGCGTCAGTTGCAGTATGAACGGGAAACGGAAATCTGGCCTGTGTAGTTGGAGCGGCTGCAGAAATGCGTCCCTGATTTTCTGGAATGCCATCTCGGTCGCGTCTGTCCATCGCCATTTCACCTTCGAACTCAGCAGGTCGGTCAGCGGGGCTGCTATTTCTGCGAAACGTGGTACGTAGTCGCGTAACCAGTTGCAGGTCCCTAGGAAACTTCGCAATTGCTTTCTTGTCTGCGGCGTCTTGAATCCCTCAGGCTGTCGATATGGGACGGTTGTGGGCGATTTCCGTTAGGAGCCGATCACGTGACCTAAATATTCTAGCTCCTCTTTGGCGAAGTGGCACTTCTCTGAGGAACAGCGTAGCCCGTGTTGTTGAGTCGTTCAAAACCAGTCTTAAGTGCAACAGGTGTTCCTCGTAGTTTGTGGAGTATACGACGATATCATCTAAGTACACTAGAACAAAATCGTGTAAATATCCCTCGAGTACTTTGGTCATGAAACGTTGAAAGGTTGTTGGGGCCCCTTTCAACCCAAATGGCATCACTTTAAATTGATAGGCGCTCCCATCAATGGTATTGAACGCGGTTAACGGTCTCGCGTTCGCAGCTAGTGGTATCTGCCAGTAACCGGATTTCAGGTCAACGTTGAAAATACACTTGCGGTGCCGATATCTTTCAATGTTTCCGCGATTACTGGTAGTGTGGATGGCACATCTTTTGTGACGCTATTTAACCGTCGATAGTCTACACAAAAACGGGCCGATCCGTCTTTCTTTTTCGCGAGCACTATCGGTGAACTATATGACGAGCTAGTTGGCTCGATCACGCCCGCGGCGAGCATTTCACGCACTTACTCGTTAATTAGTATTTGTTTCGCCGGTGCGACACGATATGGGGGAATTTGAAAAGGTGTGTCGTTTGTTAGTTCAATATCATGCTCGACACACCGTGTGGTTGATAAGGGACCGACACTGGTGAACACTTCAGAATTTTCTCGAATAGAGTCTAAGAATGTACTCACCAGTGGTTTTACAAACCCGTGTTGTACTTTGTCCAAAGCAACGTGCGAGCGTCGCAGCGTGGTATTCCGAGAAGAGTTGAAATACACGGTGGTCCTTTTCACTTTCCCGAAATGTACACAACCACGTTGAAAGTCTAACACTGCGCCGTTGTTTGTCATCCACGGCGGTCCTAATATTAGCTCGTATCGTAAATCGTTTAAAACTAAACAGTCACAAACAATCACTTCGTTTTCAAAGTTGATTGAAAGGCTGGTCGCCCCACAAGCGGTCACTGTCGCATTTTCGGTGGCCAGGTCAATTATCTGCGAATTCGTTGAAACGTCACACTTCACTAAACTTTTCGAACGAAGTTTCGCGTAGCAGCCGAATCGATAATCGCCGTAACCTCGCGGGACCCAATTTTCACTTGGATGGACGGAGCAGTATTGTCAGCCGAGGAACGTAGGGCGTCAGTTGTGGGTGCGGCGTCCCCGGCTGGCTTGGCGTTTCCTGTACCGGTTCCGGCCGTTCTGGGCAGTTCCTATTATAGTGGTACCTGGACAGTACCAACATTTTGGAACACTCTCTTGCTCTCGCCTGTGCCTAGGCGGATCCGTGAGGGCTTGACGGGACGCGGTTCTGGTTGTGGAAGTTGGCGTGGCCGCGACTCTATGGACATCCGCGGTTCTTGTTGCCGTCGCTGGACGCCTAACGGTTCTCTCAAGGTGGGACGCCGTCTCTCTCAGATCTTTCAAGGTCCTTATTTTATATAGGAATGGCTGATACTCTGCAAGCACTAAACAGGTTAGTGTACTTACCAGTACCTCCTCCGCGGTGTTGGGCTGCAACCTTCTGAAAAGTTGCTGCTTCTTTATTAGGAAGATTTCTACGGCCTTCATAGGCTTGTTTGTACGTTGATAAGTCGGTTCGACCTTTCGCAGTCTTTCTTAGGCGTACCCTTGGCATCTGATATGCCAAGTTTAATTGTTGTCGTCACCACCCCCTTCTTGGTATAAAACTGTTCACAATAAGAATCATAGTAAATTAAAATAAAAAACTAATCATACAATAATATTGTACAAACTTCAATTCAACTGTAACAAAACTCTCAATCATCTAACTATAAACAAAATCATAATAATTGCAAGAATGTAGGTGCAAAAATACTTACTTTTCCGTAAAAAACACAATGGGGCCTCCTACAAACAAGCACAGCACCCGAAGAGAAACGCAATGCTAAAATTCAAGTTTCGACTTATCGCCTGCTTAGTCTCTCCTTGTACTCATCAGAAGTTTCCTTTGAAACAGAACATAAATTGTTATGTTCTACTTAGTTCGAAGGCTAAATACTCTTTCTTCTCATAAATGTATTTAATGTTTCAGATCCTTTACTTTCTTCACGAAATTCCACATACAGGCCAAATAGTGGTAACTGTAAGTACTCTAATACTCTACTTAACTGTTGTTTACAACAACAGGCATATAACTAAAAATGAAATATGTTCATTATCAACCACAAAACTTAATAGGACGGCTTGGCCTTCTTAAAATTTGTTTACGCATGTTTGTAATGATTCAAGTAAGGTTTTTTACAGAAAGAGATATTGGAGGAGTTTTTGAAAAACTATAGAATATATTTCACTTCATCATCTCTAAAATAAATCTCCATAAAATGAATAAATCATCAATATTACTCATCAGAATTTTCCTTTGAAACAAAACATAAATTGATATGTACTACTTAGTTCGGGAGCTAAATACTCTTTCTTCTCATAAATGTATTTAATGTTTCAGATCCTTTACTTTCTTCACGAAATTCCACATATAGGCCAAATAGTGGTAACTGTAAGTACTCAGATACTCTACTTAACTATTCTTTACAATAACAGGCATATAACTAAAAATAAAATATGTACATTATCAACCACAAAACTTGATAGGATGGCTTGGCCTTCTCAAAATTTTTTTCATGCATGTTTGTAATGCCCATCGAAAAAACTTATTTTTCAAGGGACAATATTCAACCTTCCGTATAATGTTAAATATCGTCCCTTGAAGGAGCTAGTTTTCTGATCTACTCGTCATAATCACCGGTAACCGGGGCCACAGGGAAGTAGTACACCACGGTTTGAGATGTTTGAAATGATACAAGTGAGGTTTTTCTCACAAAGAGATATTGGAGCAGTTTTTAGCAAACTGTAAAATATATTTTACTTCATTTTCTTTGAATATCAATTACCATAAAATAAATGAATCATCAATATTACTCATCAGAATTTTCCTTTGAAACAAAACATAAATTGATGTGTACTACTTAGTTCGAAGGCTAAATACTCTTTCTTCTCATAAATCTATTTAATGTTTCAGATCCTTTACTTTCTTCACGAAATTCCACATATAGGCCAGATATTGGTAAGTGTAAGTGCTCAAATACTCTACTCAACTGTTTTTTACAACAACAGGCATATAACTAAAATGACATATGTTAGTTATCAACCACAAAACTTGAAAGGACGGCTTGAAATTTTTTCAACAATGTTTGTAATGATTCAAGTAATGTTTTAACAAAAGGGATATTGGAAGAGTTTTTGAAAACTATAAAATATATTTTACTTCATCTTTTCTGAAAATCAATTTCCATAAAATAAATAAATCATCAATATTGCTCATCAGAATTTTCCTGTGAAACAAATATATACATAAATTGATATCTACTACTTAGTTCGAAGGCTAAATCTCTCTCTCTTCTCATGAATCTGTTTAATGTTTCAGAGATTGTACTTGTTACAACAACAGGCATATAACGAAAGTCCACACTTGAAATTTTTCAACGCATGTTTGTAAAAGGCCAAATAGTGGTAACTGTAAGTACTCAAATAATCTACTTAACTGTCCATGTTTACAACATCAGGCATATAACTGATAAAATCGAAGCATGGTCGTAGTTAATCGTTAGTCACAAAACTTTATTAAGTACCGGGGTCTATTTTTTTTGTTCATTTGCTGAAATTATCCATATATTGCCTGATTTTTATCTGATTGAATATTATTATCAATTGTGATAACAGTATTTTGTAGATCTACCTTCATAACATTTCATATAGTTTATTTGAATTCAAAATTACAGTGAAAAGAGGGTCATTTGCCAAAATGATTCAATAATTTTATTTTAAATTCTTAATATTGTAAAATATTACGTAATTTTTAAAGCAGCTTAAAATCACCCAAAAGCGTAAACATCGAGGCGAAGGAATTTATATAAACTCAGATAAGAAATTCAGCAAAAACAATATTCGACTTTACAGTCGAAGGCCATTAAGCACCCTATCGCATTCACGATTCCACACATCTGGTATTTTCTAAAACAGCAATTCCCACGTCGCGACGAAGAAACGCGTTTCTAAAAGACTATGTAACAGGTACTTGAGTACCAAGGGCAGAGGGAAGTGAGGGTGTAAGAGCTGCTGGGTCACGCATATATAAGGATCACGATCGCGACGTTAGGGATCATTATGATTATTGAGTTATTTTTCTTTAGATACGCAGTGATTCCGTTTCTCCGTTTTCGAAGCTCAGTGAATTTATTCACTCGTGTGAATCGGAATTAAATTCAAAGTTAATTAATCGTGCGTAATATAAGTCCAGAAGAATGGAAGAAGCAGATTGTTCCTCTCTGAGAAGCCGGACAGGGAAGAAGAAGCACCGTTCCCGCTGTGTCCCACATGTGATTACTTTCTGAATTTCCTTCAATATTTCTGTTCACTATTTAATCTTTACGAATTCCTTGAAGTGTATGCTACGTAATTTCTAATTGCACTAAGGACGATTTAAAATGATCACTTCTCAAATTCAAAATTATTTTCACATTTTTCTCTTGACAAATGATCTATTTAAACTGCACTGACATTTTCTAATATTTATTTTGAAGTGTTATTTCCATAGACTAATTTAAAACATTTGTTTCTCAACTTGGTAAACATTTGAAATGTACTGAATTCATTTTATATTGATTTCCGCAGTTGTTTAACTCGACACATTATTTGAAATATACTCAAATTCTTTAGTATCGATTTCGATATTTGTTTATCAAACTGATTCCAATAACTTGTAACTATTTGAATTTAAAATGTTATGAAGTTTAATATTGATTTGAAGCTTTATTAATTGATTTTATTGAAATGTTACTAAACCATTTTGCCAATCCAATTATTATCTGATAGTATAAAGAAATGGCTTTAGGGACGATACGCATGTATGAACCCACAGACACTGAGGCTTGCATATTGTCGGTTTTGAAGAATGTTGGTGGAATGTATGTGACGTTTGTGGACTTGTGGTACATACAGGTGTATGATCAGAGGGCATGATTCCCTAGTTGGCAAATCCGCGATATGGGAATAGACATAATATGACACAATATAATTAATATTGCGCAAACAAAATAAAATAAAAATGTAATACTGCCCATTGGCACTCAGTTGAGCAAAAAAATCACGTATGTCTTTACGGGCTTAGCTCTAGTCGCATATATAACGTTTTAATACTATACGTGAGCGAATTAACGCTTGCCAGTTGTCAGCTGTGGACGTGTTCCTTAGAATTTCGAAAGCAAATTTCAAATCAGGGCAACGACCTATTCAGAAAACATGATATCATATTACCAAAACCCTTAGATAGAGTCAGTTACCACTCATAAGATGGGTTAGGGCCGGTTAGGCCTGTCTATAATAATCTCATATCCAAATACCATCCAGAATATGGATGAGGGCCGATTAAGCCTGTTTATAATAATTGAATATTCCAACTTCCACTCTTAATAAGGGTGAGGACCAATTAGGTCCGTTTATAATAGTCTAATGTATCAACTTCCACTCAAAATATGGGTCAGGGCAAATTTAGCCTGTATCTAATTGATCTGATATTTCATTAAATTCATTCAAAGACGCAAAAGAATGCAATGATAAGAATTTAATACAAATGCTGCAATGATCAAATAGACATTGTTATTGAATCTGTTTTTGATTTTCTAATTTCGTTACCTATGGTTTAAGCGACGAAGAATTGGTCGTATCACATCAAACCTTACATGAAAGAACTTGAGTAGGTTACTACAAATACACAACACAACAAAGAAAAGGGTCCTATTTTATAAAAAGAACTTCAAGTACTCATCAGAATTTTCCTTTGAAACAAAACATAAATTGATATGTACTACTTAGTTCGAAGGCTGAATACCCTTTCTTCTCATAAATCTATTTAATGTTTCAGATCCTTTACTTCCTTCACGAAATTCCACATATAGGCCAGATAGTGGTAAGTGTAAGTGCTCAAATACTCTATTCAACTGTTTTTTACAACAACAGGCATATAACTAAAAATGACATATGTTAGTTATCAACCACAAAACTTGAAAGGACGGCTTGACCTTCTTGAAATTTTTTTTAACAATGTTTGTAATGATTCAAGTAATGTTTTAACAAAAAGGGATATTGGAAGAGTTTTTGAAAAACTATAAAATATATTTTACTTCATCTTTTCTGAAAATCAATTTCCATAAAATAAATAAATCATCAATATTGCTCATCAGAATTTTCCTGTGAAACAAATATATACATGAATTGTTATCTACTACTTAGTTCGAAGGCTAAATACTCTCTCTTCTCATGAATCTGTTTAATGTTTCAGAGATTGTACTTGTTACACGAAAGTCCACATATAGGCCAAATAGTGGTAACTGTAAGTACTCAAATAATCTACTTAACTGTTGTTTACAACATCAGGCATATAACTAAAAATGAAGCATGGTCGTTGTTAGTCACAAAACTTTATTAAGTACCGGGGTCTATTTTTTGTTCATTTGCTGAAATTATCCATATATTTCTTGATTTTTATCTGATTGAATATTATTATCAATTGTGATAACAGTATTTTGTAGATCTACCTTCATAACATTTCATATAGTTTATCTGAATTCAAAATTACAGTGAAAAGAGGGTCATTTGCCAGAATTATTCAATAATTTTATTTTAAATTCTTAATATTGTAAAATATTACGTATTTTTAAAGCAGCTTAAAATCACCCAAAAGCGTAAATATCGAAACGAAGGAATTTATATAATCTCAGATGAGAAATTCAGCAAAAACAATATTCGACTTTACAGTCGAAGGCCATTAAACACCCTTTCGTATTCATGATTCCACACATCTGGTATTTTCTAAAACAGCAATTCCCACGTCGCGAGGAAGAACTTGAGTAGGTTACTACAAATACACAACACACCAAAGAAAAGGGTCCTAATTTATAAAAAGAACTTCAACGCAAGTTCAGGTACTAGGCGATCACATGGCTTTTCATTTGACCGATTTCATTTGGTCTCAGGTGTAATTAATATGGGGAAGAAAATAAGGTAATTCAGGTATTGCAATTTACATGAAATCGGATGCATTTTGCATCGTCTTTCATAGACCGGGGTTGGAGGTGTTTCAATTGAGACGATAATTAAAAAACTAACCAATCTAACCAACATTTCAATTTTGAAGGAGAAGAGTTCTAGTCAAATTCTATGAAAACGAAAGGTTTATTTTGCATGTAGATCCTCAAGGTATCTTGAGTTGAGTTGAATAATATATTAAATCAAACTTAAAGCGATTTAGCCATTCCCCCAGCATTTGGTACTCTAAAAAATATTTACATCCGGAAAATAAAATTGTGTAATGGTATTTCTCATAACAGATGATGCGCGATAGTATTTTCTAGTAGTTTAAAATATTGAACTGCGTACTTCAGGTACCTGAGATCACATGGTTACTTTTAATATTCCTATGAAATCATTGAGGCACCACGACCTCTTCTCTATAACTTTTAGAAAAACGAATAGTGCACAGAACTCCCCTATCGATAGGATGCTACGTGTCTGCAACACGCATAGGAGTATCAATTTGTTTGGGGTCACATTGGCCTCTTTGAAGAGAACATTACGCTTGCTCTTTACTGACTGACATCAAATTCATTCAATCGTTCGTTTTTGTGATATTCATTTTGTATTTCTTTTTTCATTCTTTCTGTGAATACAACTCACTATTAACGTCTTATATAATACTTTTTTTAGAATACTAGATTCTATGTAACTAATATTCATGGAGTGAATGTCATTTTGGCTTCGGCTGTGGATATTCCTTATATTGTACTTGAATAAGTAAATAAAATGAATAAATTGCCTGTGTTTTTTACTGCTTCAGATAGCTACATTTTGATTCAATGCTCAGAGAAAATATCAAGACATTTTGAAAAAACATTTCCAAACTAACCTATTCAAATATAAAATGTATCAAAAAAATACATAGGCCCTTATTTAAAAATATCGTTTTTTGCCATGGGCAGAGAAGGTCGCATGGGTTAGATTAACTGATCAAATAATAGTTTTGATAATATTGATGAAATGTTTCTTTTTCTCAGCATCAGATGACACAGGGTTCTTCAAGCCAATACCTACACCAGCAATTTCAAAGTCAGTTGGTGAATTGATAAGGAAACTGCCATGGTTGACAAATATTTTCAACGCTGCAAACAACACAATCAAGCTAACACAAGGTAATAATCATCACCTCTCAGGAAATCAATGATAATCATCAATTACTTTGATTACAGGAGAATACATACTGGATAGTGAATATTCTCTCTTTGTTCAGTTCACATGTCGACCGACGCCAACTAATAAAACTGGAACTTGCAAGTTATTAAAAGACTGTCCCGAAGTCCATGATGTTCTCACAGATTTAACTACGTATTCTAAATACTTCTGTACTTTGAATGAGTAAGTTACAATCATCGTTATGCTTTTTCTAATTTCTGTTCACTATGTTGATTTACTTATATGGTTTTATTTAACAGAAAATTTTTAGCACTAATCGCACACCTCACCAAAATCACAATAGCATTTCTTCACATTGAATTTATACGCCAAATGACACTACAACATGGGCAATATCAATCTCTAATTACAGAAATTAGAAGACTGACATGCCGCTAGGCATTCTCAAAACGTGACAATGATTCTTCGAATAAATGTGAAAATTTTAGAAAAATACGTAAAGTATAAATATCAAATGAAGGGTTTTTCTTGACAGTTTAAGCGCCACACGGACGGCCGGCGTCATGCGCAAGGTATACCTATATTCTCAGAAAATTTCAATCAAGAATTTAATTTAATGGAACAAATATCTTTCAATAATGGCTACAATCCTGAATTTTTTTTTATTGAAAAATAATATCTAAATAACCCTTTCAGGTTTTGACAGATATAGTTACAAAATATAAGATCATTTTATGATCAGATTTACATTCGAATTTGTATCAAGTGTTCTTGCAATTTTTTTTTAAATTTTGTGTGCGTTATCTCCTTCACTTCACGGGAAAGCTTGTTATAGAGTCTGACACCCTCAGATAGTATGCGTCTTTCCCCCACCTTGGTTCTGTGAGCTAAATAATTCAGTTCTTCATTTCAATTAATAATGAAAAAACAGATTAAAGCATCTCTGAATAAGATTCATCGTATTTATCGTGAAAACAAGAAAAAATTCAATATGTTAACCTAAATGAGATAAAAAACACAAGGTTTAACTTTAATCTACACTTTATTTGAAAAATTCGACGACGTTTCGCTGACACAGCAGCTTTATCAAGAATGAAAAACAGAATGAAGAGTATGGTATTATAAACAAATCGTAGAACAAGTTGGATGAATAACAGGAAAATCCACACCGAGCCATTGTACAGTTAGTATGAAAGGTAATAAAAACTAATTAAACAAGTTAAGTAGGGGTGAGTAATTCACATCTACCTGTTCATTCAAAAGCTTGTCCGAATGTTTGTATCTATTTATTTCTAATGCTTCTAGGAGATCTAATTTTGAACTTTTTGATTTTATATGTAATATGTCAAAGTTTTCATTGAATGAATGGTTTTCTTTTATTAGGTGGTTTGAATAATTTGAATCAGATTTATTTTTATCGAAGCTACGTTTATGTTCAGATGTTCTTATGCCAAAACTCCTATAGGTCCTACCGATATAAATTTTATCACAAGAACCGCAATTGAGTTTATATAAAATATATAAAACATAATATAAATATATAAAATTTATATCGGTAGGACCTATAGGAGTTTTGGCATAAGAACATCTGAAGCCTCTCCTAGAAGCATTAGAAATAAATAGATACGAACATTCGGACAAGCTTTTGAATGAACAGGTAGATGTAAATTACTCACCCCTACTTAACTTGTTTAATTAGTTTTTATTACCTTTCATACTAACTGTACAATGGCTCGGTGTGGATTTTCCTGTTATTCATCCAACTTGTTCTACGATTTGTTTATAATACCATACTCTTCATTCTGTTTTTCATTCTTGATAAAGCTGCTGTGTCAGCGAAACCCTACCTATATAAATTTTATCACAAGAACCGCAATTGAGTTTATAGATTCCTGATTTACTTGATTTTTCAACACGAGATTTATTATTTTTAATATGTTTACCTAAGTTATTAGAAGTTTTGAAAGTTATATTAAGATTTTGTTTGACGAGAAAGGATTTAATATTTGTACTTGCAGAACCGCAGAATGTTAAACTGTTGAATATTTTATAGTCTTTATGAATAGGATATACTTCATTTATTGCTTTCTGATACATACTCTTCATTCTTGATAAAGCTGCTGTGTCAGCGAAACGTCGTCGAATTTTTTCAAATAAAGTGTAGATTAAAGTTAAACCTTGTGTTTTTCATCTCATTTATATCATGGATCTACATCAAGTAACGGCCTCCACAATTCAAATATGTTAACCTAATTCTGCAGCACAATATTTCAATATAGCTATCCCAACTAATAAAATTTTGACCGAATATATAAAAAGCAATGAAACTAATTGATTGATAGTATTGATGATTCATTTATTTTATGGAAACTCATTTTTAAAGTGAAACGAAATGGGACACTGTTGTCAGTTTTCCACAATTTATTCAATAATGACGACCAGTTTCGACCCTACGGTGATTTTCAAGTGAATAATAATATAATACATGAGTACGCAAGTACAAGTACAGAATGAAATTTATCCTTAATATTGAGTAGTGGGGATCCATTATGCTCTAAGTGACTGCTGAGGGTAATGAATTGTGGGTTTTTAGAAGGTTTGTTAATCTCCAAACTTTCCAACAAATTCATCTCTATCCCTTTGTTACATTTATGAAGGATTTTAAGATTTGAATTGTGGAGGCCGTTACTTGATGTAGATCCATGATATAAATGAGATAAAAAACACAAGGTTTAACTTTAATCTACACTTTATTTGAGAAAATTCGACGACGTTTCGCTGACACAGCAGCTTTATCAAGAATGAAAAACAGAATGAAGAGTATGGTATTATAAACAAATCGTAGAACAAGTTGGATGAATAACAGGAAAATCCACACCGAGCCATTGTACAGTTAGTATGAAAGGTAATAAAACTAATTAAACAAGTTAAGTAGGGTGAGTAATTCACATCTACCTGTTCATTCAAAAGCTTGTCCGAATGTTTGTATCTATTTATTTCTAATGCTTCTAGGAGATCTAATTTTGAACTTTTGATTTTATATGTAATATGTCAAAGTTTTCATTGAATGAATGGTTTTCTTTTATTAGGTGGTTTGAATAATTTGAATCAGATTTATTTTGATCGAAGCTACGTTTATGTTCAGATGTTCTTATGCCAAAACTCCTATAGGTCCTACCGATATAAATTTTATCACAAGAACCGCAATTGAGTTTATAGATTCCTGATTTACTTGATTTTTCAACACGAGATTTATTATTTTAATATGTTTACCTAAGTTATTAGAAGTTTTGAAAGTTATATTAAGATTTTGTTTGACGAGAAAGGATTAAATATTTGTACTTGCAGAACCGCAGAATGTTAAACTGTTGAATATTTTATATTCTTTATGAATAGGATATACTTCATTTATTGCTTTCTGATACATACTCTTCATTCTGTTGTTCATTCTTGATAAAGCTGCTGTGCCAGCGAAACGTCGTCGAATTTTTTCAAATAAAGTGTAGATTAAAGTTAAACCTTGTGTTTTTTATCTCATTTATATCATGGATCTACATCAAGTAACGGCCTCCACAATTCAAATATGTTAACCTAATTCTGCAGCACAATATTTCAATATAGCTATCCTAACTAATAAAATTTTGACCGAATATATAAAAAGCAATGAAACTAATTGATTGATAGTATTGATGATTCATTTATTTTATGGAAATTCATTTTTAAAGTGAAACGAAATGGGACACTGTTGTCAGTTTTCCACAATTTATTCAATAATGACGACCAGTTTCGACCCTACGGTGATTTTCAAGTGAATAATAATATAATACATGAGTACGCAAGTACAAGTACAGAATGAAATTTATCCTTAATATTGAGTAGTGGGGATCCATTATGCTCTAATTGGCTGTTGTGGGTAATGAATTGTGGGTTTTTAGAAGGTTTGTTAATCTCCAAACTTTCCAACAAATTCATCTCTGCCCCTTTGTTACATTTATGAAGGATTTTAAGATTGTTCAATGATATCGAGTAGTTAGTTGATTTTATGTGTTCAAATATTGGCGAATTTTTATCTTAGGAAATATGTTCCTTCAATCTAGCTTCAAAACTTCTCCCTGTTTGTCCGACATTCATTGCATTTGATTTGATAAATTCCTGATTGCTTGAATTTATCGTTCTTTTGTCTGGCATAGAATAATAATCTGATTAAGTTGGGGTCGCTTGAGAATGAAGTAGTAATGTTCAATTTGGAAAAGTAAAGTAGTTACTGATTTTGTTAGAGATAATCTGATTAAGTTGGGGTCGCTTGAGAATGAAGTAGTAATGTTCAATTTATGATATATATATATATATATATATATATATATATATATATATATATATATATATATATATATATATATATATATATATATATATATATATATATTCTTTTGAAAATTTGAAAAGAGAGGATTTACAAAATTCGAATAATTGTATTTACAATAAATGCTTATATCTATAATTTTGGTGTGTGTCAGAAAAAACACAAGTGTGAGCTCAGGAAATGTAACAGGGGAACCATACTATCTTACATTTGATTCAATAAACGAGTGAAAAAACATGAGGAAAAACCTCGTTTCCCTGTCGCTATTGCACAAGCAATAGCTTGTCTGTTTATGTTGTCTTAGTGTCGTGTGTACATAGAGTACCAAAGATTTTTTCTGCTTAGCTGCTTCATTCTCTCTTGCACTCCATGATTTCCAGACGAAGACAAGGAGGAAAGGAAGGGGGTTTGGGACAGGAATCTGTAACAATGGAAAAATAAAACCAGAGAAAAATATTTCAACAATCATACCTCTTATATGTCTAAACAAATCTAAGAAAAGATTTTACATAGCAAGCAAGGCCATAAATAGGACTGAGGAGATAATCAAAAAGTACATAGTATTTCCTCTTTCGCTGAGATGTTCTTCCGCATTGTGAGTCTCCTGAAACATAATCACTTCCTTGTTCTTGCTTTCCAATTTTGAAGTATAATCGCAAAAAACCTTCAATGTTCAAACTCAACAAAACAATTCCCTCTCTGTTTGACCGAAAGAGCCCCGATGGCCAGGTTCAGTCTTCCAAGTGATGCCGATTATGATCTATAGATGTTTTAGAATCATTATGGACCCAATAATTTGGGGTGACATCGTTCATATTTTATTTCTCCGTGGATACTGTTTAATTTAGAGAAAAATCTGCGAAAAAATTTTGACAGTCGTTCTAAAAATATGACAAACGTCAGAGTGTTATTTTATTACGTAATAAATTTTTGTAGTTTAGTTACCTAGTTATTGAAATTTTTTTCTTCTCGAGATCTACTCAAATAGCACACGCGATCGACCGTTTGAGCACCCCTGCTCTTGAGGCACTCAAGTCTCACCACCCTTTTCCAGCGGATGCTCAAAGTAATTTTTGTAAGCTTCACTTACGAACTCTGTCACATTTAAATATATACTCTCCGCAAATGAAACAAAAACGACTTGAATCAATCACACAAACTCTTCTCGACGATGCCATACCAAATTATAACAAGTTAAATCAATATTTCTTCAATTAACAAATTATCATGATAACCAAGTGTTTTTTAAATAAAACCTATAACTCTTAAACAAGAGCACTTAGAAAGCAAATGAGGGTATATTTAGAATTAGCGACGTCAAATTAGTGACAGCAATAAATTTGTAGGATACATAGAAATTTTGATACCAGAAGCAATAACAAAACACAAAAGAAGTTTTTGAAATCGCAAAGCAGATTCGAATCACGCAAACCATCTTTCAGATAATACATATTCTTTCAATTCGAAATTCGACATCTTACATAATATATAACAGTATCTGGAAAATGGATATTTGGGAAAATTTAGGGATTAACAAATACTAGCATGGAAGTAGTATCAATGAAAAAATAGTTTTTAATTCGTCATTTTTATTGAATTTGTTCAAGAAGCAATCTTTATTTAGATTTAGTCATCAGTGCATCTGGTTATTTTTTTATATCTCCTGTTCACATATAAATAACACTGCATTATTGTCGCACTTCAAAAGTCGGATGAACCTATAATGCAGTGAAAGGCGTCATGATTATTTTGTATTTAGTAAAAATCCTGAAAATTGTAAATTGTTCAATTTATAAAATATATCATCACCTCTAGGTGATGAGCGTTATCGAAACTTGTCGAGATTTTAACAATGAGAATGTGATAAAATAGCCTAACATTCTTTCTGCTTTTCTGGCATTACAGCCCTTGGTTGGCCGAAGCCGTCCTCAGTACGCATCTCCAGTCGTCCCTATACAACGCCCTGCGCCGCCAACCTCTCACTCCCAACTCCTTAGCATCCCCTTCGACGTTGTTCAGAAACCGGATCTTAGGTTGTCCTCGTTTACGCTTCCCAACTGGTCTGCTCAATAGTGCCGCTTTGGTTGGATCGGGTTTAGCCATTCTCAGCTCGTGACCCGTCCATCTGAACCTACCGATCTTAATCACCTCCACGATATCTGGTTCCCGTTATATTTCGTGGTTGAATCTTCGGCGCCACACGCCGTTCTCATCCACTGCCCCATAGATATTCGCCTAAGAACTTCACTCTCAAAGCTTTCCAATGCTTGCTGATCTTTTTTGGTGAGTGTCCACGTCTCTGACCCGTAAGTTAATACAGGCCTAATGAGTGTTTTATATAGCTTGCATTTGGTCGATCTTGAAATGTACCGAGATCTTAGTTGTGGCATAAGAGAGAAGTAGCATCTAGAGACTGATAGAATTCTACGTTTTATTTCGGCCGACGTGTTGTTATCGCTTGTAACAACGGAACCAAGATAAGTGAATTCCTCTACGCTTTCAATCGTGTCCATATCTATATTTATATTTATATGTTGTAATCCACGAGGTCTAGGGGTAGGAGCTGCAACCATGTATTTGGTTTTTTCAGTATTTATTTGCAGACCCATTGTTAGGGCAGCATTTTTCAGGGCTCTGTATGCCTTCTTAACACCTCTCTCCGTCCTGCTTATAATAGCAATGTCATCGGCATATGCGAGTATTTGTTCCGATTTGTTGTATATTGTTCCAATTGTGTTTATACCTGACAATTTGATGACCTTCTCAAGTGCAATATTGAATAGCATGCAGGAAAGAGAGTCACCCTGCCTGAGGCCATTATGCTTCACAAATGTTTGTGACAGCTCGTTACCTACCCTGACTCTGCACTCTACCCTGTCCATGGTATGCTCTATCAGTTTCACCAAGTGTGATGGTATCTGAAACTCTCTCATGACTGCATATAGTTCCTGCCTCTTTGTGGAGTCGTAGCCGTTTTAAAATCCACAAAAATATGGTGTGTTTCAACACCATACTCCATTGATTTTCCAAGTATTGATCTATTGTCGATTTCCCACCTGTAAAGCCAGTTTAGTACTTTCCTACTATTCTCTCGGCATGCAGTCGTAAGCGGTCACACAGGAGTTTGGCAAAGATCTTATAAGCTGTGTCGAGAAGTATGATACCGCGGTAGTTTGTGCACTCCTTTATATCTCCTTTTTTATGTATGGTGCAAATGATTCCTAGGCTCCATTCATCGGGCAGTCCTCTCTTCTTCTAAACTTTCACCATCAGCTTGTGCACTGGCTGAATCAGTTCGTCTACTCCAGATTTGAACACTTCTGAAAACAGGCTGTCACTTCCTGGGCTTTTATTGTTTGGCAAATTCTTGATGGCCTCTCACTTCTTGCAGAGTAAGAAGCTCCAATTGATCCCCCTCTTCATGATTTCCTTCTGCACTGCCTTTCTCTTCGTCACCGGTGGTTGGCTGTCCTGGGCCAAGTATGCCTTGAAAATGCTCTACCCATCTTTGTAAGACGACCTTTTTGGAGGTGAGTAAGTCTCCATTCTTGTTTCTACATTGGCTCATTTGAGGCTTATTACTTTTTCTTGCTATATTGACATTCTTATAAAATGTCCTGGATTCTTGCTCTCTGTTAGTTTTTTCTATGTCATCGAATTGTCTATTGAGCCGTTCTCTCTTTTTCTGTTTATGTACTCGTTTCTCCCCTCTTCGCATATCCCTATACATTTCTGTCGTTATTCTCACTTTTGGCGTTTGCATCTTCTTCCAAGCCCTACTCTTTCTCTCTGTTACTATTCGGCAGTCTTTGTCAAACCATTGATTTTTTGTCTTCGTATTGTCCGTGCCCACTATTTCTTCCAACACCGACTTGGTTGTGTCTCTGATTTCTTCCTAGTAGGTTATTACATGTGGTGATGTTGTATTTGTGTTCTGATTCTGGTGTTCATGTTCTCTTTGAAATCAGCCCTCATCTGTGGGTTCTTCAAACTTCACATGTTAGATTCCTTCACTTCTGTCTTGCTTCGGTTATTGGAATTCAATATCGGACTCTGAGGGTAGATATCACTAAATAATGGTCTGAGTCAATTTTAGCCCCTCTATAGCTTCCACAGTCCATTATATCCATTCCATGTCGCGAGTCTATCGAGACATGGTCAATTTAGTTCTGCGTTAATCCGTCTGGGGATGCCCATGTCACCTTGTGGATGTGTTGGAATGTTGGAACCACGTGCTCGCCACAGTGAGACTGAGGGATGCTGTGTAGTTAACTAGACGCATCCCGTTGTCTATATTTTCCAATTGTTGGATAGAAAAAGGGCTCTCTTCCCACCTTCGCATTTATATCTCCCAGCACTACGTTGATATCGTTTCGGGGGCATTGATAGTAAGCCCTTCCAAGTTCTTCATAGAATCTGTCTTTTTCTTCGTCTCTTTTCTCTTCTATTGGTGCATGAGCATTAATAAAAGAGTAATTGAAAAATTTCCCCCTTATTCTTATGCTGTAGAGTCTATGAACTATTGCTTTAAATCCTATCACTTGTTCTCTCACTCTTTTGTTCACCACAAAACCTTCAGTATGTACATCGTTTCTGCAGCTGTAATATATCTTATGTGAGTTGTTTCCGACCACTCCTGTTCCTACCCAGCGCATTTCCTGAAGGGCCAGAACATCCAATCTGTATTCATTGGCGATGTTCAGTAGTGACCTCAACACTCCGACCTAACCTAACACCTAACCTAACATCAGTTATGGATGTTGTCCTTGAACAAAAAAATGATACTTTGAAAACGTCGCCTAAATGAGGCATAAATTTCCGAAGACTTGTAATTCTTGTGGTGGTAGTTGTCATTGCACGGTCTAGGTCAGTGGTTCGGAATCCACTATAAGCTGTAGGTCCACTGTAAATGGGAAAAATTCCCGTGCACATTGTTAAAACATAAAACAAACAACAACAAGTTATCTGGCCTTCAGATGTTATGGACCAACAACTATGGTAATGTGTCCAATCTCTATGTATGTTAAATTAGGACTTCCTAGTTCATTCAATTTGTTATTATTTTCTATTTGATGACTCAGCTATTTATAAGAAAGAAATCTGTAAAGAAACTTTCAATTTTGTCTCCTTTTAGGTATGCTGGAGTTTGCTGTCCGGTGCAATATGCCAAACTCCGTTTGATAGTACCTGACGAAGAATGAAGAAATTCGATATAGTGAAAAGAAAGAGGCAAGAACTTTGTAACATACATTGTTTAATGTTTAACTGATGACTTTTGAGCAATTATGTATGTAATGTATGTTTTTATGTATGAATAAAAAATAAAACAAAAATTAGGTGTCTACGATTCTTGAGAAATTTATACAGCACTTTACTATGGTTTAGTGTTCTTCGAAAAATATTTCTATGTTTATCCTCTTTTTCACTTTACAATATGAAATTAAAAATATATTCTCCTTCTACTACGCCTTTTCCTACAGTTGGTGGCTGCACTTTCATAAAGTTGAATGTTTCTTCATTAACGAAGATAAAGTAAAATATATTTTATACTCTCCACAATTTTCTTTTTACAAAAGCAGGACCGGTTTCGGTCAGTTCATTTTCAAATGATCAACTACAGAAACTTACTTATACCTATAGTTACTAGCCTACTTTGATGTTGAGTCGGGGAGAGGTATAAATTCTGGCTATTAACCCTGCAGTAGTAGCGCTACGTCTGACAGACTCAGGCCTCCGAATATTAGCGAACATTTCCGCATACTTTCGAATATCTCGTCGCGCCACTCAGTACCTTCCTGACTTCGTCAACAGTTTAGTATACTCTGTGAGTTTATTTCGAAGTGTCACTCGTGTTGAAGCTAGAGCATCAAAGAGTCTCCTAGACTCCCTGCGACCAGTTGTGTACCTAGAATTGAAGGTGAGTTATTTTGTTGAAATGAAATATAATTATAATTCTACTTCACTTATCTTTTGTTTTCAGTATAATATGAGTTACGAAGAGCAACAGCAGAGATTACTTCGTCTTTGGGAAGAGGCTAAGTCAGATGATGACGATATTCAAGACGACAGTTCAGATTAAGACGAGGACGTAGTGGAATATAGATCTGAAGAAAGTAACACAGAAGCAGAGGCAATTAGCTCCGAGGAAGAAGAAGAAGGAGAACAGGATATAATGCCTGCAAAGAAGCACAGAGACTTTTATTTCATTGGTAAGGATAATTCAACAAAATGGTTGAAACACATTCCCACTCGGAATGTTCAAACTAGATCCTGGAGTATAATTAGTAAATTTCCTGGTGTGAAAGGATTAGCGAAAAATGCCATGACTCCTATTGAATGTTGGAATTTATTCTTTGACAATGAAATATTGGAAGACGTCATCGAGAATACCAACAAATATATCACATCATTTTTCAATAACTACAGTAGAGAACACGATTGCAAACTCACTAATATGGCACAAATAAAAGCTCTCTTAGGACTTTTGTACTTGGCGGAGATATTGAAGAGTAACAGGCTCAATGTAGATGAATTATCACAGGTCTGCAACAAAAATGCTGTCTGGATATTTTCAACTGATTTCTATGTATTTAGGTGTTCTGAGAACAAAAACATACTCAAAAAATTCCAGAACGTAAGGTTATTTTACAAAACCCAAAATTTTATTAAAAAACGGATTTTTTGGGCTGAAAAGGGATTAACTTGTATTATAAATGATAGGTATGATTTTATTTTGATTACTGTTTTAAAATGTTTACAGGACATAACTATCATTAATTTCTTAATAAGGAACACCCTGTTCGTCCTACATTAACAAGTATAAACATGTTGTTACCTGAACGTGCGCGCTCCGATAGTATAGAATTGGCGGGGGATCATTACGTATTAACTCATCATTGTTTTATAGATCTTGGTTCAATACAGTGCAATGTCGTCTGTGCGGAGGTGTGTGAACCCTTCGGATAGTTTCTGTTACATTTGTGGAGAATATATGACATTAAAGCAACAAGTTAATATTACGGACTTTGTGAAAAAAGTATACTTCGCGTATTTTGGCTTCAAACTTGGAGATCAGGATAAACTATGGGCACCTCATAAAGTCTGCAAACGATGTGTTGAAGACCTTCGAAATTGGTTTAATGGCAAGAAAAAAGCTTTCCGATTTGCGATTCCTATGGTATGGCGCGAGCAGAAGAACCAAAGTGATGATTGTTACTTTTGTTCGTGTAATGTGAAAGGGTATAATTCAAAACGGAAAAAGTCCCTGCTACCTCGGAAGAGGTTCCAAGTTCTGACGAAGATGGTGCTGTACCTACACCCGATGACCAGTCAACTTTTGAATTTGAAGATGACAGAAGTCCAAAATTGTTTTCCCAAGGCGAGCTTACTGATTTGGTAAGAGACTTTAATCTTCCCAAAAACGCTGCTGAGTTGCTTGGATCAAGGCTCTAAAGCAGGAACTTACTTTTGCTAAGAGTGTCTTCCTCCTGGTTTAGATAACGTGAAAAGCAGTTCACTCCTACTTTGCCCAAGAGGACGAGTTGGTTTATTGCACCAATATTGAAGGTTTGATGAATACATTTAAGATCTCATACGACCCAGAAGAGTGGCGTACTTTTATAGATTCTTCAATAAGAAGCCTTAAAGCAGCTCTGCTTCACAACGGCTGTTTCTATGCTTCCATTTCTGTCGGCCATTCCGTACACCTCAAAGAAACCTACAAGAACTTGGAATTGATTCTTTATAAATTAAAATATAAAGACCACGGTTGGCAAGTGTGCGGTGATTTCAAAATCTTGGGCATGGCGTACGGACAGCAATCTGGGTTTAGCAAATTCCCTTGCTTTTGTTGGTTGTTGGCGAAAAGAATGTCCTGCATGAAACTTTGGTGCCTCCTCATAAAGTTCTTTTACCACCGCTTCACATAAAGCTGGGATTGATAAAGCAATTTGTAAAGTCACTTCCAAGAGATGGAAATTGCTTCAAATACCTAATATCAAAGTTTCCTGGCCTCTCGGAGGCAAAGTTGAAGGAAGGTGTTTTCGTTGGACCAGATATCAGACGGCTTATGGCTGATCCACTATTCATCACAACCTGACGGATCCTCAAAGAGAAGGGTGGATTGCCTTTAAGGAAGTTATAACAAAATTTTTAGGCAATAACAAAGACCCTAACTACAAACAAGTCGTCAAAAGAATGTTAAAAGCATTTCAAGCTTTAGGTTGCTCAATGAGTTTAAAAGTACCTTTTCTTCATTCACACCTCGACTATTTTCCAGAAAATTTAGGAGACGTGAGTGAAGAACAAGATGAACGCTTTCACCAAGATATTAAGGAGATGGAAAAAAGATACCAGGGAAGATGGAGCGTCTCAATGATGGCAGACTACTGTTGACGCTTAAAAGAGATCCAGACGCTTCCAACAAGCGAAAATGTACCAAAAGGAGTCTCACTGGGAAAAAGAAATGTGTTTAGTGCTCACTAATTAATGTATTTTAGATAAGAAAATAAGTTTTGATACGCAATTATAAATTACTTCATTTAAAAAAAAATGTTTTCATTTAAGATAATAACTTGTTTAGCATAGACACTTACATTGTCAGAAAACGTGACGTGCTAGGACAAAATGAAAGTCATTTTCGAATTCAGCACATCCAAAAACATAAGAATTACACAAAAAAACCAAAACAGCTCTCAACTTTTTTTTTGCAGACTTGTGTTATGGGACAGAAAAGAGACAGGAGTAGAAATTTTCTGGCTGACAATGAGTAAACGAAGGTTTCAATTTATTTTACGGCACTTGCGTTTTGATGACTCTATCACAAGAGAGGATCAGAAGAAGACTGATAAGCTGGCACCAATTCGTACATTATTTGATTTGTTCACAGATAACTGTAAAAAGCATTATAGTATCTCACAAAATGCTTGAAGGATTTCGTGGTAGATGCAGTTTTTGTCAGTATATACCCTCGAAACCTAATGAGTATGGAATCAAGCTTTTCGCATTAGTTGACTCAAAGATTAAACTTCAAATTTAGAAGTTTATGTAGGGCAGCAGCCAGAAGGACATTATCAGGTCAAAAATGATGCTTTAGCAATTGTCGAGCGTTTGGTGTCACCGATATTTCTTTCAGAGCATAAGTTAACTTATGTTGGTACAATTAGAAAATATAAAAGGGAGTTACCAAGAGAATTTCTTGAAACGAAACAACGTCCAGTCACGTCGAGTTTATTTGGTTTCCAAGAAAATATGACCCTACTCTCCTATGTACCTAAGGAAAACATCAGCGATCAACCAGCATAAGATCAAAACCATCCACTAGCGGCATCCAACAACCATCAACTATCTAACCCAGCAACCATCCACCAGTTGCTCCCAGCAATCGACCACTACTCAGGCATCACAACCATCAACAAGTGGCAGCACGCAGCCACCTACTGCGAAAAATAGTGCAGAGCCAGTTGCATCTCCTAGTTTGAATACATTGCTTCAAAAATTGTCCCCACTCCCTAACGCCTCAAGGAAGCGTCTTGCAGCCCGTTCTCGAAAAACCCAAAAAAGTGAGATTCCGACATCCTCTCCATTTAAAGATGCACTGGTAGCAAACAAGGCTGTAGCCAATAAATTCAAGGCTGCAACTGATAGAACAAAGGCAGCAATCGGTCAAATGAGATCGAGAAAGAATATCCATATAACTAGAGAAGAAACAGAATACATCATTTGTGGGGAAACCTTCGATGAAGACTGGATTCAGTGTCACAAGTGCAAAAAATGGGCTCATGAAGAATGTGTGGACATTGATCCATCGTCATCTTTCTACTATTGTTATGTTTGCAAATCGACTGTGCCTTCTGAACTTCATTACAATCATAAAAATGAGTATTTTTATTTCTTATTTCAGTAGTATTGAGATTAGATTAGATTCAAGTGAGTTTAGACATATAAGAGTTAGGTATGTTTTGATGAAATTTTTTTCTGCTGGTTTTCTTGTTCCATTGTTACAGATTTCTCCAGTCCCAATCCCCCTTCCTTTTCACCCTTGTTTTCGTGAAGAAGTCCTGGAAATCATGGAGTGCAAGATGACAATGAGAGAATGAAGCGGATAAGCAGAAAAATCTTTGGTACTCTTTATGTACACACGACACTAACACAACATAAACAGACAAGCTATTGCTTGTGCAATAGCGACAGGGAAACGAGTTTTTTTCACAGGTTTTTTCTTTCGTTTACTGAATCATACGCAAGATAGTATGGTTCCCCTGTTACATTTCCTGTGCTCACACTTTAGGGACAATCGTAGGAGACATGATGCGAGTTTAGATGCCTAATTAAGGAACGTGAATGGACTGTTTTTTTTCTGCTGGTATTCTATTTATTCGCTTGTTTTTTACGATTGTGTTTTTCTGACACACACCAAATTTATAGCTGTAAGCATTTATTGTAAATACAATTATTCGAATTTTGTAAATCCTCTCTTTTCAAAATTGTGATATATATATATATATATATATATATATATATATATATATATATATATATATATATGAAACGAGTTTTTTCACAGGTTTTTCTTTCGTTTACTGAATCATACGCAAGATAGTATGGTTCCCTGTTACATTTCCTGTGCTCACACTTTAGGGACAATCGTAGGAGACATGATGCGAGTTTAGATGCCTAATTAAGGAACGTGAATGGACTGTTTTTTCTGCTGGTATTCTATTTATTCGCTTGTTTTTACGATTGTGTTTTTCTGACACACACCAAATTTATAGCTGTAAGCATTTATTGTAAATACAATTATTCGAATTTTTGTAAATCCTCTCTTTTCAAAAGAATATATATATATATATATATATATATATATATATATATATATATATATATATATATATATATATATATATATATATATATATATATATATATATATATATATATATATATATATATTGTTCCCGTCAAACGCGCTGCCCGAAATTTGTAGAAAAGCGTCAAGAATAAAAAACGCGGCTTTTCTTTGACAAGTACCGCGCGTTACTTTGATAAAGCCGCCTTTTGCCGCTAGCAGAGTGTTATTTTATTACGTAATAAGTTTTTTCAGTTTAGTTACCTACTTATTAAAAATTTCATTTCTTCCGACCGTTTGAGCACCCCTGATCTATGGAATACGAAAACAACAATACGGTGAAGTATAGATCTTTGTTCAAATTTCGTATGAACATGTAAAATATATAATCTACATATAATCCGCTCTTTACTCATAAGTTTGGGAACACCTAATATAGATGAATAAAATCGAATTTTGAGAAAAATTGTATTTTTATTAATTAGTCCTAAGACTTCTTGACCCATGTGTTAGATATTGATGTCATTCATTGATAATATTATAGTTTGCTTTCGTTTTGGTACGCTTCTATATTTTCGGGAAAATATAATTTTTCAAATATTGCATCAACAAAAGCAACAATCAAATCAATAATTCTTGAAATTAGGCCACCGTTAATATAAGCAATCTTCTGATATTTCTTGGTTTTTATCAATAATAAACAATATTGATTTTCTACGAACTAACCTAAAGAATATCAATTTTTCTTGTTTGTTGAATGCTAATATGAATAGGTTTGCGTCAATTCGGGTGAAATTTCTTTTCCATAAATTCCCTAAGATATAGATTAACACTACTGGGATAACACGAGGTCACCAATATTTTGATCTGGTGGGAGATTAGTTCATTTATAATACCGGTTTGACTTCATATAGAAACAGTTGTGTGTTTATACTGATTGTGTACTAGAGAAGAAAACCTATTCCTTTGGTAAGTTTGAAATGAAAGAATTTGAAATATCTAAAAGCAAAACTTTTGTATTTATAATAATATTATTAAGTATCAAAGATTGGTTAGGTATATTATTATTATTAAGAAGAATTAAGGACTTTCAGAAAAAATTCTATTAGTTTAATTGTGAAAATGTTCAAATTTTCGAGTATGCTACTGTAAGATTTGTATTCGAAAATCGCATTAATATCAAACTTGAAATCAAGTACGATCATCAAGAACAAATTCCATTAACTTCATTATACGGTTGAACAATATAAAATAAACCTTTATTCAATTAAATCTCATCAAACTAAATATTTGATCTATAATAGCTGCAAACTATAAATATCTATAACGAAATGTTTTCAAAAAGTGTTATAATACATACGCACTAACCGTCACAAGACATCAGATTGTAAATATGGCCCAAGGTTCAAATCGCGCCAAAGGTTAAGTAACTTTTCGATAGATCATAAATTATCGTGTCAATATTCTTTCATACAAAATAACAAATATGCATAGTAAAACTGCTATATAAAAGAAGTCGAAATATCAAATTCAATCACTTCAATGTCAATGAAAAATTCATGCTATTTGTTCAAAGGATGAATAGAATGTAATTCTGGAAATCATTCCGAAAGCTGACTAAGAAATCTAATGATTAATGAAGAAAAATTGATCAACACTCATTTACTGAATTTGTAACGCATTCCAACACAACGCCTTCAAATACAAAATGAAAATTGAACTACAAGGTACAATAATTTATATATGATCTACACAATAAGATTGAGTGAGTAAAACTACCTTAGGCAAATTCACAGAACTATTATCTGAATCACTCAGCCAGAAGCAAATTAAGTAATGGGGAATTATTGTCTGAACTTTATATCTTTTGATTTCAAGGGATTTCCAAAAATTAATATCAAGCTTATGATTAAACTCGTTTAAATATCCTCTGGACCAACGATTCCAGGAATGTTGCCGCATTTGTTGAATGCGTTGCCAATTTGATAGTCTATTTGCAGAAATGTGAGACAAATCTGGCTTTGGGAAGCTCGTTAGTGAATCACCAATTGAAAAATAAAAATAACCAGGAGTAAGTATAAGGAGACCAATTGGGTCTAAGGAAAGGGGAGTTAAAGGGCGTGAGTTTAATATAGATTCAACCTCTATCACGAAATTATTTAATTCTTCGAATGTTAGTGGAGTGTTTCCAACCAATTACCATCTGATTTTAGTGGTAAATTCGTGAATTTTGAATATCAGAGTTTTTCATCAGGGAATACAATTCACTCAATTCATTACGTCTTCCCACAAAGTTTGTGCCGTTATCGGAGAATATATCTATGCAAAACACCCCTTCTCGCGATGAAACGACGAAGACAAGAAAGAAAGGTTTTAGTGGAGTGACCACTATCTACTTCCAAGTGCACAGCCTTGAAACATATGCAAACGAAAATGACTACATACACCTTGATACTTTTTATGTTACGATGTTTCTTTCGTTTGATGAAAATTGGACCACAATAATCGATCCCAACTCGACTGAATGGTCTGGCTGGTGTGACTCGAGATGCTGGTAAGTCTCCCATAAGGTATTCGATCGATGGAGGTTGTAATTTAGAACAAATAACACAAGCTCGAATTATTTTTCTCATACTTTTGTGGCCGTCAAGAACCCAAAATTTCCGTCTAATAGAATATAATGTTGCTCGTATTCCAGCATGAAGATTGAAAGGATGTTCGTTTTCTATTATTAGCTTCGTGATATGATGGGAGAAGCGCAGGATGACACTTTGTATATTCCATAGACGAGTGCTTGAGTCTTTCTCCGATACGTATAAGACCATTATCGTCTAAGAATGGATTCAATGGTAGTAGCCGACTCTTACTATTCAAAGGTTTGTGTTCCTTGCGTTCGGAGTTGTGCCAAAAGACCCTTTGATATTTTCGGTTTTGTTCGTGGACAAGAAATTCTCCGTACATTTTCTCTATATCACCGGTGATGACTACTTGAAATTTTCGAAATCTAAGTAGTTGCGTAATAAGATCTGCCTGTATAGTGGGACCAACCATGAGTGTATCGTCAAGTGAAATCCCTTCACTAGTTTTAGCTGACCCATCGAAAACTATCCGGACTGCTGTTGTGAGACTTGCCCTTTTTAAAACTGCGTGTTGCGGTAAATAGAACCCATTTTCCGGTTCCTCATTTTTTTCAACTATGGATATAGAAGCTAGATGCAAATATTCCTGAAAAATATTTCCGTATTGGACGCTTAATTCCGAGTTTGACTTGAATTTTGCTTCTAACCCTTTTAGTCGTTTGCTTGTTAATGTTATGGAATCTCCAAGTTTATATGTTTTCATTAAACGGAAGTGCTACTGAATATCGTCCAGATTGATCCCTTCTGATATTCCTCACAAAATGATCTTCACATGCAAGTGTCGTTCCACTTGCCTTCTTCTATTTCCCAAAATTTCGTCAGATCTAAATTGTTTGTGAAATGACAGATTGGTCGTTGAATTCCTTCTTGATCTGCTAAGGGTTCAATGGTGTTGTTATTGATATCAGTTAAAGGCAACTGTTGACTAATGTTCCCAGATGGGGCACCATTTATAATTTTAGATTCATTTGAATCACAATTCTAAGGAAATCCGTCGAATTTTGGAAGCGAAATTTGTCGTAATGTTACGGGAAGTGAAGGTTGCATCCTTGTAATTGGTGCAGAAAGATGCGGTGGTACCTTAGCAGCTTCTCTGAAAAATCGGCGTGTTTTTCCAACAGGCTTATTGTAACTATCTTCATATTCTGTTCTCTTTGTTTCCTCTATGGGATCGATTTCTTCAAGCTGATCTAGACGATCGTCAAACCTGTTAAAGCTGCGTTGCAATGTTTCAAGAGAAGCTTCAAGATAATTAGGATCTGGTGAATCAGGGTCTGTTTCCCAGTCGCTAAGAATTTTCATGAAATTCGTAATGGAGGTCTTGATAGAACCACGTTTTCTATGTAAAGACCTTTTGAGTTCGGCTGACGTTTCTTTATGTTTGTTATCGCTCACGTTGTTCGACATGATTAGTGTGTAGATATTCGTATAACGAAGGAATGAAAAGGAAAAATTGGCGATTGAAATTATAACGAACTTACCTGATGTCAGCTGACGTTATTGTAGATTTGAAGTTGACAATATACACTGAACTTCGTAGAACTTTCTTTGATTCACAGACACAATATTTCTTCTAACACACGTTGATTAATTACATTACTAATACTCTTTGATTTGATAGTTGTTGATGAATATGAGGATAGTTCATATATCCGGCTCGAAGGACCAAAAAATGTTCACTAAACATCTGTATCTGTTTTGTTGACACTTTTGGTATATTTCGTGGAAAAAAAACACTATAGGTTGGTGAAAATATGACGCGAGAGACGTAGGTGTCTGAGACACGCGGAGTATGCGACTATTTTTTGCGTACACTAGATATGAATTGTAAGACTTGAAAAGATTGTTGAACAATTCAACATATCTTAGTTTATTTAAATAATGCGAAATACTGGTTATACAAAAACTGGGTAAATGGTTTTAAACAAAAAAGAGCGACACAGTACTTGTTTTTTATTATTAAAAGAGTAACTTCCCAAAGAGTGGGAAGATATTTTCAAATACAAATTATTGGCCACACAAAAGTTGGGGGTAGAGATAACATCTCATTGGTCGGTAAGAATTCTTGATAATTCTCTACTTTTCGAAAATTCTGGTTTTCCTCCGAATTGAGTTAGGGACTATTCCAAGAAATTAACAATAAATACATCCTGAAGGGCTCTATTTCACATTTTATGGGATATAACGTAATAACCCAGATAAATTCAAATGAAAAACCGATTTCTTTTGAATACATAGTACACCCCATGTTCAGAGGGTCAGTTTACGATAGGCAAAGTAAACGATCATAAAGGATTCATCCTGTTCATCACTCAAGATTCGGATTCATAGAGATTATTGAACAGATGGGTTAATAAATTAATAAATGGAGTTACCAGAATTGTAATGAATCAGGTGTGCGACCATTAATATATTCGTTAGATGATGTACAGGGCTGTACTTAGATAATAAATAATTCTCAATACAATACAATTTCAATACTCTGTATTGAAAAACCAAAGATCAAACAGAGTCTGTCATCCAACAAGGCCATGACCACAGTTTTTCGGGGTGCACGCGGTGTCATTCACATCGATTACCTCGAGAAAAGTAAAACGATCACCGGCGAATATTATTCAAAGCTTTTGAGCAGATTCGACGCTGATTTGAAGCAAAAACGGCCGCATTTGACGAAGAAGAAAGTGCTGTTCCATCAAGACAATGCACGTGTGAACACTTGTCTAGTCACGATGGCTAAAACCCACCAACTGCTACCCCATCCAGCTTACTCTCCAGATTTAGTCACCTGCGACTATTTTCTGTTTCCAAACTTCAAAAAATGGCTGGGCGTAAGAGGTTTGAGTCGAATGAAGAAGTCTTTACCGAAACAAACGCGTATTTTGACAGCCTTGAGGAAACCTATTATTTGAAGGGAATGTAAAAATTAGAAATACGCTGGACTAAATGTATCGAGCTAAGGGATGATTATGTAGAAAAATAAAATGTTTATTTACCGAAAAAAAATGTTTTATTCAAAAAGTCACTGACTTATCAAACCACCCTCGTATGTACCGATGTAACAATTAGATTCGCGAATAAAAAAATCTTTTGCCGCGAATATAGGAATTTGGTCGCATTTTTCATCCGCGGATAGTGAAAACGCGAATGTAGGAAACGCGAATCAGGAGCTTTTTCTGGATTTCACGAAGACGTCAAAATCTGTACAGTACAAAATCAATCGATTGAGTATCTTTGGGTCTCATTGTATTTCGTATCACAAACTGTAGATAGAGATGAAAAGTCATTGCAGAAGTGCGTTTTGTGCATCCCTATAGTTAATCATGAAAATTACTTATTTATATAATGCAAGATATAACCTAGTGATTCAGAACATAAGCGTTCTGGCGTTATGAATAACTAACCTAGGACAAAGTTAACAACGACTCAATGTCGAAAACAAATGAGTATTAACGGCACACTCAGTTCATTTAATACTCTATCACTTAAGTTAAACAGTTCCTATTTTATTAAAAGTTATATAAGCTTAAGTTTTCGATCGATTTTATCAGTCCAAGCTTAAAGTATATGAGTGTCGGCTATGATGTACGATTCACGTTTGAATGTTTGTGTGATGATCTCTGTTGAAGAATAACTCAATCTAAGCTTTATCAATTGTAAGTTTTTTATGGGGTCTCGTATATAAGAGCCGTTCAAAAAGTAAAAGCATTCATTCAGATTTCCTACTATATGAAAGTCTTATTGCCAACAGTAAATTATTTTTCTTAAGTTCGTGAACATGTTCTGAAATTTATTCTGATATCAGTTGTCAGGAATGTTTGTTTTTTCGGGGAATTGAAAGTTGAACTAAATTTGGTTCGCCAACAATTTATTACTTTGAATGAAGGAATTTGCTTGAAAAGAATATGAAATAAACTGCCTTATACATTTGAAATACAGTATAAACTCTTAATTCACAGTTTTGTTGTGAATATGGAATGGTTTGTTGTTTGTTTTTGGCCATATCGATTAATTATTATCTTCAGGCTTAGGCATTGGTTTGAACAATTTTATAATTTTTTTCTTGCTTGGTAGTTTTCGAAGGTTTCTTCAATTCAAACTGGTATTCAGCAGATTAGCAATTTGTCGTTCTATAGACGGATCAATATTCAAAAAGAAAGCTCATGTGCCATTCTTAAACCTTCCCTGAGATTTTTCTAATTGAATGTCAGGTTTCCAGTGCTTGTTGAAGCCTCGTCTTCAATAGGCAGTGAATTTAACATTTCCTTCAAGTCGGCGTCAGTCTCTTCTTCAGCTTGCATTTCAAGTAACTCCTGACTGTCACTTGATTCTGTCTGTTTGGACACATCCCATTCGCAATTTCAGCAAAGTTTGCAGTTTGAGTTTGAATTTGCTCATCATTTTCAGCAGTCAAAACAGGCCACGGTTTTTTCCAGCATGATTTCAATGGGTATGGGTTCAGTTCTTCCACTGATTATTTTATGTTCAAGATACATTTTGCTATGCCAAATTTCTTCCAGCATTCCATAACATTTATATCAGAATCGCATTCCATTATTATCCCCATCTTCTAAACAGAATTGGATTTTCTCTCGAAGAAGTTGGAAGAGAACTCAGAAACCTGGATACTAAGAAAGGTGCAGGGCCGGACCTCATTCCATCTTATTTTGTACAAAAATGTGCTTCTTCACTTAAAACTCCGCTTACCCTCATTTATAATAAATCCCTTCGCTTGGGAATATTCCCTGACAAGTGGAAAGTCGCCAGAATCTTACCAATTCATAAGAAGGGTAATAAAATTCTAGCTAATAACAACAGACCCATCAGCAAGCTTTGCATTATTGAAAAGATTTTCGAATCTTTTGTATATACGCACTTGTTCAGTCTCGTGAAGAACCAAATTATTCCGGAACAGCATGGCTTCTTCAGGGGCAGATCGGTTGAAACTAACTTAATGAATTTTGTGGAAATTTTGAACGATTCTCTAGGTAATCGCATTCAAGTTGATGCCATGTATACTGACTTCAGTAAAGCATTCGAAAAATTGAGTATAGTTTCTTGGTTTCTGCTTTTGCTGTGGTGGGTGTTGGAGACCCCATGTTGAAATGCTTTTCATCATATCTAAATAATAGACCACATTATGTCTCTATGGAGGGTTTCAGGTCGAAGTAATTTTGTTTCACATCAGGAGTCCCACAGGGTTCCCATTTAGGGCCCTTACTCTTTTTGATTTATTTTAACAAAATCACTAGCTGCTTTGTCTACTGCAAATTTCTGCTCTTCGCAGACGATCTCAATGTTTTCTGCCAAATCAAAAACACTCAAGACTGCTTGACTGTACAGCATGAATTGGATAACTTGAATAATTTTTTTGTGGTGATAACATCGTGATTCTAAATCTATCCAAGTTTCACGTGATAGCTTTTACTCGTAGTAAGAATACAATTGAATATCGTTATTGTATAGGACATACTGAATTATCTAGAGTACATTCCATAAAAGATCTCGGTGTAATTTTGGACTCTAAATTAACTTTCGACAGTCACATCGAACAAATAGTAAATCAAAGCAGTAATATGATTGGCTATCTGATGGAACAATGTAAGTACTTTGATAATCAGAAGGCTCTTGTATCCTATACAGGGTGCTTCAACGAAAACTAAACAGGGCTATATCTACCAAAATATTCATTTTTGATCAAAACGCAAAACAGGTCAATTTTTGTTTCACGGGGACATATTTTGGGGTACAATACTTGTCTGAAATATCAACCCCTAAGCGGGGTTGCGATCTTGAACATTTTGAATGAGGAAGATGGGTCGAGTGATAATTAAAAAAAAGTTTGATATCTTTGTCTACATTGCCTTGAACGAATTTCCAATTTTAATTGAAAGCTGTAAAAGATACAGGGTGAGCAACTGAAAGATAGGGAAGACTATTTCCCTGGGACTATTCAAGTTTCAGTGAAGTAAAATGGAACAGATCCATGCTGATCGATGGTAGTCATCATCAAGTACCATCCTCATCTCGAATTTCAACCCCCTAGAGCAGGGGGTGACCACCCTTAAAAATTTGGAAGAGGGTAGATGGATCGAGTGGTACCTCGAAAGAAAGGTGTTATCTTTGTCTGCGTTCCCGTGAACGAACTTTCATATTTGATTGAAAACTGTAGAAGATACAGAGTGAGCTACTGAAAAATAGAGGAGACTATCTATCGCCCTGAGCTATTCAAGTATTAGTGCAAAAAAATGGAACAGATTAATTCCAGATCAAAGGCTGTCATCTTCCGAAACAGCATTCACAGCTTTTGATCTAAAATGAATCTATTCCAGTTTTTCGCACTAATACTCCAATAGTCTTGGGGCGATAGTTTTCCTCTATTTTTCAGTGGCTCACTCTGTATCTTCTACAGTTTTCAATCAAAAATGAAAATTCTTCCAAGGGAATGCAGAGAAAGATAATACCTTTCTTTTCAGTTATCACTCGACCCATCTACCCTGTTCCAAATTTCCAGGGGTTAAAATTCGAGATGAGCATGGTACTTGATGATGACTGCCATTGATCAGCATGGATCTGTTCCATTTTACCTCACTGAAACTTGAATAGTCCCAGGGAAATAATCTTCCCTATCTTTCAGTTGCTCACCCTGTATCTTTTACAGTTTTCAATTGAAAATGAAAATTTGTTCAAGGCGATGTAGACAAAAATACCACCTTTCTTTTGAGTCATCACTCGACTCATCTTCCCTATTCAAAATGTTCAAAATTGCAACCTCCGTTCAGGGGGTTGATATTTCAGGCAAGTTTTGTACCCCAAAAGATGTCCCCCTTGAAACAAAATTTGACCTGTTCTTGCGTTTTGATCAGAAATGAATATCTTGGTAGATATAGCCTCTGTTTAGTTTTCGTTGAAGCACCCGATACTACTGCAGCATAAATATATCCAGAAGAATTTGCAAAACTAGTATTTACTACAGAGGAAACTGAACTGTTTTGGGAGAGAGTGCCTAACAGCATATTTATTTCCAGAAGCGAAAAATCTACCCCTGGATTTAAGGCAGCAAAGGATAGAGTAACTCTGCTGCTTTGTTCTTATGCATCTGGACATTAGGTCATTAAACCACTGATGTTTTACAGATCTTTGAATCCGTATGCTTTAAAAAAATCAAATCAAGAACGACCAGCCAGTGTGTTTGCGTGCTAATAAAAGAGAGTGGGTTACAAGCGCTATATTTTGTGAATCATTTAAAAAAATGAATTTAGATTTTGAAGCTGTTATGTTTTGAACAATGCACCAGTTCTTCCTTGAACTTGATACTAACAATCCAAATATAAAATTGACATTTTAACCATTTTTACAACACGACATCTTCAACTCAGGTACAAAGAAAATTCAGGCCTTAAGCTTTATTTCATTAGATAAACTTTCATAAACATATGGAGTTTAATATATTAGAGATGAGGCTTCAACGAGTACTGGAAAAGTGGTATTTAATTTAAAAAAATTTAGTGAAGGTTCAAGAATTGCTAATGAACTCTTATTTTTAAGAGGCAAATTGCTGAATATCAATCTGAATTGAAGGAGCTTTTATAAAACGACAAGCAAAAATAATTACGCAATTCTTTAAACCATTGCCTAAGGCTGAAGATAATAATTAATCAATAAGGTAAAAATTTCAATTAGCGTTACCTAGGAACTATCCTTTATAATCCCATATAAATTACCATTCCATATTCAAACATAGATGATGATTATTGACGAAGAAAGGTGTTGGAAAATATAGTAATAGTGATAGTGATAACAAAGGAATTTTAGGTTTTTCCAAAACCTTTTTTTGCAATACCTTCAACGTCACTGTTCAAATCAGAAAAATACCACAGCGACCTGATATTTATCAACGAGGTATCATGTCAAGCCGTTTTTGCAAGATTGAGTAATAAACATCCATCTCACATTTATTATATAGGTGGGATAATTATGTAATAAAGTCCCAAACAAACGTTTTGAATAGAGCAATCTAGATCGGTGCTTTCTAATTAGATAATAGTTGAATAGTTTGTCTGAATATTAACAATGGTGAACCGGAATTGTAATAAAATATCGATGAATGTCATTGTTAATTCTATTATTTAAATCCATAATTGCTCCAACGAAAGAAAGATATTGTTAGTAAATAATCGCACCCAGCGGATATCATGGAAAAACCAGAATATTTGTGCACAATGTTGATGACCACATAAGTGTATTAACGACTATTATGTAATATTTTTTTGTTTATGAATTCGCCGAAGTGGAATAAATAATCATAAATGACTTGTGATGGAATGAAGTACTGAAATAGTTCATACTTTGTTGAGAGTCTTCAGTTGTTTTCAATACATGATTTCATGTTGATTTGTGGAATGCGTAGACATATTTCAGAATGAACAATATTCAACTTTTCATAGAATGTTAAACATTCTTCCATCGTCAACCAGGACACCCATAAGGGAAACAGTTCCGTCGGATGTCATGAATAGGAGCAATAGACTACAGCTTGGTCTCATTTGACCTCTTCATTATTGCATACCAATTCACAACATCAGGCTGCCACCTAATCATCACAATCCGTTCGACCGCAATGAAACATATAAATGTTATTACCCCTCCAACGAGCTGGGATAGAGGCTCATCATCGCCACCGAGAAACCATAAAAACAAAGTTAAGATGAACAGACAACACGACTTCGACTATTTACCGCAACG
The DNA here is from genome assembly GCA_013387265.2 of Cryptolaemus montrouzieri. Lineage (NCBI taxonomy): Eukaryota > Metazoa > Arthropoda > Insecta > Coleoptera > Coccinellidae > Cryptolaemus > Cryptolaemus montrouzieri. The sequence goes on along the minus strand of JABFTP020000144.1, from coordinate 7,958,684 downwards.
CTACACACCGTGTCAGCAAGGAAGCGATCTGTTGAAAGACTAACGCTCCATATTCATATCTGATTGTCAACCAGGCATACAGTACAATTCCATCAATGACAACTTGCGAAATTATCGCTAAATATGCAGACACATTGAAGAATTTTCATTCAAGGAACAATATTCAGCCTTCCGTAGAATGCTAAATATCCTTCCCTGAAGGAGCTGGTTTTCCGACCCACCTTTCATAATCATAGTCATCCAGGGTCACATAGCAGTGGTACAGCTCGATCGGATGTCATGAATAGGAAGAATAGACTGAAGTTTCGGTCTCATTTAACCTCGTCAGTATTCGCTGTCTATTCACAACATTAGACCAGACTGCCACCAACTCATCTGAAAACGTTGGAGCATAACAGAACATGTAAATGTTATTGAGACAGAGGTCACTTACCATCGCCACCGGGAAAATATGAAAACAAAGGGTATGTGGCCCTGGTTGTCGATGATTATGAAGGGTGGATCGGAAAACCAACTCCTCCAGGGAAATATATATAATATTCTACGGAAGGATGAATATTGTTGCTTAAATAAAAATTCTGCAATATGTACACATATAGCGATAGTTCCGCAAGTTGCCATTGATGAGATAGTTGTGGGATGCGATTGACTTTGGATTAAGGAATATAAAAAATTACTAGCTGACCAAGCGAACTCTGTTCCGCCTTAACAGCAATAAATGAGCAGATGGTCTTCCGACTCGTGAACATGCCACATATAATTGACCATGGAAAAAACATGGATGTTCTACATTCAAACCACAAACTTTTAAGGATTGGCCTTGTGATTTGTTGATGGTTATGGCAAATGCAAGACGAATCGGAAATTGGAGTCTTTTAAATTCAAACGGCATATCGGTTGGGATCATAGGGATCCTCGGAATGAGAACTTCCTCACCTTTGAATTTTCCTTTCAGTATCGTCGCGTGAATAACATTGTTCATCAATTTTCTAACCACCAAACGCGTACTGTTGCACAGCACAGATCCAACAATGTTGGATCTTGCACGAACCGTGGCTAAAACTACCGACATGAGAAATGTCATACCAGTTCCACCAGGGGCATCTAGGAAATATAAACCACCATTTTCATCATCAATTGCCTTCATTAAAGTATCATAAACTTTTTTCCTTTTTTTTTTTGATTGATTTCTCACAAAAATCAAATTATCATCCATACGTCCATTTCACACGGGAACGCTATCGAACGGGATAAACAGTACCCTATGTTCGTCTCCTCGATCTAAGCTACCTACCCACCAATTTTCAGCTATATCTGTACAGCCGTTCTTGAGTTATAAATAGTGTAACTAACACGACTTTCTTTACTGAAAAATATTTTTCTATAGAAAATTGACACACCCTGTTTTCTGCAAAATAAATTGATGAAGTAGATTCTTACTGTCTAAATACAATACCAAATTCACAAAATTTCAACTAACAATTCAATGATCCACAGAGCATTTTAGTTACCTTTATCATTTGAAAAAAAATTGAAACCATTAAAACTATAGCTGACATCAACGGTTTTGATCGTGGCTTAATTGACAAAATGGTGAAATATCAACAATTACATATAGCTAATATATCCAACCAACAAAACCGAAGGATTGATCCCTTAACATATTTTTAACAGATAAGTGAAAATGTCGCAAATATTATTTTCAAATAGAGAACCAAAATCGCATTCAGACTTCTGAATAAATCACTCCCATTTAATGCTAAAAATCCTATAGATAAATTCTCTATAGGATTTTTAGCATTAAATGATCAAGAATCAAGAGTTAATGAGTTATCTTGTCCCGACTGCAATAATTTTACATAGGTCAGACTGGTTGTTCCTTCAAAATTAGATACAAAAAAATCAAATATCAAACTACCCACGGCATACAAAATGGCCACTCTTCTTATTGTATTGAGAAATTAAAAGTTCCAAACATTACCCAAAAAGGTAGAAAACTCAATTACCTAAAATCAGTGGAAATTTTCTCTTTTTAATGAGAACTTTCAGACAATGAACGGCCAGACTGATATACGTAAACCCCAAATATGCGATATTTTCAATTAATAACTCCTATTCAATGGTTGTTAAATACATTTCTAATATCTGGCTTTACCAAATCCAAATAAAGACCTATTCGTATATATTTCATGTCACTTTGTTATTTGTTGGTAGTGAACATTTCTATTTGTGTTTGAATCTTTGTGATTCATTTGAAGAAATCTCCTGACATACTTTGATTATCACGTTTTAATACGTTATTTTGTATTATATGCCATATTGCCAGCATAGTGTAAATTCTTTTGCTTCCGATTGAACCGTTATTATTTATATATACCTACTTAATATTATATTAACTGTAACTCTGTAGCATATAATTAACTGTAAAACATTTATTCCATAAGTTATATATTCGAAATCTGAATATCGTATTTGTTTTGGTTGAACTCATCATCATTACGTGGTAAGTTCAAAAAGTAAATGGAATTTTCATTATTTTCTAGAAAATATTTGTTTATTCATGAAGATCTTTTAGTTCATATCAGACATAATATATTTGTGGCAGCGCCTTTTGCAGTTTTGAAAGCTATTTTTCAATTGCTTCGTTCCTTCAGCGATGCTGTTGTACCAGTTGTGTTGGCAGAAACGAATCTCGAACGTTTTGTTTTTCCTCTAGTTATGTCTGAAATACAATTTTCATAAGTACTCTTACCATAATCCGGCCATTTATGTTGTATGGTTTGACGCACAAAATGCATAATCTTCAAATGTTAACTTACGTTACGTTACATCCAGCATCTTAGCCGACCCGTCTTGAGATAAGGCCGTGCCTGTCATGCCACAATTATGGCCGCCCAAGATGATTTAATGTCTGTGTTCACTCTGTTCTTGAAGACGGCAAATTATAAGATATCGGAAAGATGCTCGAAGAAATCCACAGCACACTTGCCCTGTAAACATACTGCTCTCTTCTGGGCACTATTTAATAGATGTAATGAATGTTTGGATACCAGGTCCAGGTCACACATGTACCTTGCATAAAAGCATCAGCTATGATGGCGTGAAGCTGAGTTTAGCAGAAGCAGATTTGGCAGTAGCTGACACATGGCCATGCCAACAAACCTAATTCGATGCCCTGTCTTGATTAGAATAGGTTTTCCAACAGTGATTTTTCTGGAGGGCGTTGTTGAACATCGTGTTCGCATTGAATTTGACCAAGTTCAACCGCCGCAGCTCTGCATTCAACTCCAAATCTGAATTCAGTGAGATGCTCTCTTTGTATCTGTCTGTGTGACACCTCAGCAGTTACTGGACACTGACTAGAAATTGAAGACACCAGAGTACACTGGTCTGTAAACCCAAACATTCTGTGATCGTTGAAGTGGAGCAGATCTGCAATAGAAAAAGAATTGGCAAGAACATAGAGCCCTGGGTATCCTTACATTAACCTGAAAAGTTTCGTATGTTACACCATCCACACTTTTTCGGTTAGCTCATAAGCGATTAGTTTATCCATAAAGGGGCATGTCAAACCCTGTTAAAAGCCTTTGGGATATTAAAAACAATGGTACTTGATTCGCCATGCTTTTCGATTGGTGATGTGCTTACAAATGGAGACTTCATCGTTTCATCAACTTTACATAGACTTGAGACATAATGGACTGCAATGCTTTTGGACGGTAATTTTGGGGTAGACATTTGTTTTCTTTCTCAGAACTTGGTTGTACTCTTTTGACCTTTCAACACTCTGGAGAGGTCTGGCTTTCATACGAAATCTGAAACAGAAGAAATGGAGCACGTTTCTTCAAAACAGTTGGTGTTTTTTCATCTAGATCCCCTGCTTTTCTATAGTTTAGATATTGAAGAACACTCGTATCTCATCACCAACTACATTGCGTTTTATGAATGTGGAGTCGAAATGGACTCATTCTATCTATCTTCAGCGACCTTCACGCTATTCAATTTTCGAAGAAAATTCAGATCTTTTGTAACTAGTCGAGCGGCAACGTGTTTGATACCCTAACAATCGTTTAAAATGGTACGAATTGGTTCGTGAGACACAGAATGTTCATTGCTTATCTTTCACAAATTTAAATGACGATTTTCAATTACCATTTCCTTTACTTTAAGGATGTTAACCTCAGTTGAAGGTGTTGATGGCCGACCAGAGCGAGGGAAATCTTCCACAGCATCTTGGCTGCTATTAAGTGCACTGTACCATTCATATGTACGTGTTTTCGATAAATTTGATTAACCGTAAGCCTTTTGTAACCCTTTAGCAATACTAAATTTTAGACAATTTCTTTGTTCGATATATGTGCGACTCATCACTATATAAGAGAACTAAGTTACCGATGGCTTATGATTTAATGATTTAACGATTTAAAAAATGTAATGGAAAAATGCTTTACATTCAATAGCATCCCCATTTTCTGACATACATATACCCAGAGTAGAAGTGTTGCAGAAGGAAAACCTTGTTAGCAACACACATGTGAAAACAAAAATCAGAGTAAAACACTCAGCTAAATATACTTATTAAACTAAATCTCAGACACAAAACAAAAATTTATAAATAACAATTTTTCCCGAGCCAAGAATAGCTGTCCTAAAAGGCTTCATTTAAATGAAAAATTACAAAGATAATGCATAAAAAAATAAAATATACATACATATAAATAAAAATATGAATATAAATTCCCCACAGGCTCCCCAGTCAAACAGAATATCAAATGAACATAATATTGATAAAAGACCTTTCCCTTTGGACCCATCTGAAAACCCTCTTCTTAAAAACTTGTATTGAAACAGACGAATTTCTCAACTGACTGTCGAGAAAACTATATACTCTATTCAGATAGTATGTGAAAAACCTCTGTGTTATTCTAAAACATGCTTTGTGAGCGTAATTCAGGTGGCGTGCTACCCCTCTGGTATCGTAATTATGTGATAATAGATTAACACTGATTTTACCATAATACCAATCAATCAACAGAGCTCTTACATAAAGTTGTCTAATATCTAGCAGGCCACTCATTTGAAAAATAAGTTCAGTAGAAAAATCATATGGTTTTCTGTAGATTGTTTTAATAATTTTTTTCTGAACTACACTCAAACCATCAAGATGTCTGTCATATACTCCTCCCCAACCTATGCAACCGTACTGCAAAATAGGACTCACTAAGCCGTGATAGGCGGATAATAAAGTTTTGTATCAGCCACTTTACTCAGAATACGAAAAACATAAATGAATGGACGCAATTTTTTGCACATGTTATTTATTTGATCCACCCATCTGAGAGTAGAGTCAATGTATACACCCAAATACTTCGTAGTGTATTGCAGAAAGAGAACCTGAGTTCCACATCCACAATTTTTCACAATTTTCCGATTTTGGCATTCCATGCAAAAGCTTATACTATTAAAATGCGGCAATCCAACTGTACTTCTAGCAAAAGGAGAATAGTAGTTTTTTCTGATTTAGTATTAAACCATTGCTGTTCATCCAATTTCCTGCCAAAATCAGCCCTTTACGGACTAAATCCTTGTAGCGTTCCAACTTTTCCCACTAAACAATAGCACCGTGTCGTCCGCATAGGATGTTATCTCACCTACACCACTCAAACTAAGAAAGTCGTTTATATAACATAGAAACAATAAAGGACCCAACACAGTACCTTGTGGTACACCCATTTTCACATTTTGACTATCACTTACAGATTGACCTATACGGACGCACTGACATCTATCTGAAAGATACGACGCCAAGAGACGCAGAGGAACACCTCTCACCCCATTCTATTAAGCTTACACAGTAGTTGTTTATGAGGTACAAGATCGAAAGCCTTGGTAATATCGAGAAAAACAGCCATCGGAAACAGTCCCTGGTCCAGAAGCTCATAGACGCGGCCCACAACCCTCCTAATCGCGTCATTGGTGGATCTACCATTTAGAAATCCAAATTGATTACTATTAATGACCTCATATTTATCAAAAAATTTATAAGCCTCTTTTGATGACCTTCTCAATTAGTTTGGCTATACACGATGTAAGGGATATAGGTCTGTAATTATTCATATCTGCTCTATCGCCCGATTTAAGTAAAGGAATTATTGTTGCCATCTTCAAACTATCCGGGAAGACACCTTCGCCAAGAATACGATTACAGATGTGAACAAACGGTCCTCCAATAATATCAACAAATTTCTTAAGTATTTCATTACTAATACCATCACCCCCGCCAGCAGAACGACTAATTTTAAGATCCTTTATCATTCCCTTCACTTCATTAAAGTTAGTAGGCTCCAAAAAAATTGAGTTATCCTGAGTTAGAGTATGCGGGTTGGAATTGAAAGATCTATACGGACAAATGTTTTCAGACAACCTAGAACCTATTCCTGCGAAAAAATCATTGAATTTTTGAGCAATATACTGTTTATTAGTAGATTCGACATTGTCCACTCTAATTTTTTCGATAATATTACTATATGCACTAGGATCCTCAAATTTGAAACCTCACTCAATAAATTCCACATCTTCCTAGAATCATTACCTGCATCTTTTATTTTGTTTCTATAATAAACAAGCTTACTAGACGACACAATTTCATTTAGTTTATTTCTATAACTTTTATACTCCCTTAAAAGATTCTCGTCATTTGGGCGGGCCAAAGTTTTTTTGTAGAGACTGTTTTTGTTCCAAATGGACACCGATAGCGCGGCTGTTATCCATGGCTTTCTTATCTTACGCTTTTTTATACTGAAAAAACTAGTTGAGCTTTCAATCGACTTCGTCACCATATCCAAAAACAAGCTCATCTTTGAATTTATATGATCGTTTCTCTCGTGTTAGGCACATGGTTAAGCGTGCACTATCTAAGGATTGCTGATACTGAGTCTAATATCGTACATGATCCCAGTTAATTTTGGAAATTTATAAAGAATATCTCAGGAAACAGTGGTATTCCAAGTTCTATGACTTATAATAACAAGTCTATTGTTGGTGGGCTGAAAATTTGTGAATGATTGAGGGGCCTTCGGTAGTAACTATATTGCTGACACTTATGACCAGTCTCCCCTGAAGGTTATGACCATTTTGTGTCTAAAGTTATCGATAATTTATGCTTAGTTAATATATCTTATGACAAAATTTTTGAAACCATACTATCATTAAAACCCAAGAATATCTGTGGTCCGGACCTAATCTCAGCTGGTTTTATGATTGAATGTAATTATAGCCTTGTTGAATCATCACTACATCTTCAATAAATGCACGTCTGTTGGTCGTTGTCCATCTATATGGAAACTTTCCAATGTGATTCCTATCCATATAACAGGTCCGAAATCTGATATCCTTAATTAGCGTCCCATTTATATTAATAATTTCTTTCCTAAAGTTGTTAACAAAATTCTCACAGAAATTCTTTTATCTCATGTAGAGTCAGTGATAGTGGACGAGCAGCATGGTATTCACGACCCCCCTTGCCATGTTTGAGGGACTATCTCTCCGGTGGATCTCAACAGGTTACTTGTAATGGCTTCTATTCTGATCCTTTTGATGTCACATCTGGAGTTGGTCAGGGTACTCACCTTGAACCAATTCTGTTCCTTTTATTCGTAAATGACCTCAAAGAGGCGTTTGAGGATTGTTTGTTCCTCATTTTTGCCGATGACTGCAAAATATTCAAATGAATTTGTATGATTGATGATCAGATTGTTCTGCAACATAGTTTGAATTCGTTCCACGATTAGTTTAGAATTAATGGATTGACTCTAAACATTGCAAACACGTCAAATTTACTAGGTAGCTCCAACCCTTGAATTTTACATATACACTAGATTTCTCCTCTTGAACCTGTTCCTCTTTTCAAGGATTTGGGCGTTTACCTCGACACAAAATTATCTTTCACCCCTCATTTCGATGTAATAATTGCTCGAGCAAACAAGCTACTTGGTTTTGTTTCAAGATCGACTAAATTATCTGGTTGTGTACGTTCTCTTGTGGTTCTCTATGTCTCTATTGTTCGTCCAATTCTTGAGTATAGTTGTGTTGTATGGTCACCCACATATGTCACCCATGTAGGTAGAATGAAGCGAGTACAGAGGAAGTTCATTAAGCTATTATGCTTCAAGAGTGGAATTGCATTCCATGGAGTCACTTATGAACATCATTTAACTCACTTTGGCTTGCCACACCTTCTATCTCGTAGAGTCTATTTTGATGTAATGTTACAAGGTAATGAACTCCTATATAAATTGTTCTGGTATACTTGAACTTTTTTCTTGCACATTCTATGTCATATTGTGAGGCGCAGCAATTTGCTGCATGTCGACTTCCATCGAACAAATTATGGTCAATACTCCCCTCTCATGGGAATATGCAGTAGGGTGAATTCAGTAGTTCATGATATTGATCTTTTTGCTAATAGACTTTTTAATTTAAAACTACACTCAAGTTGTCTCTCTTGAATAATTAGTTGTCAATATGTTATTGGGTTATTACTCGATTAATTTTATATTATTGCTATTATACTATTGAGTTTTTGTTATTTATTTGGGTATTTTGTTATTTAGGTATATACTATTTTATTTTCAGTATTTTCAAAGGTCTATTCCGTTAATGAAGTATTTATTTATTTATTATCTATTGTGAAAATCAAAACACACTTCGGAGAACTGACAACACTATCAACAAACTAAATAACAGATCGCGTTCAAACTCCGCATTGACATAGAAAACAGTAGTGCCAACTTAGCAACAACAAAACTTTTGACAATAGTTTTGAGCAGTTTTCTTTTAATAATAATCAATTCCTGGTACTTTTTTGATATAATATACAGCTCACCTCTTGACAAAATATTTAATTTTTAAAAACAAGTACTGTGTTTTAAGGAATTTTACTTAATAATTGCGATTAGTAACGCGTTTCACTACACCGTAGCTTCTTCAGACGAATGATTATGCAGAAAAATGTAAATGAGAATATAACTATAAATGTTCTTGATTAATTAAAAGCTTATTGGTCGCCTCCTCCTAAGTGGTTATTTATGACAGGTATATCCAATACAATTAATGAATAGATTGCTCCCCGAAAATATTCAATAGAGGTGAAGGGCTTAAATCGACTTGTTCATTGATGAGTCTACCTGAGTGTTTGTATTTATTTATTTCTAAAGTTTCCCAAAGATCTACCTTCTAATATTTATTATCTGTATGCAAAATTTCAAACTGTGGGTCGAAAGAATGATTATTTTCTAAGAGATGATTCGCGTAATTTGAATCTGATTTTTATTTGAAAAACTGCGTTTATGTTCCGATATTCTAATATTAAAATTTCTATGTGTTCTACCAATGTAGAAATTATCACAGTCATTGCAATTCAATCTATAAACACCTGATTTATTGTTTTTACCTGGTTTGGTTTTATTATTTTTTATATATTTGCCTAAATTATTATTAGTTTGGAAGCTATGTTGAAATTATTGCTACTTAAGAATGATTTCAGTTTCTCACTTGTAATGCCAACGTAGGTTAAGGTGTTGAATTTTTGTTTCAATTTATCGACAGGGTAAACTTCATTTAATGCGATTCTACTTTGTTTTTATTTAAAATATTATTTATTAGTTTGGGATTGTAACCATTATTTTGGCTATTTGTTTAATCAAATTTAGTTCTTTGTTGAAATTTTCTGGTGATAGCGGGATGTTAATCAATCTATGAATAAAACTATTGAATGCTGACATTTTATGTTGATATGGATGACACGACGAGTTATGTATTATAATATCTGTATGTGACGGCTTATGGTAAATTGCGAAAACATGTTTTCCATTTTCATTCAAATTGTTACGTCTAAGAAATTTATCGAATTATTGCTTTCTATTTCGGTTGTGAATGCAATTTTGGATGTAATGAATTTATATGATTTTCGAAAATTTTCAGCTGTCTATCTGTTCCTGTAAAGCAAAAATAATATCGTCTACATAGCGATACCAGTATAAACAATATTTACTGAGTGGATGATTATGAATTAATTTCTCTAAGTTATTCATGAAAATTTCTGCTAACAAAGGACTCAACGGATTGCCCATAATCAAGCCGTCTTCAATAGTATAATATTTGTAATTGAAATGGAAATAATTTTTATCTAAACAAATTTTAATAATGAAAGAATATCTGATTTAATGATAGTATTGACATGATTCCTTTCTAATAATTCTTCAACTAAGTAATACGTATCTTTTGGAGGAATGTTGGAAATAGATTCTTAACATCGAAAGAAATAAGTTCTTTCATTATTAAAAATTTGTTTAGATCAAAATTATTTCCATTTCAATTACAAATATTATACTATTGAAGACGGCTTGATTATGGGCAATCCGTTGAGTCCTTTGTTAGCAGAAATTTTCATGAATAACTTAGAGAAATTAATTCATAATCATCCACTCAGTAAATATTGTTTATACTGGTATCGCTATGTAGACGATATCATTATTTGCTTCACAGGAACAGATAGACAGCTGAAAATTTTGAAAATCATATAAATTCATTACATCCAAAATTGCATTCACAACCGAAATAGAAAGCAATAATTCGATAAATTTTTAGACGTAACAATTTCGAATGAAAATGGAAAACATGTTTTCGCAATTTACCATAAGCCGTCACATACAGATATTATAATACATAACTCGTCGTGTCATCCATATCAACATAAAATGTCAGCATTCGATAGTTTTATTCATAGATTGATTAACATCCCGCTATCACCAGAAAATTTCAACAAAGAACTAAATTTGATTAAACAAATAGCCAAAATAATGGTTACAATCCCAAACTAATAAATAATATTTTAAATAAAAACAAAGTAGAATCGCATTGAATGAAGTTTACCCTGTCGATAAATTGAAACAAAATTCAACACCTTCAACATAGCTTTCCAAATTTTTATTGTACTTTCATATTTTTTCCTTTTGTAGAAAATGGAGCTTAGAACAGAATTAATTTGGATGTTCATATGTGCAACTCTTATCACAGTACATAGCGCCCCTCCCATCTCGACAACAGAAAGCCTTGTAGTTCTATCAACAGAGGAATTGAAAGAAGTAACCACAGAAAAGCAAGTTAAGATAGAGGAAAAGGTAAAATACACTTACCTGTTATACTACAAGTATCCTGTACTGAAAATTTCTTTCAGGCCAAAAAAATTCCCAAGATTTATTCCATGAAAGTTGATACAAATGTAACAAACCGCTTTGCTAAAACTTTGATCACAAGCAAAGTGAAAAATCTAGATGAGAAGCCACAAGAAGCCAATTTCGGTGTTGTACTTCCAGAAACAGCATACATTTCTGGTTTTATCATGGAAATTGATGGAAAAAAATATGAAGCTTATGTCAAAGAGAAAGAAGAAGCGAAAAAAATATATGACAATGTGAGTATACTATGAATTTCGAGTCATTTATTGTTAATCTTTAACATGAAATATTTAATCCGCAGGCTGTTTCCAGTGGTTTATCAGCAGCACATGTGGAAGCTCACGCAAGAGATTCCAACAGATTCACAGTGTCTGTTAACATAGAACCCCAAAGCAAAGCTACATTCTATCTTACGTATGAAGAACTGCTCCAAAGACAAAATGGAGCTTACGATATTGTTGTCAATCTTCATCCCGGACAAGCTGTCAAAGATCTTGGAGTAGAAGTAAGTTGACTCAGTTAAAATATTAGTTGGTCTCTCAGGTTATTTTTGAAGCTTTCAAAAATATATCTCCAGGCAAAATATTGCTGATTTATGCTCAGCATTTATTTTGAATAATAAATATTTTTATTCCAAATCAATTTCACCCACTCTAAATACAATGCACTTATGCCAACAGAACAATCTTCTAAACAGTTGTTGAAGTCTATTTCCAGGATGGCCTTCAGCTCTCTCTTCTATGCGACTCGTTTCTCTTCTATTGACTCAAAATGATTTCCCGTTTCAGTTTGCTTAGTTACCAGAAGTCACATGGTGCCAAATCAGGTAAATGCAGTGGTTGTGGAAGAATATGGATCGAACTTTTGGCGAAATGATCACGATGACAGTGCATTATCATGAACCAAGAATTATATCTTCAAAATTCTGGCATCTTTAGGCGAATATCTAACGATGCTCAAATAATATTTTTTGTTGACGGTTCGACAAGGCGGAAGGAACCCTAAATGCACATCGCATTCCTTGATTTTTGAGGGATTTTGGCTCAGTATTTTTGTTCTTGCCTCACCTTTAGCACGATATTTTATTGATTGATCGGTTGTTTCAGCGTCGTAAGCATAAATCCACATCTCGTATCCGATAATAGTGCGTTTCATTCTGTTTGAATTGTAGAGGCTTTAACTTGATAGAAGTCCATATATATTCAGCCCAAATTTGGAATGCTGCTATTTTTTCCAACCTCCATCATTACATGTCCTAAATTTCAACTGAAATTCACAAGGTGTGTCCGTTTCCGAGGCCATGTCTTCTTTTGTCCTTTCAAACATTTCTCCAGTACGCCACTGATCAGCTTACAATCAATTTTCGTCATCTTCGTTCAATTTAGAAACTGTCATTCGCTGAATAGAAAAAGAAATAGAAATACTCGAAAGGTATGCCCAAAATTTGCTTTTATTTTGATAGTTCGTCTTCTGAGACTCAACTTATACTTATTCAATATCAAACAAAAAAACCAAACAATTAAACACTAAATAAATTGCTGGAAGTGTCCTCCACCTGCAAGAATACAGTCCTCTGTCCTTATTCTACAGTGTTCACTGGAGTGGTATAAACTAAACTTTTGAGATATCCTCATAAGAGCAAGTCTAAACTATTTAAGTCTGGGGACGTAGAAGGCCATGGTTCTGGCTCACCCCGACCTATCCACCGGTTGTTGAATATATTATTCAAGAATTCCCTAGCTTCTCCACTGAAATGTGCTGGTGTCCCGTCATGCATGGACCACATTATGTTTTTCACCAAAAGTGGCAAATCCTCGAACAATTAAAATAACTCCTGCTCAATAAATTGCCGATAAGAGGGACCGTTCAGTCTGTTAGGTAAAAAAATGGCCCAATCAAATGATTTCCAATTATTCCGACCCAGAAATTTAATAAGAATTGTTCTTGATGATGAGATTCTTCAATCAAATGGGGGTTTTCCACAGCCCAATAATGAATATTATGAAAATATTTGATAGCAGTTCTCGAGAAGTTAGCTTCATTTTCTCTAGTTTTATCTCAGAACCATCGGCAAAAAACAAAAGTCGTGGAGAATCCTCCAAACTAGAACATGTGAAATATTTCCAATTTTTTTTGTACTCACATGAGAATTCAAATCAATACAATTCAAAACTGCTTCCTCAATATCTGGAGCTCTCATAGTTTGAGTTGCACCTTTTAAAGGATTATTTGCAGTAAAAGTACCAGTTTCCCACAACCTCCTGTGGATATTTGAAAATGTTCGCCTGTGTGGTGTTTTTCGATTTGGAAAGCGCACCTGATATAATCGTCTAGCTTCTTTTGTATTTCCGTCAGCCAGATCGTGCATGTAATGGATATCAGCCGGTTCGGACTCAGTAAAATTAGCAATTTTTTCTTACTGCAATAACTTCAAGAGTCGTAAAACTAATCGTTTATTTAATAAACAATTCGAGTAGACACTGATGAAAAAATTCAAAGCCTACTAGTCATTTTTTCAATTATAAGTGCTTTCAATTTAACTAATTCATACAATCGTTTGATAATTTTTGCTCGAGAACGGTCGGATATACAAAAAATTACAAGTGTCAAAAAAGTTCCTAAATTGAACGAAGATGACGAAAACTGCATATACGCTAATCAGTGGCTTACTGCAAAAAAGTTTGAAAGGGCAAAAGAAGACATGGCTCCAGAAAATAAAACACCTTGTAGATTCTAGTTGAAGTTTAGGACGTGTAATGATGGAGGCTGTAAAAAATAGTTTGCATTCCAAATTTGGGCTAAATATCTCAAAAACTGCAGGAGTTTTGAAGAAAAAAACCAAATATCTCTTAAAATTTCAACACCCTGTAGCTCCGTAACAAAGATTTTGCGGACCTATGTTTATATGAATTTTTTCTCAAAATTGCATGTAGATTTACCCCCCAAGTTGTGGAATACTATTATTTAACACTCACTTTCTTTTTTAGTTTTTGTTCTGTATTTTTTGATGCCCACCTAGGTTATTTCTCCTTCTAAAGGCAATATTCAAGTTGTTTTTAAGATTTCGCTACTTTTATCAAAATAAGTTAGACATTTATGAAATTCATTCTGTTTTTCTGAACGTAGATATACTTGTTTAATGGCTTATTCAAAATATAATTGATTAATTTTCAATTATATCCTTTGCAACTAGAAATCTGTTGGATTATGCCCAGTAACTGGACATAATCAAACACATTGCATTATTTTGCAGACTAACGCGATGATCTTTATCCAGAATATTCAGTGTTTTCGGTACCAATCGAGATTTAACGCGTCTGAAGCCCATAATATCTCCAAGTTGGTATTGACTTATCCTTTTGAAATGCCAACATGATCAGCAAGACCTGTTATTTTTAATCGACTATTTACAAGCACCATATCTTTGATTTTTGGACGTGAGCTTCGTCGGACGAGGTTGATGGTTGACACGTTCTCGACATTTTGGAACTCTCTCTTTTCTTATCACTAAAGAGTTTCTGCACCATCTTCAATGAGTCAGCAACAGAAAAATTTTTCCGCAAACAAAATCTAATGCAAATTCTTCATTTCTTTATATATATATATATATATATATATATATATATATATATATATATATATATATATATATATATATATATATATATATATATATATATATATATATCAACCTTAAAATAATAGCAGTGTCCCAAATCTATTTACGCGCAATTCAAATTCAATGTCACCTTACTTCTGAACACAATAGTATATTGTACAAGTTGTCCCATTTTCTTCGTTTTTTCAGTACAGCAAGTGTATGAAATACCGAGAAGAATGATTCCCCGATCTTCGCAGCTATCTTTTTCTGTTTTCGAGTTATTCCTGAACACGAATACAACAACGCAAATACGAACAAACCACACCCTAACGCAGCATTTCGGAACAACGTCGGGCATCCGCCAAGGTTATAGACTTAGCCCTCAACTATTTAATACTGTTATGGACGAACTTGTAGAGACCGTTAAAAACTTGGGACTAGGATACCGCATGGGAACCTACAAAATTAACATCTTATGCTATGCCGATGACGCCGTACTCATTGCAGAATCAGAAGACGAACTACAAAGAATGTTATACGCCTTTAGCAAACGCGCAAAAAATTTCAATATGGAAATCTCAACAAGTAAGACAAAATGCCTGACCATAGCTATGGAACCTCTGCGCTGCAAGTTAACAATAGACAACGCCACTATAGACCAAGTCATGTCATTCGAATACTTAGGGTGCAAAATAACAAGCACAGGATACCTTGAAGATGAAGTGAGGAGACAAGTGAACAAAGCAGCTGCAGTATCGGGACATCTTAAACAACCAATTTGGAGAAATAAACACCTCAGTATACCATGCAAATCCAGAATCTACAAAACATGTGTGCGACCAGTTATGACATACGGGGCAGAAACAAGAGCGGAAACTTCGGTAACAAAGAGGATACTAAGAACAACAAAAATGAAAACGCTAAGAACTATAACCGGTTACACATTGAATGGCAGACAAAGAAATACCGACATAAGGGAAAAATGTGAAACAGACGATATTGTAAGATGGGTAAGAAAAAGAAGAAGAGAATGGAACCAGCATGTAAACAGAATGACCACAGATAGAATAGCCAAAATCGTAAATAACAACATACCACACGGAAGAAGCACCGTTGGACGACCACCAAAACGATGGCGGGACAGTTGGCAATCAACTTCACAAGAACTGCTGCAGGGAAACCGGAACTGAACAGGCGCTACGCCTTCTACACGGTGAAGAAGAAGAAGAGTTATTCCGAATTTTTCGATTCGAATATTTTGGTTGCTACCAAAGTTAGGTGAAAATTCTCACGGTCATATTTTCGAGCAAAATGTAGAGGTGTATTCATAAAATTCCTTGACTCAAAGAAGATTAGTTTATTTCCTACATAACGCTGCACGCTCACACCTGGTAAGAATTGTCTCAGAAATTTTGAAGCAGTGTTTTGATGGAAATGAGCGAGACCAACAAGATGGCTACCTCGTTCTCCAGATTTAACGCCGTTACATTTTGCCTCTGGGGCTATGTTAACGATTTATTTCATAGTACAAGCTCTTTTTTCGCGAAGTGTATTTTCCTTAAATATACCTCGAATCCAGAAACACATTCCACATTATCCAATATTATTTTGAAGGTTCGTATAATGCAATAGAGCTTGAAGGCCTGGATAATTCCTTGGTCGATAGGTTGAAGCTAAGACGTCGTGTCGGGAGATGAAAATGTCACCTTTATATTTTGAAGCAGGATGACCTGGTGCACTGTCCAAAAATAGAAGAGCTTTAAAATCTAAATTCTTTTTTTCAAATAAGTTTCAACTTCTGAACCAAACCTAGAGCACCTTCAAAGTTTAAATTGGTATGTTGATCAAACATTTTCATTTTCAGGTCAACATCAATGAAACTAGACCATTATCATTCGTGAGAGCCCCTTCAATAAGATCCGGAAATGAAATTGCCAAAAACGATGAAAAATTGGATCCCAAAGCGAATATTCAAATAATCGATAAAACTGCAGCTAGAGTATCTTTCAAACCGGATCTGGAACGTCAGAATGAACTGGGCAACTATCTTGGAAACAAAGAAGGCACAGGATTGAGCGGGCAATTTGTTGTCCAATATGATGTTGAACGGGATCCACAAGGAGGAGAAGTACTAGTATCTGATGGATATTTCGTTCATTTCTTTGCCCCAAGTGATTTAAAACCCATGGAAAAACATGTTGTGTTTGTTCTTGACACTAGTGGCAGTATGTCGGGTACAAGAATTCATCAACTAAAACAAGCTATGAAAAGTATCCTGGGGCAACTCCATGCGGAAGATTTTTTCAACATAATTGATTTTAACTCAGTTGTGAATGCTTGGAATATCCCAAAAGTGGAAATTCAATATGTGGAAGGAGACAGTTACGATTACTTTTATGGGGATGAAACACCCACACCTAAAAATAAAACAGTAAGTATATCGCTGAATAGCAATAATTATTTATTTTTTCATTTATCATATGTTATTCAAACAGTTTCATTATTCACTGATCGACAATTGTATCAACTGATAATCACAAAAGCTTTACAATTTTTTTTAATATGAGCGCTTCCCAGGACTTGTTTCACCACATGAGTTCGCGCCCGGGAAGAATTGAGGTGTCTGTTTACTCGCTTCATGAAGATGGCCGAATTGTAGAATGTCAGACGAAAGCGAGTTCCTCAGCTTACTGGCTCTGTAAACAAAGGAATTCTTATAGAGAGAGGTTCGAGGGGTCGTTAAATGTACCAGCCTAGTGTTGCGGCAAAACATTTGTTTTCCGGAACAAGATCTTTCAGCTCCTCTCCCAACAGAGAAAGATCAG
Source organism: Cryptolaemus montrouzieri (assembly GCA_013387265.2). NCBI lineage: Eukaryota > Metazoa > Arthropoda > Insecta > Coleoptera > Coccinellidae > Cryptolaemus > Cryptolaemus montrouzieri. The sequence continues at coordinate 7,941,021 of JABFTP020000144.1, read as the reverse complement.
CAAGTTATCTTCAGAGAGCAAGAGGTTGGAAATCGCGGCTGGTCGATGAGGCGCACAGCTCTTTTTTGAAGACTATCCAACATCCGCAACGAATGTTTGGACGCAGAACTCCATACATGGGAACGATATTCCAAAGCATGTCGAATCTGCGCCTTATATAGAAGCAACAGCTGAGATGACATGAAGTTTCGCTTGGCTCTGAAAAGAAAACTAAGTTTAGCCGAAGCAGACTTAGCTATTACCGATACATGTTCATGCCAACAAAACCTGGAGTTGACCGTTATTTCGAGAAGGTGCATCGAATCTTTGGATGTAATTTGTTGGCCTTTCATCATTAGAGGAAGGTCTCCAGAGGGGACCTTTCTAGAAAACGTAGTTGCTTGCGTCTTGCTCACGTTGGAGTTCACCAGGTTCAACTAACCCTACTTCGATATATTCTGTAAGTCAGAGTTTAAGTTATTAATTTGTTGACATCTCTGACGCTGAGATTCCACCGCTATAATCGGCCGCAGACTACTGAAAGCCGAAAGCAGGGTACAATCGTCTGCAAAACTGAAGATCTTGTTTTCTGTAGATGACAGAAGATCGTTTATCTGCAACAAAAACAAGGTTGGCAAAATAATTGATACCTGAGGTACCCCTGCTTGCAACTGGAAACAATCAGATGTCATACGTCGACCACAACTTGTATTGATCTATTTGAAAGAAAAATCAACGAACCCCGCAATCTTTCGGGAAGCCCATATGCAGCAAGTTTTATTCAACAAAGCTGCATTCCAAGCCCTACCGAAGGCTTTAGAGATGTCTAGAGCTATTGCTCAAGATTCCCCATGCTTTGCAACCGTTGATGTACTAACATGAGTGACGTAGGCGAGCAGATCTCCTTTGCCTGCCAAAACCATACTGATGGTCGTTAATAATTTCCAGCAACTCAAGATATTTGATGAGTTCATCGATCGTGACTTTCTCCGTCACATTAGATACAATGGAAAGAAGTGCAATAGGACGGTAGTTTTAGGGTATATATATATATATATATATATATATATATATATATATATATATATATATATATATATATATATATATATATATATATATATATATATATATATATTATATTTATTTTTTTTACATTTTCTTTTGAAAATGAGAGGAATCTAAAAATTCGAATAATTGTATTTACAATAAATGCTTATATCTATAATTTTGGTGTGTGTCAGAAAAAACCTGAGGAAGAAACTCGTTTCCCTGTCGCTATTGCACTAGCAATAGCTTGTCTATTTATGTTGTGTTAGTGTCGTGTGTACATAAAAAGTTCTAAAGATTTTTCTGTTTAGCAGTTTCATTCTCTCTTTCTCATCTTCCACTCCATGTACTAAGGAGATAATCAAAAAGTACATAACCTGCGATATTTCCTTTTTCGCGGAGATGTTCTTCCGTCGCAGTGTGAGTCTAATGAAACATAATCTCTTCCTTGCTCTTGCTTGCCAATTTTGAAGTATAATCGCAAAATTCTTTCAATATTCAAACTCAACTAAACAATTCCCTATCTGTTTAACTGAGAGAGCCCCGATGGCCAGGTTCGGACTTCTAAGTGATGCCGATTATGATCTATTGATGTTCTAGAATCATTCATCATCATCATCATCTGTCAACCATCCTAGTCCACTGCTGAACATAGGTCTTCCTCAACGATCTCCATTCCTTGCGATTTTGGGCCGGATTTATCCAGTTCGTACACACTCGCTTGATATCGTCTTTCCAACGAGCTGGTGGACGTCCTCTACTTCTGTGGGACATCTCTGGGACGCCACTCCAAAAGACGCTTTGTCCATCTACCGTCCGTGGTTCTTGCTAGATGACCGGCCCAATTCCACTTTAAATTAGCAACTCTCTCGAGAACATCCTGGACTCTAGTTCGTTGGCGTATGATATGGTTGGGAATTCTGTCCCGTAGTGTTATGCCTAACAGAGCTCTCTCCATCTTACGCTAAGCAACACATATTTCATTAGCTGATTTCTTTGTTAGGGTCAGGGTTTCTGCACCGTACGTCAAAACTGGTAAAACGCATTGATTGTATACTTTACGTTTCAAACAAATTGGTATCTCTGATTCGAACAGATCTCTCAGTTTTCCAAATGCAGCCCATGTCAGCCTTATTCGCCTTCCTATTTCTGTTGTTTGGTTGTCCCTGCCTATAGTTATCTCATGCCCCAGATATTTGTATGACGTTAGTTGTTCAACAATTTCACCATCGATGGAAACTGGTTGGCTTGGTACTAAGTTGGTCATCATCTTACTTTTCGACATATTTATCTTCAATCCGATTTTACTGGATTCCTTAGACAACTGCAAGAGCATCTCATTTGCATCATCTAATCTGTTTGCTATAATGACGATGTCGTCGGCAAAACGAAGATGACTTAATCGCTAACCATCCACATTTACTCCCCTCTGATCCCATTCCAATTGCTTGAACATATATAGCAATAGGTTTGTGAACAACTTCGGGGAAATAGTATCACCCTGTCTTACCCCACGTCCGATCCTGAATTTTTCTGTAGAATTGTGAAGGCACACTTGTGAAGTGGCATGTTGATATATATATTTAATGATGGCAGTGTATCTATGATCTATTCTACAGTCAGCCAACGTTTTAAGCATAATCGCCTGTATCACAGTATCGAAGGCTTTCTCGTAATCCATGAATATGAGAACCAGTGGCAAGTTGTATTCTATGGTCTTTTCAATCAAAGTCTTGAGAGTTTGGAGATGATCATCAACACCAAATGTTGCTCGAAATCATTATGAACCCAATAATTTGGGTTGACATCTCCCATATATTATTTCTTCGTGGATCTTGTTTAATTTAAAGAAAAATTTGCGAAAAAATTTTGAGAGTCGTTTTAAAAATATGACAAATGTCATATTAGGGTAAGGACTTCTTTCCTTTCTTTGGGATCGGTTAAATTCTCGCTATTCTTCAGCTGCTCGAAAAGTCTGGCTTTCATAAGAAATCTGAAACAGACGGTTTAGAATGAGTGCCAGTTCGGGAGCACACTTTCTCAGCCCGATTGGCGGTATTTCGTCTAGACCAACTGTCTTCTTAAAGTTCATTTGCTCGAGAGCCCATCTCAGTGTGAACTCTGAACTTGATTGCTACCATGGAACAATTTGTAGATGGAATGTTCGGTAGTATTGCGTTAGATGAATCTAGAACAGAATTCTTTGAAAACAAAAGAGCAAAGAGATCTGCTCTCTCTTTCGGAGATGATGCTAAACTCGTCTTCTCTAAAAGGAGGCAGAAACGCAGATTTGCAGAAATTGGCATTGACAATCTTCGCCATAGTCCAGAATTGTCTAATCCCGCTTACCTGTTCAAGGAGTTTATTAGTTACCCTTTGTTGAAATTAGCCTTTGCTCTTGCAGTCGTTAGGTTGCATACGTTCCGTATTTGTACGAAGGTTGCTCTTGTTTCTTGTTGGATTCATATTCCATAACATGTAAGCTCTGTTCTTGGCTGCAGACGCTCTTTCGCAGTATTTATTGAACGATGGCTTTTGTGCCTTTTTTTATAGAATGAAGGATGTAGAGATCCATTTCTGCATGAATGTTTGCTGTAACAGATTCAGTGCACACTTTTATGTCGGGATCTGAAAAGCAATGATAGAAACATCAATATATAATTAAACCTGAAGAGGTTAGATACGAACATTATAGCTGGGTCTTATCAGCATAAGACTAATTCCCTCTTTGAATTACAACATGCCTTGTCCCTTTGTTCATATTCAATCTCTTGAGGGCACTTGAGGGCTGCCTCCACCTCTTCAAAAGAAAATTTAAAGTTATTTGGTTGGTGTGAAGTATTTATGTACAGAAGGATTGAATTCACTGTGCGATTATTAAAGTCAGGCCTGATGTAAACAAAGTTTTCGGCAAATGAATCAGCAATATCTCATCCCCACCAGCACTGCAATCTCCATAAATCATTACTAAGAATTATTGTACTATTCAAGTTGTTCAGATCTAGTATGTAGGATTTTAAATTCGAGTTGGTCATTGAAATTTTTGTAATTTTCCATGTAACGGGAGATATTTGCCAATTTTGAATATGAAACTAGAATAAAGTAGTAGATATATCTTTTCAAGTGTTCTTTACTAATACACTTCTGTGTTCAACTCTGTAAGCAGTTATTCCACTCATTGTTGGATTTAAAATTGCACTTCTGAAAACTACTACAAGGTTACAAAATAGTATGTCACAACTTGAGTAAATCTACGTGCAATTTCAAGAAAAAGAGTTCATTTAAACATAGATCCGCAAAAGCTTCGTTACGGAGCTACAGAGTGCTGAAATTTCCGGAAAAATTGTTTATTTTTTCAAATCTCCTGCAGTTTTCGAGATATTCAGCCCAAATTTGGAATGCAAGCTATTTTTGCAGCGTCCATCATTACACGTTCTAGATTCTTACTGAAATTCACAAGGTGTTTTCTTTCCGAGACCATGTCTCCTTTTGCCCTTTCAAACTTTTTTGCAGTACGCCACTGATCAGCGTACAATCAATTTTCGTCATCTTCGTTCAATTTAAAAAATTCTTCGACACCTGTAATTATCTTCAACCGTTTTCGGGTGAAAGATAATCGAATTTGAATTATTTGAATTGTATGTCATTCGCTAAATAAGAAATTATAGAAATACTCTATAGGTATGCCCAAAATTTGCTTTCATTTTGATAACTCGTCTTCTGAGACTTAACTTATACTTATTCAATCAAGAACTAAAAGAAAGAACAATTGTAAACTTAATAAATTGCTGAAAGTGTCCTCCAATTGCAAGAGTACAGGAGTAAGAAGTAAGAAGCAAGAGTGCTTCTTCGCATATTATCACGCATTCTATGAAATATTCCTGGGGTATTTCTTATCGTGTCACAAAAGGTTATTATTCGATTTCTCAATCCTTTTACAGTGTTCACTGCAGTGGTATAAACTAAACTTTTGAGATATCCCCATAAGAAAGAGTCTAAACTGTTCAAGTCTGGGGACTTAGGAGGCCATGGTTCTGACCCACCCCGACCTATCCATCAGTTGTTGAATGTATTATCCAAGAATTCCCAAGCTTCTGCACTGAAATGTGCTGGTGCCTCGTCATGCATGGACCACATTATATTTCTCACCAAAAATGGCACATCCTCGACCAATAAAGCTAACTCCTGCTCAAGAAATTGCCGATAAGCGGGACCGGTTAGTCTGTTAGGTAAAAAAAATGGCCCAATCAAATGATTTCCAATTATTTCGACCCAGACATTCAGTGAGAATTGTTCTTGATGATGAGATTCTTCAATCAAATGGTAGTTTTCCACAGCCCAATAATGATTATTATGAAAATTTGTGATAGCAGTTCTCGAAAGGTTAGCTCCGTCTGTGAACATTATTTCGCTATCAAAATGATCACTCACATGAGGATTTAAATCAATACAATTCAAAACTGCTTCCTCAATCTCTGGAGTTCTCATATTTTGAGTAGCAACTTTTAAATGATTATTTGCAGTGAAAGTACCAGTTTCCCTTAACCTTCTGTGGATTTTCCCCTGTCTGGTGTGATTCGATTTGGAAAGCACACCTGATATAATGGCCTAGCCTCTGATGTGTTTCCGTCAACCAGACAGTACATGTAATGGATATCAGCTAATTCAGCCTTAGTCAAATTAGCCATTTTTTCTTACACCAATAACTTCAAAAGTCTTAAAATTAATTCGAGCAGACACTGGTTCAACTTCAGCAACTGTCAAAATAATTAAATAAATGAAAAAAATCAAAGCCCACTGGTCATTTTATCAATTAGAAGTTCTTTCAATTCAGCGAATGCATACAATGGTTTAATAATTTTTTGCTCGAGAACGATCGGAAATACGAAAAAATTACAGGTGTGAAAAAGTTTCTTAATTGAACTAAGATGACGAAAATTGATTTAACGCTGATCTGTGGCGTACTGCAAAAAAGTTTGAAAGGGCAAAAGATGATATGGTTCCGGAAAAGAAAACACCTTGTAGTTTCTAGTTGAAATTTAGAACGCGTAATGATGGAGGCTGTGAAAAATAGCTTGCATTCCAAATTTGGGCTGAATATCTCCAAAACTACAGGAGTTTCGAAGAAAAAACCAAGTTTTTCCGGAAATTTCAACACCCTGTAGCTCCGTAACGAAGCTTTTGCGGACCTATATCTATATGAACTTTTTTTCTTGAAATTGCACGTAGATTTAATCTCTCAAGTTGTGACATACTATTATGTAACACCCTGTATATGGGAATATCGCTAAGTTTGTATTTTAGTTTTAAACTCATAATTGTCGGTGGATAAACTTAATCTTAAACAACGATATTTCTTACGTAGTAATATTCGTAATCCTCATAATGTCAATTACATATCACATAGTAACGGCAGAATCTATTTCATTTTTGGTTCCAACAATCTATTGATTTCAGAGTCAAAAATTACCAGAAGCATTCCAAGCTAACCAGGAGAATATTAATCAAGCTGAAAAAGTCATTGAGAAATTGTCTGCTCTTGGTGGTACTGATATCAAATCATCCCTTGTAGTTGCTCTTCAATTACTTAATGAAACAGAAAAGCAAAGAAGCGAATCCAAACAACCTTTAATCATATTTTTAACTGACGGGGAAGCAACTATTGGCGAATATGGAGATCAAGCCATAAAATCTGTAAGCATAAATCATCCAAATACACTTAAGATTTCAAATTACTAGTATCATTCTTCATAGGTTACGACGGCAAATACTGATGGAATTCCAATATTTTCATTGTCTTTTGGAGATGGCGCAGACAGAGAATTCCTAGAGAAACTCTCCCTGAAAAACCAAGGATTCGCCAGACACATCTACGAAGGAGCTGACGCTTCTCTGCAACTGGAAGAATTTTATAAATTCGTATCATCTCCATTACTCACAAAGGTTAATTTCAAATATGTTTCAAAGGCTGTATCGAAACTAACCAAGACCCAATTTCCAATCATGTTCGAAGGATCAGAAATCGTCGTGGCTGGAATGAGTGAGTATATTTTACAGTTATTAATTGTAATAATTAAAATTCCTCTTGAATGATTCGTCTATCACTTGGCAAAGGTTTCACAAATATTCATTGAAAATACTCGACATATATTTCGGGTTGTTATCCCATCAATACGTGTGCTTGTTGAAAGATGTAGGGATGTAGACTCTGATGTATATCTGTGTTTAATAAACTTTCAAAAGGCTTTCGACCTGGTGAAACACGATAAACTAATAGAAATTCTCAGGTCTTGTAACATAGACGACAAAGACTTGAGAATCATATCAAACCTATACCAAGACCAAAAGGCTAAAATTAGAATCAATGGAGAAACATCTGAAGACATTAACATCGAGAAAGGAGTAAGGCAAGGATGTGTTCTTTCCCCGTTGTTGTTTAACGTTTTTTCGGAAGAGTTATTTAGGAAGGCACTACAGGATACCTCGGATGGCATAATAATAAATGGACAATGCATTAACAACTTGCGATACGCAGATGACACGGTTATTCTAGCAGAAAGCGCTGAAGCACTACAACGCCTAATGAACCGAGTGATGATAACATGTAAAGAATTTGGAATGAAACTAAATACAAAGAAAACAAAAACGATGGCTATCAGCAAACACCAAAACAGAAAGGTCGGAATTAGGGTCAACGGAACAGAATTAGAACAAGTAACAAAAATAACATACCTAGGAAGTAGCCTTGATGAAACTTGGGATCACTCACTAGAGATAAAAACACGCCTGGAAAAAGCACGAGCTATATTTTATAAAATGCAAAAAATACTATGCAACTGCCAACTAAATATCTCATTAAGAGTTCGAATACTGAAATGCTACGTTTTCTCCACCGTGCTATATGGCGTTGAAGCATGGACAATGACGGAAACAACACAAAAAAGAATAGAATTGTTCGAACTTTGGTGCTACCGTAAAATGCTCAGAATATCTTACATGAATCATACGACAAACGTAGAAGTTATGCAGAGGATGAGAAAGGATCGAGAACTTGTGCAGATAATAAAAGAAAGAAAGACGCAATATTTCGGTCACATTGTGAGAAACCAAAAGTACGAACTGCTTCAACTTATCATCGAGGGAAAAATCAATGGCAAAAGGAGACCGGGAAGAAGACGCAACTCCTGGCTTAAGAACTTACGTCAATGGACTAACATGAGCTCTATAGAATTGTTCAGAGCTGCAACAAATAGAATAAGATGGGCAAATGTAATCGCCAACGTCCTTAAGGATAAGGCACCGTAAGAAGAAGAAGATCCCATCATCAAAATTAATACAATACTAAATTCAAATCCTCTCCCTATGAGATCCTTGAATTTTTGTGAGGGTCGAATGTCTATCCTTCTTCTTCATCTCGCTTATTTTACATCTGCTTGGTTTGTCCTGGGGTCCTACTGGTTGGTTATCCTCCTTCTTTTATGTTGTTGTGCATCTATGCTGACCTGTTGTTTCCTCTTCCGTTATACTAGAGATCTCCTCTTTCCTGTTGTCCTCGGTTGTAGTTCCATTATTTGGTTGATCTCCTTGTTTTCGTGTTCTTCCATCTGGTTGCTTGTCTTTGTCGTTAGTCGTTTGATGATTTCTTCTAGTGTGTCGATTTTCATATCCTTCCTGAGTTGGTTGTAGCTTATGTACTATGGGGCGTTTGTTGCTGTCCTGACGATCTTGTAGAGTGCTGCTTGTAGTTTCCTCTTCTCGAATATGTCCTCTAGATGCCAAATTTGTCCTGCGTATGTTATTCCCGGGATGATAATTGCCTTGATTATCTTGATTTTTTTCTCCAATGTGAGTTTGCTTCTTCCGTAGAGTAGGGGTATAGTTAACCGTGTATTACTCTTGTCTTCCTTGCAGTTTCCTCGATGTGCCTCTTGTAGTTTAGTTGGTCGTCCAGAATTACGCAGAGATATTTTGCTTCCTTCTTCCATTCGATTTGTTGTCCTCCTTTGATAAGTTCCTTTGGTGTTTCCGGATGTCTCCTCTTCTTGTGGTCGATGTACATTGCTACTGTCTTCTTCGGGTTGACCTCGAACCTTCATCTTCTAATATAATTGCTAAGTTGGTCGATATCTTCTTGTAGCCATCTCCTCACTGCTGCTTCGTTCCTGTGGGATGCGTGTATTGCCGTGTCATCTGCGAACTGCGCCATCTTCTAGTGCTTCATCTTCCGTATGTCTGCGATGTATATGTTGAATAGTAGTGGTCCTAGTACTGATCCTTGGGGTACGCCACCTTCTATCATTTTCGATGTTGACTTCTGGTCCTGTATCCTGGTTATGAATCTTCTGTTTTGTAGATACGACATCGTGATGTTGGTAAGCTGCGCTGGGTATCATGTGGTCTTCATCTTGTAGATTAATCCTTCGTGCTAAACTTGGTCGAATGCTTTCTCAATGTTCAAAAATGTTTTCAATTAAAAATGAAAATTCGTTCAAGGCAATGTAGACAAAGATACCATCTTTCTTTTGAGTCATCACTCGAGCCATCTTCCCTATTCAAAATGTTCAAGTATTGCAACCCCCGCTTAGGAGGTTGATATATAAGGCAAGTATTGTACCCCAAAAGATGTCCCCCTTCAAACAAAAATTGACCTGTTTTTGCGTTTTGATCAGAAATGAATATATTGGTAGATAGAGCCTCTGTTTAGTTTTCGTTGAAACACCCTGTATATTCAGCACAGACTACTTCTTCATAAGCTTTATGATCTACAACTTCTATTAAGCTAGGAGCTATCTCAGAGTTAACGGCTAACATTTTTAAATCGTTCAAATTAGTTATATTGCGACAATATAAAGTTCTCTAAAAGTTCTGTCTCTTTTTCATTAGACCACTGCATCAATAAAAATCATTTCATAGATTTGGAGAATATCGAACTCATACATTCAGGTAATAAAGGAAAAAGGATGGACATCTTGGAGATTATTGAAATTACGTCCGATCATAGGAAAAACCAGCCAATTTGCAGCGACCAACTAGACTTCAATTTACCTCCTGTTGTGAATGCCTTTATACATAAGTGAAATCACTCATTTTGAACTTAGTATTGTATTACTCTTGATAATGGGCTAACAACCCGAAACATATAATAATAATAATGATAATGTTCATTCAGCTTTTCTCGATTATCTTTCGAGACACAAGGCTTAACATATATGCTACCTAAGAGCGATAGAACACAGGATCCGTCTCAATATAGCCCAATCACTTGCCTGCCAACAATCTACAAAATACTCACCTCATGCATATCCAATCGAATATACCAACACCATGACGACAACAATATATTAGCAGAGGAGCAGAAAGGATGCAGAAAGAAACACCACAGGTGCAAGGAACAACTCATCATCGATTCTGTGATAAAGAAACAGGCACACGTAGGGCATCGGAATGTTCATTCAGCTTTTCTCGATTATCTGAAGGCATTCGATAGTACCGCCCATTCTTGGCTTGTTGAAGTATTGCAGATATACAAAATTCACCCAGCCCTGGTAGAATTCTTGAAGACAACAGTGACACACTGGCGCACGTCTCTGCAGGTCAACGTGAACAATAAATCAATTAAAACCGACGAGATACCCATACGTCGTGGAATTTCTCAAGGAGACTCTTTGAGTCCACTATGGTTCTGTTTAGCTATGAACCCATTATTCTCAATGCTCAATAGAACAGGATATGGATTTAGGATAAAAACAGATAGGAATTATCATACAGTCTCCAACCTGCTGTATATGGAAGACATCAAATTATATGCTTCGAACAAGAAGCAATTGGATGATTTGCTGAAAACTGTCAGTGAGTTCTCGGCAGATGTTCATATGAAATTCAGGATTGAAAAATGTAAAACCCTGAACGTTCAAAGAGGGAAAGTCATAGATGGTGAAACACAACTTCCAAACGGTGATATTATACAGTGCATGAGGGATGGCGAAACATATAAATATCTAGGATACCAACAAGCCAGATTGCTAGACCAAAAACAATCAAAGGAGAAGGTTCGTTCAGAATACAGTCAGCGTCTGAAGACTGTGCTGAAATCAATGTTGAACTCGGGGAATCTAGTCAAGGCAATTAACACGTACGCCATTCCAGTGTTACTTTACTCATTTGGAATAATCAGATGGACTAAGACAGAACTGGATGATATTCAAAGGCAGACCCGAACGATGCTGACAAAGTACAACAATCATCATCCAAAATCGTCTGTGATAAGAACAACTTTAAAGCGGAAAGAAGGAGGACGCAGATTAATAGATGTTGTCAATTTACACACCGAACAGATAAAAAATCTCAGAGAATTCTTCTCTGCAAAAGCTCTAACTTCTTACCTCCATAGAGTGGTATCGTTGGCTGATAAGGGATATACACCTCTAACTCTTGCTACCAGAGATGACCTGCTGAATCTTCCGTTCCTATCAGATACAGAAAAACAAGAGCAATGGTCAAGAAAGGAATTGCATGGACGACATCACCATGAGATTAATCAACCACACATCGACAAAGAAGCCTCCAACAAATGGTTGATGAAAGGAGAATTATTCGCGGAAACAGAGGGATTCCTTGTGGTCATCCAAGACCAAGTGATCGCTAAAAACAACTACAAAAAAATTATTATGAAGGACGGAACATTACAAACAGATAAGTGCAGAAAATGCCATATAAGATCGGAGACTATACAGCATATTACGTCCGGATGCGAACAACTGGCCAATACGGAGTATCTTCACAGGCATAATCAAGTGTGCAAAATTATCCATCAGAAACTTACACACAAGTACGGACTTCTGAATACCTTCCAGCCATATTACAAGTATCAACCGGCGCCCGTATTGGAAAATGACTCTATTAGATTATACTACGATAGGCCTGTTATCACTGACAGAATGGTGACGAATAATAGGACGGACATAGTGGTGTATGACAAGAGAGCCAGAACAGCAATGCTAGTGGATGTCGCCATAACGAATAATAACAACGTGCTGAACAAGTTCCAGGAGAAAAAGTCCAAATACACAGAACTTGCTATTGAGATCAAGCAGATGTGGCACCTCGATGAAATAGATATCGTTCCTGTCATCGTATCCTCGACTGGGTTACTACCAAAAATTTGCATGATAGCCCTAAGAGATAAGAATTGCATAAGAATACCTATATAGAAATGCAAAAAGCTTCAATTCTTAATACATGTAGGATAGTTAGGAAATTTATGTCAAGTATATTATAATCCAGCCTCTTCCTTTGATTGCTGAATCTGGGAAAGGTGAATTATATCCAGCTAACAGCTGAGATAGTACATAAGTCCACTATAAAAATAATAATAATAATAATATGTCGAGTATTTTAATGAATATTTGTGAAACTTTTGACAAGTGATAAACCAATCATTTATTCATCATGTTTCACCAAGTGTTAAGCGAGAATTCCATATATATCATCAAAATTCCTTTCATTTCAGTTGATCCAGATTTTGCACAGCAGCCTCCTGTTGTAACTAGTTCAACAGAAAAATCTAATTCCACAGAAAATCCAATAGTTACTGGTGGTGTACTTGATGCAGGATTTTGTCTTACTCCAGAAGTCAATGGTTGGGGTGCTGGAGGAGCAATAGATTTGAAACCGAAAGTTGAAAATTCTCTAGGAAGCTTAGAAAAGCATTGGGCATATCTTACACTGAAGCAACTACTTAACGAGCGAGATGCTGCTGAGAACAAAACTCAATATACCAAAAAAGCTTTGGAAATGGCCTTGAAATACTCATTTGTAACTCCAGTGACATCTCTTGTAGTGGTAAAGCCTAATGATACTAAGGCGGAATCAAATCCTGAAGATGCTTCGAAAGGTGAGATTCCTAAAATAGAGTAAACACAAATTCTAGTACATTTTTGCAATCATTAATTCTATAGTTGTAGAACTGTTATTGAATCAAAGCAAGATCATTATTCATTTGGAAATTTTTTCTATGATAACAAATTGAAAAATAATTCATTTTCAGTTCAACCTGTGTTCGACTCCTTCGCATTTGCTTCTGCAGCAGCACCTGGTACTATTCAATTGATGTCTGTTGTAGCGATACCATTATCAGGTTAGTGAAAACTTCTGCTATATCAATCCTTAAAAGGTATATTACGTTCAGGTAATAAATATTCATGAAACCCGCTTTTCATACTCAAACATACACCCTTCATTCCAAGAGTAACTAAACTTTCCGAAAATAACCAGCAGTAGTAATAATCTGGATACAATTTTTTCTATTGATCAATGTATTCTGCCTACAAATTTACACTTTTCAACAGGTTGTCAAACGACTTCTCGTCACCAGACATAATCGTTTTCAAGATGTCTGGGTCCTTCGAGCAGTGCTAATAATGCCTTTGCTATGCTCAATTCGATCACTAAACTTTCCGTCGTCAGTGAGTTAATGTATATATATATATATATATATATATATATATATATATATATATATATATATATATATATATATATATATATATCGATCAAAATTTTGGTCGTCGGTGAGTTTGTCGTGGTTTCGAATTAATTTTAGTTGATAATTTCAAATGACGATATTATATATATATATATGCTGAATATATATATATATATATATATATATATATATATATATATATATATATATTCCTCTTCACTCCTTGGTGGAGCATAGAGCCTCTACGAAGGTTCGCCATCTGGTCCTGTTTTGGGCAGTTCTCTCCTCGTTAAACGAATACCCACTGCTCTTCAGTTCATCGAGAATAGATTGCCTCCAGGTGTTCGCGCATTGATTTTGTTTTATCGACATTTATACTGGGACCACATTTTGAGGCTTACTCTTCAACTGCCTTGAGTATAGATCGCATATCTTCGTATGATTGAGTGGTCTTACAAATATCATCGGCAGCACAATCAAGGTCCGTTAGGTACGAGGTCATTGTCCACCTTATTCCGCGTTTGTCTTTGGTCACTGGGCACATTATCCAGTCCAGTACTATATTGAAGAGTAGGGGCGATAGGATGCATCCTGCCTAACCCCTCTGGAAATGCTTAATTGGGCGCTCTCATGGCCGTTGTGGCAGGATTAATTTTCGTAGATCTGGCGACCAACAGTTATTATTTCTTCAGATACTCCTCTCTCCCTCAGTATGTTCCAGATACATCTTCGAAAGATGCTGTCGAAGGCTCTTAGAAAGTCGACAAATACCAGGTAGAGCGGAGAGCCGAATTCTACAGATTGTTCTATTATGATTCTCATGATTGTGTGGTACAAACCTCAAATTATCCTTCGTGAAGCCAAATACAACAATACCCATATACAAAAAAGGCGTGAAGACAAACCCAGCAAATTATAGAGGCATCACACTCCTTAACTTTGCATCGAAACTACTCACTAAAATTCTATCGCAAAAGATATATGACAAAGTAGGTGTGTCTGAAGAACAACAGGGATTCCGACCAAATATATTAACAACGGATGCAGTTTTTATATTGCGGCAACTGGTGGAGAAGTCCATAGAGTTTGACAAACCGATGTTTATATGTTTTATAGATTTGGAAAAGGCATTCCACAGAATTCGAATGAACGATGTGATCACTATTCTTAGAAATAAAAACTTAAGCAATAAATACATAAACATAATCAAAGAACTAAATAACTCTAATAAGACGAAAGTAAAAACTACACAGGGACTTACAAGCGAGATCAAAATTGACGCAGGCATTAAACAAGGTGACAGCCTCAGCCCATGTCTATTTAATTTAATCATGGATGATATAATAGCAGGTGTTAACCAAATGAACCAAGGCTATAGGATGGGTAACAAAACTATGAGAATACTGTGCTACGCAGATGATGCTATACTAATAGCCGAGAATGAGGACGACCTACTACGCCTACTACAGAAGTTCAAAGTAACAGCAGAAAAATTTAACATGGTAATATCAACACAGAAAACCCAATCTATGGTAATAGCGAAAGATCCAATTAGATGCAAACTGGTAGTGAACGACCATATAATAGAGCAAGTTTCACACTTTAAATACCTAGGAGTAGAAGTATCGAGCGATAGGCAACTATTACAAGAAGCAAAACAGCAGACAATGAAAGCATCGAGAATATCTGGCTTCCTGAGAGATGTAATCTGGCGGAATAAGTACATAAGCACAGAAAGCAAAGTCCGAATCTATAAAACCTGTGTGAGACCCGTGATGACATATGCGGTTGAGACAAGAGCTGAGACAACAAAAACAAAACAACTAATGAGGACAACAGAGATGAGAACACTAAGAGCTATAAGAGGTATTACACGCAGAGATAGAATAAGGAATGAGGATACGCTAAGGGAGCTAGGTGTCCAGGATGTGGTGAGGTGGACAAGAGCACGTCGACGCCTATGGAGAGATCACGTAGACAGAATGGGCCCCGAACGCATGGCGAAGTGGGCAAAAACACAAAAACCCAACACTAGAAGACCCATAGGAAGGCCGAAAAAGCGATGGCATGAGTGCTGGAGCTCGGGTTCGCAGCAGGGGCTGTAACAGAAAAACAGGACATCGTCCTATTTAAAGAAGAAGAAGAAGAAGCCAAAGACTAAAAATGCTGTATTCCACCGATGATATTTCATTTAATTTGATCAATTCACGCACTTTTCCGAAGCACTCTTACACGGTTTCAGTGAAAGATTTACCAAATGTAACACCAAAATCAAGTGCAGATCTTTGTTTCAAACTCTTTTTCCGACCAATATACTAAACGCACTAACAAACATGACGCAATAACTCAAGTAACATACAAATGTCATGACATTTTTAACAACTGTCGATAAAGTATCAAGTTATCGACAATATTACAACAGATGGCACTACTAGTACTGCTTTTTGGAACTGAAAGTGTAGAACTATTAGAGAATCATAAGAAAATTTTAATTGTGCATCGAATCAAAATAAACTGATAACTTTGTTTGAGACTTCAAATAATGCTTTATTAACGTATGACAGCTTGGCGGAGATTATCTCACAATATTTTTAACGAGAATGTCCGAGGTGCTGCTTCACTGTCAGGCGTATTCTCCTCAAATTTATCTATGTGGAGACTTGAATGTGAATTTTCTAGCGGATAATACAAGTAAGTTTCTTTAGTCAGACTTAATTGAAAGTTTTGGTTTGAGGATCTCCCATCGGAACCAACTAGAATATATTGTATTGGGCAGAATTCATTGGTGGGTACAAAAATTGATTATTTGCTTACTAACTTAGATTACACAGGCATGAAAACTGAGGTGGTACGCCAAACTTGGGTGACCATTTAGCTCTTGTTCACTCTTTACCAATAAAATTTCAAGAGTCAAAATAACCTTCAGAATGCTTTGAAACTTTCAGAAACTACTCATCTTCAAATATGTACAAACTGGATTCTGCGTTAAACGAATATTCTTTCGAGAACGTTTACAAAGATAGGTCAACATGTCAATAGGGTTTAATCTGAAATTTTGAATGTTTTAACAAATGTAATTAATGTAAATTGTCCTACTGTTACTGTCGATGTAAGCAAACGTAAGGAAAACTCACTCGTACGTCAAAGTGTTGTAAGTACTGTAACGATATCCAATCGCCCCTGAAGCCGACCCTGTCACTTTCTGGCGGAGTGAAGATTTGCGGGGTACTTTGGGGGGAATTCGAGAAAGATTTAGAGGTTTCAGCGCGCCGTATCACGAAGAAATCAGTGTTGCCGTTTCCGGAAGGTTCTCTAACGAAGATCTGTAACAGAGCCGAAGCTACGCAATTGTTCTAGAATAATTCGTACTTCTATATAAGAAGAGAGCGCGAAGCGCAGATATCTAAGTTTGAATAGAGAGCGCGAATAAGTGGACAAAGTGTTAAAGATAAATTAAGCAGTGTTATATGAATTAGTCATTTAATTAGTGTTATAATTGGCCAGTCTACATGTAAATGAATTAGTTAGTTTTGTTACGTTGAAGTGTTTGATTAGAACCCACAAATAATTTCAAGAACTAAGAAACGTTACAGTACGTTTAGGTTCGAAAAATGTCAAAATACACGACGCAGTTGTCGGATGTAAACTGTCAACAATAAAAGTACCTGAGGCGCAACATTTTAAAGTCAACCTACGTACATGACATTGATTCAATGACAAAAGGCAATTGTCCGATGCTAATTTATTTGATACGATACAAAATAATCGGGTTTTATAATTTCAAAATTTTTTATTTTCAAGGAACCAGCAATTATGTAGCCCTTTCTTACGACGCAGAAGAAGAACCTGCTTTCGAAATATCTGACAGAATTTTCACCACCAAATCTGGAAATGATAATCGTATAGTTGGAGGAGTTAAAACTAACAGTTCTCTAGACCAAACTGATAATATTCCAAATCTGGAAACCTTAAAACTAAAGCTGCCATGGTTGAATGACATTTTGGATAAAAACGAAACTTTGGAACTTCCTAACGGTATGAGAATTAAAGTTGATATGTTGTAAATGCTGACAATGCTTTATTTTTTAGGAAAATACAAATTGGGAATGTCTGCTGTAATAGATAATCATCCAGAGTGCCCTTTGACACCTTTAAATGGAACCGGTACTTGTACTCTTCTCAAAGACTGCTCAAGTGTATATTCTCACCTTAAAAACGTCAAGACGTACACAAGTTTCTTCTGTTCCTTACTGAGTAAGTACTGATGAACGATTCACATTATTCCAACTCAAATTTCGCTTTTCATCCAATTAATATTATAGGTCTTTGTAAATGTTTTGAGTGATCGTAAAGATAGGAGGAATGAACCCATTGAACTCGCTCTTGATGGCGTTTCACATTGGTTGAAATTTTTGAGTATTATTTCTTACGGTAACTGGAAACTGTTTGTTTGTTTGTTTTTTCCTTTAACGTGCTCTATTTCTGCCTTTCGGCTAATGACACGCCGAGTAATTCTGTCACCTCACTAACCCGGGAATTTTGCCGAACCCCTCCCGTGTCGAGGGAAGGGATCTTTAATATCCAACACATCTCTGTTAGACAGGACCGACAGCTTTACATCTCCTCCGAGAGATGGACACTCAAGCGATTCTCAGAATCCGAAAAATCGCACCGACTTTGTGGGGATTGAACCCAGGTGACTCTGCGTAGGAGACGAGCATCAAATCCCATACGCCACCGAGCCGGCAACTGGAAACTGTTATTATGACACGAATAAAGTTTTTTTACTGTTTTTCCTGTCTACAAATAAATCAAATAGATAGATCACTGTTACCGCGGTTTTGAACTGTCGGGGAGTATAAAAACCAAGTACAAAGTGACAAGAAATATAGAGGATGCTCCACTTCTTTGTATCAGCACTTCAAAAATTTTTTTGTATTCTCGGCAACATGGCAACATGAGCAATGGCACTCTAATTCAATAGTTGTCGCTGAAATCTTGGAAGAAAAATCAAGGTAGTTCTACTTAGATATTTAATCACATATTATAATTATGGTAAACAATGTCAACAAATGCTTCTTTTATATATATATATATATATATATATATATATATATATATATATATATATATATATATATATATATATATATATATATATATATATATAAACACCTCAAAAAGTCTAGGAACACTTCTAAATATCGATGTATCGTATCAAGAACGATCAATATGGATGATTTTTTAAAGAAATGAACACCTGCATCAATTTCTCACCAAATTATGTAGAGTGCCGCAACAGATTTCAGTTTTTTCTTTATTAAAAACTGAAAATGCAGCAGATGCGACGCTGCTTTATAATAATCTCATGTATTCAGTGTTTGAAATCAGTTAGTTGGCACTTTGTTTCTGTTGTAAGCACAAATTGAAGATTCAAGTTCTGTGATTCGACCATGGAAAGAGGACATTTGACTAGAGAAGAGATGTTACGAGCCGTTGGCATGCTCCAAGCTGGGAGCTCACAACGGGAAGTATCCAGGGTTCTGGGAAGTAGCCCAATTGTCATAAACCATTTATGGTCGCGTTTCAATGAAACAGTTAGCGTTAAAGAACGCCATACAGGTCGTTTCAGGATTACTACAGTCGCCCAAGACCGATTTTTGGTTTTACAAGCCAGAACTGATCGTACTACCACAGCATCTCAATTACAAATTTCCGACCAAACTGTGAGAAATTGACTGCACGAAGGTCAACTCCACTCCAGACGTCCTTTAAGAGTTCCACAAGTGACCCATGGAAATCGCGCTGCTCGTTTAGCTTGGTGCCAAGAACACGTAAACTGGGATCAAGAGAGGTGGGCCACAGTTCTCTTCAGTGATGAATCTAGATTTAGTTATTATCCCGATTCGGGAAGAATTCGAATATGGAGGAACCTGTAAAACAAAACCGTCTCCAGCATGCTCGAGAAGTTGTTAGACAGGAGACGGATCAGTGGTGTTTTGGGGAGGTATACGCCTTGGTGGAAGAACTGACCTCGTTTTCATACAGAACAACCTCACGGGAAATTCTTACGCAAATGAGATAGTTTTACCTGTAGTGGTACCGTATCTCCAAACAATGGGTCAAAATCCACTCTTCCAACAAGATAATGCCCCTCATCATCGTGCAAGAGTTGTCTTGAACGTTCTTGAAGAGAATGATATCGATCTTCTACCGTGGCCATCCTGCTCCCCAGATCTGAATCCCATCGAGCATGTGTGGGACACCCTAAAAAGAAATCTCCTGCGTCAAAACGTCTTCCATCATGAACAGGAGCTTCGATTAGCAGTTCAGGGGGCTTGGAATGACTTAGGCCAAAATGTAATAGACAATTTAATATTGAGCATGCCTCGACGATGCCAAAGTGTCATTAATAACAGAGGTGGACCTTCTGGGTACTGAAAAATATAAGTGCTTCCATATCGTTTCGAAAATATTAGTTCAGGATTTTTTTTGTGTTTTACCAAATTTCGTCATTTTCAAATTTCAAATTTTTTTTTATAATAGGTGCTTTGGAGAAGTCAAATATTATTGAGAACACATTATATACAATACAACAAAAACCGAAAGATTTCTATAAATTCGAATCATTAAATTTATATTTAAAAGATATTGGTAAGTGTTCCCTAGACTTTTTGAGGTGTTATATATATATATATATATATATATATATATATATATATATATATATACATTCAATAAGACTTATCTTGGTGAAATAGATGAGGGGGTGGAGGTCGTCTATGTTGGAGTCCCCAATCACTTAGAGAGTTCAAATTACAAAAGTTCTTGTATTTTACTGCTGCATGGGGGAAAACCTCTATTTCAGCTTCGGATTACTGTGGATTTCTGGAACCAGATAGACGTTATATTTCAACCTCTGAGCTCCACTTACGACTTTCCATCTACGACTCTCCACCTAAGAATCTCCACCTAGGAATCTCTATCTACGACTCTCCACCTAGGACCTATATTTTTGATATATGTCACTACACAGTATTTAAGATAAAGATATTTTTTTACTATTATTAGCTTGAAGGTCTGCAGCAGAAAGAATGTGCTGGAGAAGGTTCGGAAGCCGGTAAAACATATCATCTAATAGCCGGATCATGCGAATCAGACTATTAGCCAGTGGCGTGACACAGATGGAGGGTTGACTGGAATCAGGTGTTTTAATTCAAATTGTTGTGACATGATTTTAGCTAGTTACACCACACATTAACACTGAATTCATTCTGAAAATTTCTTGGTCTAATAGCATGTGAGTTTTCATGAGCCCAAACATGTTGATTATGAAAATTCGTTGCACCACGACGAGTAAAGCAAGACTCATCAGGCCATAATATTCGAATTAGAAAATGTTCATTTTCTTCTATGAAATGGATAATCAATCTGCAAAATTGTAATCTCGCATTCATCACCTTCACAAAGATTCTGCACTGGTTGTAGATGGAAAGCATGTCTGCGGTCCTTTCTCAACAATAAAATCAGAGAAGCTATTCGCAACCGAAATGTATTGATGTATTGTAACTCCAAAATAATTATAAATTCGCTATGTATCGATGGGTTACCATGTGATTGCTTTAAAACAGGGGTGCTCAAACTTGAACTGCTGGCGAACTATCTCAATATTTGTATACTACTTACGATCGATTCTGAGAGGCTGCAAGTATGTGTGATGCAGGGTTATTGTACATACACTATACACCCTACCTACCTTCCTACCTAGGTAGGGTGTACCGTAGCATATATAGATATTAGCTTTCTGCACAATATAAATTATTTTAGTTAGGTTCTTCCCTATAATATCAATGAAAAAACTCATAGTGATTCAAAATTGCGAGTTTATTGGTTGTCACAAAACAAAAAATAGTTACATATTGTGTTAATCTTAACTAAGGAGTGACTTTGGATGCTGAAGCGTGGCACTGCATGTCCTCAGCAGACTTTTGCCGTCAGTTGAAGGGCGATTTGCCTTAGATTCGGATATTTATCTTCAGATATAAAACACGAGAAATTTGTATCAGACGTGTAGCTTTGAGATGTATATCTGATATAATCTGCACCAACTAATTTCCAAAAGAACATGAGTTCATATTAAACTGACTTGCTATTTCATTAGCTAATTCCCCAATGTTTTCACATAAAAAAGGATAACTCATAAATGATGCTATATTTGCCAATTTACTGCAATCATAAAAACGCATTTCGAACTGTCCTAAAATATTTGATAATTCAGCCTCATACGTATCACAATTCAACTGAGGATTTCTTGCTTTCAAACACGGAAAATTGTTCAGATCCTTTTTTTTACGCGGCCATAACTAGCGATTTCCAATTGAAATGAATAATATATATAATGTACATTTGACATGTGTAGACTGCTTAAAAAATTCCTTAATCCTTCTTGTATCCACCCAAGCAAAAATTGTGTCTGCAGTGCAAAAGGTCTACGAGCCACAATTTTTTTTTTAAATGATCTGTGCCAACAACTTGGGTATTTTATGCCTTGCTAAAATGTCGGTTCTAGATGTATAATGAAAAAGGTAGATTGCCATTTGAAATAACAAAGTGATGACCCACTTCCGGTATAACCGGAAATGGTATCACTTCGAAAATAAAAAAGTTTTTAACGGACAGTCCCGGTGGATATCCCTGTATATAAGTGAGTGTAATTACCTACCGCGTATATATCTCTCACCTTCGTAATAAATGAAATGTAAAGGATATACCGTCATTTACTACTTGCTTCATTATTCATTTGAAGGTAACTGTGGTTTACCCGCAGCTTAACTTATATACATTTTAATGTGTCTAAGTAATTTGTAGTTGACTGAGATTGAAGTTTAGAAACCTAACTTTTTCAGCATAAATCATTGGCAAAAACTAGTTTATCTTTGAATCTTTGTAAATTTCTGGTCCCCCCTATGTAAAAGCTATAGCTACGTCTATGTTTAGAAGGTACAAATGATTCGGTAAAATAAAGTTTTCTAATTTTTGGATTAACTTATTCGAATTTGTTTAGGAGCGAGGTTTGTCATTTTTTTTAAATAGCGTATTATCTCTAACTTTGTTTAGTAGGGCTACCGGTTAGTACGACGTAATATCATCGGTCCCTTGGCCGTCGTTATAATCAGATTCTACTGTATAGTTTTATAATAAATTAATTTCTCATTTCAGGTTTGCTGGGGTTTGCTGTCCAGACAAGAATTAGTATAAAACCATCCACTTTTGTGAATCAATTTCACATTTCTCAGAGAATAATTCGCCTATCAAGTGGCCTACTTACTACTTTAAATGAGTTGAAGCTATGAATATTTTTTAAGAATTCAGCTATGTTCTTATTGACGATTGAAAATGTGATATTCACATATTTTACGATCAGAGAATCGAATATGCCGTTGTGATAATGACGATAATAAATGATGAATGTTTTGACAAATTTTATAATAAAGTATGAAATAAATATTGTTTTTTCTTCTCGTCAATACCCAAAAAAAATGATAAGAAAGACAAGAAGGTATGTTTGATTTCTTATTCAATTATAAAAGATTCACGAATAATTCAGGAATTTCCATTGTTGAACGAAAACATTGATTACTCTTCACCGTGTAGACACTTCATGTTCCCTTTCCAGCAAACTGTCTTGTACTTCATTTTTCAGTTCTGTCGAATATTTACAATTCAGTGTTGTATTATCAGTTTCTTCAGCTTCTGTGGGAAAAAAGGAAGGAATTAATAAGAAAGCAGAAACAAGTGAAGTTTTATAACTACAATTTACATTATGAGGATTGCCGATTGCGAATATTACTACGTAAAAACTATCACTGTTTAAGATGGAAAAGCTAGCTACGGCTATTTCTAGTTTTCGCTCATCATCAGATAAGTATAAGTTTAAAACTAAATTACAAAGTTAGCAATTTTCTTATATAAATGTATAGAGAAATGAGTTGACAGAAGATGTAAAATACATATAAGAGATTAACATTGGGTACTAATTTACAATTGCAAACTACTTGAAAATCCCAAGCATTGGAGAATAACATAAATCCGTCAGGTCCTTTAGTAATATTCGTTTATTTTCTGTATTGTGTCTGTCATTAAATATTTCTAAGAATTCAAGATAATTGTGTTTTATACCTTTTTCTGCTTGGTATAGAATCTGTAAATTATCTATTGATGGAAAAATAGGGTGGTTTTCTAAGCAAAGTTGTGCTAGAGTTCCTGAGATATATCAATTTTTTCAAAGAGCAAAAATCGATAACTTTCAAGTAAAACTAGGATATTTCATGAATTTAACAACCTAGACTCATGTGTTAGATGTTTTTGTAATTGGAATGAGTGTTATCTAATTATTTATATAAATAACTAATTATTTTAATATTTCGGAGAAACTTTCATATGAAATGAAATATAAATATATATATATATATATATATATATATATATATATATATATATATATATATATATATATATATATATACTCGGAGGCAAAATTAGCGGAACACTCGAAAATTTAACCAAATTCGAAGTCCGATATTTTTCCTAATTCTCAACCGATTTGGATGATTTTTTCGGCAAGTTATAGATCAACTCTTCTGCTTCGTAGAAATTATAAGAGAAAACAAAAAATTTGAAAAAATTTTATACGGGGGCAAAACTGAAAGTGTTTTTTTTCAAAATTCGTAACACCCTGTGGAATTTCGTGGTCCGAGTTGAAACGTACAATATCATGTTCTGTCAAGACACATCTTCCTACAGTAACGGCCTTCTTGTTTTATGCATTTATCTCCATTTTTACAAGAGATATCCAATTTGAAGCGAAAAGTCACAAATTTCAAGAATTTATTTTTAATCTTGCGTAGGTGCATAACATCGGAGGTTAGCCAAAAAATAAAATCAAAATTAGAGAAGCGGAAATCTAACGAAATGAAAATTTTGAAATTCACTGGCCAATTTCACGCTCCGGGAGAACTCGAAGTACACTGGAAAAATCGTTGATTTTGCACATTTATTTTTGAATTTTTTTGTGTGACACTCTATAATAATTATCATTCCTGTCCAAAATTGAGAGCAGGTGTGTATCCTGGCGATACACTCGTGAAATGAAATGAACATGTTGAGAAAAATGTTCATGATGACCCACAAAAAAAAACATTTGATTTTAGTAGCGAGTATGACCCCCCGAGCTCTTATTACAGCGCGCATACGATTTCGCATACTCCCAATGATGTTGTCTATCATCTGTTGAGGTATGTTGTCCCACTCTTCCACCAAAGCCAATGTCAGCTCTTCAACGTTGCCTGGATTCCGTTGTCGAACCCTTCTTCCAAGAATGTCCCAAACATGTTCGATCGGGTTTAAATCCGGTGACCGCGACGGCCAGTCCATTCGTGTGATCCCAACTTCATTGAGATAGTCTATCACTAAGCGCGCAGTATGAGGGCGCGCGTTATCGTGCATAAAAAGGAAATTTTTCCCTATGTAAGGAGCAAAAGGCACAACATGGGGCTCCAAGATTTCTGTTATATACCGATGGGCATTAAGTGGTCCATTGCCAATAATCTCCAGTTCTGTTCGTACTCAAGTATATGCCACCCCATATCATAACTGACCCTCCACCGTATTGCTCAGTTCTGCGAAGTTCGTTTGATTGTACCGTTCCCTCGATGCCTCCATATTCTATCTCTACCATCCACGAAATTCACACAATATCGGCTCTCATCACTAAATAGAACTCGTCTCTACTGATTGATTGTCCATGCTACATGCTCCCTAGCAAACGCCAATCTTGCAACCCGATGGGCTCTATGAGTCTTGGTGCTCTTGCTTGCGCGTATGATCTCAGACCAACTTCATTTAATCGTCTTCTGACTGTCCTCACACTGACGTTAATGTTATCCACTGCTTGTAAAGGTTACGTGCCTGAACAGCAGTAAGACAAGGATTTCTTATGGTTTGATTGACAATGAAACGGTCATGTATAGCGCGGGTTGCCCGTTTTCTTCCTTGTCCTCGCCTCCTCACGTGCAATCCAGTTTCACTGTAACGTCGGTAGATTCGATGGATAACCGACGTCGAGACACCCAACATGGTACCTACTGAGCGGTAGGTGCGCCCTTCCTCGATCAATGTAACTGTCCTTGCTACTGAGATTGGTGGTAAATCTCTCATTCTGAATGAAAAATACCGTTTCGAATCGTAAACAGTAAAAGAATCACAAAACACCGCAACCGATCGAATTTGTATCAAATCAAAGAATGGAAAACTCTCATTCTTTAAACAAGTGCAAATGTGGTCATATACAGAAAAACGTGTGTTGTATTTCATATTTGATGAAAAAGGTGTGCACATGTGTAAATGAAAAGTTTTATCAATGGTCCCAGAATTCGGTTGTGTATTCTAATACCTACCGACTGTTATCTCCTATAAATTCCTAATTTTCACCGAATTAACCAAATTGTCATCTATAACTAATGCAATTCGAACATAAAAATCGCAAACGACAATTTCGACAAGCCTGAGTGATAATAAGAAAATTCCAAATTGATAGACAAATTTTAATGACAATTTCTTGATTCAATGGAATTCTCTAAAATGGTGATTTTTCACTTGAAATTAAATATATTTTGCAAAAATAGAGATAAACGCATGAAACAAGAAGGGCGTTACTGTAGGAAGATGTGTCTTGACAGACCATGATATTGTACGTTTCAACTCGGACCACGAAATTCCACAGGGTGTTACGAATTTTTGACAAAAAAAACACTTTTAGTTTTGCCCCCGTATAAAATTTTTCTCAAATTTTTTGTTTTCTTATAATTTCTACAAAGCAGAAGAGTTGATCTATAACTTGCCGAACCAATCATCTAAATCGGTTGAGAATTAGGAAAATATCGAACTTCGAATTTGGTTAAATTTTCTAGTGTTCCGCTAATTTTGCCTCCGAGTGTATTATGACATCAATTATCTACATGTCAAGTCAAAAATAATAGAAGATTCAATAGAAGTATGCCTCGTTTACGTCGCATATTCAGAGAGAAATTCCTTCAACTCATATATGGTGCTACGTAGAAGTAGGTTTTTGACCTCTCTCCTGAATGCAAGTCGATGTTTTTCTTTGATTTCAATTGGCAGATGTTTGTATAACTTAGGACCCCAGTAATAAACACCCTGTTGTAGTTTAGTTTTGCTATGAAAGGTCGTCCTCAAGTCTCCCTTTCTCCTTGTGTTGAATTTATGGAATTGACCATTTGTTTCCAATTCAGGTAAGTGCCTATGTACATATCTCACACATTCCATAATATACATGATGGTAGTGTCAAGACCTTGAGTTGTTTAAAAGCCTCTCTGCAATTATCTGTTTGTTTCAGGCCTAGAATAATTCGAATAGCCTTCTTCTGCAATAGAAAGAGGTCTTTGGCTCGTGGAGAAGTGCCCCATAGAAGAACGCCATACGAAATGATAGCATGAAAATACCCAAAATAGGCTGTAAGTCCAACTTTTAAAGAACTTATTTTTTTAGTGTTCTTAAGAAAAAGAGTGGTGCTGTTAGCCTCCTCGCCGTTTTATCTACATGAGTTTCCCAGTTTAACTTTGAGTCGATATACACCCCGAGAAATTTTAGGTTTGATATTTCCTTAGTGGGAAGTCCAAACCTGATATATTGTGTTTTGTCATCATTAATATGTAGCATATTACTCTTAAACCAGTTGTCAGACATGTTTATTAACTCATCCCCTATTATTTTCAATTGCTTTATTTTTGTGGGTGGAGTCATCAGCAAACAAAAATGTTGATGCAGAAGCATGGCTACCAATGCTGGTTATGTTCATATCGTTTATGAATAAAATGAAAAGCAATGGTCCCAAGACAGAACCTTGGGGAACTCCAAATTTGACTTGCTTTTTTTCCTGATAATGAATGTTCCACAAATACCATAATACCTTTGCTTCCTCATAAGCAATCCATGACTTATCGAGTCAAATGCTTTTAAGATCTCTTGTTTATCTTATTCCAGATAGCATTTTTTATCGCTTGAACTTATGATTTGATCTATTACTTTGAGAAGAGCCGTGGTTGTCGATCTTCCATGCCTAATTCCATGTTGTTGATTATTCATTAAATTGTTCGATTCTAAGTAGGAAGTCAGTCTAGTTTTGATAAGTGTCTCTAAAATCTTCGAAAACACTGGCAACACAGACACAGGCCTATAGTTAGAAGGATCATCAGGGTCACCTTTCTTGAAGATGGGTACAAGTCTTGCTTTTTAAGATGTTCTGGAAAGAAACCCTCATCAAGGCACTTATTGAATATTACTGCTAATGGATGGATAAGCACTTTTGAATAGATTTAACAAATTTTGTTGACATTCCATATATGTCTTGTGTATTTTCACTCTTCATGCAGGATATTATATTACTCACAAAAGCGGATGTCGGATGTGGAGTAAATGTTAAATCTGTTTTTGGCAGACTTTTTCTAGCAATTGCATCGCTTTATCACTCGTCTGTGGGCCCAAGCTGGTGTTGATCTTTCTCCATTAGCAAAAAATCATTTAATTCGTCTGCGGAAAGATTCGCATTTGTTGCAATTACTGGCATAGTTACCTCTTTCTTTATAATATTCCAAACTGTCTTTATTTTGTTATCCGATTCTTGTATGAGACCAAGATGGTGTTGTTATTGTACCAATAGCATCCAGTGTATAAATACGTATTTTTATTTTATGAGTAGGTTTCGAATGATTTTTATTTTCAGATGGAAGAGTTATGTATTGTCCCAGATGTACTCCTAGATGCAGATTTATTGTAGATGTACTACACATAAAAATCACAGAAAATATTGTCAATACATGTGGAGCTATTCTGAGTTATTCGTGAAGGTTCAAATAGAGTGCTTTCACAATTATAAGATCCAAATATGTTTTTCAATTCTTTCGATTCCTTGTATTTTCAAAAATATCAACATTAAAATCGCCTGCCACAGCAATTTTGTAATTTCTATTTTGCTTGCAATCTGTAATGACAGTGAAAGATTCATTTATCTTCTGTATGAACTTGGTTATGTCCGCTTTTTGAGTTCTATAAACACATAATTTTATTAATTTTTCATTTGGAATATCCACTACTGATATCTTCTCCATCAATTCTTCTTTTAAGGAATCTAACTGTGTATCTTGACGAAATTTCAATGTGTTTTACCAGAATTAATAAACCTGCACGTTGTTTTGAAGATCTATTGAAGACATCAACCAAAATGTAGCTATGTGCAGTTTTTCAAGAATGGGTTTACTACGTTCAACTATCAATGCTCTGTTATACAAACTATGTCTGGCTGATGGTTTGTTAATGATTTAAGTCATGCACCTTTAGGAACTGTATATTAACATTCAAGATGCTAATGGACGATTTATTGTTGGCATCTTCAGTTTCTTTTGTTTTTCTGATTGGTACCAGTACTACGTGGTTGTAAGCTGAAGTTATATCCAGACTCTGTAGGCCAGAAACTGTTCTCATATACGGTATCCTTGAATTGAAATGATACACCTATTTGAAAACATTTGTTGACTTTAACTTTGTGGTAAGTTTCGATATTTTGAACTATGACTTCTCCTTACTATTGAGATTCAACTCTGTACAATACTGCTTTATGATATCTTCAGTTACAGTGAAAGAAATATCCAGACTCTCTTTTCTCCCATCTTTCTTCCTTGGAACTCTGTGAACTCAATCATTTCCTTGTAAGTTCCAATCTGACGCTGTGCACTAATATTTTTTTGTTTATTTTTTATTTGGGTATTATTCTGTGCATTTTCTGTTTATAACATCTTTCATAATCAACAGCTGAGTATTTTCCATGTATGTTAAGGTGGAAGATTTAGTATTAAGAGCTTTTCGGTGAGCCTTTTCTGTGTTATGTTTACCTTTGTTTTTTCCTGTCTTTGTGGAACAGGAGGAAAGGCTCTCTTCAATTGTCGAGCGTATGTGTCAGCTTTCCGAGTTTGGATATCTAGATTTTTCTGCATGTTGAAATTTTTTATCGAATCGTATATGGTGTCGAGCTCCTTTTTTATTTTGCTAAACTGACTATCGACATCTGTTGTTTTGGCATATTCGTTTCCTGGTTTCTTTTGATTTTCAATTCTGATATTTCCTGTTTGAGAACTTTTTTCTCTCCCAGTAATAATTTGTTGCTTTTTGTTTGTTCATTTAACATTTTTTTGTTGTGCTCTAATTTTCTTTCTAGTATTTCTTAGTCTTCGTTTAATGTTATGTTTAATTCTGATCGAGCTTTTAATTCTAATTGAAGTTTCGTCATATTAGATTCATGTTCCTTCTTAAGTCTCTCCAATTCTTCACTCATATTGCTAGGCGCGGAATTAAGAGAGATTTCATTCAATTTTTCTTCAAGTTGATCGTTTTCTTTCTTGAGTTTTCTGTTGTTACTCATTATTGTAGAATTGTCAGATAAGCAGGTGTTACAAAATACTTTAAGTTTCCTTTATTTCAATCTTCTTTCTATCGAATCAGTCATCAATATACAGGCTGTTCTATATTGAATAAAAAAGTTGGTATGCACTTTCGTTATAACCAGAAGTGCCATTGAGATGAAAATATTATAGAAATAGAGTTTCGGACCAGCTTAATCAACTATAAAAATTTCAGAACGATAGCATTATTAGTTCTTCATATACTTCTCATAAGGCCACCCAACTTGGGATACCGTGTATTCTTCCGACAAAGAATTCGAGTGAATGGAGAAAGAAGTATGGGATTAAGTCATAAAACGGAAAAAAACTTGTAAACAATTAGTAGCAGACACCTCTTAAATAGAAACCATCTTTTTTATCCTGCATCACATGGAAATTCCAAAGAAAAATGTTTTTGTCACTAATATGCCTATAAATCATTTGAAGCATCCTAATATCAATGTTTGGAATATCGTTCACAACATAAATTATTTTCGCACCTCTGAAATTGTTTTCCTAAATATAACGTCGGAAATAATTTATAGTATATTTAATGGGTCACGCAATTCTTCCAATTTCAAATAATATTTATGGTCTTGGACTTCGTCTTGACAGCTGATAATTCATTCACTAGAATTTGTATTAGCAGGTTAATTGACATAAATTATCTCTTTCATCCTGATTTATGTCGGAAATATCTCCCCAAAAATTTCAAATGAAGATGTCTTCGACGACAGTTTTGAATATTAATCATTTTGAGCATCATAGGTAAAAACAATAGCTCTTAAAAGAAATGTTTAGAATATCGTTTACACCATAAATTATTCTCGCACCTCTGAAATTGTTTTTCTAAATATTACGTCGGAAATGATTTATAGCATATTTAATGGGTCACGCAATTCTTCCAATTTCAAATAAAATAGTCTTGGACTTCAGCTGATAATTTATTTACTAGAATTTGTTTCAGCTAATTGACATAAATCATTTTGAGCATCATAGGTAGAAACAATTGCTCTTAGAAGGAATGTTTGGAATATCGTTTACACCATGAATTATTTTCGCACCTCAGAAATTGTTTTTCCCACCTTTTACGTCGGAAATGATTGATAGCATATTTAATTAGTAATGCAATTGTTTGAATTTCAAATAATATTATGTTAGACTTCGGCAAGTGTTGACAGCTGATAATTTATATACTTGAAATTGGTTAATTGACCGAAATTATGTCTTTTCATCCTGATTTATGTGGGAAATATCAGGACAAAATTTTAAATGAAGATTTGTATATTCATCATTTTAATGATTATAGGAAGAAACAATAGCTCATAAAAAAGTGCTTTGAGGAATGAATATTACTTTTTACATGTTAGTCGGAACAATAAATGAAGGAACTATATATTTTTACGCAGTAAGACAGATTTCAATGTTAGGTGCGTTAGATTCATGAGAATCTAGAAATTTTGTAGTCGTGTTCAGCTATCCCAAAACCCCTGATTAACAGATTCGAATTGATTTTCACGATTTTCAAATTTCATTTTTGTAAACACATAACAGATTCCACTCTGGCACAACACTGCATAGAAAGCAACCATATTTTCCATCTATAGATTATCTACTGATGCTATACCAAACACAAAAAGATATCAAATTCAATTATCTTGAATCCTTAAAAATATTCAAAGCCTAACACAATACAAACAACAATCAAATATTACTTAACGATCTGACTGATTTATGTTATTCCTCAATATGTGGGATTTTCAAGTACAGGGTGGGGCGTAATAGAAGGGCGTTTTTGAAATGAGAATAACTCAGCCGTTTTCAAACGTAGAACATTTTTAATTACGTAAAATTAAAGCTTAAATGTTACCATTTAGTGTAGAAAAAGTGTAAAGAATCATGTTCTGACAATAACATCAGGCAGATGACGTCCGTATTCCGCAATGCAATGCTGTAGTCGATCATCCGCTGTAACAACTCAATGTCGATTGCCCTAATTTGTCTCGTGATGGCTTCTATCAACTCTTGCGAATTTCGAGGTTTATCGACGTAGACCTTACCCTTCTTGCACACAAAAATAACCAACAGTGAGATCCGGGTAACGAGGAAGCCAAGGCATAGCATCAAAATGAGAGATTACATTTGAAGGAATGTTTGATAACCCAAGAATATGATGCAGTAAAATTTCTTTTCTGAGGAATGGGGTGATTTTGAATGAAAAACTTCCTCTTCAGTCCAGGCGACGTTTCGGAAAATTAATTTCCATCGTCAGGGCACTATATATATATATATATATATATATATATATATATATATATATATATATATATATATATATATATATATATATATATATATATATATATATATATTCTATAAAAACAGTTGATTTCATTGTGAAAAATCCTTGAAAAGGTCAAAACAACAACAAACAAAGTGAAAGAGAACAGCCAAGTTTCTCGAACAATACAAGTTAAAAACATATAAGAGGCTCAAGAATATCTACAATTTAAAAATAGTAAAGTGGTTATGAATGTAAAAATGTAACGAAAACAAACACAAATACTACAATAAACGTGATATAAATAGACACACCACAAAAATTGTCGCATCACCAGGTATTCTGAATTCCACAATCGATTAAGCAGCTCGATCGCAGTTTCTTGTCAACATTTGTTTTTGGACATATGAGGAAAAAAAATCTTATCTATGTAGTAACATTTGTTTCCATAAGATCTCAATCAAACACGTCTGAAACAAGAATGAGTTTATTTGACTATGAATATTCATTCAATTTCTCTTCAGTTTTCTGTATTTCTTGTTGATTTTCGAATCTTTGAATTTATTGTAATGGCTGCTGAACGTTCTGGACACTATTTGAGTGATCATGAAGTGGTAAGAATTGCAACACTTCTAGAGGAGGGGCGAATCCAACGTTACGTGGCTAACTTGTTGAATGTTATCCAAAGCACTATTTCAAGAGCAATTAATCGGTACCACGAAACAGGGGAATATGGAAGAAGGGCCGAACAGGGAAGAAATCGGATAACAACACCAGTTGATGATCGTTGGCTTCGTTTAACTGCACTAATAGTTCGGCACTGTACGGCTAGAATGTTACAAAATGAACTTGCACTTGTATCAAATGATAGACGCATGCCTGTAAACAGACTACCTGGGGAACGGTATCAACAATGCAATATCCGGCAAACCGAAAACTTCGGAGGGGGCTCAGTGATGATGTGGGAAGGCATTTCTTTCCATGGTCGAAGTGAGTTAGTCCTAGTGAATAATGGAAGAATGACAGCGGCCAGATACATCGCAGATATCCTTGAACCCCATGTGGTACCCTTTGGCCCATTGATTGGCGAAAACTTCATTTATATGCATGATAATCCTCGGCCTCATGCAACTAGAGTAGTTACAGAATTTCTGCAAAATGCCGAAATTGATATTTTAAGATGGCCAGCCAGAAGTCCCGACTTGAATCCTATAAAACATGTTTGGGACAATGGGGTGGTAAATTCAGCAACTTAGGATGCCTTGTAGAACACTCCAACAACTAGAAAATCTGCTACCTGAAATTTGGAACTCAGTGACTCAAGAATACATCCAAAATTTGTTTGAGGGGCTTCCGAGACGTATACTGGCAGTAATTAGGGCCCAGGGAGGAAACACTCGATTTTGAAAATGATTAGTAACCATTCGATGCTAGTTGATCGGTCTCTTCGCGAATGTTTAAAGATGGTAGAATGCACTACTTCCATTGAGGCTTTGGCGGTATGTATCGTGGCACCATCCTGTTGAAACCAAAGATTCCTTCTGTTCATTCTTTGTCGTCGCAATTCTGGGATAAAAAGGTTCTCCAGCATGAAAATATATCGCTCAGTGTTTACAGTTACGGTTGCCCTTCTCTCATCCTCGGGGAAATATGGTCCAATCATCCCAAGACGGCTTACAGCGCACCAAACGTTGACTTCCTCACTGTGAAGGTGGGAATTTATGCAGTTCGCTAGAGTTTTCTGCTGCCCAATATCGGCAGTTCTGTTTATTAACCGAACCGCTCAACTGAAGATAAGTATCATCACTTACCATTACTTTGGTTCATTATCATCAGCGATAATCATTTGCATTATCTCGGCAAACTGCTGGCGTTTTGCAAAATCTCGTCCATTCAGGTGCTGGACAACCATGAGCTTATAGGGGTGAAAGCGGAGTTCTTGGTGTAAAATTCTAAGAACAGTTCGACTACCCATTTGGATAGCTGCAGCTCTTTTTCGAACGGAGCGACCTGGGCTCTGAATTACAGGTTGTCTCCTCTTTCTACGGAAGCTGGCGTCCTTAGACTTCGGGGACGACCTTGAGGTTTCAGATTTATTGCTGATGCAGTCGTTCTGAAACTCTGTACCCATCGGATGATTGTGTCACGTTTCGGAAATGAAGCGTTACGACCATTGTTGAAGCGCTGACGAAAGCGCAACTGCAGGACAAATACAGACTCTCCCGATTTTTAATACTGTTCAACTGCAAACGCACGGTGCTTTCTTGTCCAAATAAACATTGTGAACTGAATGGTAACTCCTCCTGAGTTACGTGTACTACCCGTTCCAAAAACGCCCTTCCATTACGCCCCACCTTGTATTTTACAATTAAGAATTAGTACCCAATGTTAATCTCGAATATTGAATTCACCAAATTTAATTGCTAACTCTGTATTTCAGATTCAAACTCATACTTGTCTAATGATGATTGGAAGCACGAAATAGATATAACATTGAATAAATTTTCT
Organism: Cryptolaemus montrouzieri; assembly: GCA_013387265.2. Classification (NCBI taxonomy): domain Eukaryota; kingdom Metazoa; phylum Arthropoda; class Insecta; order Coleoptera; family Coccinellidae; genus Cryptolaemus; species Cryptolaemus montrouzieri. Next base: position 7,906,207 of record JABFTP020000144.1, on the reverse strand, counting down.
ATCTTAAACAGTGATATTCTTCACGTAGTATTATTCGCAATCCTCATAATGTCAATAACATATGACATAATAAAGGCCAAATCTATTTCGTTTGTGAAAACTACAATTTACAAATTTACCTCCTTTATTCGATCCCAACCCATTGATCTTTGTATCATCCATACCATGAATTGCTCGATTGATGCAATACTCTGATGTGTCTACAACGATACCAACAATATGACTGGCGATATTCTCCAAAGACAAGGATTCGTTTCCTACTGGGAACGTACAAAGGTTCTTCATGGATTTGTGGGAACTGAAAAATTGAATTTTAGTAATTGCACATTAACACAGCTAAATTGCATTGCATTTGTGGTCCCAGCAAAACATACCTGAAATATGTGCCACATGGCAATACAATAGCATCATCGTCACAAATGATGTGAAACTTCTTTGAGGCCACTTCGATTGTACACTTTCCTTTAGGAATGGCTTCGCAAAATATCGTGCTTGTTTGAGTGCTTTTACATATATGACATCTGGCATGATATTCTTCTTGCCCCATCATTTCAACAATTAACTTCGCACTTGGATTCGTAGCACAAACCGTCGCCGGTACGCCAGGAAGATGTTTCGTAGCTGAAAATGCTAAAAAAACGACATATTGAATAAAAACATGAAATTGAGTTTATGGGACTGTGGAAATTCGCTAATGTTGGTTTTATCTTATCCTTGTTTTAGTTGAAAGTGATTATGAAGGAGTGTCATAACATTATTATATGGAAGACGATGACTAACAATAATTCCCGAACCGCTACGTGAACTTCATTCATCTTTTCGTTATTTTAAATAGAACACCGTGTAACAAATCGTCAGATTTCATACATATGAAAGGTGAATCATTTATTGGATTCTCTGCCTCCCAACTTTCAAGCATACCAAAATCACGCCGTCGCTATCTAAATACTATAAGATCTAAATTCTCGCGCATTTCACCACCGAGGTACATCTGGTATACGGCTGGAGGGGCGTGGAGAAAGTCCAAATGAAATGAATAAAAAAATCACGAAAACAATTTCCTTGAATTTTTGAAATAAAGTCTTTCTAAGTTTTCATAATTGTTTTTGTAAAGTTTTAATGAAGTTGTAAAACTTTATCAAAGAAGGCTACAGTTTTTAGAACTACAATGCACACAAGAAATCAAGGTTCTCAAAGCCGTCCCCCTCGACGGCAACGGCCGTGTGTAACGATACCTCTATTTGGCTTTAGTGTGAGTGCGAGTGTCCCCGCACCTCTTCCACTACCATCCCCACCGCATCTTCAGTCCAATGTCAATAACCTTGCAGTTTGTTCAGTGCTTGAGTTGTAACTAGTCCGTTCTGGCACAGTGCTTTCCGTGAAATATCAGTCAGCGTGTTTGCTGTATTGTGGGTGTTCTATAATTGTTGCGACGTTTGAATTGGAGTAATTGTTTTTGTGTTGTGTGAGTTTTGTGTGAAGCTGAATCAGAGAAGATGAACACGGCAAAGAAACGCAAGTATATTGACGATTATAGTCAATATGGGTTTGTTTCCTTGCTCAAAGATAATGTTGATCGCCCTCAGTGCGTTATTTGCTATGAAGTATTAAAAATTGGTAGGTTTAAAGCTTCGTTTCCTCGACTTTATAACTTGGAGTGGTTATAGCTCTGGTTTTGCTCGACGTACTGAGTAGATATGGTACAAGAGTTTTCTGAATGAAACTCGCGATTTACTTGATATTGTGTATCGAGGATGTTATAATATCCTGCAGTTCGTTAATAGATGCATATTTTGTTAGAGATTGAGCAAATAATTTCTTGGTAAAGTTCGCGTAACTCAGTTTCTCATTATTTAGATTTGGGGATTTTGTAGGTGAGGTACCTACAATTGTGAATAGTTGTGAGCGTTTTGGCCCAAACTCAGCGTGAGTACCTATTGGTATTCTAGTTATAACTATTGATAATTATATTTTGACATCTTAATTATTTTTTTCTAGTTTTTTTCTTCATTTCACATATATCAAAGGGAAGGAATAGTGGTAATCTTTAAGCTTGAAACTACATTATGTATTATCAATGATACTAAACCATGCCGCTAGCCGGCTGCTGGTCTATATTTAGAGCAGAGTTTTTATTTATTTTTGTTTTCATTTTATTTTATTAAACAGGAACCCCAACAGGTGATTCCAATTACAGGGGTTCTCTTACTAGAAACAATAATAATACAATTTTTAACGAGTTGTCCTCGAAAACATGTTGACACTATTCAAGCTTATAAATAAAAAGAAAAAGAAAATTAAAATTCTCTACATGAAACACTACTAAGTTTATGAAATTCGGCACATAAAATAACCTAATTGTAATTTCTCAAGTAAGTGAATAAAGTTTTTTCGAAATTGTAAAGGCTCACTGAGAACAAGCCTACATTATTCAGGTGAAAATTTGCAAAACGCATTATTGTCAGAAACACACTGTTATACTAAAGGGCATTTAGAGCTTTTGGAACATAGAAAAGAGAAATTCGTTGAAAAAAAATTGATGATAGGATAATTGAAATGACACTTCATAGAACGATACCAAAATATTTCATCGAAAAGCATCCTTCTATGCTCCAGACTCAAGATATTAAGGTGTTTTAAAGAGAGATTAGAATCACTTGCAGATCTACATCGATTGAATCTAAAGTTAAGGTTTTTGACAAACTTTCTTTGTACTTTCTCTATTCTATATATATAAATATAAAAATGGGGAGACCAAACGGGGGTTGCATACTCCAAGTTGCTTCTTACTAGTGTGAAATACAATTTTTTAAGTAAATTCTCGCTTTTGAAGTTCTTCGTTATCCTCTACACGAAACCGAGCATTTAGAGAGCTTTTGATAAAACATAATCAACGTGAACAGACAATGAGATTTTTTCATCAAGCATTATGCCAAGATCTTTGATGCAATTTGTTCTTGCTATATCTAAGCCTCCAAGTGTGAATGTTTTTCGTATGCTGTTTGTATTCTTGGTAAAAGTGATATGCTGACATTTATCAATATTAAGTTTGAAATATCTGGAAGTACAGAACGTAAACAATCGATCTAAGTCACTTTGAAATGCATCTATATCAGAAAAAGATTCCACACGTCTGTATATTTTGAGATCGTCGGCATATAACTCGTGATCGATACTCAAAAAGCACTCAGAGATATAATTTATATAGACTAAAAAGAGGAATGGTCCAAGGTTCCATTCACCACGACAAATTGCAACCTGTTATTTAAATACGAATCCATCCATTTCGTGAGCGATTCGACGAAACCAAAATCAGACAGTATCTGTACTAATGTATCGTGATGCACCTTATCAAAAGCCTTCGCCATATCAGTGTATATTGCGTCCACTTGAACGCCTTCATCAAAGCACTTTGATAAGAAAAAATTTAGCGTTTTTGAAGACAGGAAGAATTTTTGCTAGTTTTCATTTATCCGGAAATATGCCTAGCTGCAGTGATTTGTTAAAAATCATTTGACAGTGATTGTCCACATGATTTTATAAAGATTGAGGGAACTGTGTCAGGACCTGGGCCTTTAGATAGATTCAGTTTGGAGATTTCTGTCACAATATTAGTTACCTCCACACAATGCATTGAGATAGATAAGAATGAATTGAGCTTTTTTTCATAAATTACTGATTTCTTTGGATCTTCTAAAACACTGGAGAAGTATTCCCCGAAAGCATTAGCAATTGAATCATTTCCTTCAAATTTACTATCGCCCAAAAGCATCGCATGGCGTATATTCTCCCTCTTTCTACATTCTGAAACGTATAACCAGAATAATTTAGGGTTATCTATAATGCTGTTTTCAACCGATGAAATATAATCATCACAATCTTTTTGAATTGCGATTTTACACTCTTTTCTCAGTTGAACAAAATTTTCGTAGTCAAACCGATTTCGGAATTTCTTAAATCGTGAATGAAATCTAGCTTTTTCTGAGATCAGCTTAATTGTGCTTTTGGAAAACCAAGGAGGATATTTATTGCAACCAACATTACGTCGAGGTACATACTTATCGATTATACCATTCAATATAGAGTAGTTTTTCCACACAATCATTTACACTGTCGTTAGCTAAAGCTAATTCCCAATTAATATTATCGAGTTCATTTTTTATGGATACATAATCAGCTTTGAAAAGTTTATAAATGGATCATGACTCATTTTCTTTTTTCCTATCTAAATTTAACTTAATATAACATTCCAACGATGGGTGCGAGTCTTCAGAAACGAAAGGTAAGAAACATCGCTGAACATCAATGTCACAATCATTTGCAATGATCAAATCTAGAATATTGCCGTTTTTAGTAGGAATACCATTGAACTGAGTTCGGTGACAGAAGTCACCGAACCCAGTGTATACATCATTCTGTAATAATGTTGGTAATAATATGTGGTTTGCCGGCAGAAAGTTTAAAGCTTATGCTTCCTGTGAACAAAGCTCCTAGTATAGGTACTCAAATATTGTATTTAATAGAAATTGTAAATTGAGGAAACTTACGTCTTTGGACTATAGTTACATGAATGCATGGAGAATCAGTAGATGGATGATTAGCATTAATAAACTCATAACTGTGGATAAGATGAGACTCCTGCGATACATTTGAAGTTGTGTTATAGAGTTCTGCTGGAGTCGACAAATTATCCTTTCTTGATCCAGCTGAAATTCATGATTTATACTCAAGTTACATTATTTTCTCTGAATAGAATTCATTTTACCTGCTTCTGATGAAAGCATATCATTAGAGAATATTGGATCATCTGAATAATTGGTTTGTTGAGTGGTCTGCTTGAATCTTCTAAAAATAAATGTTCAAATTATGACAAATAATAATGATAATATCTTCATTAATGCCCCTAAAATGACAAGAACACAAACAAAGATTGCAACGCACAAAGGATATTTCCTATGGTGAGTGTACTATAAAGTTTCATGATCAATACAAATTAAAATGAGAAATGAATGAATATTCTGCAAGCAATTTTTAGTGACAATATTCAAACACCATTCCATCAAAAGACGCAAGAATATAAACACTAAACAATAAGTAAACAACAAGAGAAGACACCACCCCGGTCTCAACAACTAAAGCAACACAATTCTTTGAGCCGTGTTCTCCTCATTTGAGTGATCCACATTTTTATTTGGGATTTGAATCTTTTTTTATTTATTTATTTATTTACAAATTTAGAGCTACATCAATCTCTAATTGGATTATTAGTAGCTATTTGTTGGTTAGTATGGTATGTATGTTTCATATTTTTTGGTAAAGTTTCGTCATTTTGAGAAAGTCTAGAGTGCGTTGTATGGAGGTTGTCAGAGCTTCTTGTAGGTTTCGTGATATTCTAGTTTTTCTTCGTTCATCTTCGTAGGTTGTGCAGTTGATCAGAATGTGTTCTATGTCGAGTTTGGTATTGCAGGTGTTGCAAATTGGGGGTTCTGTGTTTTGCATGATATGACTGTGAGTTAGATTGGTATGTCCTATACGTATTCTGTTTGTGACGACTTGGTCTCTTCTTGCTGTCGGTGTTGTTAGTGAGTTTGTTGTAGTTACGTGGGGAATTATTTTCTTTAGGTGTGTGTTCGTATCGTTCCATTGTCTTTGCCATTCGTCCATGATGAATTTTTGATACTTAGTTTAATGTCTGTTGTTGGTACTAATGTGATGTCTAGAGCTGTGTTATTTTTTGCTGCGGCGACTGCTGCTGTGTCTGCTCTCTCATTCCCATCGATGCCTATATGTGATGGGACCCAAAGTAGTGCGATATTTATGTTGTGTTTGTTGATTTTGTATAATACTTCTTTCATCATAATTTGAATAACATTCGATGGGTACATTTCTTCGATTCCTTGTAAAGCGCTTAACGAGTCTGATATCACCAAAGTTTTTCTCTTAAGAGTTAGTACAATTTTGAAGGCTTCGTATATGGCTATAGTCTCCCCTGTATATATACTGCAATAAGGTGGCATTTTGAGGGTTTTGATCTCGTTTTCAGAAATGAGCGCACTGGCAACTGATGAGTCATTTTTCGAAGCGTCTGTGAATATGTGTGCTGAGTGTCTGTATTTTTCTAGGATCTCATGGTATTTATTTTTTATGATTTGATGGTTTTTTTATTTTTACTAACCAGGGAAGAGTATTCAATTCGATCGGAATGGATGACTTCAAAGTATCTAGGTTGAATTTTGTTTCAGATAGTTGATCAAAAAATGCTCGATGTCTTTTTTGTGGTGTACTAATCTGTCTATCAATTAGCAGATTTTTATTTGAATTTTGCTCGTCTGATCCGATTCTCGCTGCATAACAAAGCGTGATATATTTTCTTCGTAAGAAAGGAGGGGGTTCGTTTGCCAGAGTGTATAAGCTTTGTACTGGGCTTGTTCTGTACGCCCTAGTGAGAGTCGAAGAGCTTGGTTTTGGATGGAGTCTACTTTTCTTATTTGGTTTTTGATGTATTGCTGTAGCAAGTTATTCCGTAGTCAACTCTGCTTCTTATGAGGGATCTATAAATGTTGAGTAAGTTTTAATGTTTGCACCCATAGGTGATTCGAAATTGTTTTGATGAGATTGATCCTTTTTCGGCATGATAATTGGAGCTCTTTTATGTGGTTGTTCCAGGATAATTTTGTGTCTAGTATCATTCCTAAGAATTTTATTTCTTTTGTTTGTTCGATGTTTTTCCGTATAAGTTTAGATTGGGATGGATATTTGGATCTCTTTTGGCAAATATAATGTACTTGTTTTTTTCTGTAGAAAAGCTGAAACCTGTTCTGCTTGCCCATAGTTGTATTCTGTCCAGTTGTTGTTGTAGGAAATTTTCAGCGGAGTCAAGGTTTTTGCTAGCTGTGTATATAATTATATCATCTGCAAAAATGCCGATTTGGATAGGTAGTCTCAGTTCTTCTGTGATACTGTTTATGGCGATCAAAAAGAGAGTTGGACTGATAACTGATCCTTGTGGCGTGCCGTTTTGAATTCTGTGCTCTTTAGATAAAATACCATTTGCTCTCACTTGTATAGTTCGATTATCGAGAAAGTTTTTAATAAGTGCGAGCATATTTCCTTGTATGTTCCAGTCCGACATCTGTTTGAGGATCAAGTAACGCCACGCTCTATCAAAGGCTTGCTTTAAGTCTAGGATTATTGCTATGAGTTTCTGATCGTTTTGGAAGGCTACTCTCATATTGTTCTCTAGTCGTACAAGTATGTCTAATGTTGAGCGGTTATTTCTGAAAGCGTATTGGTGTTGGCTGAGTAATTTTTCTTTCTCAAGGTACCAAAGCAGTCTTTTATTCAATATTTTTTCCAAAATTTTGCAGGTTGAGCAGGTCAGTGAAATTGGCCGGTATGAGGAGGGTTCATCCTTTGGTTTGTTAGGTTTTACGATCGGAATAACTATTGCATTTGACCATTTCTTTGGGAATGTTTGCGATCTTAAAATGAAGTTGAAAATGTCGATGAGTATGAGTTTTCCTTTTATGCTGAGGTTTTGTATGAAAATATGAGGAATGTCATCTGGCCCTGCAGCGTGTCTCTTCGAGGGTTTAAGTGCGTTGTTTAGTTCTTGTAGTGATATGTCGCTGTTTAAAGGTTCGTCATTGTTTATTATGTGAATAGTATTTTCTTCTGCGTGATTTTTAAATTGTATGAAGTTTGCGTCATAGTGATCATTTTTTGAATTATTTTCATAATGTTGTGCTAATATTTCTGCGATTTCATCCGGGGAAGAATCTCTATTTTGGTTGTACTTCAGTGTATTAATCTCATAGAACGTGTTTGATCCTTTCAATTTTCTTATTTTGTTCCATATTGTACTGGGTGGGGTTTGGGAGTTAATTGAAGAAATATAGTTGGACCATGATTCCTTTTTACTTTTCTTTATGTGATATCTGGCTATTGCTCTCAATTTCTTGAAATTTTCAGGTGTTCCGTGTGTTTTTCAATCTGTTGAATGCTGTCTTAGATTTGCGTATTGCGTTATTGACTGTTTCGTTCCACCATGGAACAGGTGCTCTTTTCAGTTGGCCGGTTTTCCTATGGAGTTGTAAGCTGCAGTGAGAATAATGTCGTTGAAGTCCGATAGTGATTTGTTCACGTCATCTAAGATTGTATATTGGTTAAGTGCTTCGTCTGTTGTATCTTGATATTTTTCCAGTTTGCGTGTTTGATTTTCCATGATGCTATTGGCTCGCTTTTGCTTTTGAAGTCATTCGTGTGATTAATTGTGATCGGAAAATGATCGCTTGAATAGAGGGTTTCTAAAGTGTTCCATTTTAGTAGTGGTGTCGTATTTGGATCACATAGCGATAGGTCGATGGATGAGAAGGTCCCTTGGTAGGCATTGAAGTGTGTTTGTGATCCATCATTTAGAACTATGAGGTTATTGTTATCGAATATAGTTTCAAACTCTTTTCCTTCTCTACTCAGATTATTTGAACCCCAAGATGGGTTATGTGAATTGAAGTCTCCTATTATTATTCTTGGGATCGGTATTTGTTTTATCAGGATGTCAAGTTCATTTATATCAATTTGCTGAGGATGTGGAATGTAGATGTTGCAAATATTTATTTTTGATTGATCTGAAACTGTGATGGCGATGGCCTCAAGTTGGGTTGTCAGCGGTATTTCTTTAACTTCAATGTTGTTTTTTACGAGAAGAGCCAGTCCACCACTTGCACGCTGTTGGCCGTGTCTATCCTTCTGAAATGATTGATAGTTCTTCATTGTGATACTTTGGTTTTTGGTGTGTGTTTCTTGAATGGCAATAATTTTGGGCGAGTATTCGTTTATGAGTAAATCTAACATACTTTTGTTATGAAAGAACCCATTAAGGTTCCATTGTAAAATGAATGTACTTAACATTATTATTTATTTATGAAACAAATTTCAATCTTCGGGTTCTTTGTCTGTTTCGTCCTCTGAAGTTATAGGAATTTCCTCATCTTTTGAGCTTGTTAGAGTGTTAATTATCCTGGTGATCTTGTTCTTCACGGTTCTTTCTGCAAGTGGTCGGAGGTCTTTCAACATTTTGTCAGGCTGGGTAGGTCCTGGGTATAGTTTTTGGCTATATTAATTACATTTTTCAGAGGGGTTGAGTTTTCTAGGAAGTCTCGTAGTTCGTTTGCATTGAGTGTATATGGGGGTGTTTTGTTGGCTATTATTTCTTTTTTTGTTAATAATATTTTTGATGTTTATAGGTGAATGATTAAAAATTTTCGGACCCAGGAAACACAAACCTTTCTGAAATTTAGTTTTACTAGCTTTGGGGAAGTTAATCGCCATTCTACTGAACCTAGTATTAAGAGAATACTGTATCAAATTATCCTCATTCAAGTTATCCTTCACAAATTTCAACAAACTGAAGCAAAATATTTGACGTATGTCCCAGCATTTTCCCAGTTCAAACAATAATTCAGCTGGATAAAGTATGTTCTTCTTGAAAATGATTTTGAGTAGCCATTTCTGCTGAATTTCAATTTTGTCGATTATATTCGAATATGCAGCGCCCCAGACAAGCGTCCCATATCTCAACTGCGATTCTGCCACTGCCCTATTCAAAATCATCAAATACTTGGTGTTTGCACAGATACTTGAACATTGGCACAAGACCTCTAAGTTTGTTTATCAGGGAGTTCCCATGAAAGTCCCATCGCAAGTGAGAATCGAGTACCAAGCCCAAATACTCTCAGCTATTGCAGCATGACTCTACACTTTTCAGGTCATCCAATTTAATATCCAACTTAAACTCGTTGGGAGGAAGGGTGCGTTGGTCAATTTAAAAAGGAATACATTTAGTTTTTTTCACGTTCATTGAGAGCTGATATGAACTCAGCCATTTCATTATAATAACCATATATTTTTCGGCATCAACTGTTTTCTATTGGCTGCTCCTGTATAACAATGATGTGCCATCTGCGAAACTTATGATTTTTCCCTTCGTGTTTAGATTCAATTGACCATTTATATATATATAGTGAAAATAACTGGGCCCATAACCGTTCCCTGAGGCACCCCGTAATTCTCAATGCTGGCACTGCTGTAAACATTGTTACCCACTCTGACTAACTGTTTTCTATGTGCTAAATATCTTTTGAAAAGTTTGAGTTCATTGTCATCAATTTCAATTTCAAAACAAGTACTGTATTTTAAGGAATTTTACTTAATAATTGCGATTCGTAACGCGTTTCACTACACTGTAGCTTCTTCAGACGAATGAATATACAGAAAATATAAATGAGAATATAACTATAAATGTTCTTGAGTAATTAAAAGCTTATTGGGTTGCTTCTTCTTAAGTAGTTATTTATGACAGGTATATCCAATAATATTAAGGAATAGATTGCTCCCCGAAAAGATTCAATAGAGGTGAAGGTCTTAAATCGACTTGTTCATTGATGAGTCTACCTGAGTGTTTGTATTTATTGATTTCTAAAGTTTCCCAAAGATCTACCTTCCAATATTTATTATCTGTATGCAAAATTTCAAACTGTGGGTCGAAAGAATGATTATTTTCTGAGAGATGATTCGCATAATTTGAATCTGATTTTTCATTTGAAAAACTGCGTTTATGTTCCGATATTCTAATATTAAAATTTCTATGTGTTCTACCAATGTAGAATTATCACAGTAATTGCAATTCAATCTATAAACACCTGATTTATTGTTTTTACCTGGTTTGGTTTTATTATTTTTTATATATTTGCCTAAATTATTATTAGTTTGGAAGGCTATGTTGAAATTATTGCTTACAGGGTAAACTTCATTCAATGCGATTATACTTTGTTTTTATTTAAAATATTATTTATTAGTTTGGGATTGTAACTATTATTTTTGGCTATTTGTTTAATCAAATTTAGTTCTTTGTTGAAATTTTCTGGTGATAACGGGATGTTAATCAATCTATGATTAAAACTATTGAATGCTGACATTTTATGTTGATATGGATGACACGACGAGTTATGTATTATAATATCTGTATGTGACGGCTTATGGTAAATTGCGAAAACATGTTTTCCATTTTCATTCGAAATTGTTACGTCTAAGAAATTTATCGAATTATTGCTTTCTATTTCGGTTGTGAATGCAATTTTTGGATGTAATGAATTTATATGATTTTCGAAAATTTTCAACTGTCTATCTGTTCCTGTGAAGCAAATAATGATATCGTCTACATAGCGATATCAGTATAAACAATATTTACTGAGTGGATGATTATGAATTAATTTCTCTAAGTTATTCATGAATATTTCTGCTAACAAAGGACTTAACGGATTGCCCATAATCAAGCCGTCTTCAATAGTATAATATTTGTTATTGAAATGGAAATAATTTTGATCTAAACAAATTTGTAATAATGAAAGAATATCTGATTTAATGATAGTATTGACATGATTCTTTTCTAATAATTCTTCAACTAAGTAATACGTATCATTCGGAGGAATGTTGGGAAATAGGTTCTTAACATCGAAAGAAATGAGTTTGGAATTAGGGGTATAGTGGTATCTTTGATATTGGCAATAAGTTCGTATGAATTTTTGACCGAAAATTTAGAATTAAAATTGCAATGTTTTATTAGCAACTTGTTGAGGAATTTTGAAAGTTTGAAAGAAGGTGCCGTTACATAAGAAACAACAGGTCTATTAGGGTTTTTCAACGAATATAATTCGGGGTATTGAGGATTGAAGTTAATGAATTTATATTTTTCGTGGTCTGTAATTAATGATTTTGCTGTCGAAATTATGTTTTTAACCACTTTCTGAAATTTTGCGGTAGGATCCTCAGTTGATGTAATATAGTTTCCGGCTGTTAAGAATTCTTCAGTTTTAGAAATATAATCGGTTTTACTAATCGCGATGACGGTGTTACCTTTATCTGCTTTAGTGAATACTAAATCGTTCTTGGTACTATTTTCACGAATTGTTTTTATTATCTTATAATCGGAATTGCAATGAGGTGATGATTTCGAAAAGTCTTCTTTGATGATTTCTGCTGTTTGATGTTTGGCTAAAATATTATCTTTGGAGTTTTTGAGAATGATCTCGGAGTCTATGCCTAACTGTTCAAAATTAGTTTTATTATGTTTTGGATGTAAATTATGTTTGAATCCTTTTTCTAATAGATCTTTTTGTGGTTGTGTAAAATCGGTATCAGTTAAATTAGTGTCAAAAAATTTATGGTGTGAAAATTTATCAGTTGAAGGTTTGGGTGGAGAAATTTTGAATTTAGGTGAATTCAACTTCTTCTATTGCTGCTGAAACTTTTTATATATTAAAATTTTGACATCGTATCTGGATTCAGAGTCTAAAATATCAAACTCAACAGGGTGCAATCTAAACTATGGATTACCTTCAAATATATGTTTGCAACGTCCCTCCTGTTGTACTGGTTCTTCATATCCTCTTTGAGCCTTTGAGTTCGGGGAGCAATCTATTCCTTAATTTTATTGGATATACCTATCATAAATAACCACTTAAGAAGAAGCAACCCAATAAGCTTTTAATTACTCAAGAACATTTATAGTTACATTCTCATTTATATTTTTCTGTATATTCATTCGTCTGAAGAAGCTACGGTGTAGTGAAACGCGTTACGAATCGCAATTAAGTAAAATTCCTTAAAATACAGTTCTTGTTTTTATTATTGATAATGGAATTTTACCAAGTAAAAGCCTCCCAAATTCAAATTTCAATTTCTTTCATTATGTCCAGTAAAATCATATGGTTAACAGTATCGAAAGCTTTCGCTATGTCGATCAACACTCAAAGAGCTTTTTCATTTAAGTTGAATGCCTCGTACACACCTCCAACAGTTGCAGCAACAGCATCACTTGTTTCTGCTCCCTGACCCGAATTGATTCTCGGAGAGCAAGTTATTTTCCTCTAGGTATATACCGAGTCTATTTTTAATAGTTTTTTCAATTATTTTAGCTAGGTTAGAAATAAGGCAAATTGGTCTATAATTACTTAGTGTCTCGGTGTTGCCTCCTTTGTAGAGTGGCACTCATACAGCGGTTTTTAATTGACTAGGGAAGATGCTACCATCAAGTATCATGTTAGTCCAGTGAGCAATAGTGGCCACCAAAATAAGCCTTGCAGATTTAAGAACTTTCACAGGTATTAAATAAAAGAATGGTTTTATTGATATTATTATATTGAGATAAGAGTCGAGACCCAGGCCAGTAAAGAAAATGAAACAGTTGTCAACAGGCACAATAAATAGAACACAGTGAATAAGAATACTGGAAAGATTCAATATGTAAGGAAAAAACACAGAGAAGTTCGATCAAGCTTCACTATTCTTCTAGGAGTCGAATCTGTTCTTGAATTGGTTGACACTAGTGGCAATCACAACTTCTAGGGGCAAGACATTCCATGCGGTGAACATTCTATTGGACCAGAAAATCTGCCGACAGGGAGTCTTGAACTTTTCATTGAGAAGTTTGAAATTATGACCTCATAAATTATTAGAATTAGCAGGTGAGTAAAATCACATCCGAAGAGGTCATGATGTGCTCTGTACGCCATTATGAGTTTGCCTCTTATGCGTCTATCCGCAAATGTATCTTACCCCATTATCTTCAGACTGGCATGTTTCTGCCATAAGGAATGCGGGTCGCTCAGCGTTGAATACCCTCAAGAAGTTCCATGCCAGTGTTCAGATTTTGGCACCATACTGGTCCTCCAAATAAGCTGCGCTGGGGCGCAGGTTGGTCATGTAAATCTGTGTTGCCACAAGAGGATCACAACGGTAAAATCATCTCGACATCAGATAAATCATTTTTTTGGCTTCAGAGGTGGCTTCCTGAATGTGTCTGCTCTAACTTCTTGGCAACTCGGGTAGCTTGGATGTTTATGATCTCAATGCCAGAATCTTAAAACCTTAAAAGAACTCATTGTAAGTCCGCTAACGAAATTGTTCAGTTTCTGCATTAGGGATGGTATATACCCTGGCTGCCTTATGAAATCGAAAATTTTACCTTTACAAAAAAAAGGTTGCACAGACTCACCAAATAATTACAGGCCTATTCCAATCACCCCGGTGGTTAGTAAACTTTTGGAGAAAGCTCTGAAGCTGAAGATTGTTGGACATCTGTATAATCATTTCAACTCTTCACAATTTGAATTTCGTAAGGGAAAATCAACAACAATGGCTGTAAATTCTCTAGTAGAGAAGATTTATGATTCATTTGAGAGGATCAAGTATGCAGGTGCATTTTTCTGTGATATATCTAAAGCCTTCGATTGTGTCACCCTTGATATATTCAGGAAGAAGTTCATCAAATATAAGTTCTCTTATTCTGCGTTGTCTCTTTTGTATTCATACTTGAGTGATCGACAACAAATTGTTTCTTTTGACGGCTTTAATTCGGAACTCATGTCAATTAACGTGGGTGTCCTCCACGGATCGGTGTTAGGTCCATTATTATTCCTCATTTATACTGGGTGATTCACCAGTGGCGCGGTGCTCTGTAGCTGGTATACTCTTGAAGATTTCATTTTTGTTCGAACGGTATTGTATTCAGAGAGTAAAAAACTACTTCAGCAATTTATTTTGAAGTAAACAGGGTGTCCCAATTTTCTATAAAAAAAATCTTTTTCAGATTGGCAGACCACTTTTTTGTTGAAGATTCACGAGCGTCCAAAACTCTACAATAATGTCTTTAAGTTATTTTTTTTTGGTGAGTAGTTTCGTCACAATATTTTTTTTCCGTAAAAATTCATGAAAATAGGCTCTCATATCATCACATTCTCATTCGGACAGAGAGGATGAATACTTTTCTCCTTTCGTTTTCTTATTGCATTATTGATGAATTGAAAAATGATCCTCATTTCATACAGGAATGACTCAAAAAGTTATTAAATATTGTAATTTTAAGAATATCATATCTTGATTTTTTCAAATAGAACATCATGTATTTTATTATTTTTATCAACGCATAAAATATTGTGCCATATTTTTGCAGGAGTAACCTCATCTTTATCTTTCACCATTTTCGAAATAAAAAAATAAACTAAAATAATGAAATCAGAGGTTGCGAAAGAAGAGTTTATTGGTACATATCATTATACTTGATCAGAGAAATGGAGATATTTTAAGGTAGTCGTGTATGAAATACGTAATAGATTGGTTTTTGGTGAGATGAACTACAAGGTGTTGAACTATCTCAATAAGTGTTCGAAATGTTGCCCGTTTCTTTGTAGACACAACTCAATCCTTCTGAGGAAAGACCGTTGAACTCTCGACAACATTTGCGGATTAACTGACTGAATGGCGTCAACTATTCTCTGTCTCATATCCAACTGTGTTGTAGAAGGAATCTGGTAAACGATGCCCTTAATATAACCCCACAAGAAAAAATCTAGACTTGCAAAGTCCGGAGACCTAGCTGGCCATCTAACAGGACCACCACGTCCTATCCATTTGTTTGGAAATATATGATTCAAATGCTCCCTAACCTGATATGAGTAATTTACTGATGCTTCATCCTGTTAAAACCACAAATCTTGTCTTATATGCTCTGGCACATCGGCAAGTAGCATTGGTAGATAATTTTGCAGAAAATCTAAATACATTTTCTGAGGTGCCAGTCGAAAAAGTGCGGCCCAATTAGATATCCATTACTATAGCGACCCATACATTCAAGCACATATGCATGAAATTTATTCACTTTCAAGTTTGACTCATATCTGTTAACTGAGAATTCTCTCTTTGGCTTTTATATGTGTCCTCTGTCACTGTCAACAAAACTGATAACTAGTTGTCTTCTACAGTAGCAGTTTTTGATTTTTCATGTTTTTTGTGAGCGATATTCACCCAGAATAAAAATCATATCAACCATTTCTTCTTTGGAGAACTTCATGGTAGTCAATTGAGAAAATTCGGTTCAAACCTCACTTTAACAATGTTTAATAACGAAACACTGATGAGTTCACCACGTAAAATGCAGAATATGATATGTCCGAACACCTGACAGAAGGCACAAATAAAAAAAAATGTCAACACATACCTCGATTTACGTTTCAATCATCTTGATTTTATCATTCGTTGAAAGGATTCTCTTGTTCAGGTTTCATTTTTTTACTACCTAAATCATTACAGAAAAAAAAACTTCTGTGCGAATAATGAAGCATGTTGATGAGTTTGATACGGTTTGTAGAATTTTCATAAAAAATTTTCACAAATAATCGAATATTTCGAAAATGATAGAAGATAAAGATAAGGTTATCTCCCTCCGTGGGTAAGTCAGTAGAAATACTGACTCCCACGCTGAGGGCCCGGGTTCGAATCCCAGGTAAGATATGGATGTAGTATGAATGTTGGTGTGTTTGTCCCACGTATGTATATAAAAATCACATTGAGACTGGATACATAACCGATAGGTTGAGTCCATAACCTCCGAAGGCCAGATTACTTGTAATCCTCAGAGGTGGCAGTTATCACTGCACGGTCTAGGTGAGTGGTTCGGAGTCCACTATAAACTGTAGGTCCTCAGAGAAAAACAAACAAACAAAGATAAGGTTACTTCTGCAAAAATATAGCACAATATTTTATGCGTTGACATGAATAATAAGATACAGAGTGTTCTATTTGAAAAATCAAGATATGATATTTTTGAAATTACAATATTCAATAATTTTTTGAGTCACTCTTGTATGAAAAGAGGAAAATCTATTTCAATTCATCAATAAAGCTATTCTTGGGCAATAAGAAAACGAAAGGAAAAAAGTATTCATCCTCTCTGGCCGAAGGAGCATGCAATGATGTGAGAGCCTATTTTCATGAATTTTTACGGAAAAAAAAATATTGTGACGAAACTACTCACCAAAAAACTTATTACTTAAAGATATTATAGCAGAGTTTAGGCCGCTCCTGAATCTTGAACAAAAAAGTGGTCTTCCAATCTGCAAATTGCTGCAGAGCACCGCGCCACTGGTGAATCACTTAGTATAAAAGTATAACGACCTACCACATTGTTCATCTGAAGTAAATTTTGTGATTTTTGCCGACGAAAGCACGGCACTTAAAACTGATTCTGACCTCAAAACCTTGAATCCCACTGTTGAAGTGACTAAGGAAACTTTAAATGATTGGTTGCTAGCCAACAAACTATCTCTGAACCATGCAAAAACTGTGATCAAGTTCTTTTCTCTTAGATCTCTTGAAGATATCGATTCTAGTCAGACTAAATTTCTATGTGTAACACTGGATGCTTCACTGCTTTGGCGAGCTCACGCAAATCAGGTGGTTTCTTCAGCATCGAGTGGTGTATACGCACTCCGTAATTTGCAAAACTCAGTTTTCGAATGGACTCTCCTAGTTTTCATGCTATGGTTCAGTCAAAAATTGTTCACGCAATCTTAGTCTAGGGTCACTCAGCTTCCCTGCAGCAGGTTTTCGGGTTGCAGAGGGGAAGTATTAGAGTGGTTGCTCATTTAGGTTACCGTGACTACTGCAGGGATTCTTTCAGAAGATTGAGGGTACTCACTGTTCCGTCATTGTATATATTTGAATTTTTATTGCATGTTTAGTCTCATATGGAGTATTATCAACTAACTAGCGGTTTACACTCATTTAATACTAAATTGAGTCATAACTTTCACGTTCCTTTTCATCGCCTCAGTAGAACGAGGATTATAGAGATTATATTGAAAATGTTTTTTCGAATCTTTGCAATTGATTGTTATAGTTGTGTAAGCAAATTTTGTTCTGTTCTTTTTCTCTGAGATTTATTGCAGTGATTCGTAGTTAATAAATTCTGATTTGTTGGTTGACTCATTGTCATTCTGTGATTGCATTTTAAAATTAATTCTAGCAATGTTCTTCATGTTCATATTAAGTCTTCATACTGTTCCGTGTAATCGTCTCTCAAAATCAATCAGTTTCATTTTGTAATTTCAGAGAGTTGTATATATTCATTTTTTGACTGGTGTAAACATTCCTAAGTAACATAAATCAACGTGAATATAAATCTAAGTCTAACTTAGGTTATAAGAGCTAATAATACCTAGTCTTTGTTATGACTTTTCTAGGTGATCTGATGCCCGTCGATTGTGATTGGGGTTATTTTTCCCAACATGAAGTTGCATATTTAAATGTAGCAGTCAGTCATGACACCACTTTCTAACAGCATCCAGACCCTTCTGCAATATATTACAATTGCTGATAGGGTTGTTGAAGATTTTTATGTCGTCAGCAAATTTTGAGCAGATTTGAGTATCATTTGCAGATCAGCAGTATATATTAGCAACAACACAGGACCGAGGACCGATCCTTGCGGCACGCCACATGTAACATTTCTATAATAAGATGACTTGTCTGAAATTCTGACGCAAATTTCTCTACCACTCGAGAAAGCCCTAACCCACAAGAGTAAGATTTCCCGAATCGCAAAGTATTCAAGCTTCACCAGAAGACGACGATGGGGAACCCTGTCAAAAGCCTTAGAGAAGACAAGGTAAATGATATCGTGAAGACTTATAATCTTTCAATCATGAAGTAAAACGATATAGACCTTATTCGTGTGGTTCACTTCTCTAATAGGATTTAAAAGACGTTCTTCTCAAGCATTTCAAAACTCAAAGTAACAAGATGATTAATGAATATTCTCACCCTAATTTCTAGAACCATACCAAACTTACACTTTTCTTTGTTTCTTTGTCGAAAATACTGAGAGATAAGATACATCTTCAAATGCAGTACCATCACCCAGTGCTACGTAAAATCCTCTATGCTGAATCTCGGAAGGATGTTGTAGTTTTTCCCCAAATATAGTGTAGAGACTGAAATGGAAAATTTTGATATAAAGGCATCTGAAAAGACTATTATACAGAGTGTATGCGGTCAATAATTTTCACAGGAGATTCTTCATTGAAAAACACCAATGAATATATGTCCAAAAGTCCTCCGTTCTCGAGGTACAGGGTGTTGAAATATTTTTACACGTTTCTGTTGGTAATTCTTTTAGTTGTCAAGGGATCTTACTCCAATCTGCAGTAAAGGAATTTTTCTTTTATCAGTTCATTGGAAGTGTCCAGTAGTAAGAATAGTCAATCTGTTAGCTAGAATTACTGGTCCTAACAATCATCATAGTAACCAGCCCAAACATTGATAGAAAGCTTTTGTGTTTCTTCTATGTTATTATATCTATTGACGAAAAGTATATCATGTCAAAGAGGTACCCAATTAAAAAACAACTTGTATATGAATTCGGCCTGTACCGAGTGATGTTTTTATACAGGATATCCGAAGTTGAGTGTCCTATTAGATGTTTATAGAGAACTACTAATGCTATCATTCCGAAATTTTGGTAGTTAATTCAGCTGATCCGAAACTTTATTTCTAAAATATTTTCGCTGCAATGGCACTTCCAGTATAACCGGAAATGATACTGATAAAGTGTCAACGAAGACACTTACTACCGTTCTCAAAATCTCCATATAAAGTTCACCTTTTAAGTTATTATTGGTGTATGCACAGATGGTGCTCCTTCAATGCTCGGTTCCCGCTCAGGCTTTGAGCAGTTGGTCAACCAGAAGAATGCTGACTTGGTTGGGATTCATTGTTTTATTCACCGCCAAGCCTTGGCAGCAAAAACGCTTCCAAACGAACCAAATGCTGTTTTAAAGCTATGTATTACAGTAGTCAACTACGTGAAGCACAGTGCATTAAATACTCGACTGTTTAGAAGATTTAGGAAGTGACAACAAAACGCTGCTATTTCATACAGAAGTACGATGGCTATCAAAAGGCAATATGTTGGGAAGACTATTTAAGCTCCGTGATGAAGTAATTACGTTTTTGGCACTGCAGAAACAAGACGAGGTTAGTGCTGAGTTCATGAAACTCAGTAACTAAGTGATTTTGGCCTATTTCTCCAAATAACCAGAGGGGGGCGTGGTACAAAAAAGTTTGGGAACCCCTGCTTTAAATAATCAATTCGCGGTACTTTTTTGGGAACAGAATAGCTGCAGAATAAATATTAACATACTCACTATTTTACACTTGCATTCAATTGCTTCGAAATAATATTCAAGATTGTGGTCCAATGATAGAGATCAGTATTGAGTAAACTAATCTTCTTGGGTTTGTTTTTCTCGCCATTGATGAAAACGTAAACGCTGATTATCTTCATTTGATTAGTGTCTGTCAAATAATTAATATCGCCATCAATCGCAGTCAATATTTCCGACGAAGATGCTTCTCGAAGTTCTTTTTGAATCTTCATTTCTGATTCGGTCCGGTAACTAAAACAGATTTGAAAAAATTGAAAGAATTTGGGAACATATACCTACAGATTTGTAGTTTCAAGTAGATTTTTTTTGATAACCTACTTAACAAATATCAAAAAATTCAAAGATCGCTGGGCGACGCGCGTATACGCGACACTCATATTCTATCCAGTTGTATCGTTATGTATACGTAGTATTCGGTAGCTCTAATTCCGTGGCGTCCTGTGTCTCTCACATGTAACGAAAAGTCTTTAAATGTGACGCGTTTTAAAGAATTTAATTCTCAATTCTCATCCAGATAACAATTATTAATACGAAGTATGACTTCAGAGACAATGAATATCATTCAAATTATTGGTACGGAAATATTCATATATCTACTCTGAAACATTTTAGAGTCCAGATCAATTTCGCCAATAGCATGCTTCGATGAAGTAAGTCAACTATTTAAGGTTGTTAAAAGAACAATTTCCAACGAAAACGGTTCAACAGCATCAACTGGTTATTTTACATTTGAATATTAATGTCTCAAAAGACTAAAAATAGTTTTTTCGAATTCAACAAGAAAAATTATTCAATTAATATTGTATGGGCCTTTTCAAGAAGGGTTATCGATTTCTCTCAACAAATCCGTTGTATAATTCAATTGGGTATATATTCACATATATATTTTTCATCCAAATTGATTGTGTCGCCTTCAAAGTAGGAGCCTTCCGAAATAATACATTTACGCCTGTGAATAATCGAATCATTGAAACATTTTCCAAACACTTTTCCCGGAATACACTTCTATTCTCTCTGCGAATTTCCATGTATGTTTTCTATCGATTCAAAACGGATATTTCGAACAGGTAATTTGAGTTTCGGCAAAAGAAAAAAGTCGGCCGGAGCCATATCAGGTGAATGCGGTGGTTGATCGATGGTATTCCTTGAGTTTTGATCAGAAATTCATTCACTATGATAGCCTTGTAAGATGGTGCATTATCGTGTTATCCATGTTTTATTTCCGCAAATCTGCCCTTTTTCGACGAATTTGCTTTCTCAAACACCGCATAACGCCCAGGTTATATTCTTTATTTGCCATCTTACCTTCTGGCAAGAATCTCGAGTGCACAACATCGCGATAATCAAAGAAAACAATCAACATTACCTTCACTTTTCATCATCTTTTCGGTTTCGGTGCAGCTGGAAGGTGCCATTCCGAAATTCGTTAATTCATTTTCATGTCAAACTCATAAACCCATGTCTCATCACCAGTTATAATGCGTTTCATGAATTTGGGGCAGGCTTGACCTGTTCTAGCGTGTTTTTAGCGACCTTTAGGTCAGGGGTGCTCAAACTTGAACTGCTGGCGATATACCTCAATATTTTTAGACTACTTACGATCGACTCTGAGAGGCTGTAGGTATGTATGATGCAGAGTTGTCATACATACACGATATACCCTACCTACCTACCTACCTACCTAGGTAGCCGTAGCATATATAGCAATTAGATTTCCTCCCAATATACATTATTTTAGTCAAGGTTTGAGTTAGGTTTAGTATGGTTCTTCTCTATAATATCAATGAAAAAACTCATAGTTATTCAAAATTGCGAGTTCATTGGTTGTTACAAAACAAAAAAGTTACATATGATGTCAAACTTAACTAAGGAGGATGTTGAAGCACTGCATGTCCTCAGCATACTTTTCATAAGATGGTACGTAACCACTGAGTGCTAATCGCAAGCATGATGATATATGATAGTCGATTGCGATATTTTGACTTAATTATCTTCATTTCAGAAAATGCAGACTAGCACAATTAAGTTAACCCAAACATTGACGTCAGTTGAAAGGCGATTTGCCTTAGATTCGGATATTTATTTTCAGATATAAAACACCAGAAATTTGCATCAGATGCTATAGCTTTGAGATGTATATCTGATATAATCTGCACCAACTGATTTTCAACAGAACATGAGTTCATATTAAACTGACTTGCTACTTCAGTAGCTAATTCCTCAATGTTTTTACATGAGAAAGGATAACTCATAAATGATACTATATTTGCCAATTTATTGCAATCATAAAAACGCATTTCGAATTGTACCAAAATATTTGATAATTCAGCTTATACGTATAGTAATTCACTGAGGAATCCTTGCTTTCAAAGAAGGAAAATGTTTCAGATCCTTTCTTTTCAGTTGATCTATAATAAGTTGTTAATATAACCTAACCTCTTTCGTCTAGAAAAGCTGTTATTTCGGGCATATTTCTTGGAACCTTTCTAGAAATTTTCCGCGACTCAACTACCTGACGTCCATGTGAAGAACTGAACCAGTGTGTTCAGCTTACTCCCTAACTTCCAACTGCAACTTAAAGAGCCGCCGTGCAAGCTACATTAACGGATGGAATTCACAATTTTTGTTGCCATACCCATAATTTCCTCCGTATTTAAAACTTGTGAACACAAAACTTGTTGATGTATAATGCAATGGAATGAAGAAAATGAAGGGAAATCTTCATTAGCTCGATACAATGCCACAAACAGTTTTTGTTTTCAGTCATTGCTGGTGGTCCATCGGTTGTAACACACACTTCTTTATATACTGGTAGATTGTAGTTTTTACTAAATTGAAGAAAACGTCATATATATCTTCGCCATGGGTCTTCCCCTTCAGAGGAATGATTGTCAAAAATTCTTTCTTAGCCAACATGTCATTGAATACCATCCGAATATAAATCTCCACAAGGCAGTGTCTGTCATATCGGTGGATTCGTCGAACTGTGAAGAAAAGTATGTACATTTCATGATATCATGTTTTAGTTTATCTGCCATGTCCTAATTCTTGACTTAAATACGCCTTGTGACAGTCGGACCAGATAATTGAAGTTCTCTAATAGCGGACATGATTTC
Source organism: Cryptolaemus montrouzieri (assembly GCA_013387265.2). Classification (NCBI taxonomy): domain Eukaryota; kingdom Metazoa; phylum Arthropoda; class Insecta; order Coleoptera; family Coccinellidae; genus Cryptolaemus; species Cryptolaemus montrouzieri. The sequence continues at coordinate 7,883,031 of JABFTP020000144.1, read as the reverse complement.
TGATCTATTTTTAAAATCTCCCAATAAAGTCTTACCCGCTTCAAAAAATGCTTCCTTCATAACGGATCCATCTTCGAATGGTTTCTTGTGTTTCGCCAATATATGAGATATTTTGAATGACACGATCATAGCAGCTTTTGATTGTTTGGCTGGTTTTGTGAACATGGTTTGTTCTTTTTCGAACAAAATATCAAATCACGTACTTTTCGTTTTCCTAATTCACTCTGGGGCGGAAAATCCCTTTCATAGTTTTCATGAACCGTTTTATGATATCCTTCAAGTTACCACGCTTAGGTATTGCAACTGACGCAAGACAAATAAGACAAATGCACTTATTCTTCACCATAAAAAAGAAAATTCTTCCTCCCAATCGTTATTAAAATGATACGTTTTAGATTTCATAGCTGCATTCATTTTGTACTATTTAATAATAAACTTTGTATCAACGTAGTACTGCCTTGAAGTTACAATTCAGAATGACTCCAACTCCTGCAGGCGCGAACGAAAGTCTCGAATGTTCCGTCAAACAAGCCGCCCGAAGTTTCTAGAAAAGCGTTTTTTCTTTGGCAAGTACCGCACGTTTCTTTGATAAAGCCGCCTTTTGCCGCTAGCAGGGTGTTACTTTATTACGTAATAAATTCTGGTAGTCTAGTTACCTACTTATTAAAAATTTTTTTCTTCTCTAGATCTACTCAAAAAGCACTCGCGATCGACCGTTTGAGCACCCCTGCTATAGCCTCAATATTCAGCTCTTTTCATGAAATCTATGGGAAAATCAGAGCGTTGTAATATAAAGCTTTCTACAAAGCGCCTATATATCGACCGTTTGAGCATCCCCGCTTAAGGTGATTCAACATTTGAAGAAAATTTGCGTCTTTTCGAACTAGTCGAGCGACAACGCGTTTCATACCCAAACAATCATTTTAAATGGTATTAATTGATTGGTGAGACACAGAAAGTTCATTGACTATTTTTCTTAAACTTAAATGACGATTTTCAATTAACATTTCCTTCACTTAATTGATTTTAATGTCAGGTGAAGATGTTGATGGCCGACTAGAGCGAGGCAAATCTTTCACCAGATCTGTCACATCCAATATAGTATAAATTTAAGCAGATTTCATTAAATAATCAATTTTCGGTACTTTCTTGATATAATATATATATATATATATATATATATATATATATATATATATATATATATATATATATATATATATATATATATATATATCACAACTGGCAACGATAAGTAATAATTTGGAACACGCTAGGACTCATCAATACTACAGTTATTGAAATAGTAGCCTATTAACAATATGACATTCCTATAAAAAAGCTGAACGAAAGTTGAGCCTTCTATACAAGGTGTTTCAGACATGCAATCATCAATTTCTCATCAAAAATCATGACAAAAATGCGCAGAAACATATCCTCCGTTCTCCAGAGACAGGGTGTCAAAATTCCGACTTTGTTTCACGTTTCTGTCGGTAACTCCTGTAGATTTCAAGGGATCTAGCTCCGGTTTGCTGAAAAAAATCTTCTTACTCATCAATTCATAATAAGTGTCCAGTAGAAGACAGAGTGATACTTTTTTCCAGGTCAGACTACCTTTGAGTTGAATTCGTTTGCCTCTTTAAATTTTTTGGACATCGCAACCGTTTTTAATGAAAAGGTGATTACATGTGAAGTTTCCTGTATGTTGCTGTGGATACCAGCAAGATTATGTTCTACTTAGAAGTACTTGTAATATGGAGGCTCAAAAAATTACAGGTCAATTGAATTTTCATTAAATAAAATGAAACACTTCGATATTTAAACTCAAAATGTCGTGAAAAATAATTCTTAAGTCTCATTTTCTTAGTTTCAAAATGGCCGCGCATTGAAAAATTTTTTGCGGTAATAATGAATCAACTGCGTAATTCAATCACTAGATTGAACCTTTCCCATCATTTTGAGGGGTCGAACTCGAATATTGATTCAGAATTGTGCCAATTGTCGTCAATAATGTTTCTCTTTTCCACCATCATATGCACCTCCCATTGTGAAACCTCTGAACATTAACTCTATGATAGACAAAAAATAATGAAATGTCATCGAGTTTTAGACGACATCTGGTTTGAACTCGAATTTTATCTTGGTGTTGCTTGTTTTTGAAGTTTGAAATTGTTAGCTATACTACTAGGCAAATATTACGCCAATTTCCAGCCGCTAATTACAGAAGAAGTACAATCTATGATTTTGAGGAAAAATTTCGGACAACAGGGTCATTAGGAAGAAAACCAGGTCTGGTGCAGCTAGAACTGTCAGAACACAGGTGCTCGCCTCTTTTCATAATCTGTTTCGAGCATCAACTCTACATTTTTTTTATTACAAACTCAATTGACAATTTCAGGATAACATTCAGCGAATTTCTGCTTTAGCAGTCAGCCCTATCAGAACTCCAGAAACCAGCTTGACTGTTTCCCAAATGTCTCAGAGATGCCAAATTTCAAAAACCTCTGTGAGAAGAGTAATGAGACAAAATTTGGGTCTTACGTATTTTCGGAGGCAGTTTAATTTTCAATTGACTTAAGCTGTCAAAGAGCGCAGATTCGAGCGATGCAGAAATGTATCAAATACACAGACTAAAAAATTTTCAGTGTTGTCCCACCAAGAAACAGCCAGAAAGACAGAATTTGTGTTCCGACGAATGAAATCAAGAGGAATGTGCCTTCAATTCGTTTGCAAAGGGAACGACATGCATGTAATGATCTCCTTGCAAACGAATTAAAGGCACATTCCCTTGATTTCATTCGTCGGAACACAAATGCATTCATTCATTCTGGCTGTTTTTTGGTGGGACAACACTGAACATTTTTTGGTATTTCGGGGAACTTTAAATCAAATTTCATTTTTATAGAACAAGGCATAAGATTAGATTCGGAAAATTATTATCGCATCATTCTCGATCATATGTTACCAACTACTGAGGCGTTAACTCCTAGGTTCACTTTCATGCAGGTGTTTTTATATGACATGAATGAGTAAAGTTGCCACCAGCTGAAAATGAACGGTTGAGAAATTGAGTAGCTTTTTGGATGAATTTTTATTGGTTCAAATCTTCCTTGAAATTCTACAATTTTTTCCATATTCTTCTGACAACGTTTATCAAAGAAATGAACAACTAGTACTATAAAGCTACTTACTCCAACTGGCCGTCAGTGTACAGGGTGTCCCAAATTAGATGTATCTAAATGAAATATATTTCAGTTGATTTAAGGATGGAGCCAGATGTCATACCAGTCCCTATACTATGGATCATCTAAGGCAACGAGTAGACGATATCATCGAACCAGAACAATTGCCCCCAAATATTCCCGATCTTAATCACACATCTTAGCTCATGGAGTTAATAGAGTGGCAGAAATTATTCAAGAAAACTTTCCATTCGTGAATGACTTAATAAACAACGTTAAAAAAGTTTCTTCCAAAGCTCCCCTTCGAATACAGTTATTTAAAGAAAGATTGGCCAATCTTCAGCTCCAAGAACCAGTATCGACCAGATGAGGAACGTGGCTCAGTACGGCTGTTTTTTACGCTAAGAATTCTGAAGACATCAAGAACTATCAGAATCTTTCTCCTTTTTAGTATCATCCTTAACTTTATTAGGAAATAAAGAAGTGCATAGAAGTCTTGTATTCATCAATCAAAATTATAGCTTCATTCCTCATTCAATTTTATCTTTGGAAAAAAGTATCAGCCTTCAACCGATTCTGGAGGAATAATTGAAAATTTTTAAAAAAATGTGAAATTGACGATTGTGTACATTAAATTGAAATTGGTTTCAGAAAATAATGAAGGATTTGAAGAAATCGAAAATTTATCAAGAAAATTTCAACTTGGAAGCCTAATTCGCCGAAAATGTTCTACTAAGATTAAAACATGCTCTTATCACCTCAGTAGATGTAGAACGAAGTTTTTCTTTATACTGGGTGATTCACCAGTGGCGCGGTGCTCAGTAGCTCGTACACCCTTGAAGATTTCATTTTTGTTCGAACGGTATTGTATTTAGACAGTAAGAATCTACTTCAGCAATTCATTTTTCAGTGAACAGGGTGTCCCAATTTTCTATAGAAAAAACTTGGGTGGTTTTTTCAGATTGGAAGACCACTTTTTTGTTCAAGATTCAGGAGCGGCCTAAACTGTGCTATAATGTCTTTAAGTAATAAATTTTTTGGTGAGTAGTTTCGTCACAATATTTTTTTTTTCGTTTAAATTCATGAAAATAGGCTCTCACATCATCGCATGCTACTTCGACCAGAGAGGACAAATACTTTTTCCTTCCGTTTTCTTATTGCCCAATGATAGCTTCATTGATGAATTGAAATTGATTTTCCTCATTTTATACAAAAGTGAAATTATTTAATATTGTAATTTTGAAAATATCATATCTTGATTTCTTCAAACGGAACACCCTATATTTCATTATTCATGCCAACGCATAAAATATTGTACTATATTTCTATATTTCGTCGATCATTTTCGAAATATTCGATTATTTGTTAAAATTTTGATGAAAATTCTACAAACCTTATCAAACTCATCAACATACATCATTTTTCACAGAAGTTTTTTTCCGGTAATGATTCAAGTAGTAAAAAATGAAACCTAAACAAGATAATTCTTTTAACGAATGATAAAATCAAGATGATTAAAACGTAAATCGAGGTATGCGTTAACATTTTTTTATTTGTGCCTTCTGTTAGTTGTCCGGACGTATCATATTCGACGTTGTTAAAGTGAGGTTGGAACCCAATGTTCTCAAATGACTGAAATGAAGTGCTCCAAAGAAGAAATGGTTGATATGATTTTCATTCTGGGTGAGTGTGATAGAAGTTCTTTGTTGGCAAGTAGAGTTTATGCACAAAGGTTTCCTGATAAGAGGCATCCTGATGCAAGATGTTTTGCAAAACTTCTAATTAGATTTATCGAAACAGGTAATGTCGCTTACAAAAAACATGAAAAAACAAAAACTGATACAGCTGAAGACAACCAGTTATCAGTTTTGTTGACAGTGACAGAGGATCCATATAAAAGCCAAAGAGAGATTTCTCAGTTAACAGATATAAGTCAAACTTCTGTCCAGAGAATCTTGAAAGTGAATAAATTTAATGCATATCATGTACAGCTGCACCAGGAAGTGAACAATCAAGACTATGAAAATCGAATCAATTTTTGCGATTGGGCAAGTGACAAAGTAGCGGAAAATCGGAAGAGACAACTTTCCACAAGAGTGGGCTTGTTATCAGGCACAACTTTCATTATTACGCCACGGAAAATCCACACCTCATGAGACAAATAGATCACCAGCATCGTTGGTCTTTGAATGTATGGGCCGCTATAGTAGATTTCTAATTAGGCACCTCAATAGTGAAATGTATTTACATTTTCTGCAAAATCATCTACAAATGCTACCTGCCGATGTACCAGAGCATATAAGACGAAATTTGTGGTTTCAATTAGATTGGAGCACCGGCACATTACTCACATCAGGTTAGGGAGCATTTGAATCATGTATTTCCAAACAAATTGATAGGACGTGGTGGTCCTGTTAGATGGCCAGCTAGATCTCCGGACCTTACAAGTCTGGATTTTTTCTTTTGAGGTTATATTAAGGGCATCGTTTACCTGATTCCTTCTACAACACAGTTGGATATGAGACAGAGAATAGTCGACGCCTTTCAGTCAGTTAATCAGCAAATGTTGTCAAGAGTTCAATAGTCTTTCCTCAGAAGGATTGAGTTGTGTCTATAAAAAAACGAGCAACATTTCGAACAGTTATGGAAATAGTTCAACACCTTGTAGATCATCTCACGAAAAAACAATCTATTACGTATTTCATACACAACTACCTTAAAATATCTCCATTTCTCTGATCAAGTATAATGATATGTACTAATAAACTCTTCTTTCGCAACCTCTGATTTTATTATTTTAGTTTATTTTTTTTATTTCGAAAATGGTCGAAGATAAAGATGAGGTTACTTCCGCAAAAATATGGAACAATATTTTATGCGTTGACATGAATAATAAAATACAGGATGTTCCTTTTGAAAAAAACAGATATGATATTTTTAAGATTACAGTATTCAATGATTTTTTGAGTCACTCCTGTATAAAATGAGGATAATCTATTTCAATTCATCAATAGAGTTATCCTTGAGCAATAAGAAAACGAAAAGAAAAAAGTATTCATCCTCTCTGGCCGAAGGAGCATGCGATGATGTGACAGCCTATTTTCATGAATTTTTACGGAAAAAAAATATTGTGACGAAACTACTCACCAAAAAAACTTATTACTCAAAGACATTATAGCAGAGTTTAGGGCGCTCTGGAATCTTCAACAAAAAAGTGGTCTTCCAATCTGGAAAAATCTCCCAAGATTTATTTATAGAAAATTGGGACACCCTGTTTACTTCGAAATACTGAATTACTGAAGTAGATTTTTACTTTCTATATACAATACATTTCGAACAAAAATGAAATATTCAAGAGTGTACGTGCTACAGAGCACCGCGCCACTGGTGAATCACCCAGTATAATAATAATAATAATAATAATAATTTATTGATCCCTTAAGACATCACAAGTATGTATAGGACAGGTCATTAGAAAAGACATTTAGACATTATCTAAATCAACACATAGAAACTCATTCACAGTATAAAAACATTTTGCTAAAAGTAAATTCTTAACTGCTACCTTAAATCTATTTACACTTAGACCCTGTATATGCCGTGGAAGATGATTGAACAATCTGATGCCCTGGTACAGGGGCGACATTTCAAATCTAGAAGTTCTGTGTTTAGGGATACATAATGTTTCCTTATTTCTAGTATTGTGGGAATGAAAGTTAGAAAGTTTAGTCATGTTACTTTCATTCTCTTTAATATAAACGAGGCATCTCAAAATGAAAATAGACGCCAATGTGAGGATACCATTCTTCAGGAACAACGGTCTACATGAAGATTGTGGAGCTGTATCGAACATCATTCGCAGAATTCTTTTCTGGATGATGAAAACTCTACCTACGTCTGAGGAATTTCCCCACAGTAAGATATTATAGGACAGGTGACTATATACCAAACTGTAATATACGTTCACAAGGGAACTTAGAGGTAGTGAACTCTTGATTCTATTTAGGGCATAACTATTCAGCCTCTTACAAATCGCATCGATATGTGCACTCCACTTCAGAGTCCTATCGATGTGAACGCCGAGGAATTTAGTGGTGTCCTTCGAAGAGATGACTGTATCTAAATACCTTATTGTTATGCTACCCTGATCACAAGACGACAGAGTGAAGTGAATGCATTCCGTCTTGTTGACATTGATCATAATAGCATTAAAATGGCACCATTCTACGAAACTCTCCACCAGCAGCTCGCATAACTTTTGAAGCTCCTCAAGAGTCTCAGCAGTAATAGCTATGGAGGAGTCATCAGCGAACAGTATCAACCAGATTATTCTTGATGATAAATTGCGAATATTAGATATATTAGATAAATATAATCAGCTCTTCACAAACTACACCATGATTTTGGTATCATGACCCTGAAATAACATCACCCTGTATATGTTCGCAACTACTGGACACATCTAATGAATTGATGAGTAAAAATAATCCTTTTCTGCGAATGAGAGATGGATCGCTTGAAAACTACAAGAGTTACCAAAAAACGTGAAAAAAATTGGATCATCAACACCATGTATCTCGAATGGAGTCTTATACTTTTGGACATATGTCCATGCACCTTTTTTTATGTTTTTTTGATGAACAATCTCCTGAGGAGATTAATGACAACAAACCTGAAAAACCCAGTATAAACATAGTACTATCAATCTTTAAGTTCAAAATATTCATAGTACTTACCCCTCCCGGAGTGGAACAAGCATTTCGTTTCCACAAGCAATATACTTCCCATTATCTTCCAATTCTTCATACGAATTTACTGGAACTCCATCTACCCTCCGGAGCTTCCGTATGGGACCATTTTGAGGCTTCAATAAATCACCAATAAAATTTATTATGGATGACCAGCTAAGTCTACATTTCGGATGAACAAAGAATATCCTTTCAGAAGAACTTCCATTCACAAATACATGTAATCGTTTTGGCTTTATGTGTGAATCTGAACTCATTTTGCTCCTTTACAAAGAATTTTGAAAAACTTTTGAAAGAAATTTGAGTGAAACTTTTGACATATAAATGTCGATAGTTATTATGCAAGTAAAAGAAAAGGTTATCTTAAAATATGACAATAATCAAAGTTAGGTTTTTATTTTCTTTCGTACATGAGTGACTTTTCCTTACATATCCAGAATGCTTGATTATTTTATACCAAGTTACCAAGCTTGTCTGGATGCTTTTCTACAGTCTCATTGGGAATTTGAAATGTAATGATTACTGTTATGGCAATTGGCTCCATTCACTAAACTTCTAAAAATATTTTGTCTTGATTGAGGAAAATTATTGAGCAACAAAGAAGTTAGTTCCAATTATTCCTACATTGCACAAAACTTTATTGATTCATTGTTCAGCTTCTCTAATCATTCGTTTATTTATTTCAAGCAGCTTTTCATAATATTTATCAGTTATTTCTGCAGTTTCTTATCACAAAAGTTAATTTCTTGCATCAAGATTTCGTCTTTTTCATTGCAATCGACGTTTTCTAGTGTACAGACGTCGAAATGAGAGAGATTAAGAAGCCAGGAAAACCAACCAGCTACCGTCAATGAGCTTCGGAACATATTGATATATAAGGTCATTGATTTTCAGTATGCATCGTAGTTGTCATAAAGTTTTTCTGCCTAGGGTGGAAATATCCGGTGTTAACCAGTTTTTAGGGACATTTCGATTGTTCCCAATGATTCCTAGGTACTGGAAGATTACTGAAAAATACTTCTTCAACATATCTAAAGTTCTAATAATTTGAATTTTCGATTTTGTGCGTTAAATTTTTGGCATAGTGTAAGTTATAAACTGAATGAATTAAGTTTCAAATGATCAAGTCCAGTTTTTATTTTCATCTAAAGAGAAACTATAGAAGAACATGAACATGAAGGAAATAATTATGAGAGGCTAGATATTCATCAAACTAACCTAACACTACTACCTCACGTCTAATTTCTCACTCATATCAATAGCGTAAAGATCGTAACCAGAGCTTGGTTCGACGATATCTACTAGAGAATGTTGCATTTTTCCACTAACTATTGAGTGTGTAGATTCTTCTTCTTCGCCCGATAACGATAATTGATCAATTGATTCTCTACTAAATCCCAGCAAACCGGTATCTCCTTCATATCCCTTTCTTTGAGGATCTTCATGGTCATTATCGAATCTGAATAATTCTTGCAGATTTTTAGAGCACTTATCACCTTCATACTTTGATTGTTCCAAATTGGTTTCCACCTGAGTATCTTGTTCTTCCTCCATTCTCATAGGAAAACTTCGATCTACATCTTCATCATCAGATATATTCCTTTCTCCTACAGAACTTTCACTTTCCAGTTTGTCTCAGTCATAAGAAATTTCACCAGCTGTATCTACAGATCTATTTTCGTCCATGGTAATTTTGGCAGGAACAGCACGTACGTTCTTCGAGAAAAATCCTTCCTTACCCATTACACAATCTATTTTACGACCTGACGTTCAGTGAAAATTTGGTGTACCTATACTATCATTACTCATATATGAGAAGGGAGTGGGTAAGTTTTTGTTGAAATGTCATATTTAATCTATGGACTCTAACATATTGTAATTCATGTACAGGTATCAGAGGCGATGTCAACCCAAATTATTGGGTCCATAATGATTCTGAAACATCTATAGATCATAATCGGCATCACTTGGAAGACTGAACCTGGCCAATGTGGCTCTCTCGGTCATACAGAGAGGGAATTGTTTTGTTGAGTTTGAATATAGTAAGGGTCTTTGTTATTGCCTAAAAATTTTGTTATAACTTCCTTAAAGGCAATCCACCCTTCTCTTTGAGGATCCGTCAGGTTGTGACGAATAGTGGATCAGCCATAAGCCGTCTAATATCTGGTCCAACGAAAACATTTTCCTTCAACTTTGCCTGAGAGGCCAGGAAACTTTGATATTAAGTATTTGAAGCAATTTCCATCTCTTGGAAGTGACTTCACAAATTGCTTCATCAATTCCAGCTTTATTTGAAGCGGTGGTAAAGAACTTTATGAGGAGGCAATTTTCATGCAGGACATTCTTTTCGCTAACTTTAGGCTCCCCGCAGGCCAACACTTTTGGTCCAGTGATTTTTCGGTTTCTACTATCCCATAGACACAAAAAGCAAGGGAATTTGGTAAACCCAGATTGCTGTCCGTACGCCATGCCCAAGATTTTGAAATCACTGCACACTTGCCAACCGTGGTCTTTATATTTTAATTTACAAAGAATCAATTCCAAGTTCTTGTAGGTGTCTTCGAGGTGTACGGAATGGCCGACAGGAATAGAAGCATAGAAACCGCCGTTGTGAAGCAGAACTGCTTTAAGGCTTCTTTTTGAAGAATCTATAAAATTACGCCACTCTTCTGGGTCGTATGAGATCTTGAATGTATTCATCAAACCATCAATATTGGTGCAATAAACCAACTCGTCATCTTGGGCAAAAGTAGGAAATAAACTGCTTTTCACTATATCTAAACCTGAAGGAAGAAACTCCTGGCAAAAGTAAGTTCCTGCTTTTGAGCCTTGATCCAAGCCACTCGGCAGCGTTTTTGGGAAGATTCAAGTCTCTTGCCAAATCATTAAGCTCACCTTGAAAACAATTTTGGACTTCTGTCATCTTCAAATTCAAAAGTTGACTAGTCCTTTGGTGTAGGTACAGTACCATCTTCGTCAGAACTTGGAACCTCTTCCAAGGTAGCAGGGACCTTGGGCACTGGTATTTTGGTCCCATGAGGGATGGGACGAATAGCTGATTGCAGATTGGGGTATGAAATTGACTGCTTCCGTTCTGAATTATACCCTTTCACATTACACGAACAAAAGTAACAATCAACACTATGGTTCTTTTGCTCGCGCCATACCATAGGAATCGCAAATCGGAAAGCTTTTATATTGCCCTTAAACCAATTTCGAAGGACTTCAACACATCGTTTGCAGACTTTATGAGGTGTATAGTTTATCCTGATCTCCAAGTTTGAAGCCAAAATACGCGAAGTATACTTATTTTACAAAGTCCGTAATATTAACTTGTTGCTTTAATGTCATATATTCTCCACAAATGCAGAAACTATCCGAAGAGTTCACACACTTCCGCACAGACGACATTGCACAGTATTGAACCAAGATCTATAAAACAATGATGAGTTAACACGTAATTGTCCCGCGCAACTTCTACACTATCGGAGCGCGCACGTTCAGGTTTCAACATGTTTATACTTGTTAATGTAGGTCAAACAGGGTGTTCCTTATTTAGAAATTAATGATAGTTATGTCCTGTAAACATTTTAAAATAGTAATCGAAATAAAATTATACCTATCATTTATACTACAAGTTAATCCCTTTTTAGCCCAAAAAATCCGTTTTTTGCAATAAAATTTTGCGTTTTGTAAAATAACCGTACGTTCTGGAATTTTTTGAGTATGTTTTATGTTTTCAGAACACCTAAATACATGGAAATCAGTTGAAAATATCCAGACAGCATTTTTGTTGCAGACCTGTGTATTGAAGGGTTTTTGCGATTATACTTCAAAATTGACAAGCAAGAACAAGGAAGTAATTATGTTTCAGGAGACTCACACTGCAACGGAAGAACATCTCCGTGAAAGTGGAAATATCGCAGGTTATGTATTTTTTTATTATCTCCTTAGTCCTTTTTATGGCCTTGCTTGCTATGTAAAATCTCTTCTAGATTTGTTTAAACATTCAAGAGATATGATTGTTGAAATATTTTCTGCTGCTTTTTTTCATTGTTACAGGTTCCTGTCCCAAACCCCTTTCTTTCGCCCTTGTCTTCGTCTGGAAATCATGGAGTGCAAGAGAGAATGAAGCGGCTAACAGAAAAATCTTTGGTACTCTTTATGTACACACGACACTAACACAACATAAACAGACAAGCTATTGCCAGTGCAATAGCGACAGGGAAACGAGTTTCTTCCTCAGGTTTTTTCACTCGTTTATTGAATCATATGCAAGATATTTTGGTTCCCTGTTATATTTCCTGAGCTCACACTTGTGTTTTTCTGACACACACCAAAATTATTGAATTTATATATAGAGGTGTGAACGCCTTATCTACTTCTTCAATTTGCGAAGAAGAATAAACTGGGGTCCAGTGTGCATCACTAGACGATTCTAAAGACATGTCACAAGTCGATATATGTTCAATTAGTTGCGACAAATATAGGTGAAAAAAATTTTTATTTCTGCATAATAAGGCCAGATCTCACCGAGTTTATATCAGTAGAAACTACCTTCAACATAACGAAATCATTTCAATAGAGTGATCTGCACAAAGTTCAGACCCCAATCCTATCGATCATGTCTGGGACATTCTCAAAATAAGACTAAGAAACCAGCGAAACCAATCAGCGACCGTGAATGAGGTTCGGAATATACTGATTTAAATTTGGAACGAGATGGATCAGAATGCAATAAGGTCATTGATTTCGAGTATGAATTGTTGAAGTTATGCAGAGATTTTCGCCAGAAGTAAAAATATCCGGTGTTAACAAATTTTGGCGGCATTTTGATTGTTATTGATTTGATTACTGGAAACATAATTCTTCCACATATCCTAAGATCTTTTGAATAATTTGAAATTTCGATTTTGTGCGGCAATTTTCTGACACAGTGTAAGTTGCAAACTAAATAAAATAAGTTACAAATGTTTGAGTGCAGTTTTTATTTTCATCCAAAGAAAAACTATAGAAGCTATCAGCATGAGTGTAATAATTATGAGAGGCAAGATATTCATCAGACTAACCTAACACTACTACCTCACGTCTAATTACCAAATCCTTAATCCTTTATGAAATTCATCAAAGCTAATTCAATATTCCTCTTCAAGAAATTCAGTATCGACCGTCGTCTTCCTTCCTCCGAATCTGCATTCACCTTTGGGTCGTCTTGATCTCCTATCTCTTCAGAAAGATACTCACCTCCATTCCTTGCATTTTCTTCAATCAAACAGTTTTCCAAATTTAGATCCTTTTGATTCTGATCTACATATAGAGGTGAAGAATCCAAATTTTCTTTAACTGTCTCCGATTTGCGATCTTCTAATTCAATATTCCACGTGTTTATTGTAATTCGACAAACTATCATCCAAGCTTTCTATCATCAAACTGACAACAGTCGGATTTACAGATTTTCGTCTCCACCGTGATGCATTTGAACGAAATTGATCAAATCAAGAGTCTCCTCAGCTGATCCATACGATACCGTATAATTCGTTCCGATTGTTGGCCTTTGTACGTCGTTCTCATTCTTATCAGCGTAAAGATCGTAACCAGAGCATGGTTCGACGACATCTACTAGAGAACGTTGCATTTCTTCACTAACTATTGAGTGTGTAGATTCTTCTTCTTCGCCCGATAAAGATAATTGATCAATTGATTCTCTACTTAATCCCAGCAAACCGGTATCTCCTTCATATCCCCTTGTTTGAGAATCTTCATGGTCATTGTAGACTCTGAATATTTCTTGCAGATTTTTAGAGTACATATCACCTTCATACTTTGATTGTTCCAAATTGGTTTCCATCTGAGTACCTTGTTCTTCCTCCATTCTCGTAGAAAAACTTCGATCTACATCTGCATCATCAGATATATTCCTTTCTCCTACAGAACTTTAACTTTCCAGTTGGTCTCAGTCATAAGAAATTTCACCAGCTGTCTCTACAGTTTTATCTTCGTCCATGATAATTTTGGACGGAACAGAACGTACTTTCTTCGAGAAAACTCCATCTTCACCCAATAAACTATCTATTTGACGACCTGACATTCGGTGAAAATTCGGTATACCTATACTACAATTTCTCATATATGAGAAGGTAGTGGGTAAGTTTTTATTGAAAAGTCGTTTGTCATCTATGGACTCTAACATATTCTAATTCATGTACAAGTCTCAGACGCATGAACGCCTTATCTGCTTCTTTAATTTGCGAAGAAGAATACGTTGGGGTCCAGTGTGCATCACGAGACGATTCTGAAGACATGTCACAAGTCGATATATGTTCAATTAGTTGCGGCAAATATAGGTGAAAAAAAAATTTATTTCTGCATGATAAGGCCAGATCTCACCGAGCTTATATCAGTAGAAACTAGCTTCAACATAACGAAATCATTTCAATAGAGTGATCTGCACAAAGTTCAGAACCCAATCCTATCGATCATGTCTGGGACATTCTCAAAATAAGACTAAGAAACCAGCGAAACCAATCACCGACCGTGAATGAGGTTCGGAACATATTGATTTAAATTTGGAACGAGATGGATCAGAATGCAATAAGGTCATTGATTTTGAGTATGAATAGTTGAAGTTATGCAGAGATTTTCGCCAGAAGTAAAAATATCCGGTGTTAACAAATTTTGGCGGCATTTTGATTGTTATTGATTTGATTACTGGAAACATAATTCTTGCACATCCTAAGTTCTTCTGAATAAATTGAATTTTCGATTTTGTGTGGCAATTTTTGACACAGTGTAAGTTGCAAACTAAATAAAATAAGTTACAAATGTTTGAGTGCAGTTTTTATTTTCATCCAAAGAAAAACTATAGAAGCTATCAGCATGAATGTAATAATTATGGGAGGCTAGATATTCATCAGACTAACCTAATACTACTACCTCACGTCTTATTACCAAATCCTTAATCCTTTATGAAATTCATCAAAGCTAATTCAATATTCCTCTTCAAGAAATTCAGTATCGACCGTCGTCTTCCTTCCTCCGAGTCTGCATTTATCTTTGAGTCGTCTTGATCTCCTATCTCTTCCGAAAGATACTCATCCCCATTCCTTGCATTTTCTTCAATCAAACAGTTTTCCAAATTTTGATCCTTTTGATTCTGATCTACATATAGAGGTGATGTATCCAAACTTTCTTTAACTGTCTCCGATATGCGATCTTCTAATTTAATATTCCACGTGTTCATTGTAATTCGACAACTATCATCCAAGCTTTTTATCATCAAACTGACAACAGTCGGATTTACAGATTTCTCGTCTCCACCGTGATGCATTTGAACGGAATTGATCAAATCAAGAGTCTCCTCAGCTGATCCATATGATATCGTATAATTCGTTCCGATTGTTGGCCTTTGTACGTCGTTCTCATTCTTATCAGCGTAAAGATCGTAACCAGAGCATGGTTCGACGACATCTACTAGAGAACGTTGCATGTCTCCACTAACTATTGAGTGTGTAGATTCTTCTTTTTCGCCCGATAAAGATAATTGATTAATTGATTCTCTACTAAATCCCAACAAACTGGTATCTCCTTCATATCCCCTTGTTTGAGAATCTTCATGGTCATTGTAGACTCTGAATATTTCTTGCAGATTTTTAGAGTACATATCACCTTCATACTTTGATTGTTCCAAATTGGTTTCCATCTGAGTACCTTGTTCTTCCTCCATTCTCGTAGAAAAACTTCGATCTACATCTGCATCATCAGATATATTCCTTTCTCCTACAGAACTTTAACTTTCCAGTTGGTCTCAGTCATAAGAAATTTCACCAGCTGTCTCTACAGTTTTATCTTCGTCCATGATAATTTTGGACGGAACAGAACGTACTTTCTTCGAGAAAACTCCATCTTCACCCAATAAACTATCTATTTGACGACCTGACATTCGGTGAAAATTCAGTATACCTATACTACAATTTCTCATATATGAGAAGGTAGTGGGTAAGTTTTTATTGAAAAGTCGTTTGTCATCTATGGACTCTAACATATTCTAATTCATGTACAAGTCTCAGACGCATGAACGCCTTACCAGCTTCTACAATTTACGAAGAAGAATACGTTGGGGTCCAGTGTGCATCACGAGACGATTCTAAAGGAATGGCACAAGTCGATATACGTTCAATTGGTTGCGGCAAATATAGGTGAAAAAAATTTTCATTTCTGCATGATAAGGCCAGATCCCACCGAGCTTATATCAGTAGAAACTACCTTCAACATAACAAAATCACTTCAATAAAGTGATCTGCACAAAGTTCAGACCCCAGTCCTATCGAACATGTCTGGGATATTCTCAAATGAAGACTAAGAAACCTGCAAAACCAATCACCGACCGTTAATGAGGTTCGGAACTTACTGTTTGAAATTTGGAACGAGATGAATCAGAATGCAATAAGGTCATTGATTTTGAGTATGAATTGTTGAAGTTATGCAGAGATTTTCGCCAGAAGTAAAAATATCCGGTGTTAACAAATTTTGGCGGCATTTTGATTGTTATTGATTTGATTACTGGAAACATAATTCTTGCACATATCCTAAGTTCTTCTGAATAAATTGAATTTTCGATTTTGTGTGGCAATTTTTTGACACAGTGTAAGTTGCAAACTAAATAAAATAAGTTACAAATGTTTGAGTGCAGTTTTTATTTTCATCCAAAGAAAAACTATAGAAGCTATCAGCATGAATGTAATAATTATGAGAGGCTAGATATTCATCAGACTAACCTAACACTACTACCTCACGTCTAATTACCAAATCCTTAATCCTTTATGAAATTCATCAAAGCTAATTCAATATTCCTCTTCAAGAAATTCAGTATCGACCGTCGTCTTCCTTCCTCCGAGTCTGCATTTATCTTTGAGTCGTCTTGATTTCCTATCTCTTCCGAAAGATACTCATCCCCATTCCTTGCATTTTCTTCAATCAAACAGTTTTCCAAATTTTGATCTTTTTGATTCTGATCTACATATAGAGGTGATGTATCCAAACTTTCTTTAACTGTGTCTGATGTGCGATCTTCTAATTTAATATTCCACGTGTTCATTGTAATTCGACGACTATCGTCCAAGCTTTTTATCATCAAACTGACAACCGTCGGATTCACAGATTTATCGTCTCCACCGTGATGCTTTTGAACGGAATTGATCAAATCAAGAGTTTCCTCAGCTGATCCATACGATACCGTATAATTCGTTCCGATTGTTGGCCTTTGTACGTCGTTCTCATCCTCATCAGAAGCGTAAAGATCGTAACCAGAGCTTGGTTCGACGACATCTACTAGAGAATGTTGCATTTCTCCACTAACTATTGAGTGTGTAGATTCTTCTTCTTCGCCCGATAACGATAATTGATCAATTGATTCTCTACTTAATCCCAGCAAACCATTATCTCCTTCATCGTCCGTTCTTTGAGGATCTTCATGGTCATTATCGACTCTGAATATTTCTTGTAGATTTTCAGAGTACATATCACCTTCATACTTTGATTGTTCCAAATTGGTTTCCACCGGAGTACCTTGTTCATCCTCCATTCTCGTAGGAAAACTGCGATCTTCATCTTCATCATCTGATATATCCCTTTCTCCTACAGAACTTTCACTTTCTTCTTCGATGCCCATATCATCCAGAATGTCCAGTTTGTTCCAATCATAAGGATAATCATTATCTGGGTCTGCATTTTCATCATTAACTTGCTCTGCATATTCATCGTTAGCTGGCTCTGCATATTCATCTCCCTCCAGGGTAATTTTGGCCGGAATAGCACGTACTTTTTTCGAGAAAAACCCTTCCTCGCCCATAACACTATCCATTTGACGACCTGACCTTCGGTGAAAAATTGGTGTTCCTATACTATCTTTTCTCATATGTATGAATGGAGTGGGTAAGTTTCTGTCGGAAAGTCTATTATCTACTATGGATTCTCTGATATATTCCAGATCATGTACAGGTGTCAAAGGCATGAACGCCTTATCTACTTCCAGAATTTGCGAAGAAGAATGCGATGGAACGGTCCATTGTGCATCGCGTGCCGATTCTATAGGCATTTCACTGGTCGATATACGTCCAATTGGTACAGACACTCTTAAACATTTTTCTTGTGCCGAACTTTTCAATTTTGAATGATTACTTGCCAATGCCGATTTTCTTCTTTCAGGTGAATCTAAAAACCAAAAATCATACTTGACACAGTTCTTTACTAAATTTTACTATAAAATGAAACAACTCTCTAGAACCGCTATAAATTATTTAATAATATCTTGCCTGGCCAGTCCTGCCGTATGTTGAGTTGCTTACTATTAATGGACTGATTTCGATATTCGAATTTTCGATAAATTATGTAACCGAATATGAAACGTTCAAAATGTACGGAAAACGGATATACAGGGTATCCCAAATTTGATGGTGGGGAGTGGCAGTAGAGTTAAATAGAATGGAATTTTCGCCAAAATTAAGTACAAGGTTGGGTGCAAAGGTAATATCAGAGAAACATTCCCCCTTCTGATCACACTCAGCGTATCTCTGACGTCACATGCGTGCTTTATTATACAGGTATTCCAAGTTGAGAGGCCTATTAGACGTTTATAGAGAACTAATAATGCTATCGTTCTGAAATTTTGGTAGTTGATTCAGCTGGTCCGAAACTCTATTTTAAAATATTTTCACGTCAGTGGCACTTCCGGTTATCCGAAAACTGAAGAAGATGTACCCGAAAATAGCAGTACTGAATTTCGAATGAAAAATTTCATTACGGTATTCACAGCAATTTCTACTCTTGTTAAGTGTAAAAAATATGATGGAAATGTACAGTTTCAAACAGCAAGTACACGTGGGCTGCGATTCAAAATTATAGTTAAATATGATAATTGTGGAAATGAATATGTTCCTTCCTATTCTTACGTAGGGCACACTTATGAAATAAAAAGATGCTTCATTTTTGTAAAGAGAATACTAGGAATACGTCCCTGAAGCCGACTCTGTCACCGCCCGGCGGACTGACGAGTACGAGGCACTTTCGGGAGATTTCGAGAAAGATTTAAAGGTTTCAGCGCGCCGTATTACGAAGAAATCAGTGTTGCCGTTTCCGGAAGGTTCTCGAACGAAGATCTGGAACAGAGCCGAAGCTACGCAAATGTTCTAGAACAATTTATACTTGTATATAAGAAGAGAGCGCGAAGCGCAGAGAATTGATCGCGAATAAGTGGACAAAGTTTTAGAGATAAATCAAGCAGTATCGATTGTGTTATATAAATTAGTTATTTAGTTAGTGTTATCATTGTTCAGTCAACGTGGAAATTGATTAGTTAAAGTTTTGTAACGTTACAGTGTTTGATTTGATTCCACAAATAATTTCAAGAACTACGAAATGTTGCAATACGAAGGGTTGTGCAAGTTTTGTGGCCGGCTTTCTTAGATAAAAGCAGGTATAAAATATTAGAGAATCACTTGTTAGATTGTATTTAAACCGTCACAGAAGCCTTGATAAAAAAGCTGTAAATGAAGGAAAACAAGCAATGACAACAATTGAAAATGAAAATACTAGTGATTTAACTGTATCAAGAGATGGAACCTGGCAAAAACGTGGATATACATCGTCATTCTTCTTCTAAAATTGGCTATTTCACTGGAAAGATTCTAGATGTAAACATTGAAAGTGCATATTGTAAGCAATGTGAGTATTGGGAAAATAAAATAAATACAACGGAGTTCGTGGAATGGTATGAATTACATGAAGATGAGTGTATTGCTAATCGCAAAGGGTCTTCTGGCAAAATGGAGTTGGATGCGATTGTCGCATCCAACTCTTGGTTTTGGTCTTGGTGGTAGAGGTAAGCTTACAGGAAAAGTAATAAACAGCTCTCCACTTGCTTCAGCGCGCTGATAAGAGCACCAAGAATCTTCACTTTCTGGGCACATACTATGATCTGGAATTTTATCACTTGAGCCGTAGTGATGAAAAGTCGCCACAACCTAACCTTACCTAACCTTAAAACATAGTACTTGTTTTTTATTATTGATAATGGAATTTTCCCAAGTAAAAGCCTCCCAAATTCAAATGTCGCCATTATATATTATATCTTCTATAGAATCACACTGTTGACGTTTTGATAAACCACAGTACACAGTGTTTATCAATACGTCGATAAGCGCCCTAACGACAACACTCGAGAAGGTAGAATGCTACGTAGACAACATCAAATAGATATTTTGGAAGCTGCTACAACAGCTGAAGAAATATTATACGGCCTAGGAATAGATGACTAGGTGTAACTATTTGAATAATATGTATTATTTTACAAAAATTGAGTGTAAAACTTCAAAACTATATTTTCTTAACTGGTGACCATACCTCGTAAATATATATTGTATAAATATAGTGGCCATTTAAATTAAAACTGTCGAATTTTAACTGAGGATTCAGAAATAAGTGCTCCGCAATCTTCTTCTTCTTGTGGTGCCTATCCTGTCCGGATGTTAGCGATCATTCTGGCGTTCATAATCTTGTTTGTTACGGCACGGAAAAGTCCTGTTGTTGATACTGAGAACCATGTCCTGGGGTTCTTGAGCCAGGAGATCCTTCGTCTGCCAGGCCCGCGTTTACCTGGGATCTTCCCTTGTAGTATCCTTCGCAGCAGCCTATCCACGGAATTCTTAGAATCCTACGATAAAGCCACATTTCAAAGGCTGCAAGTTTTTTGGTAGTTGCCTCTGTTAGGGTCCATGATTCCACGCCGTAAAGTAGGACAGAGAAGTCGAATTTTTGTGGTTAGAGTTGGAAATTGGCTCCTAAGCATTGAGCTCATTTTGAAGAACACTGCTCTTGCCTTCTCTATCCTTCAACGGATCTCCTGCGAATGATCCCATTGATCATTAAGTATAGTGCCCAGTGTATTTTGTCACTCCCTGGATTTGTTGTTGGTTGAGTATTAGATGTTCGTGTAGGATTTGATTTTTGCTGATCACCATGTATTTTGTCTTGTTGACATTAATATCTAGACCGTACTCCATTCTCACTTCTACCACTCGTGTCATCTATTGTTGTAATCCAGTCACACTATCTGCCATAATTACTGTATCGTCAGCGTACCGAATGTTGTTTAGTGTTTTACCGTATACAGATCCTGTATACTCGAGGTTTTCTGGCGTGAGGATTTTGTGTATAATTTTTAGGAAAAGCTTTAACAGATGGCTAATAAGAGAAATAGTTCGATAGTCTTCACATTTCTTTGCACCAGGTTTATTAGGTATTATGTCGAACTGTGATAATAATCATTCCTTAGGTATTTCTCCAGTTTCGTGGATGTGGTTGAACATGTTTGTGATTTTTGCGATTGCAGAGTCGTCCACAAGTTTGAGCAACTCAGATCTAACGTTATCTGGCCCAGGAGCCTTCCCTTCTTTCATTTGTCTTACTGCTGCTCTTAGTTCTTCGTTGGTGATGGAGAGCTCTGATCTATCCAATATCTGTGGCTGCTGTGGTCTTGCGTCCTGGTGTAGTTCTGTGGTATATGTCTCCCAGACCTTTATTTTGTCGTGTTTATCTATGGCTATATTCCCTCGATTGTCTATCAGTTTACATATTATTTTGGGCCTATACATGCAAGCCGGTTGCTCAACTTTTTTATGGATATTAAAACAGTCATATTTCAGCTGCATAGCTTCTAATTCTTGGCAATCTTCTTTGAGTTTTCTTTCTTTGGCTTCTCTGAACTTCCTTTGTGTTATGAAGTATTGAGGTGTATCTTTCGCGAATCTTCTTCGTTCCATCATTTGTAGGATTTCGTCTGTCATCCACATTTTTCTTTTGATATTTGATCTGGTTTTAAATATTTGTCGCTTGCACTATTAACTATTCAACTTAGCGTTTCCAGGTCGGAACATACCTTTTGACTGATATTTTCTTTTTGCATTTGTTCAGCTAAGTAGTTGCTTACTTCTGATTTCGTGCTCGGATTTTTTAGCTTCTGCATGTCATACCTGTTTTTCCTTTGTCTTTTCTTCACAGTTTTTAATTTTATTTTTAATTTTTTGATGTACCAACTACAGGAGCATGGTCTGACATTATGTCTCCCCCAGGATAGGTTCTGACAGACGTAAAAGAGTTCTGGTATATAGTCAATCTGGTTTCAAACTATATGTTCTTTCGAGTCGAGTGGCGATCTCCAAGTCTACAACCTTCTTGGTGGTAATTTGAAGAAGATATAAAGCACTGCAAACTTCTTTTCTGCGGCAAACATTACCAATATGTATGAGGATCGACAGAATCTCCGTCTCTCCCACTGCCTATCTTGGCGTTAAAGTCCCCCATTACTATTGTTAGATGGTATTTGGGAAGTCTATTGAAGATGTTTGATATTTCCCTGTAGAATTTTTCAATTTCCTCTTAGCTTTTATCTGCTGTAGGAACATATATCTGAATTATATTGATTGGTACTGGGCTTGCGTTGATTTGTACAAGCAGGGCTCTTTCTGATATTGCTGTCAAATTGGTGACAGGTTTCTGAATGGTTTTTTCGATGATGATACCTACTCCGTGTTGGTGGTTATCTGTACTTGTTCTCGATATTCGCCTATTAGGGATCGCCATCTCATCTCACTTATACTAATGTTTATTTTTAATCTCTTCATTTCCTCAATGACGATATGGACTTTTCCGGCTTGATACAATGTTTTTACATTCATGTGGCTGACCCGGAGATTCTTAGCAGCCCCCGACCATTTAAGATCTGCCGGGGACTGAGGCCCGTGTTTTGAATGTTTTCAGCCATGAATGTGTGACAAAAGAGTATTCGAAACTTCTCATTTATATTTGGGTATTTTTAAGTATTTTAAGTTTTTGTATGTTGGCAGGACTGTCTTTAATTACTATGCCAAACATGTGCGCGATCTGTCAACTAGTTTGTTCACGACAGCTGTTGAAACCAGTCGACCTCAGTGGTACTCTGCGAATTTTACAATGGAAAAGAATATTGAACAAAGAGAAATTGTCCAATATTTCGTGTTTTGAATAAAATTTCCGCGTGCCAAATCGTTGCGAATGATGGAAAAGGCTTATGGAGACTCTGTTTTATCAAAAACACAAGTGTGCGAGTGGTACAGAGCCTTTAAAGACGGTTGGGAGATCGTTGAAGATTTGTCTCGTTCCAGACGAAATTCGACCCCTTCAGCCGAGGATGACGACCAAAAAACCAAGGAAATGGTGCTCGAAAATCATCATACCAATGTAAGAGAGATAACAGTACTGGATACAGGTAGCTGCAGACATGCTGGATCATGCGAACCCTGAGCCTGCGTTCATGGGGCGGATCATAACTGGTGACGAGACATGGGTATATGAATACGACGCCTAACGACCAACAATCCTCGGAATGGGTGGAAAAAAATTAGCCGAAACCGAAAAAAACCTCGCCAAAGTCGTTCCAAAATCAAGACGATGCTGATCGTTTTCTTCAATATTCTTGGTGTGGTTCATCATGAATTCGTTCCGCTAGGTCCAACGGTCAATGAGAACTTCTGTTTAACCATTTTGAGACGTTTCCGTGAAAATATTCGCCGTAAACGGCTGGATTTGTGGCAAAACAATTCGTGGATTTTGCGTGACGATAGCGACTTAATAAATACTATCGAGCAGCCGCCTTATTCGCCGGATCTAGCTTCGTGAGACTTTCTTTTTTTCTCCAGATTAAAATTGCCGCTCTTGGGAACCAGATTTGACTCTATAAACGTCATAAAAGAAAATTCACAGGAGGAACTGTAATTCTTTCCTGGAAGCGCCTAAAAAATGTTTTGATCATTGGAAAAAAGTTGGCACATCTGTATCGCTTCAAATGGAGCATTTTCCGAAAGAGATTCAATAAATATTGAAGTAGATTCACATTTTTGCGTTTTATTTCAAATTTTCGGATAATTTTTTGTGTATTTTAGGGTATTTGCGACTCTACCGAGTAGTCGGAAGCATTCTCTCTTCAAAAGTTTCAGTCTTTCTGCAAATTTTTCACTACGTGATAACCAATATACAGGGTAGCTCGTTTAAAGTAGAACATCTTATATACTATCTTTCTTATTTTGTAATAAGATTAGGTAACACCTATTTCGAGTTAAAACAATACTGCTTAAATTTTGACAGGACGAGGTGCAAAATTTCCAGAAGATAAAGTCGGAATCTGTACCTATCTCAGTAGGAGGCTTGTCCGTATTGGATAAGATCGAATACACAGTGCTTTCCATTGAAGTACCTTTGCCGAAGAGAGTCCTGTTCACAATCTTCTCTGAAGCTTTAATGACGACGCCCACTATATTTCCTGCTTCCTCTTTGATCTATTCAAATCGAGAAAAATTAGATTAGATGCTAGAAAAACAGATTTATAAAGAATTTCAATCTGGACTCACACAAGATGATGTTGTATTCGCACTTTTTTTCCATAAAACGAAACACTTCTGTCTGATTTCCACAATGTTTATTTTCAATACACACGAGCGGTTTCGACAGTTACGTCATTTGCAATCTAGAGCTAACAATTATGCGAAAGAATGTGCTAACTATACCTATTTCAAATGTTGAGAAGTGGGGAGTGATTCAGTTCTAGTTGACTATTAATGGTGAATTTTCTTCATTGTTCATTGTCAACCATTTATTGCATTTGTGGAGAGTTTTCAAATTATTTAATGTAATTATGTGATTTGTAGATTTAAATTTCAAAAACTTCGTATTTGTTATCGGAGAAGAGTTGTTCTTTGAATTTAGATTCAAACTTTCGACCAATTTGTCCTGAGTTAGATATTGGGCTTTCGTTGCATTCAATTCTGTATACTCCAAACTGTTTGAATTTATAAGTTTCTTGTTTAGCATTGAATAGTATTTTGCTTATGTTGAAACCACTGGAAAAAGAGTTGTTATATTAAATTTGAAAAGATGTTGTAATGAGGGAGGAGGGCCAATGTAAGTTAGACATGCGTATTCACTTTCTGGTTTTTGTATAATGGAATGTAGTTATTGAGAAATTTGTTTTTGTTCTATGCGTTTAACTCGTTGGAGTCATAGACGAATTTGGTGGTATCATCTCATTGCCGAAATTTTTTTCAGGTCTCAAACAAAGGGTTAATCTGTTATGTTTAACGAATAGAAGTGTATGTACTTTATTTTATGCGCGCTTTCCAGGAATAGGCGAACCTGTTACACCACATGAGTAAGTGCCTGGGAATAATGAGGTGTCTGCTCACTCGCTTTTTGAAGAAGGCCAAATTGTAGGATGTTGGAACGGAAGCGAGTTCCACAGCGCCCCGACCCTGTGAACGAAAGAATTCTTATAGACACAGGTTCGAGGGGTTGTTAAATGTACCGCCATATGATGAGAACTCCTTGCCAGCCTAGTGTTGCGGCAAAACATGAGTTTTCACGGAACAAGTTCTTCCAGCTCCTTGGAGCATCTTCCGTGGAAGTATCTGTAAAACAGAGAAAGGTCAGCCACTTGTCTCCTCAGAGCCAGCGGTTGGAGATCGCGGGTGATCTGCGGGTGGTCGATGAGGCGCACAGCCCGTTTTACACACTATCCAACGCCCGCAACGAATGTTTGGGCTCAGATCCCTATACATGGGAACAATATTCTAAGCAGGTCAAAACTGCGCCTTATATAGAAGCAACAGCTGAGATGACGTGAAGTATCGCTTGGCTCTGAAAAGAAAACTAAGTTTAGATGATTCCGACTTAGCTATAGCTGATACATGTTCATGCCAGCACAACCCGGAGTTGACCATTATTCCGAGAAGGTGCATCTAATCTTTGAATGCAATTTGTTGGCCTTGAATCATTAGAGGAGGTTCTCCAGCGGGGACCTTTCTAGAAAACGTAGTTGCTTGCGTCTTGCTCGCGTTGACGTTCAACTGACCCCACTTAGATATCCTCTGTAAGTCAGAGTTAAAGTTATTAATTTGTTGACATATTTGATGCTGAGAATCCGCAGCTGTAATCGGCCCGAGACTACTGAAAGACGAAACCAGGGTACAACCGTCTGCAAAACCAAAGATCTTGTTCTCTGTAGATGACAGAAGATCGTTTATCTATAACAGAAACAAGGTTGGCGATAGAATAGATCCCTGAGGTACCACTGCTTGCAACTGGAAACAATCACATGTCATACCGTCGACCACAACTTTTTTGTTGATCTATTTGAAAGAAATTTACTTATCCAACTCCGCAATTTTTCGGGAAACCCATATGCAGCAAGTTTAATCAACAAGGCTGCATGCCAAACCCTATCGAAGGCTTTAGAGATGTCGAGGGCTATTGCTCTAGATTCCCCATGCTTTTCCATGTATAAACATGAGTGACGTAGGCGAGCAGATCGCCATCACTTTGGACATAATGGGAAGAAGTGCAACAGGGCGGTAGTTTTGGGGTAAAGGGCTTCTTTCCTTTCTTTGGGATCGGTTGAATTCTCTATTTTCCAGCTGGTCGGAAAAGTCTGGATTTCATAAGAAATCTGGATCAGACGGTTAATTTATGGGTGCCAGTTCGGGAGCACACTTTCTCAGGACGATTGCCGACATTTCGTCTAGACCAACTGCCCTCTTGCAGTTAAGCTGCTCGAGGGCCCGTCTCACAGTTCGGACTCTAATCTCGATTTCTGCCATGGAAGAAGTTGTAGGTTAGTTGCTGATATTTCGTGTTTCTTTTCATTTGTATAGATTTTTAAGCATGTACCTCAAGGTTGTAAGAAACTTCTGCTGCTCAGGGCCGTCATTTACCATTGGAGGTACACAGTATTCGAGGTATTCGTTACTTTCGAAATGAAGCAATCTTGAATAGGACAGCGAGAATTTTCGAAGCTGCTGCTAAGCAAGCGGTAGAAATATCATATTCCAACCCCCACGAACTATTGCTCGAGACTATAGCTATTACTCTACGTCTTTAATAAATAGACTATAGCACTAGACAATTGAAAATGACGTTACTGTCAAAACTAGTCAAATAAAAAAATTTAATTGGAACATCAAATTCATTTATTTGAACAAAAAAATATTTTATTCATTGCTAGCTACACTCGGAGGCAAAATTAGCGGAACACTCGAAAATTTAAACAAATTCGAAGTCCGATATTTTTCCTAATTCTCAACCGATTTAGATGATTTTTTCGGCAAGTTATAGATCAACTCTTCTGCTTTGTAGAAATTATAAGAGAAAACAAAAAAAATTTATACGGGGGCAAAACTAAAAGTGTTTTTTTTGTCAAAAATTCGTAACACCCTGTGGAATTTCGTGGTCCGAGTTGAAACGTACAATATCATGGTCTGTCAAGACACATCTTCCTACAGTAACGCCCTTCTTGTTTTATGCATTTATCTCTATTTTTACAAGAGATATCCAATTTGAAGCGAAAAGTCACAAATTTCAAGAATTTATTTTTAATCTTGCGTAGGTGCATAACATCGGAGGTTAGCCAAAAAATAAAATCAAAATTAGAGAAGCGGAAATCTAACGAAATGAAAATTTTTGAAATTCACTGGCCAATTTCACGCTCCGGGAGAACTCGAAGTACACTGGAAAAATCGTTGATTTTGCACATTTATTTTTGAATTTTTTTGTGTGACACTATAATAATTATCATTCCTGTCCAAAATTGAGAGCAGGTGTGTATCCTGGCGATACACTCGTGAAATGAAATGAACATGTTGAGAAAAATGTTCATGATGACCAAAAAAAACATTTGATTTTAGTAGCGAGTATGACCCCCCCGAGCTCTTATTACAGCGCGCATACGCTTCGCATACTCCCAATGATGTTGTCTATCATCTGTTGAGGTATGTTGTCCCACTCTTCCACCAAAGCCAATGTCAGCTCTTCAACGTTGCCTGGATTCCGTTGTCGAACCCTTCTTCCAAGAATGTCCCAAACGTGTTCGATCGGGTTTAAATCCGGTGACCGCGACAGCCAGTCCATTCGTGTGATCCCAACTTCATTGAGATATTCTATCACTATGCGCGCAGTATGAGGGCGCGCGTTATCGTGCATAAAAAGGAAATTTTCCCTATGTAAGGAGCAAAAGGCACAACATGGGGCTCCAAGATTTCTGTTATATACCGATGGGCATTAAGTGATCCATTGCCAATAATCTCCAGTTCTGTTCGTACTCCCAAGCATATGCCACCCCATATCATAACTGACCCTCCACCGTATTGCTCAGTTCCTGCGAAGTTCGCTTGATTGTACCGTTCCCCTCGATGCCTCCATATTCTATCTCTACCATCCACGAAATTCACACAATATCGGCTCTCATCACTAAATAAAACTCGTCTCCACTGATTGATTGTCCATGCTACATGCTCCCTAGCAAACGCCAATCTTGCTACCCGATGAGCTCTATCGAGTCTTGGTGCTCTTGCTTGCGCGTATGATCTCAGACCAACTTCATTTAATCGTCTTCTGACTGTCCTCACACTGACGTTAATGTTATCCACTGCTTGTAAAAGGTTACGTGCCAGAACAGCAGTAAGACGAGGATTTCTTATGGTTTGATTGACGATGAAACGGTCATGTATAGCGCGGGTTGCCCGATTTCTTCCTTGTCCTCGCCTCCTCACGTACAATCCAGTTTTCCTGTAACGTCGGTAGGTGCGCCCTTCCTCGATCAATGTAACTGCCCTTGCTACTGAGGTTGGTGGTAAATCTCTCATTCTGAATGAAAAATACCGTTTCGAATCGTAAACAGTAAAAGAATCACAAAACACCGCAACCGATCGAATTTGTATCAAATCAAAGAATGGAAAACTCTCATTCTTTAAACAAGTGCAAATGTGGTCATATACAAAAAAACGTGTGTTGTATTTCATATTTGATAAAAAAAGGTGTGCACATGTGTAAATGAAAAGTTTTATCAATGGTCCCAGAATTCGGTTGTGTATTTTAATACCTACCGACTGTTATCTCCTATGAATTCTAATTTTCACCAAATTAACCAAATTGTCATCAATAACTAATGCAATTCGAACATAAAAATCGCAAACGACAATTTCGACACGCCTGAGTGATAATAAGAAAATTCCAAATTGATAGACGAATTTTAATGACAATTTCTTGATTCAATGGAATTTCTCCAAAATGGTGATTTTCCACTTGAAATTAAATATATTTTGCAAAAATAGAGATAAACGCATGAAACAAGAAGGGCGTTACTGTAGGAAGATGTGTCTTGACAGACCATGATATTGTACGTTTCAACTCGGACCACGAAATTCCACAGGGTGTTACGAATTTTTGACAAAAAAACACTTTTAGTTTTGCCCCCGTATAAAATTTTTTTCAAATTTTTTTTATTTTCTCTTATAATTTCTACAAAGCAGAAGAGTTGATCTATAACTTGCCGAACAAATCATCTAAATCGGTTGAGAATTAGGAAAAATATCGAACTTCGAATTTGGTTAAATTTTCGAGTGTTCCGCTAATTTTGCCTCCGAGTGTATTTTAAAACTTAATCCAAAACATTTGGACAAACAATACTTTTGCTTTTCCAGCATGAATAAACAAACGGCTTGTGGTACCGACTCTGGAACAGGCAACATTAAGTTGGCCATGTGAAAACATGATCCTCTAAGTTCATACCCCAAATGTGAAGTGTTCGCCCTTGGGCTTTGTTGATGGACATCGCAAATGATAAACGCTCAGGATATTGTAATCGTTTGAACTCAAATGGCATATCAGTTAGAGTCATAGGGATACGCGGTATCAAACAAACTTCTCCTTTTGATTTAGCAGTTAAGATCGTAGCTACAATCAAATTTGGTGGATGAATATTTCGCATTATTATAATCAAAGAAACAACTTTCAGATTCAGCAATGGGGTGGCATCACAGCCAGTTCCAACGAATTTAAAAATTCAGTTGGATAGTCCATTGCCTCATCATGATTCATAACACTGTCAATTGATTTATATGTCGTGAATACACCTGGCAGTTACGCTTGAATTTGAAAATTAGTGGCATTGATATGAATGTTCTTCGGTGCTAAAATGTCGCGTTGTCTCAACCAATCATGAGTTCTGTAATTTTGAAAAATTTACGGAAAGACACATTCAATCAATTCATCTATCGATTGAGCAATTGTACAAAACTTGTTCGGTACAGCTGGATCATTTTGTTGATGGATACGCATATTAATGTTTAGTGTCAATTTTTGTACATATCTCCTAAGAACTAATGACTTCAAACAGGCATTTATTTCATCAGCAGGAGTTGATCGAGGAATGACAGGCAATGTTTGACGAAAATCAGTAATATTAAAGCAGTTCCAAAAGCTGTTGATTACCACGTAATCGTGATCGTCGAGCAAGATTCAGTACAGGTACAGGGTCAACAGATCTATTTCGTGTATTACGTTCACGGTGCGATGCATGTGTTGCTCATTTGGCTGGTGGCATTTTTCCTTCATATAAAAAAGAATGAATTTATTCAAAACAAATTGCTACATTAATAGTGGTGTATCTGTATTTATACATGTGCGTTTATGTGTATAAAAATATATATGACTGTATGTCAATGTATATAAAAATGTCATTGAATAATTCATTTTTGAATCAACGCCCTTCCATCTGTTATAGAAGAATGAAACACCCGTATGCACACAATATGTTCACATACATTCAATTCAATGCATCAGTTCACAACTTACCGTTTGTGTAAATTCGTTTGACAGTTTAATTCAAATAAAGCCTGTAAACGATATGAAACACCGACAGCTCGCTAAAAAACTGAGAAAAGTACATTTGAACAATTCAAGACTCACCATTTGTATGAATGCACTACAACAATATGTACAAAGCAATGATTATCGCTGACAATTTGCTTTAATCGAAGCACGCCCAAAATGAAAGGCCGCATAAATGACATAATATCATGCTTGTACTGTCAACAATGAAAAAAGTTTCAATTTGATAGCATAATACCCATGTGAAGAAATTTTCAATTTTACAGCAAAATCCCCAACAACAAAATAATCCGCCATTTATTGAATTCATTTGTTACAAAAAATGTGATAAATGAAGAACCGCTGGGCCGATTTTGTAAAAACTTTACATAAACCATCTCTGCCTTGCAAAACGAAAACCAAGTAAGTCAATAACTTGGTTTTCGAGATTTTCACACCACTGGATTCCTCGTAAAAAGGTCTGCAAGATGCTTATTTCAGATTTGAAATATATCAATCCGTTGAGAATTTATGAATAGTTACTTTTTAGGACGCAATGCTTTCTTGATTATAAATTATAAAATATCGATCGAAAAACCAAGTAAGTCAACTTACTGGCAATGGATAGACAAATCCTCCAGGAAAGTATAACGTCTTACCCTCTGAATTGAATAACCTACACCAATCAGAATGCAGAGTAAAATCACATGATTTCTTATTTCGCGTACTTAAATCATACTAGTGTGGTGGTTCTGCAGTTGCGGAATGTCGATACAAGTGGAGAGCCTTAGATTGAAATCAGAAGTCATACAATGCCACAGATGCCAGCTATTTGGACACGCCCAGAGGAACTGCCACGCTTCATTCAAATACCTTAAATGCGGGGACGATCACATGACAGCTGAATATAAGAAGCCAAAGACATCAGCACCGAAATGCGCCAACTGTGGAGGAGAGCATCTATCAAGCAACGTCAACTGCCCAAAGAACCCGAACAACCCCAAGAATCGACCGACGGAAAAACTCGCACCAGCGCCAGCACTACCTATGAACTTCTGGACAAAAGGGCGGAGGAGAAGAAAGCTACCGGCCAAGCGATGAGGACCGAACGCAAAGATGACCAGAAACCAAAGGAGGAAAAGAAAACGACTGAAACAAGAGGACCCCAGGTGACTAGCGAAGACGAACTAGCGATGATCCTAGGACGAATGGACATCCAATTCAATGCGACAAATGCAACGACAGAACAAAAGATGAAATTTTCAGAAGAACAAAGCAAGCTCATTCAGCTATTCAACAGGAAATAGATTTACGGAGAGACAATTTACAATAGCATTCTGGAACGCAAACTCAATCGCCAACAAACGACATGAACTGACGACCTACCTAGAGCAGAAGAAAATCGACGTCAGCGAAACCCATCTCAAACCAACGAAGGATTTCAATATCAGGAACTATACGATATACAGGACCGACCGACTAAAGGGAAAACAAGGAGGAACAGCGATCCTAGTGAAGACAGGGACAAGGCACGGCGAGCTACCACGCACCAATTCAAAGAACATAGAAGAGACAGGAATAAATCTACAAACAACGAGGGGAGAGCTGAACATCTACGTATTCTACAAACCACCTAACAACGCCATGAAGGAAGAAGACATCAAAGCCATATTCAACAGCAACACGCCAACCATCGCAGCTGGGACTTGAATGCCAACGATTCGGACTGGAACAGAAAGGAACAACATCATCGCAATAGGGCCAAGGGAACCAACACACCTGCACGCAGCCACAGGAACCATGGACATACTGGACATTGCACTCATGAAGAACATAACATGGAACTACGAGATGGAAATGGAAATCAACACACTGGAAGAAATCATCACACAACTAACGACGAAGACAACCTACCAGATGGAAAACCACAAAAACAAGGAGATCAACCAAATAATGGAACTACAACCGAGGGCAACAGGAAAGAGGACATCCCTAGTACAATGGAAGAGGAAACAACAGGCCAGCATAGATGCTCCACAACATAAAAGAATGAGGATAACCAACCAGTAGAACCCCAGGACAAACCAAGGAGATGTAAAACAAGCGAGATGAAGAGGAAAAAGGATAGAAATTCGACCCTCACCAAAATTCAAGGATCTACGCGCTCGTACGCGTGGTTCTGCAGTATGTCTTTTGACTACGATACGGAGGAGATGTAATCAAGCTCTTTTTCAATGCTGCAATAATGATTTCGTGGAGCGAGCTTCTCTCAAAATGGCACTTAAAACGGCGACAGGTCGAACTTCATCTAGTCTGTCACCTGTTTCGCCAATGGATGATTCGGATGCGCACCCAAATTATAGTCCATCAAACGGAAGACGGAAAGCTGCGAAAGCCGCAAAAAGCTGTTTGTATTTAAATGATGATGGTATCTGGTGGAAACCAACAGAATTTGAACACAGCTCATTTCTAAAAAGAATAAAAACTGAAACACTATATCAGCTGAAAGAAAGTTTGGAATGCCGTGATATACTAGAAACTACTGATGCGACATGAATAATTTAATAAGAATTAACAGTACTGACCTAACTGAACCTAATATTTCAGAGAAGATAATGGAAAGAAGACCAGTTACCAGCAGAATATGTACCTGAATCTGTACCAGAAATAGAAATCAGAGGTGGAGAAGATCAAGTAGAGGCAGAAAATGTACAACCTAACACTGTAACAGAGATAGAGTTACCTCGGACTAAACAAAAAAGAAATCGAACTAAAACAAAGATTTTACTTTCACAATGTCCAAACAGTTGTAGAAAAAACTGCTCCCGAAATATCTTAGAAGAACAAAGAAGAATTATTATTAGTTACTCCAACTCACTCAACTTTGGAGAGAAAAGGCTCTTTATTGGAAAATACCTCAAGAAAATGCCTGTCAAGATCTATAAAAGAGACGCTGTTAGCTAGAAGGAGTGCTTTACAGTTTATACTTTTCCTTTGAAACCAATCACAGCAGAACAGAATGATATTATGCTGAAAGACACCGAGGAGCATGAAGACACAAAGCATAATGAAGTTATAGATCTAGTGGGAATAGACAGAAATAAAGAGAGTATTGAAGAAATCACAAATTCAAATGGAGAAATCGCAGAAAAATCTTTCGATTTGAATGAAACAATGAATGTAAAAGGAAAAGAAATAAAAACAAATGAAACACAAACAGTATGCAAAACAATGTTTTTGCACACAATTGGACATTCATCTGGTGCTATGGTAACAGAGTTTCTGAAAAATCCGGAGTTTCAGTGTGTTACAGATAAAAGAGGACTTGAACATGGTGAAAAGATGAAAGAAATTTCAGAAAAAAATTATAAAAACATCAAAGCTCATATTGAGAGTTATCATCCAGTAGTTTCACATTATAACATGAAACATGCTTCTAACAGACAATATCTTACAAGCGACATCTCGGTGTATAAGATGTGAGAAGATTTGAATGAGAAAACTCCTGCAAAGAAAGTTTCATATGAAGCCTACAGAAAGGTTTTTCATCAGGAGAATATTGGCTTCACTAAACCATCACAAGATGAATGTCTATCATGTGCATTGCACAAGAATCATGTCCACCATGAAAACGTAAATGAAGGAAATGATGCGAACTGTGAAATTTGTCGAAACTATGAAATACACAAGAGAAGGTATACTGAAACAAGAAAAGCATATGAAGCAGATTGTTCCGAAGAATGGTCAGAAGATAAAGATATTTTCGCAGTTGATAAGCAATGATATTAATAATTCCGAAAATGGAGACTAAGAATTCCTTTTTATCTCGTCTAATATGTTTCAATGAAATATTTGCGAGCTCAAGGAATCATGGACAGAATGTGTGTATACTATGGCATGAGGCTATTATGGGCAGAACTTGCTCCGATGTTGTATGCGCATATTAAAATTTCATGAAGTCTCTTGGGGACGATGTAAAAAATATTGTATTTTGGGCAAACAAATGTGTGCCGCACAAAATAAAAACTGGACACTCTTTACAGCATGTTGTATTCTAGTTAATGAAGAATGGGGACCAGAGACTATTACTTTCACGTTTTTTGAAGCTGGCCATTCATTTATGACGGCTGACTCGGTACATTGGCTGATCGGCAAAAAGTGGAATAAGTCAAAGGAGATATTAGATTTATATGATTTAGTCAATTTAATCAGTAGAAGCAGTAAGTACAATAAACCACTCATTCTCCATTTGGAAGACTTTCTTCGTTTCGAAAACTGTTGCTAAACCCGTGAAAAAGGAGCAGTAAGCAATGGTAACACTGCTGTACCTTTTCTCCGTGACCTGAAGTTGTGTCAATACAGAAGGAATTCGAGATCACTGTACTTCAAATCAGGAAGTAACGGCCCTCAGTCCCCGGCAGGTCTTCAGTGATCAGAGGGTGCTAAGAATCACCGGGTCAGCTATGAAGATTAGTACGTGGAATGTTCAAAGTATGTACCAACCTGGAAAGATGCACAATATTATGCGAAAAATGGACAGACTAAAAATTAATATCCTAGGTGTTAGTGAAGCTAGATGGCCTAGATCAGGGCTACTTACAACAAACAACAAAACAGTCTATTACTCTGGAAACAAAGACAATCAACATATACATGGAGTAGCTATCATACTAGACAAAATATCCAGCAAAGCAGTCGTAGGATTTGTCCCAATTTCTGAGAGAGTGATGATAATACAACTGGAAAAGACCCATACGAAATTAAATTTAATACAAGTGTATGCTCCAACAACACAGGCAACAGATGAAGAACTGAATACCTTTTACCAACAGCTTCAAGAAGCTCTAAAAATAGTGAATAATAGAGAAATTACAGTTGTAATGGGCGATTTCACCTCGAAGATTGGCAGCGGAAGAAGTGGGGGAGTGGTTGGAGATTATGGATTAGGAGAACGAAATGAGAGAGGAGACCGCCTTGTGGAATTTTGTCAAGAGAAGAAGCTAATCATTACCAACACATTCTTCAAACTGCCGAAGAGAAGACTTTAAACATGGCGCGCTCCTTTAGATGGACTTAATGATAAGATCGTTAGAAATCAAATTGATTTCATTCTCGTTAATGAGAGATACAGGAATGCCATTCAGTCGGTTAAAGCATATCCTGGTGCCTAAAAATTCTAAAAAAACCAAAAGCTACACCAAAGATCAACACAACAAAACTACAAGTGCCAAGCATTAGAGAACAAGTCCAGAACAGAATCTATGAAAACTTAAATAGAATACAAATAGATCACGAAAATATTAACGAAGAATGGGAGGAATTAAAAAGAAATATAATTAACCCTTGTACAGAGATTCTAACTGAAGATAAAGAGAAGAAACAGGAGTGGATGACTGAAGAAATATTAAAAATGATGAACGAGAGAAGACTTTATGAAAGTCAGAACACTCAAAAGTACAAACAACTACAAAAGGAAATTAGAGTAAAGATTCGTCAAGCAAAAGAAAAGTATTACGAGGACAGATGCAAAGAAATTGAGGACTTAGACAGAAAATATGACATCTTCAACCTACACAAAAAGTGAAAGAGCTTGCAGGCGCACAGAGAAAGAATCAAAGCACTATTCTTGTAAATAAAGAGGATGAGATCTTAATGAATACAGCAGATAAACTACAAAGATGGAAGGAATACACAGAAGAATTATTTATGGATAACAGAACTGAACCAGAAGAAATTAACACATACTGTGAAGAGATAGGCCCAGATATTACTAAAGAAGAGGTGAAACATGCATTAAAGAACATGAAAAATGGGAAAAGCTCCGGACCAGATCAATTGTCAAGTGATATACTCAAATTAATTGACGACAATCATATCGGTCTCTTAGTCAATATATTCAATAAAGTATATAGAACTGGAAATATTCCAAGAGAATGGTTAGTATCTACTTTCATCTGCTTACCAAAAATCCACATACTAGAGAATGTAGTGATCATCGTACAATCATTCTGATGTCACACACTCTCAAACTGCTCCTCAAGGTTATCCATAATCGAATATACCATAAACTTGGCATGGCTATAAGCGATACTCAATTTGGATTCAGAAGGGGATTGGGAACCCGCGAAGCCCTTTTCGCATTCAACGTGTTGACTCAAAGGTGTCTCGATGTCAACAAAGTGGTCTATGCGTGTTTCACAGCCTATAATAAAGCCTTTGACAAGGTTCGTCATGATCAACTGATAGACATCCTTAAATCAAAACATCTAGATAGTAGAGACGTACAGATCATCACTAATCTCTATTATAAGAATAAAGCTATAATATGCATGGACAACCACACATCAGAAGAAATTGAAATACAACGAGGGGTAAGACAGGGATGCGTTCTATCGCCGACACTCTTCAATGCATATGCTGAAGAAATACTTAAGAAAGCTCTGGAAAACGAAGAATGTGGGATAACAGTTGGTGGAACACGGGTAAATAACATAAGATATGCGGACGACACAGTAATCTTAGCGGAGAGTATTGAAGCTCTGCAGAGACTAATGACCAGAGTATCTACTTACAGTGAGGAATATGGGTTATCACTAAACACAAAAAGACAAAATTCATGGTAATCTCAAAGAACAATCCAGTAAATATTAGTCTAACTATAAACGGCAGAAATGTAGAAAGAGTGGAGCAATATACTTACCTTGGAGCTATGGTGAACAGCACAAATGAATACACCCAAGAAATAAGAATAAGAATAGAAAAAGCCCGAGCCAACTTCATAAAAATGGACGTAGTAAAGATCTAAGTATGGCATTAAAACATCGTTTAGCTAAATGTTATGTTTTCTCTACTCTCCTTTATAGAGCGGAAGCATGGACAGTGAATGCCGCAATTCTTAAAAAGATTGAAGCATTTGAAATGTGGGTGTATAGGAGGATTCTTAGAATATCATGGATGGATCAAGTAACAAATGCAGAGGTTCAGAGACGCATAGGCAGGGAAAGAGAGGTTGCTAACACACTCAAGAAACGTAAATCGGAATATCTGGGCCATATTATGAGAGGTGAAAAATATAAATTCCTACAGCTGATTATCCAAGGCAAAATACAGGGAAAACGAAGTATAGGAAGGAGAAGAATCTCATGGCTGAGGAACCTGAGAAAGTGGTTTGGATGCACTTCGAACCAACTTCTTAAATCGGCCGCTTCTAAAGTAAAAATAGCGATGATGATTGCCAACCTTCTACTCGGAGATGGCAGTTGAAGAAGAAGAAGTACTTCAAAACCGGAATAGATAGTCTGGAGTTTCAGAAGTCAAATTTTTCAAAACCAAAATTCAAACTTCAGTCGCCAGTTAACAAATCATCATGCCGGGGTCTGAACAAGGACAAAGAAAAGATTTTGAATGAACTAACTGCCTATATGCCCGCTAAGAAACAGTTGTTCTGGAAATCTGTCCTACCAGTATCTGACATAGACGACTTGGCCCACTGTGGGGACGAAACTCAAATTGAAGAAACCGATCTATAGTTACAAAGTTTTCATAATCTTTTTACCTATTTCTGTATTTATTTGAAAGTTCATTTGATGTTCAATATTTGTTACTTTTGTGTTCTGTTTAATAACTGAAAAATTAATTCTTTGTTACGTGTTTCTGCAATAAAATATTCAAATGTAAATTGACTTACTTGAATTTTGTCTTGAATTTTTCGACTTTCTTGTTTTATATTTTGTAAAAGCTTCTTGCGGATGTGATAATCCGAAATCTAGTAACTGAAAGTGAGCGTCCATTTTCAATTTGGCGCGAAGAATTTTGAATTTAATCCGCCGAGTGAATTTCTAGAATTGAGAAGTAGTAAATGTTCAAGTTCGAAGCTTTTATTTAGAACACTTTTTGAGTAAGCGTAATCTCTCTTATTTGCATCATAAAAATAATTCTGCCGAAAAGTTGGAAATTTAGAGTTACTTGGATTTTGCTTTGTAGGGCAGATCTACTAAATAGTCCGAACAAAGCCTAAACATTTGGTTTGGATAGGTGAGCCCGTTCTTGAGTTATAAAATTACAACGAAAAGTGGTATTGATTTTTATAAATACTGATAAAAATTGTGGAAATCAGACAGAGGTGATTTGATTTATATCCAAATGAATTTCCTTAAAATAAATCCATGAAATAGTGTGTTGACAATATCTTTAATTAATTTATATTAGTGGTTCACTAACCTCGTTAAGACGATTCTCCTTGGCTTCTGCAATGCTTTGAGCCAAACTGGTGTACCAATCGATTTCAGAACCAGTACTGAATTTCCGTAGCGACTCTTCGGGTACCAAGAAGAACTTTTTCTCTTTCAGAATAATAACGTTGCCTTGGTCGTACGTTGCCTCTAAAAAAACTGCACTGGTTTGGGTGAAATCGTGTCTGTGGTTGCCTTCGGTGTAGTCGGTACTGCTTATTTCGTGTTCGCTGATATCGACGTCTGCAATGATTGGAATGGTTTGTTATCGACGCACGGCGACAATGAACCTCGCAAATCTCTCCCTAGCCGTACAATTATGAAGCGTATCGCCAGAAAATCTTTCCTTGGCGTTGTTTTGCCGCAAAGAACAATTGGTTCCTTTCGTTTTAGTGATTTTGGGCTTAGCAACATTTTTCGCCCAGAACGGATAAGGCTCTTGGAGTAACAACAGTTTCACTCGATCGACATGAGTTAGGTGTGAAAACGGCGGTGGGCGCAATGAAAATTGCGATTTCATCGGTGGAACTCCCACGGCTGAAAGCAAAAACGAATCTTGCTCGACATTTAACTTTAATACGGAAAGGAATATCAACTTGTTGCTGAGCCACTCTAGGCTCTAGGTTTTCATAAGTATAAATAACCTTTGACGATAACTGACATACTTGTTGGTTATTTTTGCGAAAACTATTGGATCTACACTATTGATACTCTGTAGAAAACGTTAGAAACCTAAACAGAATGTGTACATTAACAGAATCTCCAACATATTAGGACCGCAACAAAGTTCTCGCTGTTTTTTTTTTATGAAAATACAACTTCATTGTGAAAAATGATTAAAATGAATCATTCAAAATATTGCCCATCGCTATGTTCGTCTTTTGAGGCTATCCACGAATCAAGCCATTTTTCGAGCTCTTCATATGAGCGGAACTTTTGATCAGCCAGACCATGTGCCACCAAACGGAACAAGTAATAATCGGATGGTGCAATATCTGGGGAATATTACGGGAGGGGTAGGACTTCCCATTTGAGCGTTTCCAAGTAGGTTTTAACGGGTTTGGCAACGTGAGGCCGGGCGTTGTCATGCTGTAGAATTACTTCTCGTGTCTCTCCTCCTATTGTTGCCCTTTTTCGCGCAGTGCTTTACTCAATTGCATCAATTGAGTTCGATACCGTTCCCCAGTGAAGGTTTCGTTCGGTATCAACAGCTCATAACAAATAACACCGACTTGGTCCCACCAAATACATAGCATAACTTTCGCAGCGTGGATATTCGGCCGAGGCGATGACGTAGAAGCATGACCGGAAAATCCCCAAGATTTTTTTTCTTTGGATTGCTGTAATGGATCCATTTTTCATCACCCGTTACCATGCGATAAAGAAAACCCTTTCTTTTTTGCCGCTGGAGCAGTTGTTCACTGGCGAAAAGCGACGCTCAACGTCTCTTGGCTTCAAATCATAAGGAACCCAAATTCCATGCTTTTGAATCATTCACAACGCATGCAGTCGCTTGGAAATGGCCTGGCGGGTAACTCCTAAGGCTGAAGCAAACTCTTCTTGCGTTTGCCACGGATCCTCGTCGAGTAATGCCTCCAATTCAGCGTCTTCAAAGATTTTTGGCCTTCCTACACGGGGACGGTCGTTGACATCAAAATCACCGTTTTTGAAGCGACGAAACCAATCCCGGCACGTTGTTTCACTTAGAGCAGCATCTCAGTAAACTTTTTGGAGCTCTCTAAGTGTTTCAGCTGCCGTTTTCTTCGAATGAAAGAAGAAAATCAACACTTTCCGAAAATGACGATTATTTGGCACAAAATCAGACATTTTCTCTCAACTAAAAGTCTTCTTCTTCTTCTTTAAATAGGACGATGTCCTGTTTTTCTGTTACAGCCCCTGCTGCGAACCGGAGCTTCAGCACTCATGCCATCGCTTTTTCGGCCTTCCTATGGGTCTTCTAGTGTTGGGTTTTTATGTTTTTGCCCACTACGCCATACGTTCGGGGCCCATTCTGTCTACGTGATCTCTCCATAGGCGTCGACGTGCTCTTGTCCACCTCACCACATCCTGGACACCTAGCTCCCTTAGCGTATCCTCATTCCTTATTCTATCTCTTTATTCTTATTCTTAACTCCGCCTGGGTTGTCGACAATGGGTGGATTGAGTAGCCCAAAGTCGACTTCACTGCCGGTCCCAAGCCCGGATAAAGGAGGAGGGTTGAAGGGCAAGGTTAGCACCCTACCATTCTATAAAAAACTAAAATTGCTCCAAGAACTGTTACAACAGCCTCGGATGACGGACGGATTAACGATAACAACATGGCAAGAAAACGGTATACACGATTATCAAAAAAGAAAAACGTCATGCGACTAGCATGCTGGAACACTACATCGTGGAACACAAAAGACCAGGAAGTAATATTGGAAATAGAGAAACACAAAATAGACGTATGTACAATTGCAGAGACAAAGAAAAAGGGCAAAGGCAGCATGAGATACCAAAACTACACACTATTCTACAGTGGCGTAGACAAGGACCTAAGAGCTCAAGCGGGTGTTGGTATACTAATGCATAGGAAATTTGAAAACGCAGTCAAAGAGGTAAACTACATCAATCAAAATATACTTCAACTAAAAGTATATGACGCAAAAACAAAATCACTAATGTGTCACAATGGTTTGTTTACCATATGTCCAAGCTTAATTCAAGACGTTCTTGATATGTAAAAATCGAACAGCGATTACTGGTGGAGCCATCTATTGACAAACAGCGAGAACTTTGTTGCGCACCTAATATAAACTTCAAATAGATGATGAGAGTCGAACATGGAGTTCATAGTGAAGAATGAGTTGAATTTTATGTGTGATTTTCAGATATTTCGCTATATTCTCTCTACTGAAGTTTTACTGTGTGATGAAGAAACGGTATATTTCGCTACTACGAACTTACATTTCGTGTCCTGCATCATTATTATCCCCTATTCGATGTTCAATCGAAGCTTAAAAAATTATTATTGAAATCTTGTATGTTGAGAAATGGACAATCTAAAAGTTGATATTCCTCTCCAGTCAAAAGATATGAAACTGTCAAAGGAGATTCGTTTTTCTCTAGCCAATTGGACAACTGAGATCGATAACTAACTTAGGACAGTAAATATTATGGTAAGGTTTTTAAATAATTAATTAAAACAGTTGGCAAAGTGTTTAATAAAATATAGAGTAAAAGCTTCTTATTCGCGTTTTCGCTATTCGCGGATAAAAAAATGCGATTCAATTCATATATTCGCGGCTAAACATTTTTTTATTCGCGGATCTAATGGGCTTATCGATACATCACGTCGTCAAATGAACTAATGAAAAAATGAAATATACCTTATTTCTACTATGCCTAAAGTATGTTTTTCATCGCCGCTGCATTGGTTTGACTTTTTCTTTGACATAAGCCGCCTCAACGCGGTCGATGTTTTTGATAATATAAACAAACAAAATGCTATTACTCAATGTATAAAGTAATGGTTTTTCCAATGAGGTTTCATTTTAAATGGCCTACTATTTCGGTATCTGTCACTTTTGAAGCTGTCAGTTTTGGACATTTGACAAGTAGAAACTACGCCATTTATGAAAATGAAACGATACACGCTTCAACAGCGCACTGAAATTATTAAAATTCACTACAAAAATGGTGAAAACTTCGCAGTCAGAGTTCGCAAAACTAAAACGTTTTTGGGTCGTCGTGAAGCACCTTCTCCAAGGGCAATAGTAAAACTGGTGGGAAAATTCTAGTCGTTGGGACAATTTAGTGATGGGAAGAATCAAAGCCGTGAACTAAGCACAAGAACAACTGAGAACATTGCTGATGTAGCCGAAAGTGTTGAAGAAAACCCAGGTTTATCCATTCCTCGTCTTTCTTTGGAATTGGGCAACGTCATGACACCGTATTTTGCATAAGGCTTATAAAGTTCAGTTAACACAAGAACTCAAGCCGGCCGATCATATTTGCAGATTGGGTACTTGAAGTCCATAGAAATGATACGGATTTTCATCGAAAATTCATCTTTAGTGATGAGGCCCATTTCCACCTCGGTGGCCACGTCAACAAGCAAAATTCTCTCCTCTGGAGCTCGGAAAACCCAAGAGTTGTTGTTGAAAAGCCTCTCCATCCTCAGCGTGTCACTGTTTGGTGTGGTTTTTTGATTGGCGGTGTCATTGGACCTTACTTCTTCGAAAATGAGACTAATGATTTTTTATGGCCAAAATTGGAGGGGAACTATCTGCACAACGTTTACTTTCAACAAGAGGCCGCTACGTGCCACAAAAGCAATGAAAGCATCGCTCTTTTGAGAGAAAAGTTTCCTGACCGTGCTATTTCTCGAGATAGTGATCACAATTGGCCGCCGAGATGTTATGATTTAACACCTTCAGACTTTTTCCTTTGGTGCTACGTGAAAGGTAAGGTCTATGCCAATGCTACACAATCGATCCAAAACATTAGAAATGGAATTCGTCGAGTTATCGGGGAAATACAGCCGATATTATGCGAATTGGTATTAGAAAATGTCATGAAAAGGTTATTGTCCTGCAAACGAAGCCGTGGCGGCCATTCGCCTGATCGTTTTCCATTATTGATGGCATACTTTTCTTTTAGTAATGAAATAAACATATTGTAACGTTTCTTAGTTCTTGAAATTATTTGTGGGTTCGAATCAATACTTCAACGTTACAATATTGTATATTGTATATTGTATATTGTATGTTGTAAATTGTATATTGTATATTGTATATTCTATATTGTATATTGTATATTGTATATTGTATATTGTATATTGTATATTGTATATTGTATATTGTATATTGTATATTGTATATTGTATATTGTATATTGTATATTGTATATTGTATATTGTATATTGTATATTGTATATTGTATATTGTATATTGTATATTGTATATTGTATATTGTATATTGTATATTGTATATTGTATATTGTATATTGTATATTGTATATTGTATATTGTATATTGTATATTGTATATTGTATATTGTATATTGTATATTGTATATTGTATATTGTATATTGTATATTGTATATATTGTATATTGTATATTGTATATTGTATATTGTATATTGTATATTGTATATTGTATATTGTATATTGTATATTGTATATTGTATATTGTATATTGTATATTGTATATTGTATATTGTATATTGTATATTGTATATTGTATATTG
The DNA here is from genome assembly GCA_013387265.2 of Cryptolaemus montrouzieri. Classification (NCBI taxonomy): domain Eukaryota; kingdom Metazoa; phylum Arthropoda; class Insecta; order Coleoptera; family Coccinellidae; genus Cryptolaemus; species Cryptolaemus montrouzieri. The sequence continues at coordinate 7,838,915 of JABFTP020000144.1, read as the reverse complement.
TATATTGTATATTGTATATTGTATATTGTATATTGTATATTGTATATTGTATATTGTATATTGTATATTGTATATTGTATATTGTATATTGTATATTGTATATTGTATATTGTATATTGTATATTGTATATTGTATATTGTATATTGTATTACATAGTACTTTAGCCTACTACAGGAGGCTAAAGTTCGACAATCACAACCTAAGTAGGCAAGACAGACGACATAGAAAAACAAAAAGCACCGTTGAGAGAACGTGTCATAATTCTCATACAATTTTGTCATTAAATTCGTTCACGGAGTAGTAACATTTTGGAATCAAATATTTTTTGAAGGATGATCTGAATTGTTGCAAAGGTAAGCTTCTTTCTTTCCCTGGTAATTTATTGAACATTACCAAACCCGCGTATCCAGGAGTCTGCTCGAATTTTGCAGTTCTATGTCGAGGAATCAGGAAGTTTTCTCCGTGACGTGTGGAATATTCATGGCAATGCCAATTCCTGACAAGACTGTGAGAGCGCTCTCTGGTACTAAACAGTAGTCTCTACATATAGATGCATGGAAAGGAAAGTATACTGATCCGAACAAAAATATCTCTGCATAAAGTTCTCCTACCTAATCCGAAAATATTCCTGTTTACATTCTTTGTACACGAAATACCCTTAAGGAGTTAGCACAATTACCCCACCAGGTGACATAATGCCAGCGAATAATACAGTCCTACCAGTCATTTTTCATCCAGCGACGATCTAAGTTGGCGCACAGCAAAAGCAGCGCAGTTCACCTCCTTACAGACGGCTCCCAAATGTGTCTACCAAGACAGTGTAGAGTCAACCTCTACCCCCAAAAATCTGACCATAGGAGAAGCTAGAGTCTCCGAACCGTCCAAAGCAAACACTGAACCAGAATGAAGTCCGTTCCCGAAATGCAAAATAGTCGTCTTCGCAATGTTCCATATCAGGTCATTATGGAAACACCACCCAGCGAATGCATCAGAGACACTTGAAACAACCCCCGCAAAAGCGTCAGAATTCGGCGATGAAACCGCAATTGATGAATCATCCGCAAATTGTACTAGTTCAGATTCAGCAATATTCAGCTATATACTCGATTTCAGATCGTTTACATAAAGGATGAACAACAGCGGTCCCAGCACCGAGCCCTGAGGCACACCAATGTCACTATCCCTCTCAGTCGATATGACACCTCCCACTCTTACCGCCTAGCTCTCAGATATGACATCAACCATTCAAGCGTGCAGCCCTTAAAACCAAAAGCACAGAGCTTTCTCTCCATAAAGTCCAAGTTAAGGGAGTCGAAAGCACGAGACAGATCTAAAAAGAGAGCCGAAATAGGCTCACTCTCATCCATTTTCTTTGACACATAACCGAGAAATTCCGCTACTGCCCCCTCAGCCTACCCACCAACCCTCAAACCGTGTTGGCATTCACACAATAATTCGTACTTTTCTAAGTATGTGGTGAGTCTATAGACCATTAATCGTTCGAAAATTTTGGATATATTGTTGAGGAGTGAAATAGGACGATAGTTCCGAATCTCTTACTAATTTATTTACACGTAAACTGAATAATTATAACTAATTCACAACACAATCGATACTGCTCTATTTATCTCTAACACTTCGTCTACTTATTCGCGCTTCGCGCTCTCTACTTATATGCAAGTACGACTTGTTCTAGAACATTTGCGTAACTTTGGCTCTGTTCCAGATCATCGTTCAAGAACCTTCCAGAAACAGCAACACTGATTTCTTCGTAATACGGCGCGCTGAAACCTTTAAATCTTTCTCGAATTCTCCCGAAAGTGCTCCGCACTCGTCACTCCGCCGGGCCGTGACAGGGTCGGCTTCAGGGACGATTGGATATCGTTACAATATATTGATTTTCCTAAAAATACTCGTTGTTTCCCAATATCAAAATGAAACCTCTGTGAATGCCATTTATAGACTTTCCGTCCTTCGATAAGAGCCGCTTTGCGTTTTAATTGTTCAATTTTTATTATTCATTTAAATTTTTTATCATCTAATTAATTTTATATTCATAATGAAATGCTTGATCGTTTACGTCTTCAAGAGTGGTTTGTATCCATATCACGCTCATTCAATGTTAAAGAGTCAACTGTACGATCGATGAAAAAATCCGAATATGAAATGGAGTCGTCTATAGCTTCAACTTCACTGTCAGTATGATGCAGCACTAGAAAAAATGGAAGTGGCGTTATCATGGTATGGTTCGAAGACCGAAACCAGCATAGAGTGTCCCTGAGTGGTCCAATTATCCGGGAGAAGGCATATCGCACATTTCAAAGGACCTAGTGGTAATTGTGGTAGTGGAAGTTTTCAAGCATCGAAAGGTTGGTTCGATAAATTAAAGGTTTCAGCGCGCCGTATTACGAAGAAATCAGTGTTGCCGTTTCTGGAAGGTTCTTGAACCATGATCTGGAACAGAGCCAAAGTTACGCAAATGTTCTAGAACAAGTCGTACTTGCATATAAGAAGAGAGCGCGAAGCGCGAATAAGTAGACGAAGTGTTAGAGATAAATAGAGCAGTATCGATTGTGTTGTGAATTAGTTATAATTATTCAGGTGCTACAGCAGAAAGTTATCCAGAAGAATTTGCAAACCTAGTAGCTGATGGAGGATACAAACCTGGTCCAGTATATAATGCAGACGAAACTGCACTGTTTAGAAAGAGAATGCTAAACAGAACATTCATCTCCAAAAGCAAAAAGTCTGCCCCTAGATTAAAAGCAGCAAATGATACAGTCACTACAAGAACGACCTGTCAGAGTTTTGGCGTGCTAATGAGAAAGCGTAGTTCACAAGCGTTATTTCTTGTGACTGGATCTGGAATCGTTCTGTTTCATAAGTTGAAACTTATTCAAAAAATAAAGTTTAGGATTTAATGATGTTCTAGTTTTGGACAATGCACCAAGTCATCCTCGTGAACTTGAAACTATGCATCCATGCATGGAATTTGATCCTGATATAAATGTTATTGAATGCTGAAAGAAATTAGACATAGCAAAATGTATCTAACATAGAATCAGTGGTAGAACTGAACCCATACAAATTGAAATCATGCTGAAAAAAATTGTGGTCTGTTCTGATTGCGGTGGACGACGAAGAATCTGTGCGAGTTCAAACTTTAACTCCAGTCATTGCTGAAATTAAAAATGGAATAGGACGAGGTTAGTTCGAACAAATAGAATCAACTGACATTCAGTTGCTTGAGTCGCAAGATGAAGATTTGACTGAAACCGACTTGGAGAAAATGTCAAATTTGCAGCCTATTGAAGGCTTCAACAAGTACTGGAAACGTGACATTTAATTTGGAAAATCTTAGTGGAGGTTTAAAAATGGCTAATAAGTTTTGTGCTTTCGTTATGAAAACTGATCCGTCTATGAAAAGAAGTAGTATTTTCAAGGGGCAAATTGTTACTCCCACTGCTGAATACCACTGTATATTGACTTTTTGAAAAGTCCCAAGCAAGCAAAAATATATATCCAGATAATAAAGGGAAGGAGATGGACGTTTTAGAGATGATGGAAATCACCTCCACTCGTAGGAGAAACCAGCCAATTTATAATGAGCAAACAGACATCGGTCTATTTCCTAATGTAAATGCTGTTATGTTTAAATAAAACTACTCATTTTGTTTCTCAGTATTGTATTACTCTTGATAATGGGCCGATAACCCGAAACTTATGTCGATTATTTTGATCTATTTTCGTGAAACCTTTGCCAAGTATCTTAATTAATCATTTATTCTTTTTATTTCACCGAGTGTTGAACAAGAATTTCATATTTTGTGAGGTTTCTATTTATAAGCACTTTAAAAAAGATAAAAGAATATTAATTCCATTAGGCTATGTTCAGAAAAGGTGTAGGGTAATAAAGGCTCATTAAATGTTAAAATTTTGTTATTTCACATCGGGCAAGGTACAATTGCAATTACGGTCGACCATAAAGAATCCCTAGTACATAACTCAACACAACCTGTGAAATCTATCCTAGTTTTTCTCATCGATACGTGATATAGTTGTCCTCGTCTATATATAACCAATTCTCGAATTCCATTCAAAACCTCCACTCAATGGCATGGATGAATTTGAGTTATAGGGTTCCTTTGTCAAAACAAGGTTGTTGATCTCGAAAATAAAAACTAAAGTATAAATAATTCGTTATCAATGTCTTTACAATCTTGCTTCCTAATCACCCGCCACCTCCCTGCTATCTTCATCCTCTGATGGCGAAACTTCGGCACCTATATTCACTATAACTATGTCTATAAGATGGTCCTATTTAATTCCCTTCCTCAAGCACGTGGGCTATGTTTCCAAAAATATATAAATCAATCCACTTTCACAATAATGTCTTTCTTGACATAGAAGGGGTGGCAAATTTTTATTTAGATACAAACTTTCGTTGTTTTTGGAGTTTCTGTGTGATACTGAATATAAAGGTATCATTCTTGAATAGAGAATTAGAAGACCTTTCCAAAGATATGTCACCCGACCCACTACCCTATATGAATTTTGACTTAGGTACTGCTGAGGGAAAGAGGCTTGCTTTCACTAAATCCAAACCAAGTCAGAAATTGGTCCCCCTTCAATCAAAAATTGACGTATCTCAACTTTTTCCGCCAAAACCAGTCCATCTTGAGATAGAGAGGATGGCAAATTTTCGTTGAAACATACTGTATATATTTTTCATCAAAAATAATCATCAGCATTTCACTGTGCATTTCAGTGAGTCTTGAATGGACTGTGATGGACATTCATCATTTTCCCTGCTGTTCTTCGTTTCATTGTTAGTGAGGCTATTTCCTTTCTCAACTACTATAAACCTTTGGTTGACCACTTGGGCGGCTGCTCAGTTAGTGCGCAAGCATGTAGCCCAGAAGCTTGTTTTGAATCTGAGTTCGAGTCATGGATGAAGTCCTGAACCAAGCTTTGATACATTGCAGCGAGGCTAAGTCCATAACCACTAAAAGCCAGATAGCTTGTAATCCTAAGAGGTGGCAGTTATCATTGCACAGTCTAGATGAGTGGTTCAGACTCCACTATCAACTATAGGTTCTCAGAGCAACAAACAAACGATTATTCATTGATTTTCCCATCGCATAATCGTATATTTCATGATGTTCGAAGGTTTGAATAGACAAAACTAATTCAAGAGATAAATCAAGCATCTTTATACAGGGTGTTTACAAAAGACACGACAATATTTAAGGAGGTGATTTCCGAAGTAATTTCATGAAAAAATACTTCGTTACCGATTTACAGGTTGGTGAAGTTGGATCGAAAGATGCAGTTAAATTTGAATATTTCGTAAACCGCTTGAGATATTGAGGTAAAATTTTGGGGGTATCGAAAACTTTCAAAGATACATAATTTTCAACAGCAAACAATATTTTGGACTCACCAGTGGTATGGTATGGGTACAACGCAGGCTAGGACGCTACTGATGTTTTCAAAAATAAAAAATAATAAAATTTTTGAACTTTCTAATCATTTTTCAAGAAAAAAGCTCTCACGACTTTATTGTACGACACAAAATTCTTGAGTGAAAAATGTTAAAAAGAATAAAAAAAGAAAGTCCATACATTTCATTGTACGACACGTAGTCTTCGATTAAAAGAACTATCGTAATGTTTTCTTTTTATCATTAAATAACCTATGTTTGAAAAACAAAAGTTTAATTCAAGGGAAAAACAAAAACTTTTAAGTATCACCAATAACTCTTAAAAATCACAAGAGCTATTCAGTGATCTCTTCCCTCTCGGATGCAAGATTCCACTCCTCTTCTCATTGATTTCCAAACCACCTGGATTTGTTCTTATCGAGTTCCACCCAGCGATGATTCAATTTGTTAAGTCTTCAACGTTTGCCACGGTAGTATTGTGAACCAGAGACTTCATGTGACCCCACAGGAAAAAATCGAGGTGGTTTAAATCTGGGGACCGTGCAGGCCAAAATTCAGGTCCGCCTCGACCAATCTAGCGGTTTCCATACCCTTGAGTTAGAAAGTATGAGCAAGCTGAGTAAAATGGGCAAGTGCGTCAGCGTGTATAAACCACATCGGTTATTATGATTATTATGTAAATTCCTTATGGAATTTCTCAGAAAACTTGCTTCAGCATAAGAAATTGAGGAATTTGAATCAACTTACGCATTGACAATAGGTGATACGGGCAGGAAAATCGGTAAGAAGAAGTGGTTGTACGCGTTGTACGTGGAATCAATACAACAAATTTTCAGAAAGAATTTGCCAAACACTTCCATTGCTGGCACCTAGAGCAATTTTTCGAATGGAAGTACCAGGATCGTATTGAATTATTATAAGAACCTCATTTTCCAACTCTATAGTTCCTACTTCCCTTGGCTTTCCTGCTTCTTCATATCGTCTTGATGTGCCTTTTTTATATAGGCGTTTTCAAAAGTTTTTCTATCGGGAGCAATACGATTTGGAAATCTTTCAATGTACAACCGCCGCCGAGCTTGTAATGCATTTCGGTCAACACGTCCATATATGAAGTGCACGTCGGTCATCTAGCATTCGTATAACGATTCATGATAGCCGATTTGAAATTGAAATTCAATAGATTCAAAATTATCGAGAGACAGAAACACTCAGATGAGACTGACATTAATTATTTTTGAGCACATCTTTGACCGAGAAAAGGTATTAACAATGGAATGCAAGGATTTTTAGAAAACTTTTCAACATTTTTTAACTCAAAAACTGGGCATCGTACAAAAAAATATCAGGAGAGCGTTTTCTTTGAAAATAATTGTAAAATTGAAAAATATTCTTTATTTTTGAAAGAACAGTAGCGTCCTAGTATTTTTCTTCGAGAATAAGCCGCGTTGTGCCCATACGCGCGTCATTGGTGAGTCCAAAATATTGTTTCGTATTGAAAATTATGCCTCTTTGAAAGTTTTCAACACTCCCGAAATCTTACGTCAATATCTCAATCACCTCCTTAAATATTGCCCTATCTTTTCAGACTCCTGTATAATACAAGTGATCTAACCTAATGAAATATAATTTAAAAAGTTTCTCGCACTTAACTATAAAGGGTGTCCTTTAAAATCATCTTTTTTAAAGTGCGTATATCAAATGTTCCCCAGTACTTACCCCTGTCTCCATAAGGTGTAAAGCCATCGTTATTGGATTCGCAGGTGGAACGTGAGGTTGATTTAACAGAATAGGGATGGAAATGATTATCGGTAACTACTGGTTGGGTACGTCCAGCAGAGCGTTTTTCTTTATAACTTCTACACGCCCCTTCCCCTGCGCATTTACACCTAGCTGTAAGAAATGTTAGTTTTCAATGTTCAATACTGAATTGAATTTACACCATCAAATTTATCCACACAAAAGATTGGTTACTGCAAATGGTATTGGCTGCTCGTGACCATGCAGAGCTGCAGTTAGCATCAGTGAATTATATAATCCAATTTGATCGACTTAAATAAACACCTATCGCTACTCTTGATGATCATCCAATATTATAAATTTAATTCAAAAAATAAGGAAGCCAAGAAAATTGAAATAAAAAAAGAGATCATCATTAAATCATCTTAGGCGGCCACATCTGTGGCATGACAGGCTTCATCTCCTCCCAGAGTTAAGAAAACAAAACGGTTGTCTGTAAAGTCGGTTTACTGACGATAGTTGAACGTGAAAGCGTCCTAAGAAAATACTGATGGAATGGTTGCATTTTTCAAAAGAAAATTTTACTTTTATTTGTTTGATAGATATTTTGTATGGATATAGAGAAGAAGGTAAATGTAAATCACAATTGAATTGATCAAGTTGCATTTATTTGTAAGCATAAATACAATTATGTCAATGTTTTTATTTTTTTTACAATGTACAACTTTTATTTACAACTTTTAAACATGTGTGATATTTAACTTCTTACAATTTGTGTTATTCTGTTGAGAATAGGACGATGACATTTATGTTTGAATTTTTGAAATCATAGCTACGCTCGATAGTTATTTCGATCGAATAGTAAAGCAATTGATTTTTTACTCATCGTGAAATAGTTCTGTTAACTTAGTTATAGCATAACCTACAATCGCTGCACTAGCGGACTGATGCTATTTATTTTAATAATGGAAGCACAATATATCACTGAACACATATTTAATATCGAAAGAGTCATTACCTTTATCGTCGCTATAAACAATCGACACAACATTCACTTTTCACTGTACTTCATACTTGACGAAAACATGTAAATGTATTATTGTATAGTAGCTATCCACGCGGACGCATCGTTCACTCAAAAGATGGACAGATGGCGAACGCTGCCGAACGCGGACTGTGCCTCTTTGGTGCTCGTTCCGCGCTCTCACTTGCACTTCAAACCTTAAAGGGAACGCATCAGAGCGAGGTAACGCCGTATGAGTCATGTTTTTTCATTCGTACAGCCGGCTCCATCGAATTATAAGCCGTTGTCACGTCAAAACATTTAAATGTTTTGTCGTGATGATTAACACGACTTTTTGACGTGACAACGTCTTATAGTTCGATGGAGCCGGCTCCACGAACGAAAAAACATGACTCATGCGGCGTTACCTCGCTCTGAAGCGTTCCATTTAATGCTTGAAGTGCAAGCGAGAGCGCGGAACGAGCGACAATGAGGCACAATCGACCTCCGCATTCGGCAGCGTTCGACATCTGTCTCTCTCTCTCCTACTTGAGTGAACGATGCGTCCGCGTGGACAGCTGCTATACAATAATACATTTACATGTTTTCGTCAGGTATGAAGTGCAGTGAAAAGTGAATGTGGTGTCAATTGTTTATAGCGACGATAATTGTGGCGATAAAGGTAATGATATATATTAAATATATGTTCAGTGATATATTGTCGAATATTCGTGCTTTCGTCATCAAAATCAAAATTTTCTTTTGAAAAATGCAACCATTCCATCAGTATTTTCTTGTGACGTTGTCACGTTCAACTATCGTCAGTAAACCGACTTTACAGACAACCTATTTCTTTTTTCATTGAGCATTTTTCTCATTGTTGTACTAAGGTCTGCATCTCTTATTAATGAGCTGCCACTAATTAGAATTCTTAGTGAGCTAAAGATTGCAGTTTAGCAATCACTTATGAATATCTATGGATCAGAAACATATAGTAATTGGTGTGGTTTAGAACAACGAAATACACTCCCCACAAAAATTGTCGCATCACCCTAATTTAACGACAATACTATATAAACTTGGTTGGTCATTCAAGAATCGCTTGGTAACTTTCAGAAGTGTAAAATAAGAAGATATCATTCTGAAGAAATGATTTTATGATCGAAAATATCAACAATTTTCGAGTTAATGAAAATTAAAAAATTCTACCATCTTCAAACATTCGCGAATAGACCAATCAACTAGCATCGAATGGTTACTAATCATTCTCAAAATCGATTATTTCCTCCCCGGGCTCTAATTACTGCCAGTATACGTCTCGGAAGCCCCTAGAACAAATTTTCGATGTACTCTTGAGTCACTGAGTTCCAAATTTCAGGAAGCAGATTTTCTAGTTGTTGGAATGTTCTACAAGGCATTCTACGTTGCTGAATTTGCCACCCCATGTTGTCCCAAACATGTTCTATGGGATTCAAGTCGGGACTTCTGGCTGGCCATCTTTAAATATCAATTTCGGCATTTTGCAGAAATTCTGTAACTACTCTAGCTGCATGGGGCCGAGCATTATCATGCATACAAATAAAGTTTCCTCCAATCAATAGGCCAAAGGGTACAACATGGGGTTCAAGGATATCTACGATGAATCTGACGCTGTCATTCTTCCATTATTCACTAGGACTAACTCAGTTCGACCATGGAAAGAAATGCCTCCTCACACCATTACTGAGCCCCCTCCGAAGTTTTCGTTTTGCCGGATATTGCTTTGCTAATACCGTTCCCTAGATCGTCTGTATACAGGAATGCGTCTATCATTTGATACTAGACAGAACCTAGACTCGTCGGAAAAGCGAACATTCGACCATTCTGGAATACCCCAATTTGCATGTTCCCTCGCAAAGTGAAGTCTTGCAACTCGATGCTCTCTGGTGAGACGCGGGCCGGTAGAAGTCATTCTAGGTCTGATATCGTCTTCTCTGAGCCTGTTCCTAACAGTTTGCAATGAAATATGCACATTTCTGGAAAGTTCAAGTTCATTTTGTAGCATTCTAGCCGTACAGTGCCGAACTCTTAGTGCAGTTAAACGAAGCCAACGATCATCAACTGGTGTTGTTATCCGATTTCTTCCCTGTCCGGCCCTTCTTCCATATTCCCCTGTTTCGTGGTACCGATTCATTGCTCTTGAAATAGTGCTTTGGTTAACATTCAACAAGTTAGCCACGTAACGTTGGCTTCGCCCCTCCTCTAGAAGTATTACAATTCTTACCATTTCATGATCACTCAAATAGCGTCCAGGACGTTCAGCAGTCATTAAAATAAATTCTAAGATTTGAAAATCAACAAGAAACACAGAAAAAAAAAGATATTTTTCCCCTCATATGTCCAAAAACATATGTTGACAAAAAAACTGCGATCGAGCTGCTTAATCGATTGTGGAATTCAGAATACCAGGTGATGCGACAATTTTTGTGGTGTGTGTATTTGCTTTGTTCACAAGTTCTTATAACTAATTGAATCAGTCGGAGAAGTTTGGGAATATATCTCCACAACTCTTAAAAAATTATCGCAATACTTTTTGGAGAATTATTTGAAAGCATCCATTTTTCACGTGTTCTTCTTGCATATCATATTTCAGGGATGAAAAAGTGGGGTTAGGAGAAAATTTCAATCAAAAGAAGGAGAGAATGAATTCGAAATCGAAACAACAATCGTTCGAACGATCAAAAAAACGACATTCCAAGATATAAAAACCTCCAACGAATTGATACAAGCAGGTTGTGGTATGGCCTGATGTTGTGAATGGGTATGCAATACTAATGAGGTTGAACAAAACTTAAACTATAGTCTGCTGTTCCTATTCATGGCTAGATTGTATCAGTACTATTCACCCTGGTTGGCGATGATTATGGGGAAGGATATTCAGCATTCTATGGAAGGTTTAATATTACTTCCTGAATAAAAGTCTTCAATATGTTTACACATATAGCAATGCTTAAAGTACAAGTACTAGAGCGTTAGCTGATTTCGAGCACTGCAAGTAGCAAGCACTCTGAGCAGCGTTACGGTGAATTATCAAACTAGTTTGGCTTCTTGAAGTTTTCTTCGTTTGACCTTTTCTTTGTCTTCATCATTTGCTGGTAGATCTAGTAGGCTTCTGTGTCGGTTCGTTGGACGACGCCAATTGTAGACACATACATGTGGTGATCCGGTTTTTAGGATCGAGCAATATGAACTAGATAGAATGGAAATTTCGCCAACATTAGGTTAGGTGCAAAGGTAATATCAAATTGAGAAGTTAGACCAAAACGATAACTAAGCAATTCAAATTTTCACAAAACTATTAATGAAAATTCAAATTATGGTGTGATGAAATTTAGATTCTTATCGCACCCAGCGTGAGTCTGACGTCACATGCGTGCTTTATTATATTGTTTGGAAGATATTTGATAATGAACAACGAGCATTTATTGATTATTTAAACGAGAAATATTTGAACTATTTGAGACTTCTTGTTCAGAATTTCCTAGAATAACCTTGAAATATGACAAACATTGGAAACCGTTCACCGAAGCCGGCGTAAATAATACCTAGCCGCAGATAAAGAATACCCCTTTTCTTGTAATTGCGCGCGCACACAATAGACAGCTGGCATCGCCTCGAACCTTCGAGATGCGTTTCTTCCTAGAATATTCTACTGGACTATTTATACCCGTGCAATCTCCGCACTGCAATTCAGTTATATTTCAATAAATAACTGTGTCGTTAAGTTCGCGAGTGCGGTTGTGCCGCGTGTTACAATTGATTTTATATTAAAGTGCTTAGTCACTCACATTTGTGTGTTTTAATTGAAAGCAATACCAATACTCCACCTACTGTTCTTCTTTCAAAAAAACTACGAAAATGGACATCAGGAAATACTTTGGTAAGTATAAGTACTTTCACACGCCAAGTTTCATATTTTTACCCCGTTGAATCCTCATTATTATTTAATTCACGAAATCCGCCAAATCCAGCAAATCACAGGTACAACAGCACTCGATGAAGCCAATGAATCATTGAAAACTGAGAATGCAACTGCAGGACTTTCTCACCGTTGCACTGTCAATCACCGTGAAGGCTCAAAAGGCTTTTTGAACTATGAAAATCAAAGTCAGCAAAAACGGAAAAGGTTGGATCTAGCGAGGAAGAACCTAGAAGAAGTCGGATATACCAGATGAACCAGGTTTGGTGGCAAAAAACGAGGTGATAGTTAGAAACAAGCCTATCAGCTGCATGCAGCAGCGACTAGGAATACTTTGGTATACTACCTTTGGCTTATTCCAAAGTATTGATTTTATTTGGAGCCGGTTGTTGATATATAATTGACTTGCGTCACGTCCAGGATCAAATACACACCATTATGGACATGACTTGTGACCACCGACACAGCGAATAAAACACCGGAGACCATCTACAACGACGTGCATCAACTTGTTGAAGAGATTGAGGTCGGAATAATTCAACCGAGTATAGTCAGGAAACAAATTCTTCAGACCAAACCACCCACAACGTCAACAGCAGACTACTTAAGAGCGGCCATCTTCATCCGTGCATAGACTCCTTGCTATAGTCACTTTCTCCTCCGTACTTTGACCAGCATCAGTTGCCATTTGCCCTCGAGAAGCTCCACCCAAAACAATACAAAAAGGAACAACATCCGTCGATGCCCTGATAGAAGTGAGAAAATTTCATCAAATTAAGACACTCCACAATGAACTGGAGTTGTGGATGCGACATTGGGCTGGGAGGAAAGTTGTCGATTTTGTGACTGCATTTCAGCATACATCATTTTTTTTGGGCGTACAACAGGTTATACCTAGCGCTGCCTTGTACAACAGCCACAATCGAACGAACATTCAACACTATGCGCCGGATTGAAACATGACTAAGGTCCACAATAACTCATCGGATTCGCTTTAATAACCATTCTCAGGAGAACTATAAAGAACGGTGTTAACTTTGAAAAGATCAAAAGATTATTAAATAACAAAACTCACTGAACAGAAATGCAACACAATTCAATAATACCTATCTGTTAAATCATAAATATTCCTAGCTGAAGTTCTCGTGGAACAAAAGAATATCGTTCGTAAAGTAGTGCGCTAATTTCTTGTCATCTATCTATCAATTCAATGGACAATTCAATTACTACAGCTTAAGATCCACATGGTTGATAAAAAGTAATCATACCTGCCTTTTTCTTGATTCCTTTAATCCTTATATGGAAATCAAGCTTATCGGGATTATTTTGCCGGTGGTCTTGTTCATGAAAACTTTCTATCACCTTTGTAGTTTTAGTCCTTCTCCGTTTTTGTGGAAAACCTTATGATAGAACACATATCACTATCAAGAATTGGAGTATCGATATTTATTATACCTTCATTGGACGTGCAGGTTTTGGCTGCAGATACATAAGCTTCTTTGGTAATCATTGGACTGCTTTCATGGTAACTGAAAAGATCAACGTGATATTGGATTACGGTACCCTTAAATCTTAGTATTTCAAGTCAATAGGCCAGATCGTTACCGTAGAATAGGGTCACTTCAGACGTTTGAGTGTGCAAATAAATACCCCCACTATTAAATCTAGTTCTTCATACTTAGGAAATGGACAAATAATTTCTGGATAACGCATGGGTAAAAAATCTTCTTTCTCGACATCAGAATCTCACTGTAACACTGAGTCGAAACATAAAACGAAGTCCAACTGAGGTGACTACAACCAATGTCAAAAAATATTTTCTTGGGCTAAAGAAATCTAGTGAAGGCATTCAGGTGGAAAATTAATTTCTAATGTCTGTGATGACCCAGGAAAACCAAAGGTAGTTTGCAAATGTGGAGCAAAACACTGCGATAGAGTAATTGATTCTTCAAGAACAAGTATCAGTGTTATAATGACTGCATCTGTTTAGAGGAACTTTCACCGCCATCAAAAGCGTATAAGGCAAAGCATCGATATGAAAAGTGGGTGGAAGTTAGACTTCCTGTTAGCCGCTACAGTATAATCAGGAGCGAAGTTTCGACAAATTCTGCTACCGTACTTCAGGCAAAATCATGAGAATAAAGTTCTAATTGGCGACAACCTCTCTAGCCACATAGATGTTATACAGGTCCGTTGAAAACATAACACAAGATTCATTCTTCTTCCTCCGACGTATGCCAACGTCTGAATGTTGCGTACTTTGCACTAATTGAGAAACATTGGAGGAGAATACTAACAGAACCTAAAATGAAGCGAAAGGGGTAATTCCAGAAATCTGACTTACCCACACTCTTACAGCAGACATGTTTTATATGGCTTTTGAGCTTCAGGAGTGTCTCTGTTCAACCCAGAAGTCGTCTTGAAGAGATTGCCTCTTAGGATACTAAGACTCCTAATATTCGTTCAAAGGCCAAAGGAAGGCGCATTCCTCGGGATTTTCCCGAAAATAATGAGCAGCATACCTCTGAACAAACTACTGAAAAAGTTGAAGAACTATTTTATCAGAGTCTTCATCTATTAGATCACTTTTCCCAAATCCAATTTACCTAACTGACAATTGCGATTCGGGGGACAAGCTACCTCTGACTACCTTGAAGTATAAAATGGAGACTGCTTGATTAATATGCAGATTCTAAAGCTGATCTCTTTGATTTAATTAAAGTGCCTTAAACTTCCTGTTCAGAGTACAAATATAATATAGGATTAATTATAGAGGAGTTAAGAAAGAAACTGGTCAACAACCAAATTTTCTTCACTTTTCCTCTGATTAATTGCCGAAGCATCGTTCTGGCCATGGATATACTAAAAATTGTGAACATGATCCGTCTGAGAATTCACCTAGTGATATTAGTTCAGAATAAACATATTCTGACAATGTTCTTTCAATATTTATTCTTATTTGTACTTTTATATTATAACAAATCTTGTTACTTGAATAAAGAAAACCTTCCAATTCATAAAAGTTATTTCATTTCAAATCTAACATATATATATATATATATATATATATATATATATATATATATATATATATATATATATATATATATATATATATATATATATATATATATATATAATTACAATGTCAAACGAGGAAAATGCTTTGTAAATATCATAAGCACCACCCAAAGTCAGCAGCTAGCAAAGAGCAAAGAGTTACACTACCTAAACATCTTGGAGGTCGTGGATTAACTGATTTGAATAATATTCATAGTAAACAGATTTTTCACCTACGTTCCCTTCTTCATGATAAACAGAGAACGTCTAAATTTCATGATATTGTTGTTGCTTCAGATTATAATCTTACACTTCTGAACTTGACAATGCAAAAGGTACATTTTGATATATTTGATGATAATTCTAAAAGAGAAAGTTGGAATAGTTAGCTGAAACAAAAGGCTTGGCAATCTTCACAAAAAATTGAAATTTTTGGTTTTGAAGAAAAATTTATTTAAACATTTACAAAAGATAACAGTCATCAAATCATGTAATATTTTCCGTAGGTTTCTTTCCGAAAAAATAATGAGGTAGAGTCATAGGTTTTCTCTTTAGTTTATACTGCTCAGAGTCTCGTTTCATATTTTATTTATTTGTATATATAATTTTAATATAATTAGCTGACAATTTTATCATATTTATGTTCAGAGCAGTATTCTATTCGATCGTTCATCACTTCACACAAAGAAAACTAAGAATGAGTAACATGCAGTGTTACTTGACTAAGGTCAACTGGATTTTTCCGGGGAGAAAGCCTCTGACACTACTCGTTGGTACATTGATGTCATTGTCTGATGATGCTATAGTTTGTATATATTCTGGTAGAATGATATATTCTCATAACATTTAACGTTATCTTAATATATGATTCCAAGATATGTTTTGATCATAATCATTGCCTGGCAATGGTATAATGGGTGGTGGATTAATATTTTCATGAGCAGATACATATATATATATATATATATATATATATATATATATATATATATATATATATATATATATATATATATATATATATATATATATATATATATATATATATATATATATATATATATATATATATATATATATATATATATATATATATATATATATCAACAGTGTCCGAAACCATCCAGATATGTTTGAGAAATTATTTCTGAAGCATTTTTCGAGGTCTCCGAAGCCACCTCGAAAATCAAGTTGACTTCGGAGAGCTAAAAAATTTTTTGAAACGATTTTGGGTATGGATGAGACTGAAGCAATAGTAAAATCAAATACAATACCAGCACCTCTAGTAGTTTTTCGAATTTTCGATTCACAAATGAATTATTCTTCAGATAAAAACCAAAAAAATCGTACAAAGTGACCCCATTCCACAGTATTTCTTGAATTGTACATTTTAAAGCTTGCTCTAATACTGACCTTTTCGTTTTTCGAACTGGAAGGTATTTTATTTGTTTGAATGCGCTATTGAACGGTATGGCTACATAATAACCACCATGTTGAATCTCATAGGGGCTACATAAAGGCTGTCCAAACACAGTATACATCCTGAAAACATTTTTTCTGTAATACGGGATTGTCAAACAACAATAGATAGTCTTTTATCTTAGAATCCACATTGAAAAATAGAATAAAACTTGATGTACAAGACAAAATTTAATTTACAGGTATTTACTTCAGACTTCAGACAGATACAGAGTGAAAAGGTAAAATATTTTATATATGACCTAGAACATTGGATTAAAAGTGAGTAAAACTACCTAATCCAACCTACCCATGCGGGGTTTGCTAGATCCCCCATTAGGCGCCTCCCCAGGTGGCGGATAGGGGAAAACCTGTCAGATATGACAGGCACCGAGGAGATTGAATACTCGGGGCGGACCAAAATCTAGCATGGTAGCGTATGATCCAGAGTGGGCGGCTACCAACAGCGTCTGTAGTCGTATGGATCGGCTGAAGTTTAAACTCACCAACCCGCCTGGCAAGCGTGATATTTTAATGCCAAAACCTTCCAAACTAACCCAAATGTCGAATTATACCCCAGGCGAGTATAGTCTCTGGTTCTGAATCTCGCACTGAGCCAGTGTCAGTCTGCCTCATGGATTCTGGGGAGGCAATAACTCGACTACACAATTTCGAAAGGACAATCAGAAATCCTCATCTACAAAAGAGGAAAACAAAGCAAGAGATCATCGACATATCTTCAAGGTCGTCACTTATAACATCAAAACTTTGAGATCCCAAGAACATATGCAAAGATTAGAGGAGGAACTGAAACAGATAAAGTGGGATGTTCTGGGTCTGAGTGAAACAAGATTGGAGGGAGAAGCAACAACCTCTACAAATTCGGGGCATCTGTTATTTCAAAAAATAAAGATACAGATAATCACATAGGCGGAGTGGCACTCATAATCAACAAAAGAATGAAACACCTAGTGGAGCAGTTTGTTGCAATATCAGATCGTCATATATGTTGTACGTGAACTAAACCAGAGATACAACCTACAAATAATCCAAATATATGCCCCAACATCTGTTACACAAGACGAAGAGGTAGAACAATTATATGAAGATATCACTACTGCAAAAAATAGGGCAAACGCCAGGTTCGTGATAGTTATGGGCGACTTTAATGCCAAAGTAGGCGAAAATTTGGATGATGATACCCCACACGTTGGCAAATTTGGACTCGGTTGTAGAAATAAAAGAGGAGAAATGTTGATCGATTATTGCAGAAATGAAAACCTATTCTGTGTGAATACCTTCTACCAAGAACCTTCACAAAGACAATGGACATGGCGAAGTCCAAATAATAGTTTTAAAAATGAAATAGATTTTATTCTCACTAATAGGAAGGGAATCTACCAGGATGTCACAATACTGAATCAATTCGATACGGTGATCACAGACTTGTCAGAGGCACTTTCAAGGATAAACACAAAAATAGAAAGAAACAGCATGATCCTCGGAGGGCAACCATACTAAACTTCCGAAGTGTTAACTGAGAGCAAGGAACAATTCCAAAATACACTGAGCCAAAAACTATCAAACAGAAAAATCTTTCAGAAATGACCATCAACGACCTAACAGAAATGATACCAAATAGTTTAAAGACATCAACGAAGAGAATATACACAAAACAAAAAGACACTAACACGAAGATTAGTACACATGCGAAAATGCTATTGTAGCAGAGAAGAACAATGCTCCGGAAGGAAGAAAATTATAAAAAACTGAACAGAAAGATATTCCGAAGCATTCGAAAAGACTAAGTGACTACAATACAAGACTCATAATGGATACTATTGAAGACAATAAGAATATGAAAGTTCTAAAATTCAAGCTCTCTTGCTCTGAAATAGAAGAACTAAAATTAGAACTTCAACAGATGAAAAACCGCAAACATCCAGGCGAGGATAGGATAAGTTGTGAAATGTTGAAAATGGGTGGGATTTATTGGATACCGTGAAAATTCTCTTCAATAAATGTCTTTTGGATGAAAGAATTCCACAAAATGCTGAAGTAATTCTACTTCACGAAAAAGGGGATAAGAACAACCTGGAGAACTTTCGGCCCATCAGCCTTCTTTCACACCTATATAAGCTGCTCACTAAAATCATCACAAATAGACTCACCCACAAATTAGACCTATGCCAACCTGTAGAACAAGCTGGATTCCGATCAGGTTATAATATCATTGATCATTTACAAGCAATACGTACTCTCATCGAGAAGTGTGTCGAATAGAATATTCCCATCTAGTTGGCTTCTATAGACTTCCAGAAAGCTTTCGATCTTATATAAACGTGGGCAATAATGAGATCTTTAGATAATTCAAGAGTCGACTCTCGGTACTCAAATTTGCTGAAATACATTTATGATCATGCTTTCATCACAATTCATTTGGATGAGAACAAAATAACAGATAAAATCCGCATAGAGAGGGGAGTACGTCAAGGCGACACTATTTCTCCGAAATTGTTTACGCTGGCCCTAGAAGACGTCTTCGAAGGTTTAGAATGGAACAACAAAGGAATCAACATCGATGGAGTACATTTAAACCATCTGAGGTTTGCAGACGATATACTTCTTATTAGTACAAACCCTGAAGAACTCAAAACCATGCTAGAAGAACTGCACCAAAAATCTAGAGAAGTCGGCCTTCGAATGAATCTGAATAAAACGAAAATTCAAATTTCAATTGAGATTCAGGTGATAGAAAATGTAACCGAATACATATATCTAGGCCATAAAATAAAACTTGGGAAAGAAAATCAAACCTGTGAAATTTCCAGGAGAGTGGGTTGCATTTGGAAAACTGGGCTTCGTTTTGAAGTCCCGAAATCTTCCTCTCAACCTAAAAAAAAAAGTTTTCGATTCGTGTGTTCTTCCTGTCCTTACATATGGCCTTGAAACGATATCTCTAACTCGAAGATCAGCCAATAAATTACAAGTTTCACAACGAGCTATGGAGAGAACCATGATGGCAATTTCATTGAGAGATAGAGTGAGGAATGAGGATATTAGACAGAGGACTGGAGTGACTGAAGTGCTAAGAAGGATAGCATAATTGAAATGGAGATGGGCTGGCCGTATAGCCAGGCAAGACCCATCGAAATGGGACAACAAACTGTTCGCATGGAGACCAAGAACTACCAAAAGGAGCGTAGGAAGACTACAGCTCAGATGGAGAGATGACATCCAGAAGATCGCGGGAAAACTGGATGCAAACAGCTGCTAATAGAGAAAGATGGATAAATTTGGAGGAGGTCTATATCCAGGAGTAGATTAATACAGACTGAGAAAAAAACTACCTTAGGAAACTTCGCAGAACTATTATCTAAATCACTCAGCAGGAAACAGATTAAGTAAAGGAAAATCTACCTATTGATTCAATAATATGTTGGAAAGATAATATCTATTGATTTCAAATGATTCCGAAAGTCAATATCACGTTTTTATCTTCAGTTCTCGCAGCGAATTCTCTTTTATGTCTTCTATCGATTCAAAACGGAACCTCGAAGTGGTATTTTGAGTTTTGGAAAACGAAAAAAGTCGGTCGGAGACATATCAGGTGAATACGGTGGTTGTCCGATGGTATTTGTTGAGTTTTTGATCAGACATTCATCCACAACGATAGCCTTATGAAATTGTGCATTATCGTGACGCAAAATCCATGAGTTTTCCTTTCTTAAATCTGGACGAATTTGCTCTCCCAAACGCCGCATAATGCTCAGGTAATATTCTTTATTCACCGTCTGACCTTCTGGTAAGAATTTCGCTTGCAGAACACTGCGATAACCAAAGAAAACAGTCAACATTACCTTGACTTTTGATCGACTTTGACGTGATTTTTTCGGTTTCGGTTCGATTGGGAGGCGCCATTACGAAGCTTGTTGACTGGTTTGCATATCAAACTCATAAACCCATGGCTCATCATCAGTAACAATGCGTTTTATGAATGTGGGGTGGGAATTCACTAGTTCTAGGATGTCTTCAGCGACCTTTACGTGATTCAATTTTTGAGGAAAATTCAAGTCTTTTGGAACTAGACGAGAGGCAACGCGTTTCATGCCCAACCATTCATTTCAAATGTTACGAATTGATTCGTGAGACACAGAAAGTTCATTGCACATCTCTTCAAACTTAAATGACGATCTATAATTACCATTTCCTTCACTTTATCGACGTTAATTTCTGTTGAACATGTTGATGGCCGACCAAAAAAATTCTCTATTTGATATTTTATCTATTGTTATATAGAAATTTCTGTAAGTTCTACCAATATACATCTCACCACAAACAACCACAGCTAAGTTTGTATACATACAGATTATTCCTTCATCTTTTTAATTTTATTATTTTTATGTGTTTGGATAGATTATTATTGTTTCGGAATGAGATGTGTAATTAGAATTCATCCAGGAAATGTTTTAAAATATGGCTACTTTCCTCAATGTATATGATGCTACTATATATGTCTTGTTCTTTAGATTTTGGGTTTCCAATTCTATCATGTTTTCGTTTCTTTAAGTAATTTAAGAACGTTGAATCTGAAAGTTTTTCAGGAAAGATGAGCGTCAGATATTAGGTTGTTCAATAAGTTTTGTCGTTCGATAAGAGAAAGACAATGTTATGGTTCAAAATACACTTTATTATTCAGTATAACCTCCCTGAACATTAATACACTTGCTCCAACGATCGTCCAATCTGTGGATCCCATCACTGAAGTGAGAATCCGGAAGGTCACCAAAATACGCTTCAACAGCCCTTATGACCTCTTCATTTGATGAAAAACGCTTGCCACGCATAAATTTTTTGAGATCTGGAAACGAATAGAAGTCGCTGGGGGCCAAATCTGGTGAATTCGGTGGATGCTCCAACAATTCGAACTTTAATTCATGATTTTAGCCATTGTCAAAATGCTCTTGTGACACGGTGCCTTGTCCTGATGAAAAAGGATTTTTTTCTTCTGCAAACCGGGTCTTTTTTCACGATTTTTTTCCTTCAACTGGTCCGAAAGGTGGCAATAATATTCGGAATTAATTGTTTTACCAGTTTGCAAGTAATCCACAAACAAAATTCCTTTCGCATCCCAAAAAACTGATGCCATAACCTTCTTGGCCGATTTCCGGACACGAACTCGTTTCGAAGCCGTTCACACCATTCTTTAGCCTCTTGTTTTGATTTAGGATCATGGTGATAGACCCAAGTCTCATCCATAGTGATGAATCGACGCACAAAATCCACTTTATCCCTTTTGAAACGCTCCAAATATTGCTGAGATTGTCGCATATGAATGTGTTTTTGTTCCATTGTTAGCGAATGTGGCACCCATTGTGCACACAGCTTTCTAAAACCCAAAATTTCACTTAAACTATGGCTCACGCTGCCTGATGAGATGTGTAGAGCCTCCACTAAATCCCCCTCAGTCAATCGACGATCTTCCAAAACCTTATCCTGTATTATGGCTATGATTTCTGGTGTTAATGCGCTTTTGGACGTCCTTCACGTGGATCGTCTTCAATTCAGCAACCCATCTTTCTACTGTTCTAATTGTAGGTGAACAATCATTATAAACTCTCAACATTCGTTATCACTCTACGATATTCAATGTTTTCCATTGTACAAAAGTACTGTGACACGGCGACACTAAATGGCTTGTAAACAAAGAATGAATTGACAGATTGAAATGAACCTTCACATACTTTCATATGAAGAGTGTACCAACAAAACAAAAACAAATTTGGACTAGTAGCTACACCTTCTCTTATCGAACGACAAAACTTGTTGAACAACCGGTACATCTTCACTTCAGTTTGGAGTTTTGTAAAATGATTTCATGAAATATATAATCTTAATGACAATTTATGCCTTGAGATGATTTAATTTTCTCGAGCAATCTGATTGCTATAGCCTCAAGATTTTAGGCAACAAAGTGCCTATCTATCAAAATCTCACCCTCGAACTCCTTCCGGAATATCCAAAATATTCGCTATATGAGTCAAAATTGCATCCCATGCCTTATAATCCGATTTGATCAGAACAACTTTTTTGGGTGATGTTTTTTTACCATTTGCAAAAACATAAATTATCGTTCTTCCTCTCCTCATTGTTTCAATCAAACAAGGGTATTTCTTCTGGTCATCTAAACTTAGCAATTCGGTTGGATAATATTCAGTGGGTTTTAATTTTATATTAGTTTCCGAAGTCGTGCGATATCTGAAATTACAAAGATTAAATTAGTATAAAATTTATAGATAACGATATAAATCGAACTTGGCAAGAAAATATCACCTCAGACTTGTGTAGGTCATATGAAAACTCAACAAGATATACTTGCTACAAGCCCTGACGTTCAAAAGACATTAGAGTAGTGAACTTTATCCCAAAAGGTAAGGGTTATGGACTTAAAGCCTTGAACTAACTTATGTTATTCACATTCAGCATTTGTGAACCTCAATGAGAGAATAGATCACACTAAACGCTTTTTACAATGGGATAAACTTTGAGAAAACAACTAGCCAAGAGATTATAAGACCAAGAAAATGCTGATGGAAAAATCACTCCGACAAAAGATCAGTCGAAATAAGACTTGGTACTGTGAAATATAAAATCTAAGCTGCGAAAGTACAAAAATAGGGAATTTCTTCGATTTGCAGGCTTTGTGAGGGGATAAAATAACCTCCCATGTGATGTTCACATGTGAACTCATATAAGAAGTTCCATCTTGGTAGTAGACAAAGTTTACAGTTTCTTAATGGCTAGTAATGAATTATACTTGATGAGATGATAATGGATCGAGAGATCCACAACGTGTTATATAATAATAATAGCATATAAGAAATTCTCACCTAACACATGATGAAACACAATGAATAAATACCAGTTGCTTCTATGTCTTATATTTCAGTTACCCAAATTGAGAATATTTCTAGGGTAGCTGGAAATTTTTTCTCAAAAACGCAATTTGATACAAAAATAGAACATCACACGTTGTGCAAAATTGTTAATTATCAAGGAAATCAATTAATTTCAATAATTAAACCGAATGGAGAAAAATATTACAACGAAAATGAAGTATCTAATACTTTTCACAATTTTATATTTACAATACGACAAACACGAATTAAAGAATCCAACATTCGACCCAAGAAACAAAATTACACGGGAACAATAAAATCCATATCATCAAAAATCTAAGAAAAAGATCTCAACAGAAGCTGATAAAGACATCAGCATCATATGCTGACCAATATAAAGAAAGAAATGCAAGATATATTGGAAACACTGAACATGATGATAATAGATTACCTAGCAAATGCAAATGGAAAAAAGAAAAACGGATTCCAATGAACGCTAAATCTTCAAAGTTATACGGACTAATAAAACTGCACAAAGAAGAAGAATCCGCTAGACCAGTAGTAGGTGAGAGGGTGGGGTAGCCCCGGCCGATGGGAACCCCGGCCAAAGTTAGTTCCAGAAAATCCCGCAGACATACATTAACAGGCGCCACGTCAAAATAACGGCAGCAACATATATCCATACGTGCAAATCTATGAGCCGTGTCAGTTCAGTGAACAACGCGTGACAGTCGATCATATACTAGTGTCGGTTCTTTAGTCTGCGCCGCACACTTCTCAAACTCAGTTTTTTCTGTATAATGTAAGTATCTTACCATGACATTTTACTAATTCAAAAAGGTTGTCATTATAGTTCAAAAATATGTTAAATATTTGAAGCTGTTCAAATTGATATTGGCGATAGACATAGACACTTGTTTGTCGGGTAACCCCGGCCCTTTCATGAATGGTGAATTTTTGGATTTACGAATGAAGTATGGAAATTATGAATCCCAGTTTCTCTGTCATGTCAAGTCGTCTGCTTATCTTTATGTTAAAGTCGCTTTTGTACTGCAATAAGGAAGAAATAAGTGTAAATCTGATGTTTTCTTCACAGAAAATGCCAAAATTCAAAGAGAGAAAAACAACTAGAGGAAGTTGGGATGAAAATACTATGAAAGGGCGATCCGGAGTGTTCAGGAGAGAAATCTATCTATAAGAAGAGCTGCTGAACGGTATGGTGTTCCAAGAAGTACGCTTCAGGATAATATAAAAACTATATGTAATAGAGAAGAAACAGAGTTCAAACCGAAATTGGGGAGGTTGGAGCACCCATTTTCCAACGATCAAGCTCTGCAACTTCATGAACATGTTATCGATCTATATAATCGGCTGATGCCACTTACGAAAGCGGAAGTTTTTAATTGGTTAGGCAACTAAAATTCCTCATAGATTCAAGGAAAAGATTTTTAAAAGATTTTTACTACAGCTCTTCGAAAAGATTCCCATATATTGCTCTCAGAACTCCAGAGTCAACCAGTATCGCGAGAGCCGTTGGGTTCGATAAACCTCAAGTAGATCATTTTTATGACCAGCTGTTCCAGCTTCAAGAAAAATATAGTTTTCCAGCCTCGAACATTTACAATGCTGATGAAACGGGAGTCTCGACGGTGCACAAAAATGAGAAAGTTATTTCTCCTAAGGGAAAAAAGCAAGTAGGCAAGTTGACATCTGGTGAGAGAGGACGAAACATCACCTTGATGTTTGCTATGAGTGAGACTGGTTACTTTGTACCTCCTCTTTTCATCTTTCCGAGAAAACGGATGGATAAAGATGGTCGATTGATAATTGGATCTCCACCGGAAAGCATAGCTATTCCACATGAAAGAGGATGGATGAATGGTGAGATATTCCTGAAGTGGCTCCAGCTTTTCAAACAGCACGCACAGCCTTCAAGGGAACACCCTGTTCTTCTGATTCTCGATGGACATGGGAGCCATAAAGAATTGGCGGTGATAGAGTTTGCTCGTGCTAATCACATCCATATACTCAGCACACCACCACACACAACTCACAAAGTGCAACCGTTAGACCGAGTATTTTTCAAGCCGTTCAAGTCTGCATTCAGTTCAGCAAGTGCCATGTGGATGAGACAAAACCCAGGAGCGAGAATTTTAGACTATGACATCGCTTCCCTTGTCGATTCGGGTTTCACTAGGACATAGAAATAGCACAAAATATCCATTCAATAGGGAGCTTTTACTGATTTGGATTTTTTGCCATCATCAATGACCAATATCGAACAGGAACCAGTTTTGGATGATATGAGCAGATCAACCAGCATAGGATCAAAATCATCCACAAGTTCAATCCACAGCCATCCATTAGCGGCACAGCCATCAACTATTTCTACCCAGCAACCATCCACCAGTTGCGCCCAGCAGTCGACCACTACTCAGGCATCACAACCATCAACAAGTGGCAGCATGCAGCCACTTACTGCGACAAATAGTGCAGAGCCAGTTGCATCTACTAGTTTGAATGCATTGTTTCAAAAATTGTCCCCTCTCCCTACGCATACATACGAAGGAACCTATTTTGGACGCTTGATATAAATTGCGTATTGAGGGTTCCAAATAATCGAACCGATGTTGAGCCTGCTGAACACATGGGAATAATACAACGTTACCAGAGATGATGCGTCGCTGAATGGTTTAGATTGCCTATAAATGAATCCAAGCATCCTCAAACAGGAACCAACAATACCCTCAACATGCGAGTCAGATATTAATTTGGAATCGATAATGATACCCAAGTTCCTGATAGTCTTGACCCTTCTAAGATTACTGTGTTCAATTTGATACGAAAACTGCTGGACATGAACTCGTCCTCGGGTGAAAGATATAATCTGGTATTTGTCAGTGTTCAAAGTAATTCTATTCCTCATGCAGTATGCGACAAGTCTTTCAAGATCCTCCTGAAGCAGCTCCCGACTCCCGACCTCATAAACATTTTTAAATCATCAGCGAATAATAAATATTTACAGTACAGAAAACAGTCGCCTATATCATTTATATAGATATTGAATAAAAGGAGCCCCAAGTGAGAACCTTGGGGCACCCCAGAGGAAACGTTGAACGGATCAGAGTTTTCACCCATGATACAGACAAACTGCCTTCTATCATTCAAATATGAGGTTACCCATCTCAGAAGAACCCCACCAACGCCGGCCAGTTTGAGCTTCTCTATCAATATGAAATAATCGATTCTAACGAAAGTCTTTACGAAGTCAGTGTAAATTGAGGGTACCTGTTTCTGACTGTCGAGTGAATCATATAAAGTATGCATAGCACATCAAGTTTGTATAGACAGTCCCTTCATAAATCCATGCTGCTCGGGCATTAAATTAATTTTTACTGATGAAGTAGATGCTTGTAGACTAGGGATTCAAAGCATTTAGACATAATATTCAATTTGCTGATCGGCCTGTAATTCTTGACGAGATTTTTTCCTCGCCCTTATGAATTGGAACTATTGAAGCAATTTTCCAGCAACTAGGAAACACTCCGAGTGAGAACGACTTGTTATATATTATTCGAAGTGGTGTGCACAAGCTCTGAGCAGCACGCTTAACGAATACAGAAGGAATGTTATCTGGACCTGAACCTTTTTTTGAATTTAGATTTGAAAGACCTCGTCCTGACTGAACTGCAATCCTCCAGATGCATCAGTTATAAGTTGATCGAAATCACGATTTGGAAGAGGAGCTTCATAAACACTACTAAACTGCTCTGCAAATAAATTTGCTATTTCTTTTTTAGAATTTGCCGATTTGTCTCCCAGTAACATAGTGGCAAGAATACCAGAGTTTTTCTTGTTTGATGCGACATAACGCCAAAAACGCTTTGGATCATCAGGAAGTTCTCTTTCGATTTTTGAGATATATTTTTGAAATCTGATCTGATCAGAGCTTTGCAACATGATCTGAGAAGTTTAGTTTATATATAAGGAAATTTCCCATTTTTGTGATCAGTGGTATATTTTTCTGAATTGTTTCATTCAGGATCGCGTATAGAGTAGTCAGATTATCAAGGCTACCACGAGAGAGAATGTCAGACCATGGCACACTATTCAGTTGACTATTTATGATTGAATAATTAGCTCTTTTGAAATTTCTAAAACGGATATTTTCTCTAATATATTCCATAGCCTCAATATTAATAAAAAATTCTAACCCTGGATGATTAGCATCTTCTCTGACCAATGGTGCAGAACAGTGCGTTAGCATCTTCTCTGACCAATGGTGCAGAACAGTGTGTGATATCAGTTATGCATAGTATTAGGTCTAAAATTCGATCGTAAGAGTTTAGTACATAATTAAGTTGTGAAAATTGGCAGAATGATACAGAGCCAATAATATTCGACTATTTAGCACTTACATTGTTCGGTTCATAATGTCCAAATTCACTAGGGTTCCAGTCTATGGTCGTACAATTGAAATCATCACACACTAAAGCAATGCTTCTTCCCAAACGATCCACTAAGTTGGATAAACTAGTAGCAAATATATTGCTCATGATTTCAAACTCATCGCCTGGTGGCAAATAAACACAACACACATATACCACCCTATTCTGCACTCGAAATGATATCCAAATATCCTCTGCTTCGCCCTCGAATGAGGGAATCCGCACAGCCCCAAGTCTCCTTACTACCGCAACAAGATATAAAAGCCACAAAACATTCAATAACCTTAGATAATATCAAAATTCGTCATAATTGAGACAAAAGAAAGAAAATTGAAATCACCCTTAATAGCCAGCTTGACATTAATACCTCCCCAATGCTTAATATCAAATTAGGCTAGTATCTATATAAATGAGTTCATTTCCTGTAGTTGACCACTTGAAAATGACCTGACGGTCGAAACCGGTCGTATTTGTGAAAATAAAAGTGTGCAAAGTATAAAAAATATTTTACTTCATTTTCGTTGAGAAAAAATTTTCATAAAATGAATAATCAATATCAAAAATAATACAAAGGAAAATTATTCAGTATGGAGGGGAATATCCTGAGACATTGGAAGAACCTTGAAGTCACTTTATGATGGTTATTCCCAAGTAATTCCATAACTTGAAATATCAAATATACAGTTTCAAAAGCAGAAATCGAAAAATCACAAAAATCTGAGTCAAATACTATTGTTTCTACCTCAAAACCTTCGCATACACTTAAAGCCAGATTCCCTCAGAGTAAAACTGTTTCTGATGAGGAAATGGAGAGGGTGCGTCAGATCTGAACTTTCGTTAACTCCAAAACCACTATGATCGTGGAGCCACATTCAAAGGATTTAATAGATTTACCCGAGATCTTCTTGAGGTGACAATCATTTTAATAAGTGAATTTAAAGAGAATTGCATTTTGCATTAAATCTTGTCCCTTACTGACTTTTATATAGCCTTTGAAATGAATTAAAAAAATATTAAGGTAAAGTCTGTTTGATTTTGGTTCGAATGACCTGATCGTTTAATCAGTAAAAGCAACCAACTGTATATAAATCTTGTATCAAAAATCATTGTGTATAAGTTAAAAGGTATGTTTTTCTTTGTTAAGACAACGATAAAAGGCACAAAATCAATAGTAAAGACTTATGGACAGTACTAATACGCTAATTCCGAACATTCCTAACTTTTGTGCAGTGTATAATTTTTCATTAAGTCTGAACATTATTGAAGAATACCTAAAATTTCCTTCATCTATCAGAAATGCGAAGTGAAATTTTTTGAAACAGAAACTCTAGGGTACAAAATTAACAGGACTAATTTAAAGGTCGAAAACTTATCAACTGAAATGTAAGCATCAAATAATCAGCTTTGACCAGAAAATAAATAATATGTTAAAAAAACCATTTACACAAAAATTGCATAGGAGTTATTTCTAAAAATGGAAATTTACCTAAAAATAAAAAGGACCGTACCCTCCTTTGATATATCTGAGAGCTTCTAATCCGCATGCTACATATTTTCCTTCATGTTCCAAATTGTCGAAATTATCAATTTTCCTTCCATCCAACATTCTCAATACCCGAACAGCCCCAAAATGAGGTTTTAAAGTTCTTGAAAAGCAATCCAAAATGGCATTCCAACCTTGCCTGCATCTTGGATGAATATAAAAAGATTTATACTGGTCACGACCATTAACGAAAATATGAACTCTTTTAGTTTTTAAATAACCGCCCTGCATTTTCGTTTATTGAAATGAAAACATAAATTTTGATTGAGGCAATTAAATGATATAATGTTGAATAGACTCAAACAAACCACAAATCAAATGTCAAATCAAAAGCACTGAAAGAAAACTTCAAAACACAGAAGAGATCAAATAATAAGAAAATATATACAGGAATATTAATCAGTTTCACAGTTCTCAAGACTAGAAGAGCAAACTGCCTTGGTGTGAGTAGGGAGAAATAGTGTCCTTAGTTGTACCCCCACCAACTCCTGTACCATTTGCGCAATGTACGTTCGCGCATCTAACAGCTGGTTATAACTGTCGTTCTGAAACTAGTCATTTTTCACAGAATATCGAATTACGTTCAGTGCGCCACGACCTATTTCCCATCAAAGAAGTTTGCCCTCCTAGTATTTAGTCTTCTAGACAGTTCTATGCAGTTTTCATACAATCTGCAAAACAGTTCTTAAAGACAGAATCTCTTGTACATGATCGAGAATTTAACAAACATTCATATTAAAAGATGACAAAATTGCGTTTTTCATTGATGTAAATTTCGGAAGATAGTAAAATCATCTTCTAACTACAAAAAATCCATGAAGCAACCATTAGTAGTTTGCATCATCAGTAATAGCAACAATAAATGGGTATGGAATACAATTTAGGAAATAATAAACATATTTATAACAAATCAACTTTAATCAAGTCACAAATATACACAAATAAATTATCTAAACCAAATTGTACGTCTATTATTGAATTATTCAAAGTTCAGTATGTACAGGATTTGCAGCTTTCAAATCTGGACTATGCAAGAATATACCTTCCATTGCTTGCCAGTGAACTGAATCTGAAGAAGAAGATACTCCTACTATTTCCATTTGTCCATTTATAGGTCTACCAAAGGTTCTACCTGATGTTGCTAAATACATATCAGTGTCTTCATGCTTCAGCATCACTGTTTCATCACGTAACCAACTATCCCCTGAAAAAAATCAAAGAATTGGTGGTGAATACACAGGTTTGAACTTTGGAAATACCCTCCGAAAATAAAAGCTTAAAATCTTCAATGTCTGTTGAATAAAAGCGGTAACCCTGTCTCGTATGATGACGACTTCTGCGCACCCAAAACGGGTCAATCAGCTGTTTGCCGAACGCATTTGAATTTTATACGGTGTTGTCAAATTACAAACAATTGGTTCGTCAAAATCTTAGTCGTGTTGTTATTTATTATTAGGATATTTGTTAAGTGCGTATTTTAAAATTTTTTTCCGCCGAATATATTAGGTGCGCAACCAAGTTCTCGCTGTTTGTCAATAGATGGCAGCAGTAAGTGCTGGTCGATTTTTACATATCAAGAACGTCTTGAACAAAGCTTAGACATATGGTAAACAAACCACTGTGACACATTAGTGATTTTGTTTTTGCGGCATATACTTTTAGTTGTAATAAAATGTCTGATTTTGTAAAAAAATAATCGTCATTTGCGGGAAGTGTTGACTTTCTTCTTTCATTCGAAGAAAACGGCGGCTGAAGCTCATAGAGAGCTCCAAAAAGTTTACGGAGATGCTGCTCTAAGTGAAACAACGTGCCGGGATTGGTTCAGTCGCTTCAAAAACGGTGATTTCGATGTGGACGACCGTCCCCCTGAAGGAAGACCAAAAATTTTCGAAGACGCTGAATTGGAGGCATTACTCGATGAGAATCCATGCCAAAAGCAAAAAGAGTTTGCTTCAGCCTTAGGAGTCACCCGCCAGGCCATTTCCAAGCGATTACATGCGTTGGGAATGATTCAAAAGCAAGGAACTTGGGTTCCTTAAGATTTGAAGCCAAGAGACGTTGAGCGTCGTTTTTTTGGCCTGTGAACAGCTACTCCAGCGGCAAAAAAGAAAGGGTTTTCTTCATCGCGTCGTAACGGGTGATGAAAAATGGATTCATTACAGCAATCCAAAAAAAAATCTTGGGGACCGCCCGGTCATGCTTCTACTTCATCGCCTTGGCCGAATATTCACGCTGCGAAAATTAATGTTAACCTAACATAACCCTAAATATAAGATATTTAGAAGTTTTTTCATTTGATTATATATTTTGTTTTCAATTTAAATGTTTACTGTAGTTTAGTAGTGAATGTAAGTATGACTGTCCTACTAATTGTGATCTAGGTATCTTTGTTAAATCTAAATGTGTGATTTTTGAATTAAATCTTTGTTGAGACTGGAACTAAGAGTGTAATAGTAATTTTAGTAATTATTATTTTTATATAAGAGGTACCTAAAAGAGATTGATGATTCCTCTAAGTACAAATACAAACCAAAGTATTAATTAGTAAAGTTTCAAAATACCAATACTTACTTAGTATTTAATGAAACGGTAACAATTAAACAAGAACCACGAAGAAAAAATATATGGGAGATGACAACCCAAATTATTGGGTTCATAATGATTCTAGAACATCTATAGATCATAATCGGCATCACTTAGAAAACCGAACTTGTCCATCAGGGCTCTCTCGGTAAAACAGAGAGGGAATTGTTTTGTTGAGTTTGAATATTGAAGGGATTTTGCGATTATCCTTCAGAATTGGCAAGCAAGAACAAGGAAGTGATTATGTTTCAAGAGACTCACACTGCGACGGAAGAACATCTCCGCGAAAGAGGAAATATCGCAGGTTATGTACTTTTTGAATCTCCTTAGTCCTTTTTATGGCCTTGCCTGCTATGTAAAATATTTTCTTAAATTCAAGTGTGTTTAGACATATAAGAGTCAGGTATGATTGTTGACATATTTTTCTGCTGGTTTTCTTTTTCTATTGTTACAGATTCCTGTCCCAAACCCTTCCTTTCACCCTTGTCTATGTCTGGAAATCATGGAGTGCAAGATGAGAATTGAAGTTGCTAAGCAGAAAAATCTTTGGTACTCTCGCTGTTGCACTAGCAATAGGGAACGGTTTCGGTCGAAACTGAAGCCACGGCCGTATATTGAGTTATGTTGTGTATTTAGTGGGGCCAAGTCGGTGTTATTTATTATGAGCTGTTGAAAACCGAACTAAACCATCACTGGGGAACGGTATCGAACTCAATTGTTGCGATTGAGTAAAGCACTCCGCGGAAAACGGCCATAATACGAGCAGAGACACGCAAAAGTAATTCTACAGCATGACAACGCTCGGCCTCTCATTGCCAAACCCGTTAAAACCTACTTGGAAACGCTCCAATGGGAAGTCCTACCCCACCCGCCATATTCCCCAGATATTGCACCATCCGATTTTTACTTGTTCCATTCGATGGCACATAGTCTGACTGAACACAAGTTCCGCTCATATGAAAAAGCTCGAAAAATGGGTTGATTCGTGGATAGCCTAAAAAGTTCTACGGTATTCGAGCTCTGCCAGAAAGATGGGAAAAAGTTGTAGCTAGCGATGGGCAATATTTTGGATGATTCATTTGTAATCATTTTTCCCAATAAAGTTGTATTTTCATAAAAAACAGCGAGAACTTTGTTGCAGACCTAATACATAAAATTTTTTTTCAAGGGGATTTTTATTTTGGAGTCCATTACTTCTTCTGTTTGTCTTCTGAAGCTAACACCATCTATGTTTTTTACTTGCAACTATCTTCAGTATCTACCCGTTTAATACCGTATTTTCAGTGATCCTGAAACTGATCATCTTGCATACGTAATAAAATAATTAATCCCAAACAAAACTTATAATCATCACATTTTATTCATCATTAACATACAATAAAGAAATCCGTTTTATCGGTATACCTTTACACATCTAATCTAACCAACAACAATGCATGACCTCACAAATACAATTAAAATTTTTCGAATTGTTGATCAAAAACTGGCATTGTAATTGACAATGAATATCTCGTAAACGCTTAACTTTATGAAAAAATTATAAGAGAACATTTTTGTAGAGCAGTAAATTTCCTGCAAAACTACGAGTTTCATAATTTATGTTTTTTTTCATTGAGTTATAAAATTCATAATAAAAAAAATTACCTTCAAATAATCAAACTTCAACCGTTAATATCTTAATATCTTTTAAACAGTTAGGTTTACGAAAAAATTGTAAGAGGCTTGTTTGTAGAACATTCAATTTCAATTTCCGTTACAAGAGCTCATACTTGGAGAGACTTTCTTAGAGGTGACTAGGAACCTATTTTTCAGATTACCAAGCGAAAGAAAAATATTCGTTTTTTTTACCCACCCTAATGTCTAGCAAATCATACTTCCTTCAACCTAACCTAACCCCAATATCTAGATAAATAACGAAACACGACATCACTTCAGCACAAAACTCATAAATGCAGCAAAAACAACAGTAACACATGTGGTACTAAAATTAATTCAACAGATAAATTCAAGTGCTCACATATTTCTGAAATTAATAAATATAAGAAATTTCAAGTTCCGTATGGTGTTCTATAAATTAGATGAATCTATAAAATATTATTTTTAATTCTGAAGGAAATATATACTGTAGCACAACCTGGACAACACAAGTAGCACATAAAGGCATTCAAAAAATTCTCCCTCGATCAAATATACAGACCTTCCCTATTTTTAATCTGTTTTTGCTCCCCCATCATTCCAGATGCCATGTTTGAAATTTTTTCAAATAAACCTGATTCTTCATTTCCTTCAATAAATAAATAAAGAATACTAATTGAATTTTAAACTGAAGACTTATTATTTAGATTGACAACATTTTCAACATTTCCTATTTACCTGAACAAATTACTTCCCAATGATCTCCAGTATCACCTTCGCCACCATCTCCATAACAGCTTATTTCTTGTTTTCCACTAAGCGGACTAGAAAACAGGTGGGAGTGCAAGTTCTTCTTAGTTTCTAAATGTTCTAATCTTATCTTTGAACCGCATTTTATAGGTTCACCTCTAGGACATATTTTACCTGTAGCTGCTTTGATAACCCAATGGCTATTGATATCTTCTTGAGTTTCAGTTCCAGTAACTGATTGTTGACCACTACCTGTACCATACTTCACATCATGGGAATGTAATCTTACCCTATAATCTGTATTAAGAAGTTTAACTACTGAGCCACAGGTTACATATTTTTGTCTTGCCCCTAAAAAAAATTCAAATAAGATAATGATAGACGATACTCCCCTCGTTATGAGGCGACCAATAAAATGCCGACACGACTTTTCAAGTTTGAATGGAATACAATTCGATTTACCTTGCACCCTTATCAAGAAAAGAGCAATTAACATAAAATAACTAAGACAATTTATTGTAATGAGATACATTCTCAATTAAAAGAAAATAAATACGAGAGGTTCTCGTCACTAAATGACTACACAATTCAAATTTGTCTGGATTGTGGATTGTGTATGCTGTCGTTCACAGTTAATGATGACTACACAGTAACCATAGACAACAGTCAAAGTATACTGCAGTATTTACACTTTCCACCACAGTACAGACTTAAGGTGCATTTTCATTGCAGCGTTTTGACGCAAATTCGGATAGTCACGTGATTTTCAGCGTTGACGCTAGAAAGTTGGGAATCTCCCAACTTTATAGCGTCAGACGCTCAAATTAACAAGTGACATTTCTGTTCTAAATATTTTTAATTGTTAGTAAACAATAATAAATTATCTATATTTTCGTTATAAATCTGCGGCTTAAAAAATTAATCTAATATCAGAATGGACTCTAGAGATTCATTAACAAACCTCAGAGTCAAAATTATTCGTTCTTCGGGTTTTGTAACATCTCGTACGACATAATGTTTTGTAATGTGTGGAGCAACCCAACACAAAAGTTCTTCGAATTGTGGAGTGTTCATTCTACTATAATTCCTGAATCGCAGGTCATCTAATTGTAATGTAGGAAGAACATTCAAATAGAATCCATGCCTGACTCGTTCTTTAAATAAATCTGCAATCCAATACCGCTTTCGTTTATATTTTCGGTTTTCAAGAGTAGCCAATAAAAAACCCAAGGCAGCTAGTTTTCTCTGATATGAAATAACTATTTGTTGTCGTCGAGTTTTTACGCCATATAAGCTTTCGATACTGGAACAACATATTCACTTTTTTGATTTTGAAAAAAATATTCGCAATATAAAAGACCAGAAATTATACCAACGAAGAATAGGTTTTATATTTATCCATCAACTAATTTAACCTTTAAAAAATTACAAATGACATATTTTAACGCTGAAAACCCCTTTTCATGAAAGCATCAAGATTTCATAGAAAAATAGGTGACGTGACCACTGTGACGCTCAAAACGAGCGTCAAAACGCTCCAATCAAAAGGCACCTTTAAATGTACAACACCTTGCCACACGTATAATATCTATGTAAAAGCTAATATGTGTAATTAGGATGTCATAGAAAATACAAATAAAGTGATGATATCAAAAGCAGCAAATCTAATCCTTTCTAATCAACCTACATAATCAGAGAAGACAATTGGAAAATTCGGAAGGACAATAAACAAAATTTACATTTGACCGAAACATCTTGCCAAGATAGACACGATATCAAGAAATCTCCAAAATAATACTAGAAAATCTGATTTTAAAAACTACCAACATTTGCTGATGTACAATAAGAATTAAGCGCTATGAGATTCCCTACATTTTCACCTAAATGTTTACAAGAATATTACTTTGATTCAATCGAATTTATATAAAAAAAATAGTCAAGAATATTCAATTTTTGTTGAGACTTAATTTATACATGCAACTGTTCTATGAGAAATGTGAAACATGCAACTGTTCTATGAGAAATGTGAATCAAAGACAGAACATACGAATGCATCCCACCAGAATGACAAATCATAGACTTGTTGACAGCTGTACTGACAGCTCACATCTTGGGGTTTTGTGGCTGTGATCGTACTTCGTTTTATTTATTAAGAATTTAGTGAAAAATTCAATAAAAGGGGATAAACCATTGAAATGTGACATCTTCTCATTCACGAATGACATATTTATATTTTTCATTTAAACGTAATGTCGTAAATCATAGTCGTAGCTTAATTATATTAAAGTTTTTGTCTAATTCAAGCAAAATCCTAGTCAATTAAGAATGAGCCTTTAGTTAAGTTTATATGTGCTATTAATTAAATAAATTTAAGGAATATAATCATATCATTATGTGCAGTAGAAACTAGATAGAATTGTGAATTAGGTGATGAGTGCCAATGAAACTGCAACTTTAGTAAACACCAGTTGCGAAAACGAAGTGCAAGGTGCTTTGTCTATCACTAGCAGTGATATTTCAGCCGAAGACATTCCTTTAGTTCCTGAGGTAATTTTCAATTCTACGTTGGATTCCCCAGGATTAAGTAGAGAATCACAGCCACTTCTAGGAGGGCTTGATATCTCTTACAACAGTTTTCCAGGTTTATTTATTGAATAATTCAATTGAGGATTTTTACCTGATAAATTTAATTTTTGCAGATGATCCTTCTTTTTCTGAGTTGGTGTGGCAAGCTGAAGTTGCCATTGATAATGGAATTTTTCCAGAAAGAATATCCCAAGGTTCTAGTGGATCATATTTTGTTAAAAATCCTGGAAATGTTTGTATTCTTCATATTACTAGTTGAAAATGTATCAGAATAATAATTTCAGATTTATAACACGTAAAAATGAGGAAAAAGAAAGCATTCTGAATATTTTTAGGAAGGAGTTGAATTTTCAGTTTCTTTATCATTCTAAGCTTAGATTGCATTTTGAAAGATTTTAGGAAATTAAAGTAAATAAATTCTTTAAGCCTTACTGACTTGGAAAAGTTATGAATATATATGAAGTGTATTTATCTGAGAATGTTTTGTTCACAAATTCAATTCATTGTTTTCTTTAGCTTCATTTTCTGAATTCTTAACAATTCAAATGAATAAAGGTTTTCTTGAAAATTATATTTAAAAGTGAATTGAACTTTTCTAGAAGTCACTTACATTATCGAAAGCTATCATTTTTTCATGATAATGTATATATCCTCATTTCTCTTTATAGAAGATCATTGCAGTTTTTAAACCAAAAGATGAAGAACCATATGGACGCCTCAATCCAAAATGGACAAAATGGATGCATAAATTATGTTGTCCATGCTGTTTTGGTAGGTCATGCCTAATTCCCAATCAAGGATATCTATCTGAAGCTGCAGCCTATTTAGTTGATGCAAAACTAAAGCTAGATATTGTACCAAAAACCAAAGTAAGTTTTCAAAAGAAAATGTAATTTCAATTCATCTCTTCTCAGTAATGCTGCTGTTTACGCTGACCACGTTCGCGCATGCAGTACCGAGTCGACGGGAAATGTTTCCCAAACGATTTAAATTTCAGCCAGTGTTGCCAGATCCTTTTCCTGCTGGATTTTTTCAACTACAGTGATTTTTGAACTATTCATTCAATATCTCGCTTATTATTGAAATTACGTAAAAAGTATTTTCACATTGTTGAGCCACTTTTTTGAATAGATTGCAGTGGATGAGCCGAAATGTTTTTTCTATTCAGTTTGACATAGAAATAAAAGTCTAATTTCAATTTTTGTCATTGAATTTCTGGTTTTAGGCTTGTTCATGGGGATCTCGAAAGATATTCACTTGATATTTAACCTTTACTAACTTACCCACGGAGGGAGATTTCCTCCTTTTTTGAATTTTTGTTGAAATCGGTTAAAAAGGAGAAATAGCTTTCAGAACCATAAAACATTGAGAATCATGTAATAAATATAATAAAATAATTCAATAAATTCTATTGGATTGTGGAAAATAACTCCCAAATTGTGTTATAACGATCGCTATCCATTGAAGAACTCTCGGAGTTCTATGGTTAGAAAGTGAATATTTAATTTGAGTGCTGAAGATTTAGACAGTTTTCGGCTGCACCTATTTCAGAAAACAATTCAAAGGCGGTTCCCTCAACTTGAATGGTTTCTAGTAAATCATTTATAAAGATTGTAAATAGAAAAGGACCCAAAACGGATCCTTGGGGAACCCCAGAACGGGCTTCAAATTCATCAGATTTGAATCCATTATATAACACATACTGTTTTCTGCCAGTCGAATATGAATGAAAAAACCTCAATAGTAACGGAGAAAAGCCAATGCGATACATTTTCTTAAGCTGAATCAGATGGTTCAGACGATCGAATGCCTTGGAAAAGTCGGTGAGTAGCACGTCTACTTGACCGGCACGATTTAAAACCTCAGAGACCTTGTTTGAGAAACAAACGAGATTTGTGACTGTTGACCGCTCCTCCCTAAAACCATGTAGTTGATTTGAGATGACATGTTCAAACTGAAAAGATAGTGACTCATGGATGAGGGTTTCAAATATTTTAGAAAACGAATTAAGAAGGGCAACTGGACGATAGTTCGATACGTTAGACTTATCTCCGCTCTTGAAAATAGGATAGATTTTCGTAGTCTTCCATTGAGATGGAAACTGCCCTTTTTGAGTACTTATATTGAAGATTTTACTCAGGGGAGTGGCCAGCAAATGAGTAATTTCCTTCACCACAGAGCACGGGATGCCGCCATCGCCAAAACTTGTCTTTGCTTTCATATTTTTCGTCGCTTTGATCACATCCAGGTCCGTGAATCTTGGAATGATCAGTGTTTCCCGAACGCTTTAAATTTCAGCCAGTGTTGCCAGATCTCTTTTCCTACTGGATTTTTTCAACTACAGCGATTTTTGAACTATTGAATATCTCGGTTGTTATTGAAAATACTATTTTCACATTGTTCAGCCACTTTTTCGAATAGATTGCAGTGGATGAGCCAAATTTTTTTCTATTCAGTTTGACATAGACATAAAAGAGTGATTTCAATTTTTGTCGTTGAATTTCTGGTTTTGAGCTTGATATGTAACCTCTAGCTGCAGTAGGTTTCTTCCGAGCCGATGCAGAGAATTTTATGGACAATTCTAGTACTCTTTTCATTTCAATACTGACGGGTGTTGATGCTTAATTTTTACCCCATCTTGTTATGCAGAAAAAACTTCCCCACGAATTAATAACCTCCTTCTTTTTGTTTATTTGTTTGTTTGTTCTATGGACCTATAGTTTATAGTGGACTCCAAACCACTTACCTTGACCATGCAATGATATCTGCCACCTCTGAAGATTACAAGTTATCTGATCTTTGGAGGTTATGAATCCAGACTCCCTAATGTAATTTTTATTCATATACGTGGGACAAGCACACCAACATTCATACTACATCAATATCTTATCTAGGATTGGAACCCGGTACCTCGGCGTGGGAGTTACTACCTCTACTAACTTACCCACGGAGGGATATTTCCTCCTTTTTTGAAGTTTTGTTGAAATCGGTTAAAAAGGAGAAATAGCTTTCAGAACCATAAAACATTGAGAATCATGTAATAAATATAATAAAATAATTCAATAAATTCTATTGGATTGTGGAAAATAACTCAGTCCATGAAACTTCGCAAATTGTATTATAACGATCGCTATACATTGAAGAACTCTCGGAGTTGTATGGTTAGAAAGTGAATATTTAATTTGAATGAGTGTCCTCAGAAAAAAATGCAACTCTATGTCTTTATCTGAAAACCGAGGGAGAAAAGGAATTTCGGCAATTTACAAAAAAAGTCTAAATAATGTGAAACATTTTTGACGTAAATTTCATGACCAAGATATCTAGTATGGGTGAAATCAGGAAGCTATCAAAATTCCTGAATAACTCGAAAACCTCATCAGAAATATCTTATTAGATCTATGAATACTAAAGAATTAATATAATTGAGATGTTGTTAGTGGCACCCTCCAAATGAATGAAAAGAATATATTGTACACTGTACAATTCTCAATTTATTACCCTGTAGTATCGGCTAAATAGTATAGGTTCTAGCTTACAAAAAACTCTGAAGCAATTCATATTCGGCACTCAGATTGTCAGAAAATTTATACCAAACAAGGGGAAATATACCTCAACCTCCTCCATCATGTTGAACTTATTGAATTAGTGAAGTGAGGACAGATTCAAATATCATATAACTACTACAACTACTATGTGTAATTTTTTCAATTTTCAGGTTGTTAAGTTAGTCTCTGAAACATTCAATTATCCCCGATTTGATCGTCAGAAAGCAAGAATGAAAAGGGCAATTATGGAGCAATTTCCAAATGTAGGTCTACGGTTTAATAGAATTGGTTTACCTCCCAAAGTAAGTATTCGAACAATCAGTTATTTACAGTACAACCTCTCTAATCCGCACATCCAGTAATCCGACCAACGAAACTTTGAAATCACCCACCTCTATAATCCTCACAATTTATTTTTTACCTCTATAATCCGAACGCCGTCAATAATTTCATCGATTGAAAGTGTCCTAACTTGCAATATCTTGTCTGAATACTCGCTTCACTTGTGCAGATTAGATAATCTTCTCACATTTAGCGCCTGATATCCGTACTAATCATATCGCGTCGACATAAAAAGTTAACAAAATTCGAAATTTTGAAAGAATTAGATAATGGAAAAAGTGTCAATTGGAAAATCTACAGTATGCGATATAAGGAAAAAAAGAAAATCAATTGAGAATTTTATATCTTCTTCTGATTCTGGTCCTGGGAAACGGCGTACGCTCAGAACTAGTGAAAATCCGAATGTTGAAAATGCTTTATACACTTGGTTCTTACAAGAACGATCTCGACATACACCTTTATCTGGTGATCTCATATGTGAGAAAGCAAGATTTTTTTACACCAGTATAACAGGTAGAGATGATTTCAAGGCAAGTCAAGGATGGTTGGAAAAATTCAAAAAAAGACATGGAATTCGACAACTTACCTTATCTGGAGAGAAATTGTCCTCAGACGTTAGTGCGGTAGAACCATTTGAAAATAAATTTCTTCAAAAAATACGGGAGATGGATCTAGTGCCAGATCAAGTTTACAAGGCAGATGAAAGTGGGTTATTTTGGCGAATTCTTCCAAACAAAACACTAGACCATGCTGCTGAAAATTCAGCTCCAGGTCGGAAGATGAGTAAGGACCGTATTACATTCATGCCATGCTCTAATGCATCAGTATTCCATAAAATGAAATTGTTGGTCATCGGAAAAGCCAACAGACCCCTAGCATTCAAGAACTACTCCAATTTGCCTGTTTATTATAAAGGTCAAAGAAAAGGGTGGGTAACTACAGATTTTTTTATGAATGGTTCCACAAACAATTTATTCCTGATGTTAATAAAATGAACGAGCTGAAATTGCCACAAAAAGCTCTGCTCTTATTAGATAATGCTCCTGGACATCCAAGAGAAGAGGAATTAATCAGTGAGGACCAAAATATTCAGGTCATGTTTCTGCCTCCGAATTGTACTCCATTATTACAACCAATGGATCAACATGTAATACAGAATGTGAAATTGCATTATCGAAAATCTTTGCTACTGATTATTGTGGGACAAGAAGACAATAACGTTTCGCAGTTACTGAAGCAATTGGACCTCAAACATGTGGTGTTTTCTCTTGAAAGGGCCTGGTCATCTGTGTCCCAAGAGTTAATTCAGAAATCATGGAAGAATTTATGGCCCACAAAAGATGATGATTATGACGCAGGTGACCTGTTGCCTCTTTCACGGTTGAGAGAAAAAATTTTGCTAGAGAAAGAAGAGAAAAATCGCAATCTACGCATGATGACAGATGTGCTAACAAATGTATCTGGTCAAGAATTAACAGCTGAAGACATTGAAGAATGGGTTTTAGGAGATAATGAGAATTATCTCTCTGAAGCTGAAATAATCAACAACATAGAAAGTGACGAGGATACAGAAGAACTTGAAGAAGGCGATGTCAACATGAATTCAGTGAAACATAAAGAAGCTCACTTGTGTTTCAACAAATGTTTGGAATGGTGCACAGAAAATGGTATCCCTCAGCACCAAATATTATTATTGAATAAATTGAGGGAGGAAGCTGCAAATTCTCATCTTCGTTCGTTAAAACAGAAAACGATCCAAGACTTCTTTAGAACCTAAAGAATTATTTGTGAAATGTATCACTTTCTCAAGAATATGTAGTTATATTTTCATTTGAAAGGCCGTTACTTGATGTAGATCCATGATATAAATGATGAAATGTATCACTTTTCTTAAGAATAAGTAGTTATATTTTCATGTTCTGTGAAATTCACCCCACAAACTTGTAATTAGTTTGAGTTTTTCCATTCATCCAACTTGTTCTACGATTTGTTTGAATATTTCTACGTCAGCGAAACGTTTTCAATAAATATTTCACGTTTTCAATAATCTCATATTTTTCGTTTTTCAATAAAGTTTTATGAATATTTTACGTTTTTCAATAAATATTCACGTTTTTCAGTCCTGTCTTTTATTTACTATTTCATTTCAATTCGATAATCCGAATATTTCAGTAATCCAAACAAGCCCTGGTCCCATATGATTCGGATTAGACAGGTTGTACTGTATTCTCTCTAAAAATTAGTTTGTTATGAATTATAATGATTTCATAGTAATTTATTTCTTATAAAATCCTCGAAACAAAATGGTTTACATTTTACGATTCAAATTAAAACTGCATCAAATGAAAGAGGTTATCATATTTCTCCTTGTATGCTATCTCTCGAGATAGAGTGAATGATTCATTCATTATCCGTTTATATTATTCGTTAAATTTAATTGAATCAATAAGTTTCATTCATTTTGATGATTTATCCCTGAAGGAATTCCTAAATTAGTTATAAACATGATAAGAAAGTTCATATTTATCTGAGTCAATCTGAACTAAAATTTTAATTGCGAATTCCATTTCTTTTGTTTCGTACACCCACCAACGATATTTATAACAACTCAAATTGTTCAGGAATTATTTAATGGAATATGTTTCGGTTCGAAAATATATTTAATTATCGGATTCCTGGTGAAATAGCGATTACATTATTTATTGCAAATTGATTTAACTTGTTTTGCATGCAGTTGAGAATATTAGCTTGAATTTATTCATAAAATCGTTTTAAAAATGTATAATCGAAAGAAAATCAACTGATCAAATTATTATTTTATTCATTTGAATGAAAAATTACAAAAATTGGAAGGTTACATTGAATATGCCATAATGTTGAATTTTTATGTGAGTCAAAACATGATCGGAGATCACCACAGTTTGTAGAATAGATATACATTCTGTCAAAAAGTACAAGGAATTGATTATTTAGCTTAGAACGATTGTCGAAATTTTTGTTGTTGCTAAGTTGGCACAACTGTTTTCTATACTGACGCGCAGTTTGAACGCGATCTGTCATTTAATTTGTTTACAGTGCTCGATGTTGTCAGTGTGTTTTGCGATTTTTATAACGTATACAAAATTTCTCTCAAATTTTGTATTGTAAATGGAATTTCGTGTGCCGAATCGGTGCAAATGTTACAGAAG
Organism: Cryptolaemus montrouzieri; assembly: GCA_013387265.2. Taxonomy (NCBI): domain Eukaryota; kingdom Metazoa; phylum Arthropoda; class Insecta; order Coleoptera; family Coccinellidae; genus Cryptolaemus; species Cryptolaemus montrouzieri. Next base: position 7,794,736 of record JABFTP020000144.1, on the reverse strand, counting down.
GCTTACTGTGAATCATATATATATATATATATATATATATATATATATATATATATATATATATATATATATATATATATATATATATATATATATATATATATATATATATATATATATATATATATATATATATATATATATATATATATATATATTGAAAAAGAGAGGATTTACAAAATTCGAATAATTGGATTTACAATAAATGCTTATATCTATAATTTTGGTGTGTGTCAGAAAAAACACAAGTGTGAGCTCAGGAAAATGTAACAGGGGAACCATACAATCTTGCGTATGATTCAATAAACGAGTGAAAAAACCTGAGGAAAAAACTCGTTTCCCTGTCGCTATTACACTAGCAATAGCTTGTCTGTTTATGTTGTGTTAGTGTCGTGTGTACATAAACAGTACCAAAGATTTTTCTGCTTAGCAGCTTCAATTCTCATCTTACACTCCATGATTTCTAGACGAAGACAAGGGTGAAAGGAAGGACGTTTGGGACAGGAATCTGTAACAATGGAAAAAGAAAACCAGCAGAAAAAAAATTCAACAATCATACCTGACTCTTATATGTCTAAACACACTCGAATTTAAGAAAATATTCTACATAGCAAGCAAGGCCATAAAAAGGACTAAGGAGATAATCAAAAAGTACATAACCTGCGATATTTCCTCTTTCGCGGAGATGTTCTTCCGTCGCAGTGTAAGTCTCCTGAAACATAATCACTTCCTTGTTCTTGCTTGCCAATTTTGAAGTATAATCGCAAAAAACCCTTCAATATTCAAACTCAACAAAACAAATTCCCTCTCTGTTTGACCGAGAGAGCCCCGATGGCTAGGTTCAGTCTTCTAAGTGATGCCGATTATGATCTATAGATGTTCTAGAATCATTATGAACCCAATAATGTGGATTGACATCTCCCATATATTATTTCTTCGTGGTTCTTGTTTAATTCAAAGAAAAATTTGCGAAAAAATTTTGACAGTCATTTTAAAAATATGATAATGATGGTGAAGCAAAAATCTCGTAAATTGCTGATAATCTGTATTTCGAATTACATACTTATCATTTGTTTATCCGTAAGTACAACTGCACCGCAATCATGAAATAAATATCGTATTTTAAATATCACTTTTCTGAATGTAAATGTTGAATTTGAAAAACAATACTTGGCGGGAAAATAATCTTAGGTACTTGAGAAATTATCAATGTTCAAATTGAAAATAATTGAATAAATAGTTGATGAACAACTTTGAAAGTTATAACATCGTAAATAAATAGTTGTGCGTTATGCAGCGTTTAGAGAGTAAGTTCGTCGAGAGAGGCCAGATTTTCGGAATTTGCACCACGATAATGCACCATATCACAAGGCTATCGTTACATTTCCTGTGATCACACTTTAGGGGCAATCGTAGGAGACATGATGCGAGTTTAGATCCCTAATTAAGGAACGGGAATGGTCTGTTTTTTTCTGCTGGTATTCTATTTATTCGCTTGTTTTTTACGATTGTGTTTTTCTGACACACACCAAAATTATAGCTATAAGCATTTATTGTAAATACAATTATTCGAATTTTGTAAATCCTCTCTTTTCAAAAAATATATATATATATATATATATATATATATATATATATATATATATATATATATATATATCATATCATAATTATTATTACTTGTTCCGTTGGATCTGATCAGAAGTTTCGCTCATATGAAGAGCTCGAAAAATGGCTTGATTCGTGGAGAGCCTCAAAAGACGAACACTCCTACCGTCAAAGTATTCGAGCTTTGCCAAAAAGATGGGAAAAAGTTGTAGCTAGCGGTGGGCAATATTTTGAATGATTCATTAGTAATCATTTTTCACAATAAAGTTGTATTTTTATAAAAAAAACAGCGAGAAATTACTTGCGGACCTAATATGTTGAAATGCTTAGATATATAAATGAACTTTATTTCCTTTCACAAACATTGGGTAATAAAGTTAGATGGTACATTAACTTCCTTATACTCTAAAAAGAAGTTGAATAACCATTCAATGCGAACCTTGTGCATGGTTTAAAGAAACAAACTCAATAATGAATTACATTATACTGAGCCAAAAAAGTTAAATCGAAATGCTTCAAGTTATGCAAAATGAATACAAAACATAAGAAATAGAAATATAAACAAGTGTAAATGTTAAACAAATATGCTCGCAAATGTGCCACTAGTTGCCAAACTTGACAGAAATTTGAAGATACAAGACACAAAATGAAGATTTTCAGATGAACATTAATTTGGAATTTTTTTTTATTCAATATGCAAGTTGTAGGTATTTTTCACGAACTGTGACAAATTTAGTTCCAACTGATTAAAAATTGTCAAAGAATATTGAATTGGAAAATTGATGAGTAATGATTCCACTGAAAACAATTTCTGTTGTTGATATTTTTCTAGAAATTTTCACTAAACTAATCTTCTCTTATAAACTAAATTAGGTGAAATTATTCAATAAATTATCAAATATCCCCATTAGGCAAGTACTTGTCGAAATACAGAAAATCTCTAAGTATTTTTATTCCTTAAGTTGTTATATTTAATTTAACCAGATTGATATAATTACGATCTGTGTCGCAAAGTTTCTCCCAGCGTGTGAACTGTAGTCTTTGTAAAACTGCATAGTATATACTTCATTTTTTCTGGTTGGCTCGCTGATTATTATGTAAGCCACCTGGGAGGTTTATCTGATCATTTCCGAATCATTTCTGGATTTAATTCGAATTGTCACAGCCTACAATTTCCAAGAATTAGTTTTACTTATATTTTCTTGGCTTAATCCATCAGTATAATGTTCTATACTCATTCCCATTAAATAAATTATCATAAATCCATTAGACACAAAAACGTCCTTGGTAAATTCAAGATTTATTGATTGATGAATAATTCATTAATTCATGTTTCAAATTTTTCTTTGTTTTCTTTAATGATCATTGAGTATTGATAGCCGTAATTGCTGTATAATTATCGGAGTGTTTTCAAATCATCAGGCATACGAGTTTCAATTGAAAATTAAACGTAATTTTAATTTTTCTTTTAACTGAATTTTGTCTTTTTCGAAAAATCCCCCTTAAACTAGTCCACTTATACTAGCGTTTCTTCCAATTTTGAAGACACTTCTGGAATTCGTTTTGTGGGGCCAAGTATTGCTTAGACAGAATTTTAGTAATTTTCAAATCTACTCTTCCCCATGTCAGCATAACTATGCAAAGCTATGCTGATATGCTTATACAGGGTGCTTCAACGAAAACTAAACAGAGGCTATATCTACCAAGATATTCATTTCTGATCAAAACGCAAAAACAGGTCAATTTTTGTTTCGAGGGGGACATCTGGGGTACAATACTTGCCTGAAATATCAATCCTCTAAGCGGGGGTTGCAATCCTTGAACATTTTGAATAGGGAAGATGGGTCGAGTGATGACTCAAAAGAAAGGTGGTATCTTTGTCTACATTGCCTTGAACGAATTTGATTTGAAAACTTTTTTAATTGAAAACTGTAAAAGATACAGGGTGAGCAACTGAAAGATAGGGAAGACTATTTCCCTGAGACTATTCAAGTTTCAGGGAGGTAAAATGGAACAGATCCATGCTGATCAATGACAGTCATCATCAGGTACCATCTTCATCTCGAATTTCAACCCCTTGGGTTCCCTGGAAGACCCCGCTTGGGCGTTTGAGGGTTAATACAAATTTAATATTTTATATTAAATATTAACATCGTATTTTTTATATGCATCCATATATTACACGTTCTACAAATTTGGTGAATTCAAATTGCATAGATAGGTAGGATTGCCGTTGCGCTCGGCCAATGATCCCGGGGACTTCAAAGGAGGGTTCGCAAAAATCACGGAATATCACAAGAGGTTGGAGGCAGGTTGTATTTTGATATCATGTGTATCTATTTTTTAATATAAGTAACGAATTGTCTCAAGAAGCTACTATGTTGTGAAACGTGTCACAATTCAACTTCAACTGGCTTTTCATGATTTAGGAACCCCCAAGTTCAATAAATATTGCTGAGGTAGACCCGAACGATGCTGACAAAGTACAACAATCATCATCCAAAATCGTCTGTGAAGAACAACATTGAAGCGGAAAGAAGGAGGACGCGGATGAATAGATGTTCTCAATTCACACACCGAACAGATAAAAAATCTCACAGAATTCTTCTCTGCAAAAGCTCTCACTTAAGGGATATACACCTCTAAATCTTGCTACCAGAGATGACCTGTTGAATCTACCGTTCCTATTATATACTGAAAAACAAGAGCAATGGTCAAGAAAGGAATTGCATGGACGACATCACCATGAGATTAATCAACCACATATCGACAAAGATGCCTCCAACAAATGGTGTATGAAAGGAGAATTATTCGCGGAAACAGAAGGATTCCTTATGGCCGTTAAAGACCAAGTGATCGCTACAAACAACTACAAAAAAATTATTATGAAGGACGGAACATTACAAACAGATAAGTGCAGAAAATGCCATATAAGATCGGATACTATACAGCATATTACGTCCGGATGCGAACAACTGGCCAATACGGACTATCTTCACAGGCATAATCAAGTGTGCAACATTATCCATCAGAAACTTGCATACAAGTACGGATTTCTGAATACCTTCCAGCCATATTACAAGTATCAACCGGCGCCCGTATTGGAAAATGACTCTATCAGATTATACTACGATAGGCCTGTTATTCGTCACCATTCTGTCAGTGATAACAGACATAGTGGTGTATAATAAGAGAGCCAGAACAGCAATGCTGGTGGATGTCGCCATACCGAATAATAACAACGTGCTGAACAAGTTCCAGGAGAAAAAGTCCAAATACACAGACCTTGCTATTGAGATCAAGCAGATGTGGCACCTCTATAAGATAGATATTGTTCCTGTCATCGTACCCTAACTGGGTTAATACCCAAAACTTTGCATGATAGCCTTAAGAAATTACAATTGCATAATAATACCTATATACATATGCAAAAAGCTGTAATTCTTAATACATGTAGGATAGTTAGGAAATTTATGTCAAGTATATTGTAATCGAGCCTATTCCCTTTGATTGCTGAATCTGGGAAAGGTAAATTATATCCAGCTAACAGCTGAAATAGTGCATAAGTCCACGATAATAACAATAATTTCATTCAAAGTAAATACAAATTTCAACTTCCCAATACAATATCATCTAACAGTATTCCTTGGGCATATGTGGACTGCAATAACAGAATTCCTCCATATTTTCTTGGAGAACTGTCTGAGGCCTTGCACACATATGGGGAAACAAATTTGAGTTGATCACATCGAAACATTAACAAAATTCTGATCCATATATAAAATTGTGCAAAATTATAATAATTAGAAGCATTTTTTACCTTTCAACGATCTCAGAGCAATAAAAACTATCGAAAAATGCCAATTTCAAGATTATTGAAAGTGAGTAACCTGTACATTATTTTTTTTCAGTCTGGATCTTTCCAAATATTCGTAGATGGTTACAAAGATGCCGATTATTGGCTGAGAAGATTTGAACAAGAGGCCTTACCACCCAAACTAGCGCAAAAATTTCAATTGCAATTCGAGCGACTGGTTGTTTTAGATTACATTATACGAAATACTGATAGAGGTAATGATAATTGGCTCATCAAATATGATAATCCCACTTTGGCGAATGGAAACTCAACAAATACAGTCAGCGCTCAGGTTGAATTGATTGACACTACAGGTAATTATAAGCCAGTATTAATTTGATTATTTATAATTTAATTTGTTGGTTCGACGTTAGATATTTATCTATCTGAATATATTGCCATCAGTGAACCTTCCACAGCGATACTAAGACTCTCGAGGCAAAGAGTTTCAATTGCCATATCAAAGGAGCACTGTCGCCTCAAAAGTCGATGATGAATAAATAGAGCACGCCATTTGGCTAAAATCAGGATTGAGGAACTTCAATGTCAGAAATTGAAACTGAAAGAGCTCAATAAGTGCCCATTCAGCTAGTTAGTTAGTTTATCTCAGTTTTTGTCGTCTAAAGGCATCGCAACGTTACCACAACCGCGCTATTCACCAGACATGTCACCCTGCGACTTTTTCTCACTCCCCATATGAAAAAGTTCGTGAAAGGTCGACATTTTGACTGCGTTGAAGATATCCAAGAAACTGCGACGAGGGTACTCGGAGAAGCCACAATAAGTGTTCCAGAATTGTTACGAAAACTGGAATAAGTGTATAGGTGCGGGAGGGGACTACTTGGAAGGGAATCGCAGCGTTGTACCTTAATTTTCAAATATACCCGATTTTTGAATTGTGTCGCATTAATAATTGTTTGACCGCATATTCACCTGAATAGATAGATTTGTGTGAAATTTCAGAAAACAAATTACACGATTAACTTGAAATTTGGTATGGACATAGATACTTTGAACTAAAGAATAAGTTTTCAAAGAGTAGATGGAGTCCCAAGCCCTGTTTTCAAAATAATTTCTCTCGATAAACTTTGATTAATGTTGCTAGTTTCATGCTGGACTGGACTATATTGTTTTCAGGGAAAATTCAATATAAAATAATCGTCCATCATCTCCCATCAAAAATAATTTACATGCCATATATATAAAACGAAATTTTATCCTATTTAGTGAAACGGTAACTCCATTTCAAAATAGAAACTAAATTCTGGCTATTGGAATAAACCATGATTATACAAAGAGTGAAACTACACTTATATTCAGTAATAACGATTTTTCATGCCTTATTGCAGAGTGGAACCTAGTCCAATTGCCTGAAATCAGCATTGCAGCAATTGATAATGGTCTTGCCTTTCCTTATAAGCACCCAGATAGTTGGAGGGCGTATCCTTATCATTGGGCTTGGTTATCACAGGCGAAAGTTCCTTTCAGTAAAGAAACTAGAGATTTAATATTGCCATCTTTATCTGATATGAACTTTGTTCAGGTAATTTTACATTTTCATTCATCATTATTTTTTCATTTCAATTTAACATATATATGTTGTTACAGGACCTCTGTGATGATTTGTTTCTCCTTTTTAAACAAGATAAAGGATTTGATCGAAGTTTGTATGAAAGACAGATGTCTGTAATGAGGGGCCAAATTCTAAATTTAACCCAAGCTCTCAAGGATGGTAAATCACCAGTGCAATTGGTTCAAATGCCTGCAGTGGTTGTCGAGAAGTAAGTTTATCTATTAGTAGTTAATCCTGCTGTTTACGCTGACTACTTTCGCGCATCCAGTACCGAGTGGACAGTATTCGAATTGTAGCCAGTGTTGCCACAATTTATCTCACGTCGGAGATTTGATTACTTATTGTTGAAAATGAAATAGCGAAGAGTAAGATATACTATTGAAGTGAAGAAAAAAACTCCTTATCAGGGGCGAAACTTCTCGAGGGACATGTGCGACTCGTATTTTTTCGCAAGTAGGCTCAGGAACCCGCGCTTGATTATCTAAATAAACAGATACATATTTTGACTTCTTTCAGACAAGGTAGTGCGGTATAGCACAAGATATTTTCAAAATCTATAGTTTCCAAAATATTTATATGATATTCGAATCTGAGCTCATTTGAGTAATTCAATAAGTTCAACATGATGGATGAGGTTGAAGGAAAATATTTCCCCTTGTTTGGTATAAATTTTCTTACAATCTGAGTGTAGAATATGAATTGCTTCAGAGTTTTTTGTAAGCGAGAACCTATACTATTTAGCTGATACTACAGGGTAATCAATTAAGAATTGTACACTGTACAATATATTGTTTTCATGCTTTTGGAGGGTGCCACTCACAACATGTCAGTTATACTAATTCATTAGTATTCATAGATCTAATAAGATATTTCTGTTGTAGTTTTCGAGTTATTCACGAATTTTGATAACTTCCTGATTTCACCCATACTCGATATCTCGGTTATGAAATTTACGTCGAATATGTTTTCACATTATTCAGACTTTTTTCTAAATTGCCGAAATTTCTTTTCCCCCGTAGATTGACAGATAAAGACATAGATTTGTATTTTTAGGAGAACACACTCATTTAGGAATTATATAACATATTCATTATTCTTATCACCTAGTTTTCATGATAAAAACTCAATATTTTTCGCATTTTCTCCCTCAAAAAACGGTTGACTTTAGAACCATAGAACTTCGGGGTTCTTCAATGGATAGCGATCGTTATAATATAATCTGCGAAATTGCATGGACTGAATTGTTTTCAACAAGCCAACAGCAATTGAAGCATTTATTGAACTATTTTGCTCATTGCTATTACATGATTCCCAATCTTCTATGGTTCTGAAAGCTACTTCTCCTTCTTAACAGACTTCTACAAAAATGAAAGGGGGAGATCTCCCTCAGTGGGTAAGTCAGTAGAGGTACTGACTACCACATCGAGGGCCCGGGTTCGAATCCCAGGTTAAGATATGGATGTAGTATGAATGTTGGTGTGTTTGTCTCACATTTATATATAAACTCCCCACAAAAATTGTCGCATCACCCTACTTTTACTTATACTTATAAACTTTTAAGTTGGTCATTCAAGAGTCGCTTGGTAACTTTCAGTAGTGTGAAATAAGAAGATATCATTCAAAAGGGATGAGTTTATGATGGAAAATATCAACAATTTTCGAGTTAATGAAAAATTAAAAAATTCTACCATCTTCAAACATTCGCGAAGAGACCAATCAACTAGCATCGAATGGTTACTAATCATTTTCAAAATCGAGTGATTTCTACCCGGCCCTAATTGCTGCCAGTATACGTCTCGGAAGCCCCTCCAACAAATTTTGAATGTACTCTTGAGTCACTGAGTTCCAAATTTCAGGAAGCAGATTTTCTAGTTGTTGGAGTGTTCTACAAGGCATCCTACGTTGCTGAATTTGCCACCCCATGTTGTCCCAAACATGTTCTATGGGATTCAAGTCGGGACTTCTGGCTGGCCATCTTAAAATATCAATTACGGCATTTTGCAGAAATTCTGTAACTACTCTTGCTGCATGAGGCCGAGCATTATCATGCATATAAATGAAGTTTTCGCCAATCAATGGGCCAAAGGGTACAACATGGGGTTCAAGGATATCTGCGATGTATCTGGCCGCTGTCATTCTTCCATTATTCACTAGGACTAACTCAGTTCGACCATGAAAAGAAATGCCTCCCCACACCATTACTGAGCCCCCTCCGAAGTTTTTGATTTGCCGGATATTGCATTGCTGATAACGTTCCCCAGGTCGTTTGTATACAGGCATGCGTCTATCATTTGATACTAGACAGAACCTGGACTCGTCGCAAAAGAGAACATTCGACCATTCTGGAATACCCCAATTTGCATGTTCCATCGCAAACTGAAGTCTTGCAACTCGATGCTCTCTGGTGAAACGCGGGCCGGTAGAAGCCACCCTAGGTCTGATATCGTCTTCTCTGAGCCTGTTCCTAACAGTTTGCAATGAAATATGCACATTTCTGGAAAGTGCAAGTTCATTTTGTAGCATTCTAGCCGTACAGTGCCGAACTCTTAGTGCAGTTAAAGATATTTTTCCCTCCATATGTCCAAAAACATAGGTTGACAAAGAAACTGCGATGGAGCTGCTTAATCGATTGTGGAATTCAGAATGCCAGGTGATGTGACAATGTATATATATATATATATATATATATATATATATATATATATATATATATATATATATATATATATATATATATATATATATATATATATATATATATATATATATCGAAGATCATCTAATCCTCAGAGATGACAGTTATCATTGCAAGGTCTAGGTGGAGTGGTTCAGAGTCCACTATAAACTGTAGGTACATAGAACAAACAAACAAACGAAAAGGAGGAGATTATCAATTTGTGGGGAAGTTTTTTTTTTGCATAACAAGATGGGGTAAAAATTGAGCATCGGCACCTATGTCAGTATTGAAATAAAGAGTAGTAGAATTCTCGAACCATGACCAATAACAGAAACGAGTCCAAAAAAGAAATAGCACACAGAATACAAGAAGGATATAAAGCATATTGGAAATACAAAAGACTTCTACAAAACAAGAGAATGAAAATTTATAAAACAGCAATTAAACCAGTCGTTACATACGCTGCTGAAACGATTAGCATAACAAAGCAAGACGAAGAGAACCTGAAAATATTCGAACGGAAAATGATAAGAAGGATATATGGACTCCAAAGAACTGAAAACGGAGAATATAGACGACTAATGAACAAAGAATAGAGAATATACTGGGAAAGGAGAACATAGTAAAGACAATCAAAGCTAGAAGAATACAGTTGTATGGACATGTTGAAAGGATGAAAGACAGACAATTAAGGAAAATACTCGAATGGAGGCCGGAAGGAAAAAGAACAAAAGGAAGACCAAGGAATAGATGGGAAGATGAAGTTGTGACAGACTTGATCAGAATGGATGTGAAGGGTTGGATTACCAGAACACAAAACAGAAACGACTGGAGAAAAATAGTAGAGGAGGCAAAAACCAATAGTAGTAAGGTAAAGTAAGGAGAAGGACACAGATGGACTGACTTGCCCGAAACGAGTTATTTGATCATTTTGCGGCTACTATTCCAGAAAATGGAATATAAAGCCAAATAATAATAATAAGAAGAATTCTCGATAAAATTCTCTGCATCTGCTCGGAAGATGCCTACCGCAACTAGAGGTTAAATATCAAGTGAAAATCTTTCGAGATCACCATGAACAATCTTAAAACCAGAAATTCAATGACAAAAATTGAAATTACAACTTTGTCCATGTCAAGCGTGATAGAAAAAAAATTTCGGCCCATCAACATCTATTCAAAAAAGTGTCTGAACAATGTGAAAATACGTAACTTCTATAATAACCGAGATATTGAATTACTCAAAAATCACTGAAGTTGAAAAATCCACTATGAAAGGGATCTGGCAACACTGGCTGAAATTTAAATTGTTCGGCCAACATTTCCCGTCGACTCGGTACTGGATGCGCGAAAGTGGTCAGCGTAAACTGCAGGATAACCTATTAGTATATGATACAACATTGAAAACATATTTTTCTTTTATAGATCTCAAAGTCAGCATACATCTAGATTTTTCAATTTTACACAACGCTTCCAGGATAAGAGTCCATTTTTCTCATGGTGTTAAGACTTTTAAACCATTTTACATTTCCTTCTATTATTTTTCAATTAATTTGTGATCATAAAATAACGTTATTATAATTTTATTGTATACAGTTAAAGAGAAACACGTTAATAAAATGAATAATTTATTTATTTAATACAATCTTTTGTTCTACCTTTGTTATTGTAAATTACGAGTTAGATAAGTAATCCTTTCGTACTTTTGATGCTCTTGGATCGTCATGTCGTATGACAGTGTAAGTGTCTCGATATCTACGATTATCCAAATCTCTTGCATAATATCTTTGAATTGCTACAACTATCAGACCAGTTCCAAAGAGGGCCATAACTGTGCTCCCAACAATTTCTGGCTTTTCATTCCAAAATCTTTTAAGAATATTTACTTTAGGGGCTGCTCTTGTTGCCATTATCGTTAAAACTATAATTAAAGGATTTTTCACCAATTTTAATAAACTCGACTGCAAAGTCTTTATTAGATAACCTTATTTTGATGACATTTGAAGATGAGGTTTTATGGTCAAGAATGAAGCACAGAAATCTTAGTTTTTTTTCATATTTGATCAACGAGTTTTTCACGATTTTAGTAATATCATTTGACTAATTAAAATCGTAATTCAATAAATGCAACCGTTTTCAACAGAAATCATTCAATTTTCTAAAGTAATCCACAGAAATTAAGTAATTTCACGGATAACAAATCCATGATACTGACGAGAATAAGCTTGCCATAATTATATAGTACTTACCTTTATGAGTTGCATGGATTTTATTTTCGTGGATGATATCTTTATCTGGTTCTTAACAGCTCCAAAATAACACCTTGCTATGTGGTAGGTTACTAACTCATTTTGGGATGTTGATGAGAAGAAGAAGATGACAAAGAATTCATAGATATTAATTTTAACCCAACTTTTTCAACCTCAATAAACAAATATAATCAAATTTCTATTATCATTTTCATATTAATATTTCTTCTATTAAACTATCAGATATTAGATAAATAATAAATATAATTATTCATAGACGCCGTTGAGTTTATTAAGCATATTTCAATCAAAATGGATATTGGTGAATTACTTGATTACAAGGTAAGTAATTGGATGAAAAATTATTCAACTTTAAAATATGTTTCTTTTATATTCAGCCACCTCAAGCTCTGAAGAGACCAGCAGAAGAAGATGACGAGTCCAGCTCACAAAAACATAGGAAAATGAGAAGATTAGCTAGAGCGAAAGCTAATAAAATGTCTAAGCCAACTTCCCCAACACCTTCGTTATCACAAACATTAGATCAAATAAGTGAGGAAGAGCGACAAGAAATCATAAAATTCGTTGAAACGGAACAAACCCAGGTAACAATTACTTTCTCAAAATTTACTGTAAAATATTACTAGATATCATTTGTAGGGAGAGGTAGTGGATGAAGCAGCCATAAAAAAAATAATTTTGAATTTCGAAAAGAGAAGTTTGAGAAACAGGGAAATGAGAATCAAATTTCCTGATGCTCCTGAAAAGTTTATGGAGAGTGAAGTTGAATTACATGAAATGTTGCAAGAAATGAGAATACTAGCAACGGCTCCTGACTATTATCCTTTACTTGTAAAGTTGCAAGTTATCCCTAGTTTATTGGAGCTGTTGTCTCATGATAATTCAGATATTGCAGTATGTATTATTGGAATCTGTTTTAATTATTCCTATAAGGTTAATAATGTCTTAAGGGGGTAAGGAATACAATTAGACTGATAAAATAATTTCTTCATAGTATTCATTTTCATCTAATACAAACCAGGAAAAAACATGTTAAACATTTTATAGTTTGTAGTGAAATTTAAAAGAAGTGAAGGAAAAATATCAATGATTTAAATCGAAATTTCACGCTTTTTTTCGAACTAATTTTGCAATGAAAATTTGATTTTGGTTTTAAAAAAATGTAAGGTAATCCTGTCTTGTATGATGACAACTTCGGAGCATCCAAAATGAATCTATCAACTGTTTGCCGAATGCATTTGAACTTTATACAGTGTTGTCAGATTACGAATAAAATGATGGCCGTACTGGTTCGTCAGTATGCGAACACAATAATAGAACGCTCTCTAATAGACCTTTTTTCTTTTCTAGTTTCTAATCAATAAATAATTAACTACACTTATGTTTTATTGTTAATACCATAAAAAACAAAGTTTATGGGATAAATTATTTATTATTCGTGAACGGGATACCCCCATTCAGCAATTTTGAGAACATTTGTATATGTACAGTAATGCAAACTCATATGAAAGACATAACGTAAATGATATAACACAGTGTATAAATGACGGTAAAAATAAATCCAAAAGACTAACCTCAATTTGAAGTCTAAAAATGTATAAGAATGCATGCTTTATCAGAAGAGTTTTTTGAGCGACAACTGAAATTTACTCTGAGTTATATCCGTGAATTCAACACCCAGAGCACAATACTCATTAGCCACCCTCATACAAGGTGTGAGAGTGCTGGAATCGCCGTAATTAGTTGGATGGTAGGGCACAAGAAACAAATCAGAGCAACGAGTTATTCTAACTGGTACTGTCACGTTTACCAGGAAGAGGAAGATATTTGTTTCGTCACCGACCCTGGTCCGGTTGTGGAAGAAACAAAATATCTGGGGATTACCCAGGATAGCAAACTCACGTGGAATTCGCACCTGGAAACACAATACACAAGATTTGAATTTGGGAGGCTTTTACTTGGTAAAATTCCATTATCAATAATAAAGAACAAGTAATGTGATTTTAGGAATTTTACTTAATAATTGTGATTCGTAACGCGTTTCACTACATCGCAGTTTCTTCAAACGAATTCGTCTGAAGAAGCTACCGTGTAGTGAAACGCGTTACGAATCACAATTATTAAGTAAAATTCCTAAAAACACATTACTTGTTTTTATTATTGACAATACACAAGGCTAGACATTCCCTATGAGCATGTCAAAAGACCTGTGGAAAAAAGTGGGGTCTTGCACCAAAGCAACTCCAGTGGCTATATGTGATGGTGGTTAGACCACGTATTACGTACGGCTGCATTGCTTGGTGGGAGTGCAGTCTTAAGAAGCAATGCCAACTCAAGCTCTCTAAATTACAGAGAACAGCCTGCATGATGATTACAGGAGACTTTCGCTCTACTCCCACTGCGGCCATGGAACTGATATTGGGCCTTGCCCCTCTTCATCTTGTGATTAGAGGAGTGACTAGAATGGCTTTCTACAGCTTTCATCATCTTTCCCGTAATGAAGCGGGTAACTTCGGCTTTGTACCTGGCGCCTTATAGTCTGAAATTGATTGCTGATTATGGAGAGGCTATTCCAGATCATCATTCCTAATAGACAGGAATGGAACAGCTCCAAGGACCGTCTACTTGAAGGTCTCTGTTGGTACACAGATGGCTCAAAAATTGCGAAAGGTGTTGGAGCTGGTGTCTACGGTCGAGGTGCTGCCAAGGAACAGTCGATCTGCCTTGGTGGGTATACGACTGTCTTTCAAGCAAAAATATTTGCCATTGACCTCTTACTTGCGGGGGGATTAACAAATAGGTCAATCAAAATCCTCACCAATGGCCAAGCTGCACTGAAAGCATTGGCATCCGATACCTGTACTTCACTTATGGTGCAGGAATGTCGCTCTATTCTTGCCAAACTAGGAGAGTGAAGCAGGCTCCGTTTAATATGGGTTCCTGGCCACTCGGGCGTTGATGGAAATGAGAAGGCGGACTCATTGGGCGCTCGAGGAACTAACCTGGAGTTCATAGGACCGGAGCCTAAGCTCGGAATTCCCCTGGAAACTGCAAAGATGGAAAACAACCGATGGCTGGACTTAAGGGTACGAGAGCATTGGATGAGCCTCCCAGGTCTCAGACACGCTCGACGTGCCATCAGTGGACCTTCCACTGCAAAAGCCAGGGCCTGGCTTAAACTCTCTAGGTTGGAACTGAGGGTTTTAACTGCCATATTAACGGGGCACTGTCGCCTCAGGAAACACCTAAATAAATTAGGATTGCTTGAGGATCCTTCATGTAGGCTATGTGAAGAAGATATAGAATCCATGGAACATGTTATGTGCGAGTGCCCAGCTGGGGACAGGACAAGACAACAGAGGACAATCAAGACAGTTTTTCAATTTTTGTCGTCGTCTTTCTTTTTTCTCATCTTACTTCAGCTTTACACGGCCTGCTTTCTTTTCCGCGAAACAATCTATTAGCTCATAAAAGTCCATCTCAAAGGCAGTTTTGTTTTCAATGGCTAGAATCGCGAGGCCAGATAAACGTTCTTAACTCATTGTTGAACGTAGATAGGTTTTAATTAATTTCAGTTTCCTGAAACTTCGCTCACAGCTTAGAGATGTCGTCGGTAATGTGCAGTATATCCTTATAGTAATACTAACATTAGGAAACGCTTCTTGCAAGTCATTCTTATACAGATTGTGTAACACTTTATTTTCCATTAATTTTTCGTTACTAAGTCTTGGAATATGGCAAGTTCTTGGGAAAACTCAACGACATTCAAGTTTCTTGAAAATTCTCGTCCTAGATCGGCTCTATTTTTTTGCCGATCATCAGTCGACATATTTAAAAACGCTTGGCTACTGAGGAAGGCGAATTTTTCAAGTAGACTCTTTGCGCTCTCTACCCTTGTTTCTATTGTGTTATAATTTTGTCAAATACTACTTTTATATCTTAGGAATAGTCCATTTGGGTCTAGAGTTCTTGATTCGTCTTCGCAGATTTCGTCGCGTTGCCTTTTCTTTTTGGAAACTCGTTTATTTTGAAGAACTGGCTCGATTTTTTACTTTTCTGATATAGTTGCATCTTCTTTGATCCAGTGTTATATTTGTTTTTCTCTCATTCCTTGTATGATATTAACATTCATGATATACATGATATCCTCTTTTTGTGTTTCAAGGACACTCTATTAATCTCTCGAAGAATATAATTCCAAATTGATGAGTTGAAGATTAATTTAAATTCCATCGCCGCATGTAGTAAATGACCATCTTCATACTTCGATTTTGCGGCTGAAGAGGTTTCCTCAATTTCTTCTAGAGCTTTGACAACTACCGGTAAATTATTTAATAGAGCAGTAACAGCTTGATGGTTATCTGACCAACTGGTTTGAGTACTTCCTTTTAAAATTGTTTTAGTACACTTTTTCATTATTATCCACCGCGTGGTGGATCCAACAAAGAAAATATAAATTTTTTGTATAAGCGCAAATAGATTAACTGCTTCTGGATATGGATATGTTGAATGCACAGATTTGAGGAGTGTGCTAGACAAGGTACAAACTCTGCCAGCTGATTCACTTGCATAACTCTGGATTGGACGCCTTTGTATACGCCAGCCTTATTAGATCCGTTGTCGTAAGATTGTCCACGACATTTTTACATATCAAACCATCAGCTTCTAGTTTTTCTCGAATTCGCTGTGTGATATATTCTCCAGTTGTTCCATCTAATTCAATAAAATCAATAAAGCTACAATAAAGTACATCCAGTGTCTGTTATTTTTATATATCGAATAACCTGGCTCATTTGTTCAAAATGAAATACTTCTGCAGTGCAGTCAAACATGATGGTAAAATAGTTGGCCTCATTGAACCTTTTTTGTCATAATATCGATTATTTATTTTGTATTGTTTTCGACAAGTAGGATACCTGATCTTTTTTGTCGTGGTCTAACTGATACTTGAGAGTAAGATCGTATTTAGCGAATGGACTTATCAAATTAACAAAATTTACTTGACTAGGTTGAGGAAAATCTTCAGTGAGGTCACTCAGTGTTTCTTGAGTACATCTGAAAGAAAGACAGTTTGTGACAAGATACATGACAGCGTCCATCTACATGTAGAATATGTCTCCATTTTTCTTTCTCAGAGTGAATTAATCGCTGTATGTCTTTATCAATGCCTTGCACAGTTTCATTTGCTGCAGGCGGGTTTTCCACTTAACAAATCATTCTTTCGTGCGTTTGTGATACTTCATGCTTAGCTAATCTTTCTGAAGTCTTTTTCCAATCAATGAAACCCTCTGTACACAACGCTGATGTAGAAGTGCTGGCGAATAACTTGTAGACAGTGCAGTAAAGTGTATTTTTGTTTTCGAGTAAACAACCTAGGATCTTTTATAAAATTTCTTTATTTGCCATTGTTCCGAACTACATGTTGTGTCAAATGCCTACCGTTGCGTTGAGTGGACCTAAACTCAATGTTATTTCAATGTGGAGGAAATATAGGAAGCATGGCGATTGATTCAATTTTTTTCATACAAAATTTGCTCCAATATCGTTCCTGCCGCAGGTGCGTGTGTAGAATACCTTTAGGATACATAAATCTCATGTATAAAATCCGTTCCTTAGTATTTCAAGGCCATAGATAATGAAACAGAGGTCCTCTAAGACACCTAAAAGGTGTTTTCGAAAAGCGATGAAAAATAATAAGGATCAGGAGTATACCAATTAACATGTTCTGAGTGCAATTCCTTTTATATAGGTCAAACAGGACGCTCTTTCAAGGCTAGATACAAAGAACATTTCCGGTCATTCCTACATCATAAATATGATTCAGCTAACAATTCTTCATTCCTGTGATAAATCTTATAAACTCAATTTCTTTGAATCGATGGAAATTTTTAAGGCATCTAGGGTAGAAAGGGTTAAGCTCGTTAACGACCAGGTAGACTTAATTACCTACCAATCACCATTATTCAAGTTACTGTGACCTCTACTAGCACTTTATTGATGGTAATTCCTGTATTGTACATGAGTATTCAGTTTTCATTAGCTTGTTGTTGATAATGGACGTATGTCCGAAACCGGTCCAACCAATGTAAAAATTTTGTCATTCTTTGCATCAATAAATTAGTGATAGTTAAAACATAGTAACTTGTTTTATTTTATTATTCATTATGAATATCAACTATCACGTAGTTCAGGCTTCATCGATCAATTATTTGAAATAATAAGGACTTCCTTTTTCGGTGACCATCTCATTCTACGGAAAAATTACTGACTTTTTTAGAGAAAATTTTCGAATTCTAGTTGTATTTCCTCCCTCAATATCAATTATTCTTCCTCTTCCTCGTTAATTTGAAAATATGAAATAGAATATGAGGAATTATGACTTATGCTAAAATCTGTCTCATAGGTTGCTACAGTTGAATTGCTCCAAGAATTAAGTGATGTGGATATTCTCCATGAGTCTGAGGAAGGCGCTGAAGCACTTATAGAATCACTTCTTGAACACCAAATAATAGCTTTACTTATTCAAAATTTAGAACGCTTAGATGAAACTGTGAAAGAAGAAGCTGATGGTGTTCATAACACATTGTCTATCATTGAAAATCTAACTGAGCTAAGATCTGATATCACAAATGAGGCTGCAAAACAAGGCTTACTACAGTGGTTATTGAAAAGATTAAAACTTAAAGCACCTTTTGATGTGAATAAATTATATGCCAGTGAGCTTCTTTCAATATTATTACAAGACAATGAAAAGAACAGATTACTGATCGGAGAATTAGATGGAATCGATACATTACTTCAGCAACTTGCATTTTATAAGAGACATGATCCTGCAACCGCCGAAGAACATGAATTAATGGAAAATCTGTTTGGTTGTCTGTGTAGTGCCCTAATGGTGGTTCCAAATAGAGAACGATTTTTAAGAGGCGAAGGGTTGCAACTTATGAATTTGATGTTGAGAGAAAAAAAGACTTCTAGAAATGGTTCCCTCAAAGTTTTGGATTACGCAATGTCCGGACCACATGGTAAAGATAACTGTAATAAATTTGTTGATATTTTGGGATTGAGGACAATATTCCCTCTCTTTATGAAAACTCCTAGGAAGAATAGGAAGAAGGTAAGTTAAACTTTATATTATTCAAGTAAAATATGGAAAAACTGGGGTTTTATGAACAAAAAATTAATCCAATTTTCTAGTTTCTATATTGAGTGCTCAGAGAAAAACGAAAAACGCACCAAACTGTACCACCTACAATCAATTCCAAATAATTCTACCAGCCTGGTACATTATCGTAGAACGTGCTTTCCGGAAATGCAGAAAGTTGATCTTCACATGGACTTTTCGAATGTACAAAGAGTATTGGAGTCTTCCCATTCATATATGTACTTCGCAGAATGGATAACTGTTGGCGTTAATAATTTCTTCAGCCTTATAAAGCGTTTCGACCATTATTTAATTGCGAGTAACTCACATTATTTCGTATTTCTAGTAAAAAACGAGTAAAAGGGAACAAGAGACTGCTGAATTCTAAAGTGAGATCTGTGGGGTGAGAACATTGAAAACCACAGAGTTATCTTCATAGGTTTATGATCTCGTTTTCAGTTTCAGAAAATTATATCTGATTAGATACGTATCCGCTCATTATTGTTATAATTTTTTTTAATTTATTCTGCTGAAAAATCATTATGTATGATGAAAATCAAGTTAATACAAACAATTTACAAACCTATTTTTAATATGAAATAGTGCTCGAGCATTTCGACTCTATCGAGCACGTTTCTAGATCTTTATGAACCTGAGCGCCGCTTGGAATAAGTTTTCGTGAAAATACGTTTCTTTGAGCATGAATTCGTTCGAATTTGGTGATTTTGAAGAATGATGGACAAATACCGAAAATGAAGTTTTACAAAATTATTGCGAATTTTGTGATTGGTTCACACAGTTGGATACAAAATTATTTTAAATAGCCACTAAGTTGTATGCTTCGTCTTTGGAATTTCTAGGCTCTATCGATTTCATTTCTCGAGTTCCAGGAGTGAGTGTTTTAAACATTGCTGTAATTCGGCCAATTTTCAAGAAGGGTGATGCCAATGATATAAGTAATTATCGACCTATAAGAATACTAACAGCTTTCTCTAAAATATTTGAAAAAATCTTAGCACTACGCCTGATTAATTTTTTCAAAAAGTTCAAGGTGATATCCAAACATCAATACTGTTTCACTAAGAACAAAAGCACAGATACAACTGTCTTTGAATTTGTTCACATCATTATCGCACTTGAACGGAATGAATTGCCTATTGCTCTCTTATTAAACCTTTCGAAGGCCTTTGACTATGTCAACCACAAGCTTCTTCTAAGAAAGCTAGAACTGAATGGCATTCGGGACAATCAGCTGAGGTTGGTTGAGATGGCAGAAAGTCTTTTTGACGCAAGATGGCTCCAGTTGTTGTTTTTCTGAAGTGCTGGTAAATCTCGGGGTACCTCAAGGAAGCATATTAGGCCCTCTCCTTTTTGTTATATATATTAATGATGTTCCAGATTCCTTTTCTAAGCCACATAATGACAGAATTCAGCCTGTTATATATGCTGACGATGTAAACTACATGTTTTTGGTCTTTATGAATGCTCAGTGCTTGCTCTCAATACATTTCAGGATTGGTGTAATCAACTTATCACTAACAATTTTTCTCATAGTAGATCACGCTTTGTGCCTCCATCAGGATTCAGGGTTGATGATGTAAATTAAAAATTAGTGACACTGTAAGTTTCCTTGGCATCCAAGTAGATTCTCACTTGAGCTGGGAAATTTATATTCAAAATCTTGTCAAAAAGTTGAATGCTGTTCTGTTTTCACTCAGAGTACTAAAAACTCAGGTTTCATTGGAGGTTCTTAAGATCATATGCTTTTCTAAGTTTTCTTATGGTTCAATTATATTGGGGGTTCTTCCTTCTCTGATTCTATATTTATAGTCCAAAAGGCTGCTTTGAGAGTGTTATTGAACTTAGGTTATAGAGAGTCATGTTGTGGTATGTTCAAAAGATTGGGGTTGCGTTCCTATTATGGTAAGTACATCTACAAAATTTTGCAATTTATATTTCAGCATCCTCATTATTAAAAACCTCCAAAGTATGTCAGACTTGAGAGCCTTCAAGAGAGGAGTATTCAAAATTATTCTGAATTGTGAATCTTATTCTCTAAATGAATGTTATATATTTTGTAAGACAGCTCCTTGATTTATAGTTTACAATAAATATACAATACTTGTGAAATAGATATTCTTTCTATTCTATTCTATGTTGCTAGGCAATAATGTGATTTTTAATCAAACATTCACTTATAACTCTTGAACGATGTGATGGGGCATTATCGTCCAATAGAGTCCAACTGCCGTTTTCTCGATATTCTGGACTTCATGACGCCCAAATAAAAGTTTCCTGTGACTGGCTGCGTCGAACAAATTATTTGTGGATAATTTCCTTACAATCGTAAAAACAAATGAGCTTAACCTCCACTTTTGACTTCTTCGAGAGACTTTTTTGGGTTTTCCTTGATCCAACGCTTTCCATTCAGCCGCTTTGTTTCGAACTCATTCTGAAAACACCACGTCTCGCAAATTTGCTCTTGGATTGTTTAACCTTTCACTTATTTTTATGCCTTAAAATCAGGCTGGAACGATCATGTTTGGTCTCTGTTAGGAGTGGCGAATTCTGATTTTAGAATGAAATCAGATTCAACAGTACATATATGATTTATTAAGAGTAATAAAACTGATCATTTACTAGCTCGACTGCACCGAAACAGAATTAAATTCTTACTCATCTTAACTCGAAAACATTTTGGGTTATATTAGTCACAGACTATAAAGGAGTAGAGAGCTAGAGGGTGGCACTTCGGTTTAGTACAGTATTAACGATACCTCACACCTTATTCCTTCCAAAAAGCTCAAACTATCGAAGAAAATGACAGTGTTGGAGTTTTCGAATTTCTTCATTGATAGAATGCATTTCATTGTATTGAAATTTTCGTTCTCAAGAATCATTCTCTGGAAGAGCAAAGATACATTCACTATCAACGAGACGGTGCTGCTTCTCACAACGCAGCGTGGAGTGAAAACTGACCGAACCAAAATATGGGGGGAGCAACGGATATGGACAAATGGTTCTGTAAAGCGGTTCACCTGCTCCCCTGATTCGACCCCCTCCTCATTTTTGGCCCTGGGTTAAGGTTAGACTCTTCCGCACAAGTGTGAGATTTTTCAAAATTTTTTTCTTCACATAGAATACAGCGTTTAGAGTGATACTATTTTTGCAGAAGTTACTTTATATTGAAAGAGTAATTGAACAAAAAAATGAAATATGGGTGCAGCATTCAAAGAGTCCAAGTGAAGATCAACATCCGTATTTGACAGAACTACGAAAATGTTCCAGACTGTTGAAATATCATTTGAGGTGTAATTTGGTTTATATTTAATTAAAATCGATCATCATTCGCAGGAGCTTTAGCTTTGGGAGTTTTTCACGGAACACCTAATATATAAACGTGAATGTCTACTGTATTCCACCATCACATCTAAATCACAACACGGAAAGATTTGAAAATGCGTCTAGTTATTAATTTATTCCCAAGGTTGGTTATAGAAAGGGTTTTATTTCGTAAACTCATCCTAAAAATGTATATTCATACTATATTGCAGCATTAAATCTAAACAGCACGTGAATACTTACTCAAAATTAAGAGTAAAGAGTATCTAGATTTTCTTTATTTTTCATGTTAGTATAAGCAGCTGACGTATAATCCACTACGTTACAGCCAGCTGACGTTTTTTCTTCATCCCTTTTGATTTGTAATGAAGTTTGTTTTCTACAACAATTTTTCTGTTAGGTGTTATCAGCAGAAGAACATGAAGAACACGTTACATCCATCATTGCCTCGATGTTGAGAAATTGTAGAGGTTCCCAACGACAAAGGTTAGTTAGTAAATTCACAGAAAACGACCATGAGAAGGTTGATCGGCTACTTGAATTACATTTTAAATATTTGGAAAAAGTTGAGGCAATAGATGAACAAGTTGACGAAAATGAAGACGAAGATGCCAACTATTTGAAGAGATTAGATGGAGGTCTATTCACTTTACAACTAATCGATTATATAATAGTTGAAGTCTGTGCGGCTGGTCCTGCCTCAATTAAGCAAAGAGTAATGCAAATCTTGAATCTTCGCGGTGCTTCCTTGAAAACCATAAGGCATATCATGAGGAATATGCAGGAAATTTAGGAGAAGAAGGCAATGTTGAATGGAAAAATCAAGAACAACAACATATTTTGAATCTTGTTGATAAGTTCTAGCATAATGTGTGAATGAACAAAAAATCAAAATTTAATTGTATTCAGCATTATTTATTTCAGAAATTTGAGGTCATCATAAGAAATGTGTGGATTAAAACTGTTATTTAGAATTTAAAATCAGCAATTACAATTTTCACCTAATATGTTTGTATAGTTATTTCTAATGTTTTTTATTCTTAATTGAGACATTTATGTTCAGATAGATGTTTTTTTAAATTGTTTGAATCATTTTTGGATCCATGAATCCTCAAATAAGTTCACTAGTCTCAAATTGCCATAGAAGATGAATTTAATCAGCCAGTAAGGTGGAGCCCACACAATTTTTGCAGTTTCTGTATGAACGGTTTCCAGGTAGTTGGATTGGGAGAGGAATTCATGTTGAATGATTTGTCAGTACTAGATTTTTTTATGAAGACGTTTTAAATTGGAAATATATGTTGGCAATGCCAACTCAAGCTCTCTAAATTACAGAGAACAGATGATGATGATTACAGGAGCCTTTCGCTCTACACCCACTGCAACCATGGAACTGATATTGGGCCTTGCCCCTCTTCATCTTGTTATAAGAGGAGTGGCTAGAATGGCTTTCTACAGATTCCATCATCTTTCCCGTAATGAAGCGGGTAACTTCGGCTTTGTACCTGGCGTCCTACAGTCTGAAATTGAGGACAATGAAGTGCTGAGTATGAGGTCGGACATAGCAACACCTAAAACCAACATGGAGAGGCTATTCCAGATCATCATTCCTAATAGACAGGAATGGAACAGCTCCAAGGACCGTCTACTTGAAGGTCCGTGTTGGTACACAGATGGCTCAAAAACTGCAAAAGGTGTTGGAGCTGGTGTCTACGGTCGAGGTGCCGCCAAGGAACAGTCGATCTGTCTTGGTGGGCATGCGATTGTCTTTCAAGTAGAAATATTCGCCATTGACCACTGTGCTAACCTCTTGCTTGCGGGGGATTAACAAATAGGTTAATTGAAATCGTCACTGATAGCCAAGCTGCACTGAAAGCATTGGCATCCGATACCTGTACTTCACTTATGGTGCAGGAATGTCGCCCTACCCTTGCCAAACTAGGAGAGCGGAGCAGGCTCCGTCTAATATGGGTTCCTGGCTACTCGGGCATTGAGGGAAATGAGAAGGCGGGATCATTGGCCACTCGAGGAACTAACCTGGAGTTCATAGGACCGGAGCCTAAGCTCGGAATTCCCCTGGAAACTGCAAGGATGGAAAACAACCGATGGCTGGTCTTGAGGGTAAGTGAGCATTGGATGAGCCTCCCAGGTCTCAGAAACGCTCGACCTGCCATCAGTGGACTTTCCACTACAAAAGCCAAGGCATGGCTTAAACTCTTTAGGTTGCAACTGAGAGTTTTAACTGCCATATTTACGGGGCACTGTCGCCTCAGGAAACACCTAAATAAATTAGGATTGGTTGAGTATCCTTCATATAGGCTATGTGAAGAAGATATAGAATCAATGGAACATGTTATGTGCGAGTGCCCAGCTGGGGACAGGGTCAGGATGGAAGATCTTGGATCTTGCAAACTGAAGCTGACTGAGCTCATTAAGCTGTCACCCACGAAACTTATCCTTTACGAGAAGGATGGAGCTCGTGGATGAAATTTAGAACAGAGTGTGCCACAATAGACCACTGGGTCACAGTGGCCGGGATACTAGGCAGCCCTTACTCAAAAGATATCTATCTATGTAATTAAATCGAATTCGTTAGAAGAGCTACGATAGTGAATGGATCTATTTATAAATCCAGAAATACTTCAAAATGTTCGCGAACATTTCAAACACTGCCTTTATAATTACATGGAGGCGATAGAATATTTTCAACCTTATTGACACGAGTTGTAATAAAATATCTTTTTTGAAAGAAGGAAAAGATATTCTATCAGCCACTAAATTGTTTTATATCTCTTTTCATATGCATGGGGTCATTAAATAAAGGTTATTTGTTCAATACAAATAATACCGATTCATAAATATACATGCTAAATTATATCACATTTTTTCCGTAAAAATAGGCCTGCAACTACCCTCACTGTCATTCTCAAACATCTCTTGTGAAACCTAAAGGTATGATTCAACATCTACAGAGTTCCCCCAGAAGATTATTCCATATCTTATTACTCTTGATTGCACATAAGCATGGTACGACGATAACGCAGCGTCGGTCCCAAATCGAGCAGTTAATATTTGAAGGGCATAGCATTAAAAAGAAATTAATGTGATCTTTCCAAGTTAGTACACCGTCAATGTGTATTCTGAGAAAAGCCACTCCACCTTTGAATTTATTTTATCATCTTTATGGCTTATCAAAAGTGAGGTTCTCTTTTATACCAAGAGTCAATAATTAGATTTTTTTTACATTTGATAATGTAATAATTCTTAGTAAGATCTTCACATAACTGTACGTCCTCAGCAGTGTAAATCAATGTAATATCATCAGCAAACTGTATAAGTATATTTCTCATTGCACTTCTTAGGTAGTTAGTATATATCAGGGGTGCTCAAACGGTCTATCGTGAGTGCTTTTTGAGTAGATCTCGAGAAGAGAAAAATTTTTTATAAGTAGGTAACTATACTACAAAAATTTATTACGTAATAAAATAACACTCTGCTAGCGGCAAAAGGTGGCTTTATCAAAGGAACGCGCGGTACTTGTCAATGAAAAGCCGCGTTTCTTATTCTTGCCGCTAGAAATTTCGGGCGGCGCGTTTGATGCGAACATTCGAGACTCGTTCACGCCGATATAAATGTTGCGTCTGCAGGAGTTGGAGTCATTCTGAATTGTAACTTGAATGCAATAATACGTCGATACAAGGTTTATTATGAAATAGTACAAAATGAGTGCAGCGAAGAAATCTAAAACGTATCATTTTAATAACGATTGGGAGGAAGAATTTGTTTTTGTATGGTGAAGGATAAGTGCATTTGTCTTATTTGTCGTGCGTCAGTTGCAATACCTAAGCGTGGTAACTTAGAGAGGCATCATAGAACGGTTCATAAAAACTATGAAAAGGATTTTCCGCCAGAGTGAATTAAGAAAACGAAAAGTACGTGATTTGATATCTTGTTTGAAAAAAGAACAAACCATGTTCACAAAACCTGCCAAACAAACAAAAGCTGCTACGATCGCGTCATTTAAAATATCTCATATTTTGGCGAAACACAAGAAACCATTCGAAGATGGATCGGTTGTGAATTGTGTTTATTCGGAGATTTTAAAAATAAAACAGAAATCATGTCTGCTATTAGAGAACTTCAGTTATCTCGTCACAAGGCGTATTGAAGTCATGAGTCAGGACATGGCAGATAAACTAAAACATATCATGAAATGTACATACTTTCCTTTACAGTTCAACGAATTCACCGACATGACAGACACTGCCCAACTGTTTATTTTTATTCGGATGGTATTCAATGACATGTTGGCTAAGGAAGAATTTTTGACAATCATTCCTCTGAAGCGGAATACCCGTGGCGAAGGTATATAATGACGTTTTCTTCAATTTTGTACAAAAATACAAGCTACCAAAATATAAATTAGTGTGCATTACAACCGATGGAGCACCAGCAATAGCTGGAAACAAAAACGGTTTTGTGGCATTGTGTCAAGCTAATGAAGATTTCCCTTCATTTTTTCATTCCATTGCATTATACATCAACAATTTTTGTGTTCAAAAGTTTCATACACAGAGGAAATTATGGGCATACAACAAAAATTGTGAATTCCATCCGTGCACGTAGCTTGCAACGGCGGCTCTTTAAGTTGCAGTTGGAAGATAAGGAGTCAGCTGAACACACTGATTTAGTTGTTCACACGGACGTCCAGTGGTTGAGTAGCGGAAATTGCTAGAAAGGTTTCAAGAATTATTACCCGAAATAAAAGCTTTTCTAGACGAAAGAGGCGATGACACTCAGATGTTGAAAAACGAAAAATGGCTGACTGATTTGGCATTTTTGACTGACATCACGATGCACTTAAACGCCATTAACTTGGAGCTTCAAAGGTAAAGGAAAAACTATTACTCAAATATGATTTCGTCAGTCCTAAAGCAACACCACACTCCACAGATATCCAGTTTGCGGTTTCATGGCAAATGTTATCGAAAGCCTTGGCAAGATCTAAAAAAAGTGCGGTAATGACTTTGCCATTATTTAGGGAGTCTAGAATCCTCTTCAAAGCTTGATGAATTGCTGTGGTACTTAGAAATTATTTACAGAATAATAACCCTCCCTGCGTGGAGACTTTTCGACACGTCACCATGTATACTAGGTATACAGTATGTCCAATAATTCAATAAAACAAATTACAAATTTATAAATTTATTTAACGAAAAAAATAATGAGGTTTCAGAATACAGATAATTTTTAACTCAACCAAATATCCGACACAAAAAACACTTTGGTCCCTAAAATCAGATTACACCGAAAGTTGAACATACAAATTTGAAGCGAATCGAATGACTTCAAACTACACTAGATATAATAGTTTCACAAAATTAATAATCATTGAGAAAAAGTAAATAATTTCTTTAAATTCCTAAATTTAACTGACTAAAATATACTGAGAATCAAAGAATACAAGCTTTTTGGCACAAAAATACTTTGGTGAGTAAAATCACAATATAATTAGAAAAGGTGAACATACAAATTTGAAGATATGTTTCAACTTCAATGAACAGTCGTTCTCCAGAAAATATCAACTGTTATTTTAATATGAATTAAACATACAAAAATATGTTTTTCTAATATCGGCACATAGAAAATGCACTAGTTCCATGTTTAATCATTAAAGCCTTCAAAAAAAATATAAATACTGAAGAACAACTGTACTAGTTCCACATGACTTCAAAATAATAATTCACGAATACAAAAACAACATAACTATCTGAGAACACAAAAACACTTAGAATTTTTAATTCTGTTTTGAGAATGCAGGTACATATTTTCCGCAACTCGTGAACTTATCACAACTGAGATGAAGATTTTCTTTTGAAAGATATAAAATAATCGAAAGGACACATCAGGTTCCCTCCACCTTTAATGAGACATTCCAGTTGTATCAGGAACATGATGAAGACAAAGATTGTTAAGGACACCATCAGCATGTAAGGAATATATTCCACAAACTTTTTTCTGAAATGAAAACTTTTATCAATTGCAATAGTATGTATAGAGTATTGATAAATGGGGCAATAGGCTAGTTGAGATCTTAAGATTTCCGACTTTAGTCATCGATATGCGTTGATCTTGCTTCCCCTCAACTAGAGGTCCGCTTTCCGTATAATCATTGAAAAGTAAAAGTGAAGTTTTCGCACGTTCGAAATATGTCCTGAGTGTATCGAGTAGGACCTATCATGATGAATGGTAACGGTCTGGTTTTTTCTGGCGCACCCTCAATATAAGAAGAAAGTTATTGCTACTTGAAAATTTTGAAAATATAGTTACAATCCGTATAAAATTGTTAATTAAATGTGACCAAAACACACTGCTCCAAGAAATTAACGCACAATTACAACATTTCAAATTTCAATTTAGGTAGGCAACTAATTATTAACACTTTTTTTCTGATATGTCCTGATATGCCAACAAAGTTTGATATTTTTTCTTGGCGGATATGTTACCCTATGAGAAATAAATTGAAAACTACCTTCAAGACTACGAAATCATTTCCATGGAGTGGCCTCAATCCCGTCGAACATCCCCGGTACATTCTCAATAGTAGATAAACTTGCAAAAGTTATACATCTTCAGAATAAATTTGAATTTTCGATTTTATGCTATAGTTACTTGGCGCAGTTTGCTTCAAGGAAATTGGATTACGTGGTTAAAATATTATTTACGAAATTTTAATTTTTTATGCGATATCAAATTTTTTTGGCAGCCATGCATTCTTAAAAAAATCAAAATAAGATTTAAGTTCAGGGAAATTATAAAGTGTACTTAAATTTCGATGTACTGTTACAAAATTATAGTATACCAAATAAAAAAAATATAAGAACGATGTGCCAAGCATTTTTGGGATCGCCTAGTCTAGCCTGATTACAAATTGTAGTTCGTATAGGTCTAAGCTTTAAAAAAAATCTAAAGAATACTATTCAACTGGGAGAGACAGTCTCGATAACACATGATTCACCAATGTATGTATTAAAATTACCTGAAAATTGGAAGATCCTTTGATTTCTCCAATGTACATGTACTTTCAGAAGTTACATGGATATCTGACTCCCCAACTGCCGTAGATTGATGTGATTTCTCGCAATTTTCAGTTTCTGTTGATACATCTCGAAATCTAAGGATATTATCCGAAGAGTCAGTTATCATTTGTACGCTGAAAAAATATAACAGGATTATAAATTTTACGTGAACTTTTTCTGACACCAAAGAAATCTAACCGATAATGCATGAAATCTATATATATATATACAAATGTGATAAGGTGCAAGACATTCATTTATGTGATAAGAAACTGCAAAAAAAAAATGACGAAGCTACCTGAAACAAATCAACAAATGATTAAAGAAGCTGCAATAGATGACGAAAAAGGCCTGTGCAATATAGGAACAAGTGGAACTAACGTCTTTGTTGCTTAATATTTTTATTCTTAAAAAAACTTCACTCGTATTCTTCAGTACTGTCCTTAAACGATTATTAGTCTGACGCTGGAAAAAAAGACAGATATGTTGTTCAGTGGGACCCTACTTTTGAAACTCTTCGTGACGGTCAGTCCAGAATTGTTTGAAGAGAAAACGTGTGGCATATTATAGCATTTTTTATCAACTTATGCAATTATAATTATTTATCTAGTTTTTTGTTCGATATTTATTCAAGTTACACTTTTTGAGCGTGGTGATCGATAAGAAAACAATTTTTTTCTTTTATTGAATAAATGAGAAGATAATATCGTTTAAAATATTTTTATTATCTTACAATACATGTAGGTTATTCAGGAATTCTTATCATTGAAACTATAGGATTATAGTAACTGAAATAAGAAACATAAGTTTGAGACTTGATATCATTTGAATATCTGGAAAATACCGCGTCAATGGTGGTCCCATATTTTGTTGTCTACCGCTCTGATTTCTTACCAGAGAAGTTGATGTTGAAATCGGTATGCGGTGAGTGTGGTATTATAAAGATATGATACATACCTATACACCTATAGTCGAAACCGATTATAACGACATCGTTTATAAAGACCGATCGGTTACTACGACCAGATCGAAATGTCCCAGCCGAATCTCTAGTAAACACCGCCTATAACAACATCGGATATAGCGACATATCGCTTACAACGACGAAACTTTATCGATATTCATCGACTAAAGCAACCAACTACTTTTTACTATCTTTTTATTAAGCATTGAAGGTATATTTGGGCGTATTATTACCTACGTACTTTCTCCCATCCCATCCGAACCTATTCCTGCTCATTTGGCTCTGCATATTTCACACCTAATTTTTAGTGCGCTAATTGACTACGTGAGTGACAGCTTGATTTATAAGTTTTAGCTTTGATCAGACCGTGTATTTATGCGTTAACATGTCGCAAAAATAAAGGAAAGTGTTTACTGAAGAAAAATCTCATATATTATGGAGATTCAAAAATGGGGCGTCAAATTGTGAAATTGCAAAGGCATGTGGAGTTTCGCCCTCTAGAACATCAACGATTTGGAAGAATAGAGATAAAAGGGTCTCGAAAACTCTTTAAAACTCAAAAGACAAGTGAACATAAAGTTATGAAAGATGCTTTATTAACATGGTTCAAACATCAGACGGCAAACAATGTCCCAATAAGTGGTTCGATTTTGCAATAAAAATCCAACAACTTTGCTCGTCGTTTGGGTAAGAAAAATGTTGATTGTTCGTCGACTACAACGTTTTCGTGCTCGTCATAATATTGTGGCAGGAAAAGTTTGTGGTGAAGCGACTGGCGTTCCTAAAGGAGTGACTGAAGAGTGGCTCTTTCATAAGTGGTTTGCGTTGTGCGAAGGATACACACCAGAGGAAATCTTTAATGCTGATGAAACCGGATTGTTTCATAATTTAACCCCTGACAATACACTCAAATTCAAAGCTGAGGAATGCGAGGGCGGAAAGTTGTCCAAATCAAGAATTACAGTATTGGTGATAGCAAAAGCTAAAAAGCCACGTTGCTCCAAGAACATTCTCTCTTCGCCTGTAACTTATAGAAACAACACTAGGTCCTGGATGACATCGCAAATTCTCGAAAAATGATTACGTAGTTGGAAAGCAGAATTGATGTCTAGGGGAAACAAAATTGTTCTCCTAGTAGACAACTGTCCTGCTCACCCTGTAGTCCCCAACCTGAAATGTATAAAGCTTGTGTTTTTACCGCCCAATGTCAGTACTGTTTTACAACTCATGGACCAAGGGATGATAAAAGTTTTGAAAACACAACACAAAAAACTTCAAGTGCTACAAATGATACAAAATATTGAAAACGGTGAAGATACAAAAAATCTTAGTGTTCCTTATGATATCGGAAGTTTGGAAAAAGGCCACTATAGCCAACTGATTTTCCAATGCAAGTTTCAAAGATCTCTCTGCGGAGGACGACGATGATATTCCACTAGCGACAATAATACGATCTCCTTCAGATGAAGATGACAAAGTACCACTCGCTCAATTAGTTGCTCAGTTGCAAAGATCTACTGCTACAGAACAAAGAATTGAAATAGAGGAATTTATTGGAATGACAGCGTCGGCGTGTGCGCTTCAGCTATGGAGGAATAAGTTCTTGCAGAAGCTGAAAGTAACAATCATAACAATGACGAAGGAAATGAAGACCTGCAAGACCTTGAAGAACACTTTCAGCCAACAACAGTTTCCGAGGCTCTTAACGCTATAACAGTTTTGCAAAAATTTGTTGCCTTTAACGTCCAACTTATTACCGATGATACTCATACCTCATTTGAGAATGGGCTTAAAAGCGGATTAAAATGATTACTTTGGTAACTAGTGTAATCTTATAACCTGTACTGTACGCAGCTAAGTACATTTTGTACTACAATTATTTCTCAATAAACATTTTCATTTCTTTTTGACATTTTATTTGATATTAAGTTCACAAACATAACCTATACCAATACTAGGTAGATACCCATGGAACTTGTGTATATGTATTGCTTATAACAACTATCGGACATAACGTCGGAAACTATACGGTCCGTTCAATGTCGCTATATCAGGTTTTGACTGTATATACTTTCTCACAAACAGCTGCTTACGATTCGTCCGATTTCGGAGCAGCTCGTCTCGTTCCGTGCGAGCTTCGTACAGTCGTACCATATACATACACGTTAAGTGAACGCTCGACCGAACTACATGGTAGGCGGAGTGGGGAGGTGTTAGGTTTTATTTTCGTTACGGAATTTCTTGATTCGGTCGCCGCGCTCAAAGCCCGCGATAAAAGCTATACAATAGCTTAATAGAAGAAAAATTCTGGTTGGTCGAAAGGTAAATAGTCAAAAATGTGGAGTGGGGAAGAAATAATAAATTATGTTTGGAGAAATGACAGTGGTTTAGGAAAAAAAACTACAAGTTCCATCAACGTTCATTGATTAAATTCAATCGGGCTCTTTGATGTGCTACGGTTAAAGCTGTTACACGGGACCACAAACCAATGAGTAATATTTATGATTTATTTATTGGAAATTTATCTTCCATGAGATGAAGTGAAATATATTTTATACTTTCCACAATTTTATTTTTACAAACACGATCGGTTTCGACCGTCAGGTCATTTTCAAGTGGTCAACGACAGGAAATGAAGAGAGGTATTAATTTCTAGCTGGCTATTAAGGGTGATTTTACTTGGGTTTTACAATGTTTATTGATTTCCAAACATTCCAACATATTCATTTTCTTTGGTTTGTTGCAATTATGAAGAATTTTGATATTATCCAATGTTATTGAATGTTTTGTGGTTTTTATATGTTCACATATTGGAGAATTATTGTCAGGATAAATGTTCTTTGAATCTGGTTTCGTAATTCCTACCTACCTTTTCAAGAGGCAGATCTTGGTTTTCCTCTTAGATTGCTCTCTGAGTGAATTTCCTGATTTTTTTTGTATACTAGGACTTAAGATATGTATTTTCATATGTTCTTTTTATGACGTGTTCGCGAGTTGTGTACGTTGCATTGCAATTAAAATTTTTATGTATGTACACAATTATATTTTGAATAAATTTGTTGATCTATCTATTTCGAATCACATGTGGTTGCTTAAGCTTTTGCGACATACGTCAGGTTTTACATGATAAACAGTTTTTCAATATAAATGAATTTTGCAAGAAAATGGAAGAAGCAATGATATTAATATTTAATTGATTTCGCCGTTACTACTTGATAGTTAGTCATGATGATAATAAGAAATCAAACTATGTATTATACTACCACAAGAGTTTATTGAAAATCAGGATTGCGAATTCGTTCTCTAGACCATCTTCAGCTAACAACAAGAACTGAACTAAAGTTGAAATACCTATAAAGACAAGTAGATGCAAAATTAATAAGCGTGCAAATAAGAGGTAATAAACAAATTATACTAAAATCAGGTATTATTTAAAGACGCTCAGAAGATCAGATCTATGGGAGGTTCGAACATTTCGATGGATTCTAAAAAATCTAACTTTCGTCCTTTAAGTATTCTCTGAATAATTTGAAGTTGATCTATGGGTGGAAAATGATGGCCATTTTCGATATAACGTAAAATGTAAATAGATTCGTCGGTTCTCTGGTTGTTGTAATCTGATTGATGCTCTTTGTATTTAGTATTGAATGAATGACCTGTCTGACCTATTATAAACACCATCACAATCCATATAGGACAATTTGTAAACTCCAGTATTGTCAAATCTATCAATTTTACCTTTACAATTGAAAAATTCTTGAAAGTTTCATGTGGGTACTTTTTATTGTGGTCAAAAGGTCAAAATATGTTAAAAAATGAAAATGAGATGTTAACGTAATCTGTATTAGATGATTCTATAAATAATATGGGTAAATATGATAAGCTATTTGTGTTTGCGTCTTTTTGATCATTCCGTTTATTATATGACCATTGTTCTCAGCTATTTCTTTAATAGTTGACACGTCTCAGGACATATTTTCTTCGGATAGGAGCAGAGAGAAAGCCCTATTAATCATTGAATTAAACGCAGCGTATTTATGAGATTTTGGGTTTGTTGAATCATAAGGGATGCAAATATTAATAAAGATGAGTTTTCGATATATCAAAACTTAGTGTGTTATTTTTAGATTGTTAGGTCTAAAAAGTAAATATGGTCATCGACGTCTCTCTCTATTTTGAATTTAATTTTGGGATGAAAGCTATTGATGTAAGTTAAAATTGATCTAGTTGTCTGGCGGTCATATAACTCATGCTGATATATCGTCTACATATCTAAACCAAAAATGTACTAATTTTGATTTGGAGGAATTGAATATCTTCAATATACGCCATGAAAATATCAGCTAGTAAGATCCCATCGGTAGACCGTGAGGTTGTTGATAAAATTTGTTATTGAATTTGAAATAATTCTGTTGTAGGCACAACTTGGGCAAAACCATTAAATCATAACGTACAACTGGATTGAAGTGTGATTTTTTAAGATGTCTGAGACCAATGGAAGGCATTCGTCTACTGGGATGTTGGAAAACATGTTATCTACATCCAAACGAATTAATTTTGAATTGATTAGGGTTTAAGCCTGTTTCAATTTTTGTGTTAATTGAATTACTTGAATTTGTCAAATTTGTTGAATTTTTTAATACAAGATTCAATTCTTTTGCCAATTTATGTATTGGGCTGTTCTGAATGATGAATTGGCAAAAAAATTAAATCTTGTGTTCAAAAATTCAACAAATTTCACTCCTGAATATTCAAAAACTCAATTCAATTAACACAAAAGTTGAAACAGCTTCAAACTCCAATCAACATCCCAGGACATGAATACCTTCCATTGGTCTCAGACATCTCAAAACAAATCACACGTTAATTCAGTTGTACATGGGATCTTCATTGAGCCCTTTACTAGCTTACATCTTCATGGCGTATATTGAAAATATCATACTCAATTCCTTCAAATCAAAATTAATACAATTTTGGTATACATATGTAGACGATATACTAGCTTGTTTTATAGGAACCGCTAGACAACTATATCAATTTTAACTTACATTAATAGCATTCATTCCAAAATTAAATTCAAAATAGAGAGAGAGAAGCCGATAATCAGATTTAGTTTTTAGGCCTTACAATCACTCATAAAAATAACACACTAAGTTTTGATATATATCGAAAACCCACCACTGATGACTCAATAGAGATCCCATCGGTAGCCGTGAGGTTGTTCATAAAATTTGTTATATAGCATTCATCCCAAAATTACATACAAAATAGAGAGAGAAGTCGATAATCACACTCACTATTTAGACTCAACAATCACTCATATAAATAACACTAATTGTTGATATATAGCGAAAGCCCACCGTTACTGATATTGGCATCCCTTATGACACAACACACCAAAAATCTCATTAATATGCTGCGTTTAATTCAATGATTCATATGGCTTTCTCTCCATCATTATCCGAAGAAAATATGCCCAGAGAGGTGTCAACTATTAAAGCAATAGCTAAGAACAACGGTTATCCCTCGGACACTCTTGAAGATTTCATTTTTGTTGTTCGAACGGTATTGTACTTAGAAAGTAAAAATCTACTTCAGTAATTTATTTTGAAGTAAACAGGTGTCCCAATTTTTTATAAAAAAAATCTTGGGAGGTTTTTCCATATTGGAAGACCACTTTTTTTGTTGAAGATTCAAGAGCGTCCTAAACTCTGCTATAATGTCTTTAAGTAATAAGTTTTTTTGGTCAGTAGTTTCGTCACAATATTTTCTTTCCGTAAAAATTCATGAAGATAGGCTCTCACATCATGTCAACACATACCTCGATTTACGTTCAATCATGTTGATTTTATCATTCGTTAAAAGAATTATCTTGTTTAGGTTTCATTTTTTACTACTTGAATCATTACAGAAAAAAAAACTTCTGTGCGAACAATGATGCATGTTGATGAGTTTGATACGGTTTGTAGAATTTTCATCAAAAATTTTTACAAATAATCGAATATTTCGAAAATGATCGAAGATAAAGATAAGGTTATTTCTGCAAAAATATAGCACAATATTTTATGCGTTGACATGAATAATAAAATACATTCCATTTAAAAATCAAGATATATTTTTAAAATTACAATATTCAATAATTTTTTGAGTCACTCCTGTATAAAATGAGGATAATCTATTTCAATACATCAATAAAGCAATAAGAAAACGAAAGGAAAAAAGTATTCATCCTCTCCGGCCGAAGGAGCATGCGATGATGTGAGAGCCTATTTTCATGAATTTTTACGGAAAAAAAAATATTGTGACGAAACTACTCACCAAAAAACTTATTACTTGAAGACTTTATAGCAGAGTTTAGGCCGCTCTTGAATCTTGAACAAAAAAGTGGTCTTCCAATCTGAAAAAACCACCCAAGATTTTTTTATAAAAAATTAGGACACCTGTTTACTCCAAAATAAATTGTTGAAGTAGATTTTTACTTTCTTAATACAATACCGTTGGAAAAATGAAATCTTCAAGAGTGTACGAGCTAAAGAGCACCGCGCCATTGGTGGATCACCCAGTAGTATCAACTAATACAGTTAAATACATATTTTGCCCCTTTCAGCGAGAGATTGCAAAAGCCACTTGAAAACAGCATAAGAAAAAGTAGCTTTCGAAACCCACATGAAAGCCTCCCAAGAATTTTTCAAAAGTAAAGATGAAACTGATAGATTTGACAATACTGGAGTTCACAAGTTGTCCTGTATGGATTGTGAAGGCGTTTATATAGGCCAGACTGGTCGTTCATTCAAAACTAGCTACGAAGAGCATCAACCAGATTAAAATAACCAGAGAAACGACGAATCTATTTTCGCTTCACATTATAACATAATTAATTTATTACCCTTATTAATTATATCTACCTGTTTATTTATGTATGTATGTATTTCAACTTTAATTCAGTACTTGTCAGCTGAAGAAGATCGAGAGACTGAAATTGCAATCCTGAATTTCAATGCACTCTTGTGATAGTATAATGCATAGTTTAATTTCTTATTATCATCAATGTTATTAATCTCTACACCAGAAAGGAATACCAAAACCTTGAACGAGCAATTAGAACAAAAATGATGAAGCAAAAATGAAAGTGATAAGCACACATTCTGCAGATACTCCCCATGACTACCTTGTGCACCGGTACAACCTCAACTGTTCGTTCTCCCTGTGCACCCCATTCACGTACTCCACAATCAAATTCCAACATTTCATCGATTGCAGTTCTTGTCGCGACGCACCGCACTGCTCTGCCTGCTTGAATACGTCGACCATCAGGTCCTTCAATTTTTCGAACAATTTTAGCGCTTGGATCAATGACTTTTGTTCTTGGCGGCATTTGTGCCCTTTTATATAAGTCACTATTTGAAGCAGAGTTCGAAGGTAACGATCTCGCAGTTTCGAACATTGATGCTTGAAGTTGGAATACTTTTCTTTCGTGTTTTCGTAGTTGGTCTTCCAGGTTGCGGAAAGGAGGCAGAACTTTTTCTCGGTTATTTTTCGGTTGTTCAACGCCTCCCTATGGTATTAAATACTTGTCAATATCGTTGGTTTTTCGCAGTATTGACCAACAAATTCTGAAATCAGAAAAGTGTATTCCCGGGCAAAAAGAAAACAAGTTAATTCCACAATATTGGCTTCATCGAAAACCCTTAAAACAATTTCCAAAAACAATAACAAAGAAAATAATAAATTAAGACGAAAAAATATTTACCTTAGATTGTCAGTACGTCGTCCAAGCCATTCAGTTATAGAACTGTTTTCTTTTAATCGTATTGTCCCAACTGAATTATTTGTAATTTCTTCCTACAATAAAAAATTCCTTTTTTTTCTCAATTCTTTTCCCAAATTTGTTCGAAAAGTTACTCCGTTTCTGATTTCAAATTTGTAATGAATATAGTTCTGATTTGAAAACTTATTTGATCCAATAAAATACTATCAACTGAAGAAGCTTTCAGAAGTAGTTTCAATTGTCAATTTTGGCAGCATTCTGTGAAATAAATATGAAAAACTGGTAAAAACTAACCTGTTTTATTTTTACCGAGTCGATTTCTTCAATTCTCATTGTACTGAATTCACAATATGTTGCTTGACGTGAATGTTTGACTTCTTTCAAGCAAGAAGAATACAAATCAGGTTCAGAATTGGGCAACCGACGGAGCTTCAGCTTGGAAGGCTTCAGAGTGAACTTGCTGATACTTTTGCTGATGAGAAAACAATGAACATTAACTATACTAAAGAAGTTTGTAAGCTTCTATTTAAACTTACACAAGGGGAACCTCTGGTTTATACGAAGGGATACTCTCGCATTTTTTTGCCTATAAAAAGAATGATTAAGTACAGAAAAATAATGATCACCAAAAACATACCAATGCCACAAGTAATTGTGAGCATAGTAGCAACTGGTTATTAACACTCCAAATTACTTGTTCTGAGAGGTCAGTTACAGTTTCAGTGGTGGTATTCTCAAAAGCTTCTAAATCATCAATTAATTTATCTTCTACGTGACTAGTCTTTAAAATATGTTTCCAAACTCCAAATGCCAATAAGGCAGCACTTTAATATAACAAAATAATAATTAGACAATCATTAACGGTCCCCAGATATACTGGGTGATTCACCAGTGGCGGGTGCTCTGTAGCTCGTACACTCTTGAAGATTTCATTTTTGTTCGAACGGGTATTGTATTTAGAAAGTAAGAATTAACTTCAGCAATTTATTTTGCAATAAACAGGGTGTCCCAATTGTCTATAAAAAAAATAGTGGGTGGTTTTTTCAGATTGGAAGACCACTTTTTTGTTCAAGATTCAGGAGCGGCCTTAACTCTACTATAATGTCTTTAAGTAATAAGTTTTTTCGATGAGTAGTTTCGTCACAATATTTTTCTTCCGTAAAAATTCATGAAAATAGGCTCTCACATCATCGTATGCTCCTTCGGTCTGAGAGGATGAATACTTTTTTCCTTTCGTTTTCTTATTGCCCAAGGATAGCTTTATTGGTGAATTGAAATAGATTATCCTCATTTTATACAGGAGTGACTCAAAAAAATTATTGAATATTGTAATTTTAAATTAACGCATAAAATATTGTGATATATTTTTGCAGAAGTAACCTTATCTTTATCTTCGATCATTTTCGAAATATACGATTATTTTTTTGAATTTTTGATGAAAATTCTACAAACCGTATCAAACTCATCAACATGCGTCATCATTCGCACAGAAGTTTTTCTTTTCTGTAATGATTCAAGTAGTAAAAAATGAAACCTAAACAAGATAATTCCTTTAACGAATGATAAAATCAAGATGATTAAAACGTAAATCGAGGTATGTGTTGACATTTTTTTTTATTTGTGACTTCTGTCAAGTGTCGGGACATATCATATTCTGCATTTTACATAGTGAACTCATCAGTGTTTCGTTATTAAACATTGTTAAAGTGAGGTTTGAACCCAATTTTCTCAATTGACTGCCATGAAGTTCTCCAAAGAAGAAATGGTTGATATGATTTCTATTCTGGGTGAGTGTGATAGAAAGTCTTTGTTGGCAAGTATAGTTTATGCACAAAGCTTTCCTGATAAGAAGCATCCTGATGCAAGATGCTTTGAAAAACTTCTAATTAGATTTATCGAAACGGGTAATATCGCTCACAAAAAAACATGAAAAACCAAAAACTGCTACAGCTGAAGACAACCAGTTATCAGTTTTGTTGACAGTGACAGAGGACCCATATAAAAGCCAAAGAGAGATTTCTCAGTTAACAGATATGAGTCAAACTTCCGTCCAGAGATTCTTGAAAGTGAATAAATTTCATGCATATCATGTTTAGCTGCACCAGGAACTGAACAATCAAGACTATGAAAATCGAATCAATTTTTGCAATTGGGCGAGTGACAAAGTAGCGAAAAATCCAAATATGTTTAGCAGAGTTCTTTTCTCGGACGAGGCAACTTTCCACAAGAATGGGCTTGTTAACAGGCACAACTTTCATTATTACGCCAAGGAAAATCCACACCTCATGAGACAAATAGATCACCAGCATCGTTGGTCCTTGAATGTATGGGCCGCTATAGTAGATGGATATCTAATTGGGCCGCACTTTTTCGACGGGCACCTCAATAGTGAAATATATTTAGATTTTCTGCAAAATCATCTACCACTGTTACTTGCCGATGTACCAAAGCATATAAGACAAGATTTGTGGTTTCAACAGGATGGAGCACCGGTACATTACTCACATCAGGTAAGGGAGCATTTGAATCATGTATTTTCAAACAAATGGATAGGACGTGGTGGTTCTATTAGATGGCCAGCTAGGTCTCCGGACCTTACAAGTCCAGATTTTTTTCTTGTGGGGTTATATTAAGGCCATCGTTTACCAGATTCCTTCTACAACACAGTTGGATATGAGACAGAAAATAGTCGACGCTTTTCAGTCAGTTAATCCGCCAATGTTGTCAAGATTTCAACGGTCTTTTCTCTGAAGGATTGAGTTGTGTCTACAAAGAAACGGGCAACATTTCGAACACTTATTGAAATATTTCAACACCTTGTAGATCATATCACCAAAAACCAATCTATTACGTATTTCATACACGACTACCTTAAAATATCTCCATTTCTCTGATCAAGTATAATGATATGTACTAATAAACTCTTTTCCACAACCTCGATTTTATTATTTTAGAATTTTTTAATTCGAAAATGGTCGAAGATAAAGATAGGTTACTTCTGCAAAATATAGCACAATATTTTATGCGTTGAAATGAATAATAAAATATAGGATGTTCCATTTGAAAAAATCAAGATATGATATTTTTAAAATTACAATATTCAATAATTTTTTGAGTCATCTGTATAAAATGAGGATAATCTATTTCAATTCATCAATAAAGCTATCCTTGGGCAATAAGAAAACGAAAGGAAAAAAGTATTCATCCTCTCTGGTCGAAGGAGCATGCGATGATGTGAGAGCCTATTTTCATGAATTTGAACGGAAAAAAAATATTGTGACGAAACTACTCACCAAAAAACTTATTACTTAAAGACATTATAGCACAGTTTAGGCCGCTCCTGAATCTTGAACAAAAAAGTGGTCTTCCAATCTGAAAAAACCACCCAAGATTTTTTTATAGAAAATTGGGACACCCTGTTTACTGCAAAATAAATTGCTGAAGTAAATTCTTACTTTCTAAATACAATACTGTTCGAACAAAAATAAAATCTTCAAGAGTGTACGAGCTAAAGAGCACCGCGCCACTAGTGAATCACCCAGTATATGATATTAAAATAAAATTTTAGTCATTCCTATATTATTACATATTTTTCTATGCAACCATTGTTATGTAACATCAAATCAAGAATCAAAAGAAAGTAAAACTTTCTTGAGAGCTATTCAATAATAAAATAGCCCTTCAACAGGTGTCTTAAATAGACACTTATGATGACCGTCTATGAGATTGACATATCACTTTCATTCCTACTATTGAGACGACCGAGAACCATGGTAATTTTTTTTCTTTTATTTTCTGAAATTATTCATTTATTTCTTGAAATTCGATCTAATTGAATTTTATTGTCAATTGCGAATAGTGTACTGTGTATATCTACCGAAAAACATTTTATATAGTTCATCTGAAATCAACATAACAGTTAAAGGACGATCCTTTTCTAGAATTATTCAATAATTTAATTTTAAAATCTCAATGTAGTGGAATGTAACGTATTTTTAAAGCAGCTTTAAATCATCCAAAAGCGTTAAAATTGTGTCGTTGGAATGCAGCCAAATTCAGATAAGAAATTGAGCGCAAAGAGAATTCGACATTATTGCCGATAATTATTAAACACCCTTTGTCGACCGCGATCGCATCCACCACCTGGTATTTTCTCAGACAACAATCGCCGCGTCGAGACGAAGTAACGCGTTTCGAAAATGGCTTATGTAATATGTAATCAAGAACCAAAGACACAAGAAGGGAAGAGTACGGATATGAGGACTTCTTGGCAACGCATCGCGACGCTAGGATTATTCAGTTTTGAAGCAAAGTGAATTTACTCAGTAGGCGATGCTGAAGTGGTTCAGCCCACTCGTCCCTGGGGGGTCACGACAACACGTTCCGACCCTACAAATACAACTTGGAGTGCTCGAAGTGGTCCAACCCACAAGCACAAAGATGATTGTATTTATTTCAATTGGTGGTCGACTTCTCTTGGTACGATTTTCACTTCTGAGGCTCGAAGGGGTTCAACCCACTCGCCTACGGAGGATTAGATCAGATTGACCAGGAGATGTCGCAAACACGTTCTCATTACCAGGAAGAAGTGTGGTTGACGTACTCCTGACGCTTTAGTGGTCCAATTAACTCGTCTTCGGTGGCTGAAGCATTTCCAACATTGTTCGAAGTGGTTCAACGTATAAAGATACACGCACATAATGGTAACGATATTGATGTTCTCACAAACTGGAAGAGAACTTCGCTTTGGTCTCAGAGGCTCCAAGAGGTCCAACTTTGATGCCGTGGTGGGGTTCCCAGGGAAGCATCCGTATTTTTCCCATTGTTTCGATGATACCACTTTTAGTTTGGAATTAACTTTTTCAAGTTTAGTACGTGGGAATCAGAATTGAAATTTAAGTTATTTAATCGTATGTAACGTAAGTCCAGAAAGATGGAAGACACGAATTGTTCCTCTCCGAGAAGCCCGACAGGGGACAAGAATTACAGTTCCCGTTGTGTCCCACACGTAATTATTTTCTGAATCTTTATTTAAAATTTCCGTCCAATATTTAAATTTCACGAATTTTCTCAAGATATACGCTATGTGATTTCTGAATGCATTGAAAGTTAAATAATCAATTCCCAAACTTCAAGTTATCTTTACACATTTTTACTTGGCAAATGATCTGTTTGAACTGCACTGAAATTATTTAATATTTATTTTGAACATTTATTTTTATATACTGATTTATAACATTTGTTTTCATAATTTGGTAAAATTTGGAATGCACTGAAATTATTTTATATTGATTTTCACGTTT
Organism: Cryptolaemus montrouzieri; assembly: GCA_013387265.2. Classification (NCBI taxonomy): domain Eukaryota; kingdom Metazoa; phylum Arthropoda; class Insecta; order Coleoptera; family Coccinellidae; genus Cryptolaemus; species Cryptolaemus montrouzieri. The sequence continues at coordinate 7,751,153 of JABFTP020000144.1, read as the reverse complement.
TCCCAACTTGGAAAATTATTTAAAGTGTACTCAAATTATTCAATATTGATTAGAACATTTGTTCTTCTAACTTGGAACATTGTTGAAACACAATGAAACTATTGTATATTGATTCCTATAACTTGGTAACTATTTGAAATCTAATGAAGTTTAATATTGCTTCGGAACAGTACTTTTATAACTCAAAAGATTGATCTGACTGAAATGTTACGAAACTATTTTATATCAATCAAATCTTTTGTTTTATGATTTGATGAGTGATACATTTGAATGTGAGAAACATTTAATTTGGATTCTTATCTTCACTTCTATAAGAGCCAATTATCTATTTGAAATAAACACCTCAAAAGGTCTAGGGAACACTTACCAATATCTTTGAAATATGAATTCGAATTTATAGAAATCTTTCGGTTTTGTTAGGATGTATTGTATATAATGTATTCTCAAGAAAACAAAATAATATTTGACTTCTCCAAAGCACCTATTATAAAAAAATTTGAAATTTGAAAATGACGAAATTTAGCAAAACACAAAAAAAAATCCTGAACTAATATTTTCGAAACGATATGGAAGCACTTGTATTTTTCAGTACCCAGAAGGTCCACCTCTGTTATAAATGACACTTTGACATCGTCGCGGCATGCTCAATATTAAATTGTCTATTACATTTTGGCTTAAGTCATTCCAAGCCCCCTGAACTGCTAATCGAAGCTCCTGTTCATGATGGAAGACGTTTTGACGCAGGAGATTTCTTTTTAGGGTGTAACACACATGCTCGATGGGATTCAGATCTGGGGAGAAGGATGGCCACCGTAGAAGATCGATATCATTCTCTTCAAGAACGTTCAAGACAACTCTTGCACGATGAGGAGGCATTATCTTGTTGGAAGAGTGGATTTTGACCCATTGTTTGGAGATACGGTACCACTACAGGTAAAACTATCTCATTTGCGTAAGAATTTCCCGTGAGGTTGTTCTGTATGAAAACGAGGTCAGTTCTTCCACCAAGGCGTATACCTCCCCAAAACATCACTGATCCGCCTCCCTGTCTAACAACTTCTCGAGCATGCTGGAGACGGTTTTGTTTTACAGGTTCCCTCCATATTCGAATTCTTCCCGAATCGGGATAATAACTAAATCTAGATTCATCACTGAAGAGAACTGTGGCCCACCTCTCTTGATCCCAGTTTACGTGTTCTTGGCACCAAGCTAAACGAGCAGCGCGATTTCCATGGGTCACTTGTGGAACTCTTAAAGGACGTCTGGAGTGGAGTTGACCTTCGTGCAGTCGATTTCTCACAGTTTGGTCGGAAATTTGTAATTGAGATGCTGTGGTAGTACGATCTCTTCTGGGTTGTAAAACCAAAAATCGGTCTTGGTGCGACTGTAGTAATACTGAAACGACCTGTATGGCGTTCTTTAACGCTAACTGCTTCATTGAAACGCGACCATAAATGGTTTATGACAATTGGGCTACTTCCCAGAACCCTGGATACTTCCCGTTGTGAGCTCCCAGCTTGGAGCATGCCAACGGCTCGTAACATCTCTTCTCTAGTCAAATGTCCTCTTTCCATGGTCGAATCACAGAACTTGAATCTTCAATTTGTGCTCACAACAGAAACAAAGTGCCAACTAACTGATTTCAAACACTGAATACATGAGATTATTATAAAGCAGCGTCGCATCTGCTGCATTTTCAGTTTTTAATAAAAAAAAAACTGTTGCGGCACTCTACATAATTTGGTGAGAAATTGATGCAGGTGTTCATTTCTTTAAAAAATCATCCATATTGATCGTTCTGGATATGATACATCGATATTCAGAAGTGTTCCCTAGACTTTTTGAGGTGTATATATATATATATATATATATATATATATATATATATATATATATATATATATATATATATATATATATATATATATATATATATATATATATATATATATATATATATATAAGCATTTGTTGACATTGTTTACCATAATTATAATATGTGATTAAATATCTAAGTAGAACTACCTTGATTTTTCTTCCAAGATTTCAGCGAAAACTATTGAATTAGAGTGCCATTGCATGTTCATGTTGCCGAGAATACAAAAAAATTTTTTGAAGTGCTGATACAAAGAAGTGGAGCATCCTCTATATTTCTTGTCACTTTGTACTTGGTTTTTATACTCCCCGACAGTTCAAAACCGCGGTAACAGTGATCTATCTATTTGATTTATTTGTAGACAGGAAAAACAGTAAAATAACTTTATTCGTGTCATAATAACAGTTTCCAGTTGCCGGCTCGGTGGCGTATGGGATTTGATGCTCGTCTCCTACGCAGAGTCACCTGGGTTCAATCCCCACAAAGTCGGTGCGATTTTTCGGATTCTGAGAATCGCTTGAGTGTCCATCTCTCGGAGGAGATGTAAAGATGTAAAGCTCTTAAGGGACGTCTGGAGTGGAGTTGACCTTCGTGCAGTCGATTTCTCACAGTTTGGTCGGAAATTTGTACATTATGAACTCGTGATAGCTCTTGAGCTAATTGAGATGCTGTGGTAGTACGATCTCTTCTGGCTTGTAAAACCAAAAATCGGTCTTGGACGACTGTAGTAATCCTGAAACGACCTGTATGGCGTTATTCTACGCTACCTGTTTCATTGAAACGCGACCATAAACGGTTTATGACACTTGGGCTACTTCCCAGAGCCCTGGATACTTCCCGTTGTGAGCTTCCAGCTTGGAGCATGTCTACGGCTCGTAACATCTCTTCTCTAGTCAAATGTTGTATTTCAATGGTCGAATCACAAAACTTGAATCTTTTATTTGTGTTTACAACAGAAACAAAGTGCCAACTAACTGATTTCAAACACTGAATACATGAAATGATTATAAAGCAGCGTCGCATCTGCTGCATTTTTAGTTTTTTATAAAAAAAAACTGAAATCTGTTGCGGCACTCCACATAATTTGGTGAGAAATTGATGCAGGTGTTCATTTTTTAAAAAAAATCATCCATGTTGATCGTTCTGGATACGATATATCGATATTCAGAAGTGTTCCCTAGACTTTTTGAGGTGTTTATAATACATTTATTCAGTATTTATATTTATTCGCCTGGTTTGGCACTGTGTCACTTCTGGTTATTCAGCAAACTCAAAAGACCGCTTCGAGGACACCGTTTTGAGTAAATAGAAGAGATATAAGCCACATCGAAGCTGAAGGCCATCCCAGAAATCGACTTAAACAACTGTTTTGAAGATTGGTAGATCCGTTGCATAAGTACTTTGTAACCGGAGGGAATGACTTTCGATTTTAAGGAAAATAAAGATTTCTCAAAATAAGTGTGGGCTGATTGACAGTCCTGCCACTTCTACCCAGTAGTGTATTATGGCCCTATCTTAAATTAAATTAGAACTGTAAGATCTAGGCTGGAGTGCCCAAGTCTTGGCTATCGCAGTGGAAGATGAAGGTGTACTTTCAGGTACAACCACCAGTTAATTTCCATCCTTGCGTTCTCTAAAGGAATTCCAAGCCTAGGTTCTGGTCTAATGAATTCCAAGGCCGTTCCTCGTGCAGCCAATGAGTCCGCCTTCTCAATGATCGAGTGGCCGGAGACCCACATTGGACGAACGTCATTCCTGCACTATAAGCGTCATGCAGTTATCTGATGCCATTGCCTTCAGTGTAGCTTGGCTATCTGTGATGATTTTTATTGGTCCCCAGCAAGTAGGTAAGCATAGTGGTCAATGACGAATATTTCTGCCTGAAAAAGAGTCGCAAACCCGCCTAGATAGAAAGGCTATTCCTTCACAGCACTTCGACCATATATACCAGTTCCAACACCTTGGGCAGTTTTGGAGCCGTCTGTAAACCAACAGGGACGCTCAAGTAGATCTGGCTCATTCCTGACTGCTAGGATCTTAAATATAGGACTGTTTTAAGAGTGAAAGTGGACACTATGAGATGCATGAAATCAGAATCTGAAATGGTGTAACGAGTATAAGTAATAGCAATCAAGCGATCAACAAGTGCTCTCCATAGAGAAAGCACAAAATGTATAGAAGTAAATGGCAGTATTTTCAAACATTCAAAAGAACGCTATGATAAAAAGAAAACAATTTATGTTATAAGCTATAGACTTTAACAAAGTATGATTTTGGAAATTTTGCAGAAAGTAAAAAGCTTTTTCTTTCTTTATAATGTAATATCTCAGTTTTGAGAAGGAAAAGTAAGCAAATCGAAAAAGTTTTTGAGGTATTTTGTGAAATTTTGCTTGCACTATGATCTTAAAATGCGTTTTTGTTGAGAACGGTTGCTTCTTGCGACTTTAATCAGAAATAACTTTGTGAAGCAGAAAAGGTGGGGAAAAGGTTTTTCTAGTCCGAAATTACAGTCTAGCAAAGTGGTAGTCCTGCTTAGAAGTTGTATTTGGCGTCCCCTAGAAGACACATCTAAATTGACAATAAATTGTAGATGTAATTTCCAATTTTATTATTTAAATTACCTACAAATGATCGAATGAATTCAAGTTCAGTGCGATCCTCACGACTCACCCTGTATAATTATTAGGTGTTTCTGTTGGTAAAAATTTCAAAGTACAAACTAAAGACTGAGCCTTAATGACCAATGTAAACGAGGCTTAAAATGTAGCACTGACATCTGTTAATAATATAACATACATAAAGGTTTACTTTTGCATCAGTTCCATTGTGTTTTAGAGCGATTAAAATGTCTAATTTATAGCCAACAAAGCATCTTTTGCGCGAAGAGTTAGTTTTGCTTTAATTTAAAGAAAACTGCCGCCGAATCTCATAGAATGTTAATTGAAGCCTACGGTGAGCATGCTCCATCGGATTTTATTTGTAAGGAATGTTTTCCATGTTTCAAATCTAGTGATTTCAGTGTAATCGACAAGGAACACTCAGGAAAGAAGAAAGAGTTCGAAGATACTGCACTATAGGCTTTAATAGACGAAAACCCATGCCAAACTCAAAAAAAGGTAGCAACAACACTAAACGTGACTCAATCTCGGATATCTGAACGTTTGAAAGCAATAGATAAAATATACAAAGAAGAAAAAAGGTTGCTAAATGAGCTAAAGCCAAGAAACATCGAAAGACGAAAAACGATTTGTGAAATGCTGCTGGCTAGACAAAAAGAAAGGGATTTCTCCATCATATTGTTAATGGGGATGAAAAGTGGATATATTGCGACAATCCCAAGCGACAAAAGACCATTTGTGACCCTGACCAACCATCAACATCGACGCCAAAGTGCAATATTCATGGAAAGAAGGCTATGCTCTGCATTTGAATTTGGGAGGCTTTTACTTGGTAGAATTCCATTATCAAAAACAAAAACAAGTAATATTTTTTGAGGAATTTCACTGAATAATTGTGATTCGTAACACGTTTCACTACACCGTAGCTTCTTCAGACGAATGATGTACAGAAATTAAAACACTCAGGTAGATTCATTAATGAACAAGTCGATTTAAGCTCTTCACCTCTATTGAATCTCTTCAGGGAGCAATCTATTTCTTAATTTTATTGGATATACCTGTCATCAATAACCATTTAAGAAGAAGCAACTCAATAAGCTTTTAATTACTTAAGAACATTTGTATTTATATTCTCAATTGTATCTATATATAGTTGTCATAATTTCTGTACATTCATTCGTCTGAAGATGCTACGGTGTAGTGAAACGCGATACGAATTACAATTGTTTAGTGAAATTCCTCAAAAAATATTACTTGTTTTTGTTATTGCTGTGCTCCGCATACGAGACAATCCAGCAGCAAGGCTTTGTTTTAACAAAAAAAAGGAAGTTTTCAACAGATACACCTAATAATTACATGGATAGGTGAAGTTCATAGCTTTGGTATATTCCCACATTCACGTAAATCCCGATATTTAATTATCTTACCTGAATACATCACGTGAAGTTTCAAGAATAACTCCCCTACATTTATTCAACAGAAACTCCAAGGCTGATACGCGATTTTCTGCCAGTTGCAAAGAATTATTTGACTTTGCTAACAATTCCCTGTTAAACTTCAACATGGATTCTTTCTCGAGTAGTATATCATCTAATGCTTTGCTTTTTTCAGAAGAAACACTCAAATCAGACAAGGTCTTCTTCAAATGAATCACTTTCATTTCTTGCTTTCTCAAAGATTTTTCGAGGCGTTTTTTCTCTTGTTCACATTCGTGCAAATTTTCTCGTACTTTTTCCAACTGTATATTCAAAAGTTCTTCATTAGCTTTTGCTTGTTGTGTCTTAATCAATGCCAAATTAACAGATTCTTTTTCCTCTTTGAGTAACTTACGCAGGTTTTCTATTTCCAATTCATATTTCTCTTTGAATAGCGAAAGATCATGTACAACTGTTTCAAGTTCCTTTTGTATATTTTTCTTTTCTTCTTGAAGTTTTCCTGCTTTCTTTTCGGCCTCTATCAGCGCTAAATTAATTAATTCTTTTTCTTTCACAGTTGATTTAGTTAAATTGTCAATTTCAAATTTATATTTTTCTTCAAACTGTCCCATCATTTGGTCTTTTAATGAAAGATCATACTTGATGGCTTCGAGTTCTCTCAAAATACTATCTTTCTCTTCTTGAAGATTTGTTCTTTCAAGTTTCAAGTTTCTAACTTGAAAACTAAGAGCGCACAATTTTTGATTCTTAGATTTTTCAGCTGACAATTCTTTTTCTAGACTCTCAACTTTATCCTCAAGCTTGTCGATCTTGAATTGTTGTTTTTCATAATTCGATTTTCTAATATAACTCGATTTTTTTCGAAATTCTGGTCTTGAAGAAAGTAAGTTAGTTTCACTTTCTTCTGTTGAAGTTGATTCTTCTAATTTGCATGGTCCTTTAGTTGGAATATTATCTATAGTAGACTGCAATATGTACATTTTTGTTTTTGTGTCTTCTACCTCAGTTTGTAACTCCTCTACATCCTCCTCTAATTTTTTGTTGAACCCTTTCAAAAATTCAACTTTAATATTTTGGTCACATAGTTTTCTCTTGATCAAATCAACAAACTGTTTACCAATAATACTACATTCTTCTAATTTTTTCGTTAGCTTTTCTACATTCAGGCAATTTTTTTCTTGTTCATTTTCCATTTCACGTAATTCTTTTTGTTTCAATTCAATTGCCTTATTCAAATTGTTATTTCTACAGCAGAGACTGTTATATTCATTCAGCAAATTTTCTTTCTCTGTTCTTATTTGTTCCAGTTCTTTTCTATAGTTTCTTTTTCACTTGCTAAACTGTCATATTTTTTGAGAAGTAAATGATGTTTCGACAAATTATCTTCATTTTCGCTTCTCAATTTTAAAATTTCTTCAGAAAGTTTCTCCTGTTGAACCTTTATATTGTGCATTTCTAGTATTTCTTTAGTTTTTATTTGTAATGAATCATGAAGGGATGTTATTTCTCTCGTCAATTTGGAATTTTTTTCAACAAGGACTTCATTTTCAATTTTTTCGGCATTTACTGTCATCTTGAGATAATTTGTGTTTTCTTCTAAATGTTTGTACTTATTTTGAAGATTGTTATTTTCAGTTTCAACAACTTCTACATCTTTTGATAAAAGTTCTAATCGTTGTTGATATTCGTTGATAATTTTGGAGCAGTTTTCATGTTCTTCCACAATTTTCAACCATTCCATGTGATCTTCATTGAAACAATTATTACGATTGTCAAAGAATGTGCATCCCTGAAAGAATAAGTGACGAGTCAAATATTAAAATACAATCTGACAGGCGATTTATAATGATGGCCAACAAAATTTCATCAACTTTCCCTGACAAACTTCGACTACCTCACCTGCAATTCACTACGAAGATCTTGTCCCTTATTACCAGCAATTTCAGAGCCCTCACTCAAATCTAAATCATCCATGGTTTGGGAAATTGAGTTACCCAAATCTAAAAATGAGCAAAAATTAAATCATGCCTGCTACACTTCAAAAACATATTTTAAACTTAATGTACCTATTTTCGTATCAGGGGAATCACACCGTATTTCCGCAGATGGCGAATATTTATGATCGGATTCGACTAATTCCTCGCCTTCCTCCCTTTTAAGATTATGAATTTCATCTTTTGGAGAGTCGATTATCCCTGAATAATCAACAGACTGTTCGTTCAGATTTACCCCCGTCTCCGGAAATTCTATCGTTTTGATATCTGTTGGAGTATCCAATCCATCCGGACTAACGGGAGATGACAGCTGCTTTATAAATTTGGGGCTGTTGAAAACATGACGTTCGAACATGATAGGATGATACATATTCTTGAAAGGGGTGGAAGATTTCAGAACTGATTTGAGGAGTCGGGTTCTAGGAGAATTGGTGGGTGTACCTTGAGGAGATAAGTCAGGAATGTTTTTTAAACTGGGATATTTGGTGAAATCTAAAACGCCTGCTTTCTTAATCACTGAGCGGAGAGTGTGGTTTTCGTTCTTCATGAACTGGAAGAGAAAATCATTAGAAAAATAATTTAAAAGCAAGGCAATCGATATACCTCTGAAATTTCAGAGAAGTGCTTCAATAGACTATTTTGTTCTTCAAGTTTTTTTTCTAAATCGCTACTGAATGTCTTCAATGTTTTGTTCTCTTCCTTGGATTCCTCCACAATGGCTCGGAGATCAGCAAGCTCTTGCTTTCTTTGCTCGTCTTTTTTGCGAATTTCGATAATTTTAGCATCTAACTGATCCCGCTGGAGTGACAAATATAAATGAATAAATATACATGAATATATAGTGAAGTGATGAAAGATTATTTTTTTTCATAAAGAAATCTTTTTCAGATTCTTCTCATCAAACGAAGATGAAGTAAAATAAATTTCATTCTTTCCACAATTTTATTTTTACAAACACGACCGATCTCGACCATCAGGTCATTTTCAAGTGGCCAACTACAGGAAATGAACTTATATAGATACTAACCTAATTTGATATAAAGTAGTGGAGAGGTATTAATATCTAGCTGGATACTAAGGGTGACTTCACTTGGGTTTTTAAAAAGTTCATCGATTCCCAAATATTCCAACAGATTCATTTTCTTTCCTTTGTCGCAATTATGAAAAATTTTGATATTATCTAATGTTATTGAATGTTTAGTGGTTTTCATTTGTTCCCGTATTGAAGAATTATTGTCAGAAGATAAATGTTCTTTAAATCTGTTGTCAAAATGCCTACCTGTCTGCCCAACATAGCTACCATACACTCATTGCAAGCTATTTTGTGTACTCCAAATTTTTTGAATTTGTCTGTTTCTTGTTATGCATTGAATAACAACTCCAACTTCAGACCACTTGAAAAAGAGGTGGTTATTTTAAATTAAGAAAAATAGTTGTTCAAGTTATTGAAGAAGGGACTAGCGTATTTTTTCAAGGTATCTTTTATGAAATATAATGATTGAACTGAAAAAATACGCTAGTTTTAACTACGCTAGTTCTCTCTTCAATAAAATAATAAACATCTTTCTCAAGTGGTCTGAACTTGAGCAAATTATTTTTCAGTGCCAAACAAAAAACCGACGAATTAAAAAATCAGAGCTTCACAAAATTGCTTGGAATGAGTGTACTTATTGGGCAGACAGGTAAGAATTTCGAGACCAGATTTAAAGAACATTTATCCTCTGACAATAATTCTCCAATAAGTAAACATATGAAAACCACAAAACATTCAATAACCTTAGATAATATCGAAGGAATCAAAGGAAAGAAAATGAATGTTGTAATGTTTGGAAATCAATAAACTTTGTAAAAATCCAAGTGAAATCACCCTTAATAGCCAGCTAGACATTAATACCTCCCCACTACTTAATATCAAATTAGGTCAGTACCTATATAAGTTAATTTTTTGTAATTGACCACTTGAAAATGACCTCGACAGTCGAAACCGATCGTGTTTGTAAAAAAAATGTGGAAAGTATAAAATATATTCTACTTCATCTTCATTGAAAATGGATCTTCATAAAATAAATAAATCATCAGTATTAGTCATTATTATACCCACTCAAAGACAAAATCGCATTTGTTTTTATCAAGATCTAATAAATGATCTGACACCTAATTATATACTCAATCACAATATTTTGATAATATAATTATATTCACTTATATTCACCTGGTAGAGTATATTTTCGCATTTATCTCACTATCTCAGCTGTTAGCTGGATATAATTTACCTTTACCAGATTCAGCAATCAAAGGAATAGGCTTGATTACAATATACTTGACATAAATTTCCTAACTATCCTACATGTATTAAGAATTACAGCTTTTGCATTTCTATATAGGTATTCTTATGCAATTCTAATTTATTGAGGCTATCATGTGCAAAGTTTTGGGTATTAACCCAGCGAGGATACGATGACAGGAACGATATATATTTTATCGAGGTGCCACATCTGCTTGATCTCGATAGCAAGGTCTGTGTATTTGGACTTTTTCTCCTGGAACTTGTTCAGCACGTTGTTATAATTCAATATGGCGACATCTACCATCATTGCTGTTCTGGCTCTCTTATCATACACAACTATGTCCGACCTATTATTCGTCACCATTCTGTCAGTGATAACAGGCCTATCGTAGTATAATCTGATAGTCATTTTCCAATACGGGCGCCGGTTGATACTTGTAATACGGCTGGAAGGTGTTCAGAAGTCCGTACTTGTGTGCAAGTTTCTGGTGGATAATGTTACATACTTGATTATGCCTGTGAAGATAGTCCATATTGGCCAGTTGTTCGCATACGGACGAAATATGCTGTATAGTCTCCGATCTTATATGGCATTTTCTGCACTTATCTGTTTGTAATGTTCCGTCCTTAATTATAAATTTTTTGTAGTTGTTTGTAGCGATGACTTGGTCTTGAATGGCCATAAGAAATCCTTCTGTTTCCGCTAATAGTTCTCCTTTCATCAACCATTTGTTGGAAGCTTCTTTGTCGATGTGTGGTTGATTAATCTCATGGTGATGTCGACCATGCAATTCCTTTCTTGACCATTGCTCTTGTTTTTCAGTATCTGATAGGAACGGTAGATTCAGCAGGTCATCACTTGTAGCAAGGATTCAGAGGTGAGCCAACGATACTATTCTGTGGAGGTCTGAAGTGCGAGCTTCTGCAGAGAAGAATTCTCTGAGATTTTTGATCTGTTCGGTATGTATGTTGACAACATCCATCAATCCGCGTCCTCCTTCTTTCCGCTTCTAAGTTGTTCTTATCACGTACGATTTTGGATGGTAATAATTGTACTTTGTCAGCATCGTTCGGGTTTGCCTTTGAATATCATTCAGTTCTGTCTTAGTCCATCTGATTATTCCAAATGAGTAAAGCAACACTGGAATGGCGTAGGTGTTAATTGCTTTGACTAGATTCCTCGAGTTCAGCATTGACTTGGGAGATTGTGTGATAGTTTCTATCTGCTTTTATCCTAAATCCGTATCCTGTTCTATTGAGCATTGAAGACAATGGGTTCATAGCCAAACAGAACCATAGTGGACTCAAAGAGTCTCCTTGAAAAATTCCACGTCGTATGGTTTTAATTGACTTTGTGGGCGGTACTATCGAATGCCTTCAGATAATCGAGAAAAACTGAATGAACATTCCGATGCTCTCCGTGTACCTGTTTCATTATCAGAGAATGGATGATGAACTGTTCCTTATACCCGTGGTGTTTCTTTCTGCATCCTTTCTGCTCCTCTGCTAATATATTTTTGTCATCAAGGTGTTGGTATATTCGATTGGATATGCATGAGGTGAGTATTTTATAGAGCTTTGGCAGACAAGTGATCGGCCTATACTGAGAGGGATCTTGTGTTCTATCGCTCTTAGGTAGCATATATGTTAAGCCTTGTGTTAGGAAAGTCGGTGTTTTCCTGGGATGTTGAAGAACATGTGTGAGCTGTTTCGCTAGAGCTCTATGGAGCTTATTAAACTTCTTTTAGCAGAAGTTATGGATATTATCTATACCTGTGGCCTTCCAATTGTTGGTCGCTCTAACTACTGTTGCGATTTCTTCCTCCGTTATATTATTATTATTATTATTTGCTTCAGAATGTTACAAAACATTATGGAAAAGGTCAAGAATAAAAATCTTCCTAAACTATCATACAAAGTTTTAGAGCGACAAAACCACATTAACAATTTCTGTACACTGTAAGAAACCACGATCCAGTAAAAAAATTAGTTGTTTCTGTTCGCGCCTTAAAAAGACATTTAGTTGTCGCAATGTAGTAAATTTTCCTCATCTAATTTATTTTTGGTTAGAATAATTAGAGGGCGCATGTGAAGTGACAAATACGATAACACACCTTTGCGCCACGAATGTGTCCTGCACGCATCATTCTTATAGTTTCTTTCTCCGCATCTCAATCAGAGAAGAGTTCGATTATTGTTTATATCGATAAAACGCACATTTCGTTGTTGACTATAAAATATATTTTCGACCGCAAATATATAGTGAACGCTATTCCTGTTCATCTCCGCAGTTAATTACAGAATTGTAGTATTTTCATCGCAATTAGAATAGTGAAAACCGCAATATAGTGAACCCGCATAGATTCGTAACAATCTAGTGGCAGGTTGAGAGAAAAACCATCATTTCTCTGATAGTGAAGATACAACGCTCACAAAAATCAGTACCACATTCTTCATTCCCTCTTCACCTTCAACGAAGGATTGGTGCCACATAAATAGAGCCGAACTAGGATTGGATTATTTTTTCTTCTATGTCGATTATCCACTAGACTTTAGAACGAACAGTCCAAAACTCTATCAGATCTTCGAGATTCTTTCGGTCAAGCTTTCATTATTTTTAAGCCACCGAAGACTCGAACAGTTTCTAAGCACGGCACACGAACTGGATGACTCATTGTTGAGTCTGTTAAATATTTTGATTACTAAATACATAGACGACGGTCTGTCTGAAATTATACGGGACAAAGTTTTGCCGATTCCATGTCATATTATCGTGATGATCACAATTACGCATCATGATGTGCTCAGATTGGCTGCGGTGCTACGAGCGTTGACTCCTCCCTTTTCCTCAAGCTGTGTGGTTATAGTTGATCTACGGTTTTACGAGCAAAATCTAACAATCTAGCAAAACTATATTTTGGGTTGTTTCTTCAAAGATGTTTTATTGATTCTGCATCTAGCAAAACTATATTTTGGGTTGTTTCTTCAAAGATGTTTTATTGATTCTGCATCTACAAGGATTGTTCTGAAATCTGTTCACGATGGAATACTCAGGAATATTCTCAAGTTCCTTGAAGTTGAACATTGCTTGGGTCAAACACATTGAGAACATAATTGAAAAAGCTATCCTCCCGGATGCTCTGCCAGTAATATCTTCGAAGCTAATAGAAGAATGTCACAAACCCCTGGAAAAAGCCTCAGCAAACATCGTGGGTACAATATATTGAAAGGTAACTGCAGAGACGACTACTTAGCATAAAGTGCAGTATTTCTCCTAGAACAATAAATAAGGACTTGCAAACTTTCAAAGGAACTTTAGGGCTACCATTGGGATAGGAGCTAATAAATATCAGTTAATGAGCAGAAGCAATCTACGCATTGTTATGAGGATCGAAACTAACCACCGTCAAGTTAGAGACGAAATATTCAAATAATAAAAACGAAAACCCCCCTGAGTAAGAGCGTCTGAAACGAAGAAAATACAGTTAAACATATCCTCTATTGCATCAGCTAGAGAATTCATTTATGGTATTGGTCAATAATGGAAAAGAAACATCTTGCCAACATTAAACATGTGGACTGTTTGTCAAACAAGATGATTCCTCCTAGGAGGTTAGATGATAGGCCTAATGAGGCATCAATGTTCGTAAGTTCTGACCATATATATCTGCTAGTTCTTGTAAGTAGGAGGAATAACTCCTAAATTTCGCTCGTTTCATGCAGACGCGATAAATAGAATAGGGGGAAGAAAATTAAAAATAAAAGCAAATTTAGAAGATTAATACGCGTTCGTTCTCTAATGTACCACACATTTCAGCATTTCTTCCTTCCCCAAACCCCCACTACCAAAAAAGTATTAGATATATTGTTAAAACTGACAGAAAATTATAGATGTACAACTCCAACAAATTCATTCCTACCTCAAGTTCCAGGTTTTTCATTGATGCGACCAAATTCGCATTTTCCTTTTTCGCAGATGTCCACATCCTTTGTAGGTGTTCCATTTCTCTCTTTGCGTTAAATACTTCTTCTTTGACTTCGTCCGTGTGATCCATGCTCTTCTGAAGATCTGCATTAACTTGCTGTTCTCTGTAATATCAGAGATAATTGTGAACTTTTAAAAAATGCACAAGAGCAATATACTTCTATGACAAATTGTAAAGATCATTTTCATTTGATTTATAATCAAATCATCTTTTGATTTGGGACTATAATAGGCGTTGTACATGCAAAGCGTAATGAAATAACGTGGATAACTTTCGAAACGATGATTTTACAATGAAAATGAAAGCCTTTATAAAGATACAGTAAAGGATTGAATGAGCATTGAAATAATTCTTTCAAATGGATGTACTAAATTATTTTTAAACTGTTCTTCTGGGCTTTAAGACAAAAAGAATAATGGCCACTTAATGGGTGGCACCTTGCATAACTTCTAACATCAGAAATTAAGTTGAGTGAAATTATGAGAGACGTCAAGTCGAAGCGTACAACATATTTATGGCATGAGTACCATACTACTGAAGAGGATAGATCCAATTTCCTCTTCTTTTATGTGTGACTAAAAGAGTCTATTGTCTCAAGAGTTGAAAATCGCCAAGGTAGTTCCAATATTCAAGAAAGATGATATTGAGGACTTCAACAATTAGACTCATATCTACTCTAACAGCAATATGAAAAATTCTCGAGGAGATCATGAGAAGGAGGTTGATTGAATTCCTAGATAGGGTGATAAGCAGCATGGATTTCAAAGAAGAAAATCAACAATATGTGCTCTAGCTGATCTGCTGGATGCTATAGCGATCGCCTTGGATTAACACTTATTGTGTAATAAAATACATTCTACTAGACAAATTGGAGTTTTATGGAGTAAGACGAATAGCCTCTGATATATTTAAGTCATATTTGACCGATAAGTTAGATTTCTAATAGTAACCTGAAAAGGGAGAAAACCTCAAGAGGCCACAGTGAACATTGGAGTACCTCAGTGCTCTATTCCGAGACCTCTATTGTTCACTATTTACATAGATTACCTGCCTTTGAACATCTTTGTGCCATAACATGTTTAGATGTGGGCCACACATCTTAAATGTCACGGTTTTATACGAGTAGCTGAGAATCCATACAACAGAGTGGCTCCATCTCAGGAGATGGTTCAATGCAAATGGTCGCAAATTGAATACAGACTCAAATCATGAGCTTTGGTATAAACAATGCAGATAACACTATGATCAAATTACTGGGTATATGTTTGATGGGGATCTGACATAGAGTTACCTACAGAAAGATTATCAACTGTCCTATTTACAATCAGAAGAATGAAAGAAATATCAACCCAGGAAATATACAGGCTGACATGTTATTCAAATAATAGCCAACAAGATTGGAGAATATAAATCTGGATGTTGAATTAGAGCAGCAAGGGGCACCACAGACTAACATTTTGTAATAAGACAGATTATGGAAAGGTTTTATGAGTAAGGCATCAAACTGCACATGCTATTCGTCGATTTTAAGCAAGCTTTCGACAGTGTAAAATGGTCTGAACTGAGAAACGCACTCGATGATCTCGAAATTTCACCTAAACTTAACATAGCTATGATGGCCATGACCAACTCTAGAGTAATGGTGAAAATGTTGAGCGATCCATTTAAAATTACGTTTGGACTCAAACAAGGAGATGGGCTGTCTACAACACTCTTCATCATAGCACTGCATAGAGCAATCCACCGTATGGACCAGAGAGAAACCATCTTCTATAAATCAACCCAAATATGTGCGTATGCAGATAATATAGTTATCATCGCCAGGAACAAAGATCGACTTATCGAAGTTTACAAAGAGATGGAAGAAAATGGAAAAGACCTGGGACTTATTGTCAATCGAAAGAAGACAATATACATGAAAATGTCAGCCTCAGAGGTCCAACGAATAGTTCAAGATCTTCAAATAGATTCATGTACCTCGTTGAACTAGTCAATAGCGAAGCGAAAACAAGCGCTGCCATTAGTAAACCACTTCAGAGAGGTAACCGTGCCTACTTGGCCAACCTTAAACTCCTGAAATGCAAACTGATTACAAGAAAGACGAAGATGAAGATCCACAAGACGTTAGTTCGACCAGTTATAACCTATGGGATTGGAAGCTGGACACTCAGTGAACATCACCAAGAATGGATCAAACGGTTCGAAGAATCATCAGGCGAATATATGGAGCAGTAATAATGGATGAAGCAAACTAGCGTATACGTATTAACAACGAAATCATGGACATACTGAATGGTGAAGACATTGTGAAATTCATAAAATTCCAATGACTCCGTTGGTTTGAGCACGTTCAGAGAAGAAGCCAGGATGGCTAAGAAAATTCTGAATGCGAAGATCTATGGCACCAGGAAACGAGGTAGACCACGGCTTAGATGGCAGGACCAAGTGCTGGGTGATTAAGGATAATGCGAGTCACTAGCTGGGGCACAAATATCAAGGACGGCACTGTCTGGAGGCGAATTGTGGGGGAGACATAAGAAGAGTCATCTTGAAGCAAAATGATTATACTATGTGGTGTCCCCTGAAGTACAAGCTGCTGAGAAATTTTCAAACCTCAGCAAATCCTGACGGTGACGGCGGCGTTCATACTTGAATGGTTAAAATATGTCTATTGATAACATGAACAAATTCAGGACAAATACTGAATTCCATTCCTATAGCACAACATAGGAGGACTGCCTTTCAATCCTAGAGACTAAAAAGATTACCTGGGAATAAATTATCTGTGTTTGAAGGTCCATAACAAAATTCACACAGGAATAAAAAAATAAAACAAGACCAAACTTCATAAAGGAAATAAAGGGATTCAGCAATATACCTTTTATATATCCGGCTCGAAGGACCACCAAATGATTTAATTTGACGATTTAGCGGACTGTTTTTTATTAGGAGAAGCTGTTACAATTTTCCTATTTCATGCGGAAACCCTGCTTCTTTCTTTCGCAAAGATACTCGCAACAATATGATCGAAAATATATGATACGATAAGATAAGTAAGAGAAAAGACTTACCAATTGGGTGTACAGGAAATGAGAGAGCAACAAAAAAAAAGGAAAGCAATGACAGTTTTTCGTTGTCTTGTAGAAGAATTTTCGCCCTCGTCGATATGAAAGTTTTCCACGATTCGGCACTTTCACTCACACACTGGATCCGGCTTTACGTTTTAAATTGTGAAATATTAATTTTATTTCGTAATGAAAAGAAAATTTTGAGGAAATATGGTTCGTCTTCTTGCATGCGTATTCTTTCCTCTTGTGTTGTGTTGTATGCAGTTTCTCTGCTCACTTGATGTTGAGCAGTGTTGCCAAAGTGTAAGGAAGGAAGGTAGAAAGGAAGAAGGTAAGTCTAAATTTTGAAAAAAGATATTTTTAAACAAATATATGAAATTAAGCCAAAAGTTTGATTTGAGAACCGGCCGCGACATGTGCAAGTGGTTGAAAAATAAAAGAAAATATACTGAATAATAAAATTTTGAATTGTTAATAGGAAAATGAAAAACTATAAAATTGAAGAAAAATGAAATAAAAAATTGATGGAGTGGTAACCAAACAGAGATTTTTAAATCATCGATTTTACGCAATATTTTCATCTCTACCATCTTCCAACCACTTTAGTATATCTTTTTTTTCAATTATTAACGTCTAAACATTTCATACAGCTTTCATTTCGTTTTGTTTCTGTTCATTATTGCTTTATAAACTTTATATTGAGTTGATGATGTGAATATATATTATTATTATTATTATTTTAAAAGCAAGATGATCAAATTACTTCAAGAAACATGAGAAAAAACTGCCTTTGCTCATAAATTAACTCACAGCAACAATCGCTTATTAGTTCGATCTAAATCCAATCTAAGTTCTGCATATTGCTCTTCAGAAAGTGCCAATTGCGATTTTACCATAGAAAGCTCACTTAGGGCATTTACATACTTAAATTCTAATTCCTTGACCTTTTCTTCAAGCAGCTTTCCACAACCCACTGAAACGTGATAATCAGAGTCATTAGAGAGCAATTGTTTTATTCTTTAATTCTTCAAAGATTGAAGCGTGCCATTGCAAAATATACTTGCCTGTGCTGTTACTTTTATCACTGTTACCCATAGAAGTACCAGACAAATTCGTAAGATTGAAAATATTCGAGAAATCCTGCATTGAACCAGGAGCTAAACTTGCTTTAGGTGTTGACTGATGAAATGGCAAATTTTTCTCATTAGTGTCTGATTCTCTATAAAAAGAAGGATTTTAATAGTGATTAGTGATGGTTTATCTCAAATACAATGTATTGATTTCAAATTCAGAAAAGTTCAATCAGAAAACATACATGGTGACTCATCCACCTTTATTATCCTGTGAATGCACACTCGTTTTATCTAAAAAGAAGTGAAATGATTTCAATCATTTCTGAACATTCTAAATCATATTCATTCGTAATTTATGCAAAAACAAAATTTTAATATGTATGCTGTATTTAAAAAGAAACACATCCTCTCTTGACCAATCATACCTTACCATCTTTTCACTTTTTTATGTAGGACTTTTGAGACCTGATGTTTTGTATATCAATAGACAGGTGGTTGAATAGAACTGGCCTGAGGTACAAGCAAGATCTTTGTCCTACTAGCTTCCTCATGTGTGGAATCACTTGGGGGTTTGGACGTTTATACATTCTGTCAAGTACCGAGAATTGATTATTCAAAAAAATCTGGCTAAAACGATTGTCAAAATTTTTGTTATTGCTAAGTTGGCACAACTGTTTTCTTCCTGACGCGGAGTTTGAACGCGATCTGTCATTTAGTTTGTTTACAGTGCTCGAATAGATTCATGTCTGTTTTGTTTGGATTTATAAACAGGACATTCTCTCTGCATCATTGTTCAGTCATTTGCAGAGCGTGCTGAGGTTTGTTTTTGCACGAACAAGGAGTACGAGATCGTCGGCATAACCCACCGCAAAGTGCCCAGCATTGGCGCTGTCCGCCAGGAGCCCATCCAGCACGAAGTTTCAGAGGAGGAGATAGAACTCCCCCCGGAGGACATCCCCTGTTGGCGGTTCCTCAGACGGTCGACTCGCCGAAGTGAGCCTCGATGCGCCTAGTCGACACAGACGTCCCACCCACCTTGCTATGATGTTGTCTACTCCTCTATTTACGATAGCTGCATCTATTGACCTGTAAAGTGTGTTGTCGAAAGCTCCCTCTATGTCTTGGAATATTCCTAGAGTGACTTCGCCTTTTTCCTCCTTTTCCAATATACCCTACTACAGAGTGTAGTGCTGAGTCGACAGATCTACCTTGCTCGTAGGCATGTTGAGTGATATGTAGGGGGCGCTCCGCTAGGGTATTCTTCCTAAGATGTATTTCTACTAGTATATCCATAGTCTTCACGAACCCACCGATTCTCCCTGTTATTTTGGTGAAATTGGTTTTGAAGCAAAACAATTGCATACAATTGGTGGACAGTAAAAACTTTTGCTTCATTGAATATTTCGATTATATATAAATTTTAGGCTTCTTTTTTGAAGCAACTCGATTCTTATCTATAGCATTCTGCCATTGCACCCCAAGCAACAATAAGATAGATAAGATATGGTTCCCCTAGGCAGTGATAATTTCTTCACACACCTCTCTTATAAATTTGATTGTTGGTAGTAACACTTTTAACTTTCGTACAATTGAGTCAGAGTGGTTTGACCATTTCAAGTAGTTGTCAATTGTAACTCCCAGATATTCAATTTTCTTTGCTGCATTTATAAAGATGGTAGTACAACCGGATTTAATTTCAAATGCATAAAACATTCTCATTGTACTAAAATCATAAAGCTCTACAAAAAGCAATGTCTTAAAGCACAAGTAAAGAGAAAAATGTAAAAACAGTACATATACGACCAAGACAAAGAGTTAAGGAGTAAAAAGGCCAAAAAACCACACCTATGTCCAACACAACATAATAAGAAATTAAAACTACTAAACTATTTCAAAAATATTCCAAAGTACACTGGTTCATAAGAACTTTTCACCTCAGAATTGAACGACTTATCGACCACAATAACATTTCAGCTTACTTAAAAAAAATGGTAATTATACGGTATAGTGTCCATAGTCAGAATTCACTGAAAAAATGTTTACTTACTAGTTTTGGGGCCCAGAATCCAAATCTGCAATCATTTTGCCCCGGAAGGCTATCATTTAAGAAAAAAAAACAAAATTTCCTTCAAAGCCCTCTTGTCTAAATCATTCAAACTGTATCATTGCTTCATTTAAATGCCTTGTTATTATTACAATGGATAATATATACACACATGTACCATTAATTAGTAATTCTACGCTCAAATATACATTAATCTCTTATTAAAATGCTTTTCGATTCGAATATATTTACAATGTTTTCATGTTACATGTTATACGACGTACGGTTCAAAACAATGCAAGAAAGAGATAGAAGTACTCACTATCTCTCTCGTGCATAACTGAGACCGAAATTCAAATGGGAATCTTTCCAAACCTAACCTAACTAACCTAATTTTACCTAAAACCTAGCCTACTAACCTATTCAATTCAAATTTATAAATTTACATTAGGTTTGAGGTTTAGTTAGGTTTGGTTCGAAGAGATTTCCATCTGAATATCCTTCTCTGCTATGACGGGAGATGGCGAGTACTTCACTTTTGTCGGGATCATGTCACGTAGGTCTTGGATTATATATGTGTGAAAATGTTGCCTAATATTGAGAATTGAGGGGCAATCATATCTGGAAAGTAAATATGGCGGGTTAACTGTCTAGAAAATAAATATTCGAATTGAAAAGCATTTTAATAAAAAATTAATGTACATTTGTGCGTAGAATTACTAGTTAATGGTACATGTGTGCATATACACACAACCAAATGGAATCACCAGATATTTTGAATATTACCTCAGGGATTTGGAAATTTCGAAGGATTGTTAGAATTGATCCTTTTTGAGATATTTCAATTGAAAAAAGAAATAAATTAAGGTGTATTTTAAGAAAGAAACAAATTAAAGAAAATAAGAGAATCTTTCCGCATGTAGTAAAAAAATTGAAAATTGTTTTCTCACGGAGTAGGTGTTTTCTCGTCGACCTCAGTAGCTTGCCCTGATACAAGCCTGAATCCCTCTAGGCATGCTTTGGATTAGGTTTTCGACCTCCTCTGGGGCGATATTCTACCACTCTTCTGTAGCGGCTTCGATGAGCTGTTGTGGGGTTCTTGGATTATCCTGGCGCGATCTAATTTTCCTTTTTAGATTATCCCATAAATGTTCAATAGGATTTAGATCTGGAGAGCAAGCTGCCCAGTCCAAAATAACGATTCCTTCTGTTTCAAGATAATGTCGCGCGAGGTTGCTGGTATGCGGAGGAGCATTATCTTGCATAAAAGTGAAATCTTCACCGTGGGCACCTCGCCAGAGTCTCATTATTGGCTCCAGCACTAGCTCCACGTAATTTATAGCCGTAACACTCGAGGGAAAAGAAATCAAATGTTTTGCCTCCCAGCATAATGCCACCCCAAAACATCACACTACCCCCTTGGTATTTCGGAATTGGTCTTGCTGCTCGGAGTCTAGCCTGTCTTCCACGACCCGTTAAAACCCGAATCCGGCAGTCATCTGATCGAACACCAATTCTGGTCTCATCCGAAATAAAAAACATTTTGCCAATTCCCAATATTTTAATTTTGGTGCTCGATACACACATTAAGTTTAATTTTTCGTTGTCTGGTTAGCTCTGGAACTCTCAAGGGCCTTTCGCTGTATAAACCCCTTGAACAAAGTCTTTGACGTATCGTTTCGACTGATACACTGATGCCTGTAGCTTCCAGAAATTGCCTTTGGAGTATGGAGTGCGACACACTAGGGTCTCTTTTTGCAATTTGGCACAAAAAGCAGTCTTGTTCTTCAGAAGTGATCTTCCTAAGACTTCTTCTAGGCCTATTTTGCAGAGATTGTAGCTCCACGTGTCGGGCGTAGGTTTTTGAAATCACCCCCTGTGATACCCCCCTTGTGGCCGCTATATTCGTCTGTGTCACCCCTTCGAGAGCAATTATTCGATCCCTCTGCACATCTGGCAAACCAACGTAAGACATTTTCAATTATGATTATAGGCTTTTTTAAATTTTGAAATTCACAGTTTCATATCTCAGTGACGACTAAGTACAATACCTACCCCTGTGGTGATAATTCAACATTTCTTATCATACTATCAACTTTTCTTACAACAAAAAACTTCATTCTTCACAAGTAGTCAAAGATCCATAGTTAAAAACAATCAATAATGATGGTGATTCCATATAAATTTGGTTGTGTGTATTATTCATTGTGTTAGTAACAAGGACATTTTAATGAAACAATGATAGTTTGAATGATATAGACAAGGAAATTTTGGGTTCTTTTTTATTTCAAACAATAGCCTTCCGGGGCAAAACGATATCAGATTTGCATTCTGGGCCCCAAAACTAGTAAGTAAACATATTTTCAGTGAATTCTGACTATCGACACTATACAGAATAATTACCGAAAAAATTTGCAAGTATTGAATTAATTTTTCAGAAGAATAATTGATATTTGATTGCATATTTCAAGTCCAAAGGCTTTCAGAAAATTGGTGCCACAAGAAAAAGGATGGAACGCAGACATAAGATATAGAAAACAAAAATATGTTACTTGACTCAACTTTTAAAACAGTTTTATAGGGAGAACATAAACAGAACTGAAATAAACACACATATTTAAAAATATACCACTGACAGGCAGACTCAATGAATGATTTCATTAAAATATACATACCGTAATGAAATATTTGACAATTTGCTTTCACCCTCATAAATTTGAGTTGTCCATTTCTTCATCGCTTCATAAAATGAGGTTCTACTAATAAAAGGGTTCTCTTCATTTGGATCAAGAAATGACTGAAGTACAGTAACTCCCTCACTAAAATAAAAAAGTTGAACAACTTTAATTCGAGAGATTCAAATATGTTCATGTTATAACATCTAACTCCTACTAACGTCAAATTCCATTCTAAAATACAATATGTAGAATTGGGGTGATTCTCAAAATTTGTGTTTTTAGAGTTAGTTATGTCTAGTTCATTCTCAATCCATAAGACTGCATGTGAAACCTCTATGACGGCCCCTAGCCTCAGGAGATGATCTTTTTGTCTCGAAACAACAAATTTTGAATTGTACCCCTATTCTACAAGTGCGATTTAACCGAAAATTAATTAAAAAAATTACCAGTACAACAAAAATGAGAAAAACTTACGGATGATTCGACAAATGAGGTCTCATAAAATCAATAAGAGTAGAAGCCGACACAGCGTCACTACTTTCTGGATCGCAGGATGAAAATATATTTTCAACTACAAGTGTTAGGCTGGGAACTGAAACAATATATCCATTTAAATATTTATATTGAATTAATGAAGGAATTTTACCTAAACCACTGTCCGAGTTCTCTTCCATTCTGTCTTATATTAGAATTCTCAAACAAACTGATATTATGAAACTAACTAGAAAATCAAAACATAAATATAAACATTATATATCTATAAATGTTTAAGTTAAGTAGACAACATAACAATGTTATAATTATCTTTTAGAATTTTGAACACAAAGAGCTTTTCAAGTAAACTGACATGACATTCAAGGAAAGTACTGAAAAGTGGTAAAAAACAGATGTAAAAACCCCATTTCTCAAAAAACAAACGAAAATTAGGTGAGGTGGGGATTTTGCCGCGGTAATTTCTTCTTCTTGCTTTTGAATCTACAGCCCTATTATAATATTGTACAACAGATAAATTTTCCGATTACTAGAATTAAAAATCTGAAAAAATATGTACCGGATCTTGTTTTTTGTAGTTTAAATAAATAACTACTTATATACAAACTCCAATCTAAACGAAAAATAGATATTCTTCTGATTGCAATTTATGTTAAGATATGGTGTTTGGAAATATAAATTTTCCTGTCTTACCTGTACGATAGTTTTAAATTTATAGCAACTGTATTGAATTGATTTTTCCGAAGAGAAAAACCTCTAATACAATTCGTTCATACATTGATGGTATTGTGTTATAGTTCGTACAAATTTGAAAGATTAATATGTTCTCATAAAATAATTTTTACCTTATATATGATAATTCTAATATATATTGTGCCTAGCAATGTTATTAATTACCGGATATTCAATTTATTGATCAAATTATTTCATGGAATTGCTCAGATGTCCTGAACAGATCTGTTGGGAGTAATATAAAAAAGGAGAAATCATGGGAATGTACCAAAATAGCATTTGGGTACTAGGCGATAGTTTGAAATAAAATAAACAATTCCAATTATTTCAAAATTAATTCATTCAAACTAAACAAAAAATTATTTCGATTTTTCAGATACGCATAATATAATATAGTACATAATTATATTTTTAATTAAATATAATTCACATATGTATTTTACATTTAACAATTGGTGGTTCAGTTATTATTACGCTAACTTCAGGTTTATTTATTTCTCTATGTTCACACCGATACAAAAAGAAAATTAGTGACGCCAGTAGTGAAAAAAAGCTTTATTTATACAGTAAAGGTATGTTTTCATCCACTCGCAAGCTGAAGTTCAAGTCTGACTTCGTGCTCGGTTTGTTTTCAACCGATTTTCATCCTAAATTGTGCAAGCGTAGTATGATCAGCTTCGGTTGACAGTTCATCGTTTGTTGCTCAAAAATTCTAGGTTAAAATCCATTGTTGACTTTTGCTTTTACTCGTTGGTTTAGTCTTCTGTTAAAATTTGAATTTAGATTAATTTCTATTATCCTGCATAAGTAATTACCGTCCCTTTATGATGTTCAATATTCGAAAATTTTCTCAATGTTTACGTATTTTGAATTTTAAGGTTATATGAGCCATAAATAAGCGTGGCAACACGGAATGCACAACTTGGCAATACCTACATTTACGGCCATGCCAGCACGAAAACTTGCAGGTTGCAATGAATTTTTCCAGTGCCAAAGTGCGTGTCAATATTGAGAACGACTCCATTTAAAAACATGGAGTCTAACTTCCGTGCCAGCTGATGTAATTCAGGCACGAAGTGGATGAAAACGCACCTTAAGTGTGGACACACTCTGCCTCACTTGAGTGCGTGATCCTTATGCACTTTCCATGGAGGAAATACTCAATAATCTTTATATCATAGAATATTGAACTTTACTTTACCATCTACCTACGAAGCATGTCTCCTAACAAAGGCCAAATAGCAGTGATGCAATTAAACAAGATATTGAAAAACGATGTGGTCAACTGTTGTTTCGCCTCATTATATTGCTTACTACTCTTCAACATCCTAACCAATTACACGCAAACACCATACCGATTCGTGTAAGACCGAAAAGCCAAATGAAACTTTAACTTTTTCAATGACTGAGCTCAATTCAAACTACATATATATTGGTACAGTTATTAATCTTAGTTTTATATAGTTATATAGTTATATATATATATATATATATATATATATATATATATATATATATATATATATATATATATATATATATATATATATATATATATATATATATATATATATATATATATATATATATATATATATAGATATTAACAACTATTCTGTGAATAAGCAACTTTCATACTATTCTGTGAACAACACTGGAAATGTCAAAAGAGAAACCTGTCTCCTGCCATCTGTGCTTCTCTTAATCCAAACCCAACCTCTTTCGTCTGGTATTAATAATATTTTAAACCAAATGTAGAGCTAAATTTATTAATTCATGTGAAAGAAACTTTTCGTTTCCTGAAAATTCAGAACATGTAAGTGAAGTTTTGAGTATTCCTGGAATAAAAATGAGCAAATCCAAAGGAAATCCTGGTCCATTACCAGATCGCTGGTTACATTGTCCCAGAAAAGCTAGCGATTTGGTTGTCCAAAAGTTTATGGCATTCAAAACACCACTATCTTCCAGTTTTGATCCTCAAATACCTCCAGAATGTAGATTTCCTCCTAAGATGCTTTTTGACTTATGCAAAACAAAAAAGGTAAGTATACTAATATTAATGTAGTTTTCAGATATTTTTAATCATCTTTACTTTCATTAGATAAAATTCGGACTTTGGATAAACTTAACCAATACGAAAAGATTTTACAATAAGAAAGAAGTGGAAGATGAAGGTTGCAAATATGTTAAACTACCTTGTCGAGGGCATGGTGAATGCCCTTCTGTTGATCAGACACGAGCATTCATTGAGTTGGTACATGATTTCATATCAAAGAATCCATTAGAAACTATAGGTGTTCATTGCACTCATGGATTCAACAGAACTGGATTTCTCATAGTATCTTATATAGTAAATAAATTAGATTGTAGTTTAGAAATTGCCTTAGAAATGTTCGCAAAAGTCAGGTAAGTTTTGGGTTAAAAGAAATTGTTTTTTTAACATACAAATTTTATAGACCTCCAGGTATATATAAAAGTGACTACATAGAAGAATTGTACAAAAGATATGATAATGTTGAAGATGCACCTCCAGCTCCGGAAAGGCCAGATTGGGCTGCAGAGCATGATAATGATGTAAATGAGATGGAGGAGGAAAGCTTCTCAAATATGGCATCTACTTCTACAGCAAAGTGAGTTTTCATGTAGTATTAAATATATATCCGAAAAAGAGTTATTCGTGATATTTTTGGTAAATACATTACTAAGAAATCTGAGTAGACATATATAGCTGTAAATGTCTCTTAGTTTAATAATGGGCAATTATTAAGTATAGTAACTTGAGTCAGAATTCACTGAAAGAATGTTTACTCACTTATTTTGGGGTCCAGAATCCAAATCTGAAATCGTTTTGTCTCGGAAGGCTATCATTTAAGAAAAAAAAACAAAATTTCCTTCAAAGCCCTCTTGTCTAAATCATTCAAACTGTATCATTGCTTCATTAAAATGTCCTTGTTACTAATACAATGGATAATATATGGAATACACACATGTACCATTAATTACACTACGCTCAAATATACATTAATTTCTCATTAAAATACTTGGTTATTGTTTAATACAGTGTCAATAGTCAAAATTCACTGAATAAATGTTTACTCTTCAATTTTGGGTCCCAGAATCCAAATCTGAAATCATTTTGCCCCGCTGGGCTATTGTCTAGGAAAAAACAAAAACCTCAACATTGAGAAACTTAAAACCATGGAACAGGTGAAACTCATCCATTCTTTAAAACAAGGATTGATGAAAGCTGAATGTAAAAAACATTAAAGAAATTTCGGAACATCACAATCAGGACATACTTAATACTGTATAAGAAGAATTCTTCAAGTCTTCCGGTCAAACCCCAGGTGATTCCTCTTCTTTCATTGTTAACTTCCCTCATTATCCAGTCAATAACTATGTTGAAAAGTATGGGCGATAATAGACATCCTAGCTTAACCCCCGCCTTTACTGCGATCTTATCTGAGATTTTTCCCCTATGGAGGACCCGACATGTAGAATGTACGTAGAGCTCTTTTAGCATGTCAATGATTTTTTGGGAAACCCACAATTTCCAAAATGTTAAGCAGAGCCGCCTGGCTGAGGCTATCAAAAGCACGTCTGAAGTCAATGAAGATGATATAGAATTTGCAGTTAAATTCGAGGATTGCTCTATTATTATTAGTAGCGTGTTAATGTGGTCTACGAGGATCGGTGGGCTCTAAAACCGCCTGCTCTGGCCTCAATCGGGTTTCCATTTGTTCTTTGATCCTCTGGAGAAGGATGTAGGAGAGGATTTTATTTATGTTGTTAAGAAGCGTTATACCTCTCCAGTTGATGCACTCTGCTAGATTTCCCTTCTTGGGTACCTTTATTATGAGGCCTTCTTTCCATGTGACAGGAATAGTTTCTGAGTTCCAGACATCTCTCATAATCGGTTGTAGTAATTGCGCTACACCTTGGGCATCCGCCTTCAGGATTTCGCTTGGTATGTTGTCTGGGCCAGGGGATTTGTGGTTCTTTAAATGTCTGATTGCCGCTTCGATTTCCTGGGTTTTTGGCTCGCTGGTGTCTATGCGTAGGGGTCTAGTCGGCGTGTTATTTGGCAGGTTGTTTATGCCTTCGGCAGATTCAAGGAGGCAGGTAAAATTTTCTTTCCATCTACTTAGCTGTTGTTCTGCCGTGGTAAGGATGATATCTGCCTACTATCTAACACCCATCAAGATATGCAGAACAAACTGGACCGTTTGAACAGCATAGCCAAACGCACAGGTCTTCAAATAAACGTTGGCAAAACAAAGTCAATGCGTATAGGCACTGCAAACTCACAGCCTTTTATGATAGATGCTATCCCCATAGGAAATGTGGAGACTTTTTGTTACCTGGGCAGCCTCATAACGGCAGAAGGAGGGTCAGAGGCAGACGTCAAAAACAGAATAGCCAAGGCCAACCAGGCTTTCGCAATGCTTCGCAATGTGTGGAGATCAAACGCCATTACCAACGCAACAAAATTGCGCATCTTCAACTCGAATATCAAGTCGGTACTCTTATATGGGTGCGAGACCTGGAAGCAAACAAGAACAATCGAGCAGAGCCTCCAGGTCTGTGTGAACAAATGCCTCCGTAAAATCCTACACATCTACTGGCCTGAACGGATAACCAATGAAGAGCTTTACAACATCACCCATCAGAGCAAAACTAGCCAAGAGATAAAACTGTGAAAATGGAAATGGATCGGCCATATCTTGCGAAGGAAACCACGAACACCACCCGGCAAGTGCTGGAATGGAACCCGCAGGGAACAAGACAACGAAAGGCCCCGAAACACATGGAGGAGAACAATTCTCGACGAAATATTACCAACTGGCAAGACCTGGAACCAAGTGAAAGGAATTGCCAGAAATAGATCCAGATGGAAGACCTTTCTAGAGGCCCTATGCTCCTTATAGGAGTTCAAGGACTAATTCTTCTATATATATATATATATATATATCTTCCGGTAATTCTTCTATTCTATATATATATATATATATATATATATATAGAATAGAAGAATTACCGGAAGAACTATATAAGGGCTGCAGCTCTACAATAAATAGTGCTATTGTGGCTTACAACAGTATCCCAATGGAGATTTTGAATATAAGGAATTGCGGAAGACTGTGTCGGGAAGTGAAGGAACTATTGAAACTGAGACTGTAACTAGACCTGAGCCCTGTTTTTCGTTTTCACCTTTTGCAATCTTTGGCTAGCAACGATT
Source organism: Cryptolaemus montrouzieri (assembly GCA_013387265.2). Lineage (NCBI taxonomy): Eukaryota > Metazoa > Arthropoda > Insecta > Coleoptera > Coccinellidae > Cryptolaemus > Cryptolaemus montrouzieri. The sequence goes on along the minus strand of JABFTP020000144.1, from coordinate 7,721,630 downwards.
TTGTTTTTTGTTTTTGTATTTTAGTGTGTTTTATTAACCAACTCTGATACCAGTGTTAGCTGATTAAGAGTTTTAATGAAATAATAAATAAAAAAAAATTGGAATGTTTATTTTCTAGAAAAGGGATGCTCAAACTTGAACTGTTGGCGATGTACCTCAATATTTTTAGACTACTTACGATCGACTCTGACAGGCTGCAAGTATGTGCGATGCAGGGTTGTCGTACATACACGATACACCCTACCTACCTACCTAGGTAGGGTGTAATATAGCATATATAGATATTAGCTTTCCGCACAATATACATTATTTTATTCAAGGTTTGGGTTAGGTTTAGTTAGGTTCTTCTCTATAATATCAATGGAAAAACTCATAGTTATTCAAAATTGTGAGTTTATTGGTTATTACAAAACAGAAGAGTTACATATGGTGTTAAACTTAACTAAGGAGTGTCTTTGGATGTTGAAGCGTGGCACTGCATGTCCTTAGCATACTTTTCATAAGATGGTATGTAACCTCTGAGTGCTAATCGCAAGCATGATGACATATAATCGTCAGTTAGTCGATTGCGATATTTTGACTTATTTATCTTCAGTTCAGAAAATGCAGATTCGCACAAGTAAGTTGACCCAAACATTGCTGTCAGTTGAAGGGCGATTTGCCTTATATTCGGATATTCATCTTCAGATATAAAACACCAGAAATTTGTATCAGATGCTGTAGCTTTGAGATGTATATGTGATATAATCTGCACCAACTCATTTTCATCAGAACATGAGTTCATATTAAACTAACTTGCTATTTCAGTAGCTAATTTCTCAATTTTTTTTACATGAAAAACGATAACTCATAAATGATGCTATATTTGCCAATTTACTGCAATCATAAAAACGCATTTCGAATTGTCCCAAAATATTTGATAATTCAGCCTCAAAAGTATCATAATTCAACTGAGGAAACCTTGCTTTCAAAGACGGAAAATGTTTCTGATCCGTTGTTTTCAGTTGATCTATCATAAGTTGCAATTTACTTTTGAATGCGTTTACTGCGCTAATCATCTCAATAATAGTATTTCCTTTACCTTGAAGCTCCAAGTTAATGGTGTTTAAGTGCATTGTGATGTCAGTCAAAAATGCCAAATCAGCCAGCCATTTTTCGTTTTTCAACATCTGAGTGTCATCGCCTCTTTCGTCTAGAAAAGCTTTTATTTCGGGCAATAATTCTTGAAACCTTTCTAGGAATTTTCCGCGACTCAACCACCTGACGTCCGTGTGAAGAACTAAGTCAGTGTGTTCAGCAGACTCCTTATCTTCCAACTGCAACTTAAAGAGCCGCCTTTGCAAGCTACGTACACGGATGGAATTCACAATTTTTGTTGCAATGCCCATATTTTCCTCCGTGTTTAAAACTTTTGAACACAAAACTTGTTGATGTATAATGCAATGGAATGAAAAAAAAGAAGGGAAATCTTCATTAGCTCGACACAATGCCTCAAAACCGTTTTTGTTTCCAGTCATTGCTGGTGCTCCATCGCTTGTAATGCACACTAATTTATATATTGGTAGCTTGTAGTTTTTTACAAAATTGAAGAAAACGCCATATATATCTTCGCCATTGGTCTTCCCTTCAGAGGAATAATTTTCAAAAATTCTTCCTTAGCCAACATGTCATTGAATACCATCTGAATAAAATACACAGCTGGGCAGTGTTTGTCATATCGGTGAATTCGTCGAACTGTAAAGAAAAGTATGTACATTTCATGACATCATGTTTTAGTTTATCTGCCATGTCCTGACTCATGACTTCAATACGCCTTGTGACAGTCGGACGAGATAACTGAAGTTCTCTAATAGCAGACATGATTTCTGTTTTGTTTTTAAAATTCCCGAAGAAAGTCTCACCCGCTTCAATAAATGCTTCCTTCACAACGGATCCATCTTCGAATGGTTTCTTGTGTTTCGCCAATAGATGAGATATTTAAAATGACGATTTCGTAGCAGCGTTTGATTGTTTGGCTGGTCATGTGAACATGGTTTGTTCTTTTTTCAAACAAGATATCAAATCACGTACTTTTCTTTTATTCAATTCTCTGTATGGCGGAAAATCCTTTTATGTTTTTATGAACCGTTTTATGATGCCTCTCTAAGTTACCACGCTTAGGTATTGCAATTGACGCACGACAAATATGATATCTGATATATGATATGATATGATATATATTTGCACCTTCAAGATACAACACAAGGTAGGTCATCTAATGAATCAATAAAAAATATTTCTGCTTCGAATAGAACAATTAAAAATATACACTAAAATATTCAATTATAAATACTAAAAATATTCAATATTAATATAATAAATACTAAAACTACACAAAACTGATATCTGCCAAGGGCAGTGAAACACACATAATAAAAACGTGCATCTAAAACTAAAAAACGTGATCCAGAAATTCACCGACTGAATAAAACGCATTTTCCATCATGATCTTCTTGACATTATTCCGAAAATGCTTGGGACTTTGGGATTTGAAAGAATCAGGTAGTTTATTATATAAATATGTAATAATATAAAATAAGACAAATGCACTTATCCTTCACCATAAAAAATAAAAATTCTTCCTCCACATCGTTATTAAAATGATACGTTTTAGATTTCTTCGCTGCACACATTTTGTTGTAGTATTGCCTTCAAGTTATTTTCAGAATGACTTCAATTCCTGCAAGCGCAACATTTATATCGGCGTGAACGAGTCTCGAATGCTCCCGTCAAACTCGCCGCCCGAAATTCCTAGAAGAGCGGTAAGAATAAAAAACGCGGTTTTTCTTTGACAAGTACCGCGCGTTTTTTTAATAAAACCGCCTTTTGCGTAATACGTAATAAATTTGTGTACTTTATAGTTACCTACTTATTAAATTTTTTTTTCTTCTCGAGATTACTCAACAACTACTCGCGATCGACCGTTTGAGCACCTCTGTTCTAGACACTTAACCCGCCATATTTACTTTCCAGATATGATTGTCTCTCAATTCTTAATATTAGGCAACAGTTTCATACATATACAATCTAAGACCTACGTGACATGATCCCGATATTGAAGCATTCCCTATCTCCCGCCAAATGGAAATCTATCCAAACCTAACCTAAATAATCTAACTTAACCTCAAACCTTTTGTTTTTTGCATCTTTTAACAAAGTGCTCGGGAACTTAGCCCATTTACACAGTGGACCTACAGCTTATAGTGTATTCCGAACCACTCTCTTAGACTGTACAATGATAACACCTCGGCAGTTCCAATATGCTTGCGAACTAACCGTGCAGCTACCGAGGCGGTTAACCCCATACCTAATTTAAATTTATAATTTTGAATTTAGTAGGTTAGGTTTTAGGTAAAATTAGGTTCGGTTTGGAAAGATTCCCATTTGATTTTCCATCTCACTTAGGAACGAGAGAGATAGTGAGTACTTCTATCTCTTTCATGCATCGTTTTGAGCCGTACGTCGTAAAACATGTAACATGGAAACTCAGTAAATATGGGGCGTGAACTGTCAAGAAAATGAATAGTCAAATTGAAATGCCTTTAAATAAGAAATTACTGTATGTTTGAGCGTAGAATTAATAATTAATGGTACATGTGTGTATATATTATCCATTGTGAGGCAACAAAGCCTTTTAATGAAGCAATGATAGAGTTTGAATGATATAGGCAAGAGGACTTTCAAGGAAATTGTTTTTTTCTTAAATGATAGCATTCCGAGACAAAACGATTTCAGATTTGGATTCTGGAGTGAACATTTTATTAGTGACTTCTGACTCAAGTTACTATACTAAATTATTACCGATAAATATTTCAGCGTAAACAATGTGAAGAGTAAACGAAAGAAAGTACCTCAGTTCATGGAAGGTGTACCAGGTGTGACAGCTTTCACCGAACAGCCCAAAGCGTTTCAAATTCAGAAAAAAGTACAAGTTATGTGTGGCTGGAAACAAAGGGGATTTCCAGGAAGCCAACCAGTCACTATGGATCTCAACAATATCAATCTACTGCAACAGAAACCCTATATGGTTTCTTGGAAAGCAGACGGTACTAGATATTTGATGCTAATTGATGGAAAAGATGAAGTCTACTTCATTGATCGTGATAATAACGTTTTCAAAGTGGCTGGTTTGCTTTTTCCACAGCGAAAAGATCCCGAGCGCCATTTGAAAGATACTTTATTGGATGGGGTAAGTTTCAGTTTTGTTAAATTAATAATATATATTTCATAAATTCTATTGAATGATTTATTAAATTTGCTTCACAAACTTAATAATCGCTCTTATAACAGTCGACGCGAGAGAGAGAGATTCATTTCTTCTTTAGTCAACATATACTTATTTATTTATTTAGTCAGTTAACAGGATATCTCCATTTACAAACAATTACAAATATCAGAGAATTATACAAAATAAAAATACAACAGTTATTCAAAATTTTAGTTGCTCTAAACTAATAATTTCTTTTTCCTATTTTAAGCACTTAAGAAGTTCACTAAAGTGCAAAACATACAAAGCACATCTACAGTTTAACATTGATACTCTAAGCATTTCTAAGCAACCTAGTTGCTCTTAATTTAAAAGCTGCGAGGACAGGGAGAAGAAATCTAACTTGGCACCAGGGCCAATAGCAAGAGAAAAACAATTATAAAAAAGGAGTTTTTACTATAGTTGTTTGTGCCTACAAATATCAAGCTGAAATAGGGGTGTATGCCTTGTTAATCTACCTGGAACATTGAAATTTAATTATATTAGCAGATCAGGACATTTTATTAGCTTGGTCAGTAATTCAAAGAGTACTGTCAGGCTGGACACCCTCCTCCTGATAACAAGATAGGTCAGTGCCTGCATCAGCCGTGTGTCCTATACCCCAAAAAGCTCAAAAACTTCCTCTGCACCCCCTCCAAATAGTTAATGTCGCACTTGTAACAAGGCGACCACACAGTCGATAGATCTTACTAAGGAACTAAATAATATTCTGATGGTATTGGGTGAAAACTCCCGAGTACTTCGGATAATGAAACCGATGATTGATAAGATTTAGAGACTATATTCTGTATATATTCTTTGAAGTTTAGCTTGCAATCAATAAAAATTCCCAAATCTCTTATCAACCCGACTCGTGTAACACAATGACCCCCCAATGTGTAATCATGAAGTATATGTGTCGTGGTTCTATGAAATGTGATTATACTACATTTTGTGACGTTCAGACGCAAACAGTTTATTTCAGTCCACAGATAAAACCCAACCAGCTGAATCTATAACCGAGCAGCCTCAGAAGAGCTTTTCATTACAGTAGATCTTCATATCATCCGCAAGTAATAAGAATTTAGATGAGAGCGATTTTTTCACATCGTTTATGGATACGTTAAACAAGAGCGGGCCTAGATGTGATCCCTGAGGAACACCTGATGAAGCAGAAATGTCCCTTGATAAAAAGTTCCTATACCGTACCAATATAATACGGTTATATAAAAAGTTACTTAGCCAGGATAGAAGTGAACCAGTAATGCCCAGTGCCTTGAGTTTCATCACCAAAATATTAATGTTCACCCTATCAAAGGCTTTAGAGAAATCTGTATAAATTGAGTCCCATCTGCTGACCGGTATCAAAACAATTAATTACGTCATTGAGGTAAAGCAAAAGGTTTGTTTCAGTTGAACGCCCCTTTTGAAAACCATGCTGTTCGTTTATCAATACTGGGTAGCAACGCCACTGAAGAAAATTACATACCAGAGCATCAAACGTTTTTGGGATAACCGACTGAATGCATACACCCCTGTAGTTAGCTATATCTGATTTGGAACCAGACTTGTGTAAAGGAATAATGAAGTTGTGCTTCCAAAAAGAAGGAAAGCGGCCTGACCTCAGAGAGATACTGAATAGCGTACTTATAGGCGTTGATAGTGTACAAACACATCTCTTTAACAGAACACATTTGCGCAATTACATTCCAAAAGTGCATACTAGCGCCATCTCTGGGATACAGATATAAGTACATACAGAAAGTATGAGTATAACACTATATACTGTATATTCTAACAAGTTTTCATTTTGTGGGGACCTTGATTTCAATAACTACATCCCCAAAATGCAATTTTCATTTACATTTTTTTTAAGTTGGATTATTTCTGATATGTTCTTTTCCACATCTCAGGAGGATGAAAATGAAAAGTGTATTTGTTTTGATGGTAGTAGAACGTTAATCTGTTCAAATTTAATTATTAAGCCCAAAATCATTGTACATTTTGCGCCTGACGAAAAAAAACAAGTAACTTAGGGAAAGAATAGCCTTTTTAGTGTTTTTCAAAGTATTCTCCATGAAGATTGATACATTTTTACATGCGCTTAAACTATTTTTTTTACACTTGCCACTTCAAATGAGATACTTCGAAAACAAAAAAAAGGTTTTGGGAGGCTTCAACTTTCTCTTCTGCCGTCGAAAGTCGTTGCCCACGCAGTTTTTTCTTGATGCGCGCACACAAAAAGAAGTCATAAGGTGCCAACTTGGGACTATAAGGAGGATGGTCCATTAGTTCAATAATTTAGGTGTTCAAATACTCCACCGTATGCGCTGATGCCTGTGAGCTTACATTGTCATGATGCAGAATAATTTTAGTTCTTCGATGTAATTTCCTCAACTCATCGAATACTTGCAGCAAACAAATGATGGTAATCCTGTTATTTACGCTGACCACTTTCGCGCATCCAGTACAGAGTCGACGGGAAATGTTTCCCGAACGATTTAAATTTCAGCCAGTGTGGCCAGTTCCCTTTACCTGTATTTTTTCATCTTCAGTGATTTTTGAGTTATTCAATATCTAGGTTATTATCGAAGTTACGTATTATAGTGGAATATCTGCCACCTCTGAGGATTAATTACAAGTTATCTGGTGTTTGGAGGTTATGGACTCAACCATAATATATATATATATATATATATATATATATATATATATATATATATATATATATATATATATATATATATATATATATATAATAACCGAGATATTGAATAACTCAAAATCACTGAAGTTGAAAAAATACAGGTAAAGGGAACTGGCCACACTTGCTGAAATTTAAATCGTTCGACATTTCCCGTCGACTCTGTACTGGATGCGCGAAAGAGGTAGTGAGGTTGATTAGGGGATGGAGTCAATTACTTTGAGAGGGTCTGCCATCGTGTGTTTGTCTATGATGAGTATGTGCGAAATGGTTACTCAGTTATGACTAAAGAGCGGATGATTACATAAATATGTAATGATTCTTCGAAAATATGTAGAATATTGTGGAAAATATGTAAAGTATAAATATCATTCGGAGGGGTTTTAATCGAAAATATGTAAAATATTGTGGAAAATATGTAAAGTATAAATAACAACAAAAACAAGAGCTCTTAACTAAGAATTTATTCATCAAACTCAAGATTATTCTAATCTTTACGATAAAACGAATTAATAACTGAATGTTCTGCAAAATAATCTGAAGTGAAATTATGACGCTTATCGCTAAAAATGTTTATATAAAGAAAAACTTCGTTCTACATCTACAGAGGTCACAGGGGCATGTTTTAACTTTGTCAGCTCGTTTTCGCCGAATTTGTTTTACTTATGGAAAAATGGAAAGTTTACAATTCTTGATATTGAATTTTTCGGAAATTTTTACCTTGGGTCAAAATTCCCGCACAAGAATTTCGCCTTAATATTCGTATTTATTTACAAATACATTCAAAAAGTCCACAAAAATTCAGCTTGATTACAATCCTTTATATCTGAAAATCTTTCATGAAACTTTTCCTATCTGATTATGAATATAAAATGAATCGTAGTATTATATTGATAGTCCTTTCTAATTCAGGAAATGGTAATAGACAAAGTTAATGGAGTTGATATACCAAGATATTTAGCTTATGATATCATCAAATTTTTGGGACAAGACGTGGATTTGATGCCATTTCGATCAACAAGACTCTATTGCCTTGAGAATGAAATAATCAATTCTAGAATTATGGCAATGGAATCTGGACTCATAAACAAGGCAGCTGAACCCTTTAGTGTTAGGAAGAAACAATTCTGGGACGTTATACAAGCCAAGAATCTGTTGGGGGAAAAATTTGCAGCAGCTCTCTCCCATGAACCTGATGGTCTCATTTTTCAACCAGCAAAAGATGTAAGTGCACATCCAATGCAAAGTTAAAAGATGAAGTATCAATTTGGAAACTGAAATATTTGAAATAATTTTGATTATTTCTGAGAAATTTAGGTTTGTATTCGACATTTATTCTTTTTCAGCCTTATAAGGCAGGAAGATGTGATAGTGTCCTCAAATGGAAGCCAGCCGAACTTAATTCTGTAGATTTCAGAATGAAAATAGTCAAAGAAGGCGGTGTTGGGTGAGTTAATGTAATCTGCATCCATGACTTTAATGTTAAGTATGTTTTCTTTTTAGCCTCATTACATCTAAAGTAATTTACTTGTACGTAGGTCAGCGTGATGAACCTTTCGCGCGAATGAGATATCGCAAAGAATTGAAAGATTTAGATAGTAAAATAATAGAATGCAAGTTTGAAAATGGCGAATGGATTTTTATGAGACAAAGAGTAGACAAGTCTTTTCCAAACAGCTTTCATACTGCAACATGTAAGTATTCATTTGGATATATGTGTCCTGAAAATTTCTTTCAGGAATGGTTTTTTCTCCTAGTTTTCGTTGGTCTTGAGGTCTTTCTATAACTTGCCAGTTTTGAATAATATTATTTCTGTATAGTTGTAGATTTACAGGAGGACCACTAAAATCTGCCTTGTTTGCAGTTGTAATTCTAATTCTAAATCAGAACTGAACTGTTGTAAAGCGCACGTCAGTTCTATTAGTTCGGGATTTCTGTGATTATCGTGAACGAAATGGTTCGAGCTTTGTGTTTAGATTCGGGGAATCACATTTTTACACATCTACGATTTCTATCTTTACTTGATAGTGACGGGTAATAATTTTTTTTATTATCTTTGGAATACTCGTTAAACACTTGGTGAAACATAATGAATGAATGAATAATCAAACCACTTGTCAAAAATTTATTAAAATACTTGACATATTGTCACCTGGGAATTGAATTGTTTTATGTCCTCCGATGTGAATCTTTCAGTGGAGCCAAACGACCGTAAAAATCCCCGTTACGAATCATAAAAGCGACGTCTAACTTCAGTTCGATAAATTACTCATTCCAGGCAGACATTTTCATTTCCGAGAGCTAGAATACTTTTTCAATTAAAAATATTTGAAATTTTGGATATAGAATAAAATCCATCATCTGTAACTTTTTGAAACGAAAAGTGGATATAGAACAAACGGTTTGGATATTGAATAATTTAATTCTAACAATGCTTGAAATATTGCAGAATGAGACAATAATGGAATCTCGCTTCATTATTAAATTTTAATTTAATTTTTTTGGATTTTTCTTGTTTTTGAGACTGTCTTCGACCTCAAAGTTCAGTTTCATTTAGAGGTTTGACAGCTTTAGAAATATTCTTACTCTCGTTTTTTCCCTGTTCCATTCTCATTCGAATTTTTGTTCTTCTTATCAATACGAAGACTGCTCGCATAAAACTCTTGGTCGATTTTTGGCATGTAAGGCAACATTTCAGTAAGATGTTTTCTTTTCAAATCTATTAATTTTGGAATAACTACTCGCTGTATTATATCAGGGAAAACAAAATCTCCATTTTTTCCACTTTTTATTCGTGTTTTCCAACTTAATTCTTCTTATTACCGAGTGGTGGTGCCCAGTCCTGAAATTGCAGCACTCAAAAATCAGGTGGACGCAGCCTACTCCATATTCAGAGTCAGAAGAGATGATGCTTCTGAACAACTGTATAAGTCATTGAAGTCAAGGTTGAAAAGTGCCATCGACAGCTCCATCAGATCTGGCCGCTGTGTACAAATAGCAAATTCTTCAAACAAAAGCAAAGAAATTTGGAAAATCATTGACGCTGAGGTGAAGGAACCAGAAAGTGTGAATGTATACACCAGAAAATCCTGACCAGAATGAATCTCCACAATCCTATGCCAAAAAGACTGCTACTTCTGACTACAACTCGATGATGCTAACAGATACAACAGCTATAGAAATAATGACTTTGGTACATGGCATGAAGGAAAAAAAATTCTGTAGATATCTACTATTTCAGTGTTAGTCTTCTCAAAAAAATAATCCACGCTGTGGCTGTACCTTTAAGTGTAGTCATAAACCAATGTTTTGAGCAGGGGGTCTTTCTGGTGGAGTTGAAGTATGCTAGAGGGTGCCAATATTCGAAAAGCTACCCAAATAGGTTAGGTTAGGCCAGTTTCTATTCTGCCTGCCATCTCTAAGGTCTTCGAAGCCTTCCTTAAAAATAGAATAGTGGCTTACCTTGAGTCCAAATCAATATTGACACCATGCCAACATGGATTTAGAGAAGACAGGTCAACAGCCACCGCCATGGCTGAGCTAGTCTAGTATCTGATGAGAACCATGGATGATCAGGAACATGCAGAAATGAATTGTTGAGATTTGAGTAAGGCTTTTGACCTGATGTTGAAACCTGTGCTTCTTCTCAGATTAGAATATTGCAGAATGAGAGGAAGGATTTGGAGTATTCTCAAATCTTACTTAGAAGATAGGTACCAATCAATATGTTGTCTGCGCCAGTAAAAATAAACCTTGGAGTTCCGCAGGGATCAATATTGGGTTCGGTGCTTTTCATTCTGTATATGAATGATCTCCCATCCAATATTGAAGCAGATAAAACAACATTCCTTGTCAAGTCTGATTCTATAAAAGAGTTGAATAGGCGTTCTGGGTCTACCATGCAAAAGGCACATAAATGGTTTAGCGCGAACGGTTCACATCTGAACATGGAGAAAAATAAAAAATTGACCTTCGCTGCATAGCGTAATCAGGAGGACAATGATGACTCGACTAACAAACTGTTGGGCTTTTCAATAGAGAGTACTCTTACGTGGGAAACACACATCGCTGAAATGAGTATAAAATTATACTCAGCAATTTATTCTATCCGCCGAATGCGCTACATCGCCAATGAAAGGGCCTCTCTCTTTACGTACTTTGCGCATTTTCATAGTGTCGCATCTTATGGAATACTCCTCTGGGGGCATCTTTAGAAGCTCAACGAAATTTCTTATTGCAAAAAAGGGCTGTTAGAGCAATAGTTGCAGCAACGCAAGAACAAAGTTGCAGGAGTATATTCAAGATACTATGCATTCTCCCTTTCCCTTCATTTTACATCCTCGAATATCTCAGCTATATTCTCCGTTTCCGTGGTCAGTTTGCCACTCACACCAAAGTTCATAATTACAACACCAGAAATAAGGAAAACTTTATTCAACAACGTCTATCGCGTTCACAAAATGTTTCACTTATTTGGGACTAAAATAATCGACTCTGAAAGATTCAAAAAATTGAGCAGTTTTGTTTTCAAGAAGAAAATTAAGTCTTTCCTTTTAAATAATATGTGTTACGTTATGGACGAATTTATTGATATGGGATTACATGAGTGCTTTATCTGATGTTCCATTCTGTTTTAAATGTCTTGTCTCCTCTTGCTAACTGTGATTTTATCCTTTTTTTATGTACACTTCATTGGTTTTGTCGAACTATTACTTAGGAATTGAGTATTGTATTTACTATTTCTTGACTTGTCATCTCTGATGAATAAATAAATGATTGATTGATATTTCCTCTCCGAAATTTTCACCGAATTTAACATTCAAGAGTTAATTTCTCTCATAAATGAGATGTTTTATTTTGGTGTACGGTATTTTGTTATATAATAGCGTTTCTGATTCTTTCTGGTAGTTCTTATAATCATCAGACTTCATTTGTGCGAAAAGAAATTTCAATTTCCAAGTATTCGGTAATTTCATCAAGTTGCTCAACAAATTCACAGGACTCCGCAGATCCAAATTTTTGATGAATAATTCGGTGCAATTATGATGATTTGATATGGCTCGATGATTTTCAATTTTCCCGAATAGAAGTGAAACGAGGAAATGCTGCAAAGCGAATGACAATCGAATTTTTGTTATGTAGACAGCTATCTGAACATAAGATAAATTTCTTCAATAAAGGATTGTCATCAACAACTTCCTTCAGGATCTTAATCAAGGCACAGGCGATGTGAACTTCTACTATGGTCACATATCATTTCATGCCACAAGGCATTATATACTGTCATTGGTTAATCGAAATGAGCAGGTCGAATTGAAGGAGAAAATTTCGGTTTATAGTAGAAGTTACTTATGTTAGAATTCGGTAGCGAAAATACTTTTTCCTAATCGAAACAGAAAACACCTACTTTCTCATCTTCAAAATGAAGAATTCTATAGGAGACATTTGTATTCATTCAGATTCCTCCCATGCTATTCAACATAAATTAGCTGCGTTCAATTTTATGATTCACACAGCTTTCACATTACTCTCTCCATTACAAATCTCAATAAAGACATGTCATTAATTAAAACTATCGCTAATATAACGTTTGAATTTGGGAGGCTTTTACTTGGTAAAATTCCATTATCAATAATAAAAACAAGTAATGTGTTTTTAGGAATTTTATTTAATAATTGTGATTCGTAACGCGTTTCACTACACCGTAGCTTCTTCAGACGAATGAATGTACAGAAAATAAGAATGAGAATATAAATACAAATGTTCTTAAGTAATTAAAAGCTTATTGGGTTGCACCTTCTTAAGTGGTTATTGATGACAGGTATATCCAATAAAATTAAGGAATAGATTGCTCCCTGAAGAGATTCAATAGAGGTGAGGGCTTAAATCGACTTGTTCATTGATGAGTCTACCTGAGTGTTTGTGTTTGTTGATTTCTAAAGTTTCCCAAAGATCTACCTTCCGATATGTATTATCTGTATGCAAAATTTCAAACTGTGGGTTATTTCCATTTCAGTAACAAATATTATACTAGTGAAGACGGCTTGATTATGGGCAATCCGTTAAGTCCTTTGTTAGCAGAAATATTCATGAATAATTTAGAGAAATTAATTCATAATCATCCACTTAGTAAATATTGTTTATACTGGTATCGCTATATAGACGATATCATTATTTGCTTCACAGGAACAGATAGACAGTTAAAATTTTCGAAAATCATATAAATTCATTACATCCAAAAATTGGATTTACAACCGGAATAGAAAGCATAATTCAATGAATTTCTTAGATGTAACAATTTCAATAAAATTGGAAAACATGTTTTCGCAATTTACCATAATTTCTTTATTTAATTATTTAATATATTATTTATTGTTGAATGCTGACATTGTATGTTGATACGGATGACACGACGAGTTATGTCACATACAGATATTATAATACAACACCTTAACCTACGTTGGCATTACAAGTGAGAAACTGAAATCATTCTTGAGTAGCAATAATTTCAACATAGCTTTCCAAACTAATAATAGTTTAGGCAAATATATAAAAATAATAAAACCAAATCAGATAAAAACAATAAATCAGGTTTTTATAGATTGAATTACAATGACTGTGATAATTTCTACATTGGCAGAACACATAGAAATTTTAATATTAGAATATCGGAACATAAACTCAGTTTTTCAAATAAAAAATCAGATTCGAATTACGCGAATCATCTCCTAGAAAATAGTCACTCTTTCGACCCACAGTTTGAAATTTTGCATACAGATAATAAATATTGGAAGGTAGATCTTTGGGAAACTTTAGAAATCAACAAACACAAACACTCAGGTAGACTCATCAATGAACAAGTCGTTTTAAGCCCTTCACCTCTATTGAATCTCTTCAGGGAGCAATCTATTCCTTAATTTTATTCGATATAATACCTGTCATCAATAACCACTTAAGAAGGAGCAACCCAATAAGCTTTTAATTACTTAAGAACATTTGTATTTATATTATCATTCTTATTTTCTGTGCATTCATTCGTCTGAAGAAGCTACGGTGTAGTGAAACGCGTTACATATCACAATTTTTAAGTAAAATTCCTAAAAACACATTACTTGTTTTTCATTATTGCTAAAATAACGGTTATTATCCCTCAATGATAGGCGAACTTGTGTCTAAAAAAAGCCTATGACAGTATTTATTCTCCAAATTGTTCTGTGAGCTACACCCATCAATATTCTTAATTAACCTATTTCGGCCCAATTTCTACAAAAATCGCATCACATTTTTGTAAGAACAAAACCTTCCACTCTCATAGAAAACAACTATATTTTTCCATCAATAGACAATCTACAGATTCCATACCAAGCACAAAAAGGTATTAGGTGCGCAACTAAGTTCTCTCCCTTTGTCAATAGATGGAGCCAGCAGTAAGTGCTGGTCGATTTTTACATATGAAGAACGTCTTCAACAAAACTTAGACATATGGTAAACAAATCACTGTGACACATAAGTGATTTTGTTTTTGCGTCATATACTTTTAGTTGTGATAAATATCTGATTTTGTGCCAAATAATCGTCATTCGCGGGAAGTGTTGATTTTCTTCTTTCATTCGAAGAAAACGGCGACTGAAGCTCATAGAGCGCTCGAAAAAGTTTACTGAGATGCTGCTCTAAGTGAAACAACAGGCCGGGATTGATTCCGTCGCTTCAAAAATGGTGATAACGATGTGGACGACCGTCCCCGTGAAGGAAGGCAAAAAATCTTGGAAGACGCTGAATTGAAGGCATTGCTCGATGAGGATCCGTGCCAAACGCAAGAAGAGTTTGATTCAGCCTTAGGCCAGGCCATTTCCAAGCGACTGCATGCGTTAGGAAAGATTCAAAAGCAAGGAACTTGGGTTCCTTATGATTTGAAGCCAAGAGACGTTGAGCGTCGTTTTCTCGCCTGTGAACAACTGCTCCAGCGGCAAAAAGAAAGGGTTTTCTTCATCGCATCGTGACGGGTGATCAAAAATGGATTCATTACAGCAATCCAAAGAAAAAAATCATGGGGACTGCCCGGTCATGGCTCTACGTCATCACCTCGGCCGAATATTCACGCGGCGAAAGTTAAGCTGTGTATTTGGTGGGACTAAGTTGGTGTTATTTATTATGAGCTGTTGAAACCGAACGAAACCATCACTGGGGAACGGTATTGAAGTCAATTGATGCGATTGAGTAAAGCACTTCGCGAAAAACGGCCACAAGACGAGCAGATACACGAAAAAGTAATTCTACAGCATGACAACGCTCGGCATCACGTTGCCAAACCCGTTAAAACCTACTTGGAAACGCTTAAATGGAAGTCCTACCGCACCCGCCATATTCCCCAGATATTGCACCATCCGATTATTAATTGTTCCGTTCGATGGCACATGGACCTTCTGATCAGCAGTTCCGCTCATATGAAGAGCCCGAAAAATGGCTTGATTCGTGTATAGCCTCAAAAGACGAACACTTCTACCGTCACGGTATTCGAGCTGTGCTAGAAAGATGGGAAAAAGTTGTAGCTAGCGATGGGCAATATTTTGAATGATTCATTTGTATTCATTTTTCACAATAAATTTGTATTTTCATAAAAAAAAAACAGCGAGAACTTTGTTGCGCTATTAAAAAACTCAATTATGTTGAATCCTTAGAAATACTTAAGCCAAACATGATAAAGGCCATAATCAAATATAACTTAACGACCTGACGGATTTATGTTATTCCCCATTATTTGAGATTTTAAGTAGTTCTCAATGATGTATTAGTACCCAATGTTGATTTCTAATATGTATTTTACCTGTTCTGTAAACCCATTTATATGTACCTACATGCAGGGTCCGCCATCTAACGTTTTTTTGGAACTAGCAGTTATTTTTACAGGAGTAATCTTAACGATACTTCTGTTTTGACAGAAAGTTAGTTTTATCAATCCGCCAAACGAAAACGGTTGTGTATACGCTTGAGGAACGCGTGAAAATAGCGCAGTTTTACTTTGAAAATCATGATAATTTTGCAGAATGGGTGCGAAAATTATGTACGGAAATGGGAAGAAAAGAGGCACCGTCAGCTATGTATGTGTGTTTTCTGACACTGTTATTGACAACTCAACTCGTGATAAGCCAACAGCGCATGCGCGCAACGTAATATTGCTGCTATTGCCTAGAGTGTGCGTGAGTCGCCAGGAACATCAGTGAAGCATCGTTCTCAACAATAGAACATTTCAGACATCGCTGTGACGAATTTTGCATGAAGATCTTGGTATGACGCCGTACAAAGTCCAATTGGTTCAGGACCATCTGTTGCGTTTTCACTTTGCCAGTTGGCCTTGCGACCAGCTTGAAAACGACGCAGATTTTTACCAAAAAATCATCTTTTCGGATGAGGCGTATTTCCATCTTGGTTACGGTTTGGTGCGAATGTTGGTCTGGAGGCATCATTGGGCCATTTTTTTTTAAATGAGGCGCTTCCGCGCCATGTTTACTGATTATAATTCTGTTACTTGAAGAGGCAGACTTGAACACCATTTGGTTTCAATAGGACGGCGCTTTTTGCTGCACAGCCAACGTTACGATCGATAGCACAGTCTTCGAAGACTGAATTATCAGTCAAAATTCTGTTTGGCTCGGAGCTGTGATTTGACGCCGTTGGACTATTGTCTTTGGGGAGGCGTCAAAGATAAGTGTTATGTGGACAAGCCAGAGACATTCAAGTTTTGAAGGACAACATTGGTGCAGCTGAAATAGAGCTGCATACAATCGAAAATGTACTCAAAATTGGACCGACCTAATGGGGTACTGCAAGGCCAGCCGAGGCAGCCATCTGAATGAAATTACATTCCACAACTAATCGGAAGGATCGTAGTTTAATATGAAAAAATAAATTTGGAAATCGGATAAACCGTTTTGTTTTATTGCATTAAAAAAAATGCTTACTTTGTATTTCAGTTAACTCATACTTGTCTGATAATCAGCAAAAGCTCGAAATAGCTATAACGTTGAATAGACTTTTCCATCTTAAATAGTGATATTTTTCACGTAGTAATATTCGCAATCCTCATCATTACGTAAACCTCCTTGCTATTTATAATATTCAGAATTAGCACAGTTATTTGCTAACTCGGCAGTAGGTTATCAATTTATTCGAAAATGATTTATGTATTGTTCATCTTCAAACTGAGCAACTATTTCCTTAGAATACGCGTTAATTTTGGGCACTTCAAAAAGATTTGATATTCATATCTATTCCATGTCTTCATCGCTTGATGAGAAGATCTCAGATATAATAACATGAATAGATAAATTATCACTAAATTTAAAGTACCTGTATTTCCCCAAGTACCACAAAACTACACTAAAAACTCACACTACACAAAATATTCAAAATAGTCTACTAACTCAACTCTATCAACTCACTCTACGCGTTTCATTTATTGCGCATGGCTGAATTTTGAGTTGCCTCAATACGCCGGCGCAGTGAGCTCCATCAGTGTTAATGCGACAAATTTTCTTCTACTCTAATTATTGATTTTGACACAAACATCTCTGTTAAGAATCATCTTTTTTCATAATTCAGCATTTATTCATTCAAAATATACAAGTTTGAAATATGCACTTCATATAAAGCAAATAAAAAAATGTATAATTGTTTCAGCTGTGTGCGATAGCATTCTCCACCCAGTCACGAAAGAGAAATTGCTTGAATTTATTGAATTGCATCGGTTCCATGACGATAGTGAAATTATGCCGCCTCCAAGTAAGAAGATAAGAAGATGATCATAAAAAGAATGTTAGTTATAAGGTATTTATTTTTGATTTTTATTAAAAACATCGTATTTATAATTAATTTTGTATATATATATGGGTAAACAAATGGAAATTTGAACTTGAATTTAATCATATTTAATTGTAAAGACTTATAATTAAAATTAAATACTTCTCAACCATGCAGCCTTGTTTTAATTATATTAATGATAATACTCTTAAAAAGCTATGTTATCATTCAGGCGCCACCGGTCATTGATGTTGGTAACCTTATCTTCTCTCTTCAATTTTTGCAAGTGGAGATGAACACTATGCTCTGCAGCTTTATGAAGTTTCACAGGAGTATCGATGTATATGATTTTAACCAGCTCTTCTTCAGTGAACGCTTGTTGTCTATTATTATTCAATGTTTCAAGGATTTGCATCTCTCTTTCCATTCTATGTGAAATGTAATAGCGAATTCTTTCTTCTGGGTCCTGAAAGATATGGAAGATTAAATATTAGATCAATACTTTTAAATACATTTGTATGTCGCCGCCAGGTAATTATTCAAATTGAATTTATTAGTTCAAAATATATATTGTCTGATTCGAATACGATATATAAAAAACATTAAATTACAACATAACAAAACAACGGACAATCATAATGAATAATACGTATAGCCGGCTCGGTGGCGTGGAGGATATGACGCTCGTCCCTGCGCGGAGCTATCTGGGTTCGACCCCCACCAAGTCGGTGCGATTTTTCGGATTCTGGCAATCGCTTGAGTGTCAATCTTTTGAAGGAGATGTAAAGACGTCGGTCCTGTCTAACAGAGATGTGTTGAAAAAATTCCCGGGTTAGTGAGGTGACAGCATTCGCCGACGTGCCATTAGGCGAAAGGTAGAGATAGAGAACGTTAAATGATAAAAAAGAAAGATTACGTATATTTGTATTTAGTGGTAGAGTAAAAATGTTCAGGATATTGAGGACCTATGTCCAAAATATTCATCTGTTGTATAGAAGGCTTCCTTCATGAGTAGGTTCTTGATCTTAGAAAAGCGTATGCCCAGTTTCTCAAATTGGTCCTGAAGCAAGTTGTACATTTTTGTGTCCATATATGAAAAAAAAGTGCCTTCGCCAGTTGATGGCGTGGTGGAACATAGTGTTCTCGAGTCCCAGTGGGATGGTTATATAATGAGTGATGCTGAGGATAGTTGGGTTTTGGTCTGTGGAAGAGGACTAAACATTATAATATGTATTCACTTGGCAGAGTTAAAACTTTGTATTACTTGAGGAGATCTCTGCACCTGTGTGTTTGTGGCAATATTCTCATTGCTTTTTTTGTTATCGAAAAACATCCTCAGTATCTCCGGCAGTGCCTCACAGGTGGACACCGTAAGTATGGACTATGGAAGTTGGCATGGTAAGTGATCAGTCCTTCTCTCACATCAACAATCACTCTAATTCTCTTGATAGAGAACCGAGCTGTTGAGTCTTTTGCTAAGCAATGCAAGAGGTCGATTCCAAGATAATGAAGTGTCTAATACGAACCGTAATAGAGTAAGGGACACTGATGGGATAGTTTTTTCATGCTAAACAATTATTGTTGTTGCGTCTTTTCTTCGGTCATTGGAGTTGAACCACTCTTTGGATTCAGCCAGTGACACGTCTATCTACTCCTGATTAGATTGGTGTCATCATCCAAAGAATGATCTGGCCTGACTCCACATTGCATGTTATACCATCCATAAAGAGTAAGAGTAAGTATGGAGCCTTGCGGAACCCCACATGTAATCCTCCGTCTAGAGCAGACATCGTCACGAAGAAATAATATATGGGAGATGTCAACCCAAATTAGTGGGTTCATACTGATTCTAGAACATTTATAGATCATAATCGGCATCACTTAGAAGACCGACGTAGCCATCGGGGCTCTCTCGGTCAAACAGAGAGGGAATTGTTTTGTTGAGTTTGAATACTGAAGGGATTTTGCGATTATACTTCAAAATTGACAAGCAAGAACAAGGAAGTGCTTATGTTTTAGGAGACTCACAATGCGACGGAAGAAAATCTCCTCGAAAGAGGAAATATCGCAGGTTATGTACTTTTTGATTATCTCTTTAGTCCTTTTTATGGCCTTGCTTGCTATATAAAATCTTTTCTCAGATTCAGGTGTGTTTAGACATATAAGAGTCAAGTATGATTGTAGAAATATTTTTCTGCTGGTTTTCTTTTTCCATTGTTACAGATTCATATCCCATACCTATATCCTTTCACCCTTGTCTTCGTCTGGAAATCATGGAGTGCAAGATGAGAATTGAAGCTGCTAAGCAGAAAAATCTTTGGTACTCTTCATGTACATACGACACTAACACAACATAAACAGACAAGCTATTGCTAGTGCAATAGCGACAGGGAAACGAGTTTTTTCCTCAGGTTTTTTCACTCGTTTATTGAATCATACGCAAGATAGTATGGTTCCCCTGTTACATTTTCCTGAGCTCACACTTGTGTTTTTCTGACACACACCAAAATTATAGATATACGCATTTATTGTAAATACAATTATTCGAATTTTTTTAAATCCTCTCTTTTTCAAAAGAATAGAAATTATTTCTCTTTGAAACACTACAATGAAGAAAGATTGAAGCCTTTGATAGTAGGTAGACGAACTCACTAATACATTTGTAGTTTTAAATATTTTACTTAGATGATACAGTTATGAAGAAATCGACAGTTTAACCAAGGAATTCCTCCCAAGATATTTTAATGCTATCGATATGGACCTAAAACTCCGTTAGTTTTCCTGGCAAGATTTATAGCTTTGGTATTAGTACTGCCGATGTAGCAACTCTGACGATATCATCACAAAACACTCGGCATAAATATATGATTCAGTAATCAGAGTAACCCACATCTATTATTAAGGTTTCATTTAAAACAAACTATGATAAACTCAGAACACATTTTGATACTAAAATATTGAGGAATATAGATGACCTCGACCAGTTGATTGACGAAATCCAGATGGCGAAAAAGCTTTATACTCAAAAAAAGAACTTGAAGGTCATCAACAGATAGTTCTGGTTTAATGAAAGGTCAGGGTCAAGGAGAAAAACTCGATATCGGGACAAACTATACAAATGAAATCAAATCCAATTAAACTATTAAGAGAACAATAGGTCACAAAAATGGGAGCAAATACCAAACAAATATAGCCATTAATAAACAATATATTGAATATAGATAAGAACAAAAATAAAATAAGGATAACGCAAATTAAATCAGGTGTTAATGTCGTATACCAAGACAGAGGAATAGCAAACTACACTCCAAAAATGCACAAAATAGAACATCAATCAATAATTTTTTAACCAAAAAAAAATAGTTATCCCGTACATATAAAGGCAGCAAGGGACACTTGAACAATTAACGACCTATCACAGTAACATCAACAATACCAGAAATTTTAGGAAAACGACTGACAGTGTTTTTTGAATCATTAGACTGCCAGTATGAGCTCTAAGAATTCAGTTCAACTTGAGGAGCAGTAGGTGAATGATAGAAAATATAATAAATGAAAGTGACCAAAGTTTTTATGCTGCTACGAGATTCTTTGAGTTACAAAAGGCTTTCGATACTATTGACCACCTTATTTTGTTGAAAAAACCATACAATGGGCTTGCAGCCTTCTGCTCTGAATCTAATAAACCTTTGCCTCACTAATAGGCTCCAATATGTGATATGAATGACACAGCCACTGACAGACATCTGTTAGATGTGGTATTATTCCTCAAATCTAGGACCTGATATATCTGTTATATGTGGAAGTCTCAGTAAGATCATTTTACAGAAAGGATACTACATGTTTCACATGACAAAAACTTGGGAAATTTACAAAAAAAATGAATCAATGAGGGCAAGTCAATGTACATGCTCTTTGGCTCTGAAAAAAATTACCTCAAAACATGCAGATAATCATAAACATGAATAGAGCGCATGAGTACCGATACCTAGACTAACCATTGAGGATGGATCACGCAGGGACAATTATTACAGTCTTGGAGGTCTCATAACATATACAAGACGTATTATAAGTCGTCTGCTCTTTTACTCACAGAAACTGCTGATCAATAACGCGCACATTCATACTATGCTCATCTATTTGATAGCTGTTAATACGGCGCAATTTAACATAAATAAAATTCAAAGGCTACAAAATAGAGCTATAAAGGGAATTTTTGGACACCCTTATGACATAAGAACCACTACCTACACTGTACCAAACATAACCCATACATACTTTCAGAAACGCAATTAAGCTGGAACAATGTGTTCTGCTTTACAAAATGACAAATAGATTGCTGAAAAGCAAAACTGCACTCTAAAGTTAGCTAGTCAATGAGGGCAAGTCAATGTAAATGCTCTTTGGCCCTGAAAAGAAATTACCTCAAAACATGCAGATAATCGTAAATATGAATAGAGCGCATGAGTACCGATACCTAGACTAACCATGGAGGATGGATCACGCAGGGACAATTATTACAGTCTTGGAGGTCTCATAACATATACAAGACGTATTATAAGTCGTCTGCTCTTTTACTCACAGAAACTGCTGATCAATAACGCGCACATTCATACTATGCTCATCTATTTGATAGCTGTTAATACGGCGCAATTTAACATAAATAAAATTCAAAGGCTACAAAATAGAGCTATAAAGGGAATTTTTGGACACCCTTATGACATAAGAACCACTACCTACACTGTACCAAACATAACCCATACATACTTTCAGAAACGCAATTAAGCTGGAACAATGTGTTCTGCTTTACAAAATGACAAATAGATTGCTGAAAAGCAAAACTGCACTCTAAAGTTAGCTAGTCAATGAGGGCAAGTCAATGTAAATGCTCTTTGGCCCTGAAAAGAAATTACCTCAAAAACATGCAGATAATCATAAATATGAATAGAGCGCATGAGTACCGATACCTAGACTAACCATGGAGGATGGATCACGCAGGGACAATTATTACAGTCTTGGAGTTCTCATAACATATACAAGACGTATTATAAGTCGTCTGCTCTTCTACTCACAGAAACTTCTGATCAATAACGCGCACATTCATACTGTGCTCATCTACTTAATAGCTGTTAATACGGCGCAATTTAACATAAATAAAATTCAAAGGCTACAAAATAGAGCTATAAAGGGAATTTTTGGATATCCTTATGACATAAGAACCACTACCTACACTGTACCAAACATAACCCATATATACTTTCAGAAACGCAATTAAGCTGGAACAATGTGTTCTGTTTTACAAAATGACAAATAGATTGCTGAAAAGCAAAACTGCACTCTAAAGTTAGCTATAACATCAGAAATGCTGACCTAGTACATTTAGACTATATTACTAAAAGAAGCGTTCGACATTTCAGGCTCTAAATTTTTTTTAACTGCAGCTAAAGGAATTGAATCATCATCATCACTTTCATTCATGGCTTCATCTGCAACTGAAGATGTAGAGGGTTTGTTTTGTATATTGACTGCAATATGGTCAGCTTTGGTACTGTATTTTATTATTTCTTTTTTGATTGAAGATTTTGGTGGCAGTTTGAAAGTTTGATCCCTAGAAGACTGATTGAAATATACGTCGTATTGGACAGGGTCTGTCAAATAATACAATGCTGCGGTCATAAATGTTCGGCGTTCATTAATCCGAGCCCTCGGGGATTCAGCAAGTTTTTGAGCAACTGGTGTTCCGAGTTCTTCTAATTTTTTCACCATAAATTGCAGAACAGTTTCGGCAGTTAACAAATCTGAATTTCGACGACTATAGTACTTCCACTGCCAGTTTTATAGGCTGAAATACGAGTTCTAAATCTGATAAAGCACGATATTCTTCGTCTGAGAAACTGTGATTTGTATTCGATCCAAGATTGCAATCAATCAAGGCTTTGCTTACACTTTGCTTCATCTTATTGAATGTGGAAATCATATCTGCAAGACTAGACCAGTGTGTTTTGCAGTCCAACACGAGTTGCACATTTTTGCTGAATTCGTCCTTCATATATTTCTGAAGAATGTCATACTTCGTTGGTGATCTTTTGAAAAGTTTGACTACTTGTCTCACTTTTTTGATAAGGTGATCAAATTCTGGCACTAAGTCAACTTCATCTACAGTAGGTAATCTGCAGTCAAATCCTTCATTATCAATAATGTCATCAAATTCTTATTCGTCAGACTCCTCCACATCTGAATGAGCTACGACTGTGTCTTTTGTACTTTATTTTTGCATTTCGGTTCCACGTTTTGATTTGTAAATCACATCTATAACTCCCAATTGAATGCCGTGAGCGTAGCATAGCTGGTGAAGAGGATTCATGAGTCGCCCAACCTTCACCCATTAAACTGGTCCCATCTGTAGTAACACCTACTATATCTTTATCTAATGACAAGCCATATCCTGATAATTTTTTCTTCAAAACAGTTATGCAACTCTCTGCAGACATGCTTCCTACTATGCGCACAGGACCCAAATTCCAGAACATATTTTTATTCTCTGAAAATGTATGAACATTCACATTCATGAAGCGCCTGTTTTTGCATAAAGTCTCTTGTGGAACTTCTGTAAATTTCGATATTAGGTTATCAGAGCACAAACGCAGTTTTGACAAACAAAAATCAGATTCTTACTAAGCAAATCATCTACTAAAAGAAAACCATAGTTTTAATAATAATTTTGATATTTTACATAATGAAAATAATAGATTCAAATTGAACCTATGGGAATCATTGGAAATCAAAAACAGCGAAATTTCGAGAATACTTAATAATCAATTAAACGTAAATTCGTCACTTAAACTTTTCAGTTCTGAAAAAAACCAACCCTGTTTGGATTTTCCCCTACTGAGCAAAGTACCTGCTTCTACAAGTGTAATATATAAGGCACAACTTCATTTTAAATGTACCACCCATCTGATGAAGCCACAGTTTGGTGAAACACGTCATAAGTTTGTCAATATAGTGAAAATTTGAGCATCATTGTATTACTTAATTAAATAATGTATATCTATTTTCATCACATTACGACCTCCTCAATCAAATTATTGAAAGAATATAGTCATGATAAGTATCATAAGTACAGTATATCAACAATTTTCTAATTGAGGATCTCAATGAGTATGGCAATCAAGATGTTTCAATAAATTAAACGAATCACTTACGTTTATAACGTTTCCATGCCCTGGATATATCACTAAGGGTTTCTGTTCTAGTATAGCTTCTAATGAGTTCATATAATCAAACAAATCCTCAAAGACCGCTGTTCCTTCTCCTAATATACAATCGCCGCTGAAAATTGCGTTGTCTTCCAACAAATGTAACGCAATATGATCCGTAGTATGACCTGGCGTATGTATTATTCTGATTGTAGCACCTTCTACGCTCAATTCTTGATTATGCTTGAGGTTTTCAATATTAACTTTCAAATTCAAATCTCTTTCCTCTGATGTTGGGTATTTCCAAATTTGTGCATGTCCTGAAAGAAAAGGAAAGTGTTCACACATTCAATTTTTGCTAAACTCTTTGTTCCAACATTTAGCGTTTATCATGCATAGAATCAGCATTGGCGAGTTGTAAAATCAACTATAAATAATTTATTTTGCTTTTGCCATAATTTACGATATGATATCTTTCAAAGATCACTCAAAAGTAAAATAAACTATTTATATTCTACAAAAATATCAGCATTTGCTAAAATCTAAATCTAAAGAAAACAAATTATCGAACAGAAGTATTCAACAATCCATAAAATAGTACCACTAAGACTATTCGGTGTGCGTACTATGTTGTAACATGCAAACAGAATCAAGCGTTCACATAGAAATACCATGTAGTTTCTCACAATATGGTATGGTGCAATGATAAAAATGCAGTTATAGTTTACATTATTTGATTAATTCCTCTCTACAAGGTTTACACTTACGATCTGATACTTTGTTGAAATTATTAATTTTAGTTTCTGAAAATTGATGATAATTAATGTTTTATGAAAACTTGACGAACAAAAATGTTTACTATATACTGTCAGTTTGAGTAAGATTCATTCCTATTCTTGGAATCGGAGGAATACATATTTTTATGTGTTATATGAATGTTTTTTCTTACCAGTTTTTTCCTTAAGGTTCAAGACATCAGCTAATCCTCCAATATGATCATGATGCCAATGTGTTATTATTATGTGAGCTAGATCTATATTTTCGTGTTTAAGAACACTCTTCAAGTGGTTGATGTACTGTGGAACATCTGCGTCTCCGGTATCAACGAGAATTCGCCTGAAAATACATTACATTATATCTTTTTGCTTTGTCATAACTAAAAAGCAAGTATTACAGCTACTATCCAAGATCTGCTACAACTCATCACACTGTCGCAACAATTAAAATCTAGTCACTTTTTTATTTGAGGATTTAATACATTAGTAAGTTTCTGAGCTTACAAATTGAAGGTGCTTTCACTTTCTCAAGCTCAATCAAAAGTAGCAACAAAAACAGTTAGCAAAGAAGTGACATCCTGACGATTTTTGCTTGAATTTATGAATGTTTAATTATATATAATCAAAAGTAACATACATTCATAAATTCAAGCAAAAATCGTCAGGATGTCACTTCTTTGCTAACAGTTGTTATCGGATCTATATGAGTGAGGTAGTGTTGGAATAATAGTTAATGAATTGTGTATGAAGTTAGCTGTTTCTATTCAATAATTACATGAACATGATTTAAACACGAAACGGATAAATTAATAAATTTCCGCCGTTTTAAACTCTAGTTCATCGGACTATATGAAACTAAGTATAAACGAGTGTTTTTGGAAAAACCTAATAGTAGATAACAGTTCATGAATTATTAAAATGGAATTATTACTTGAATACATCAAAAATTTGGGATATATATATAAATCAGTCTCGTCGTCGATTATCTGTGAGTTGTCATTGAAAGTGATCTTCAAAATCCTCCTAACCTGATATTGAAATCTAGGAAACCCATTTGGTCGATTGACTTTTTGCGTACACGGGTGAATGCTGTTGATCTTTGGAAAACTGAATGGCAGGAAGTTGATGTTTTAAATAAAGTTCTCATAGAGGATCATTCCAAAAGGGTTGAAGGTTTCGATATAAGTAGGAAAAATTGGTGTACATTAAATCGTCTCAGGACAGGACATGGTCGTAGTAATAGTATGTTGTTCGAATGTAATACTGTAGAAAGTCCGGCATGTGAATGTGGCGCAGCTGAAGAACATTTAGTCCTCGATTGTCCTATTTACCATTTTACGGGTGGTTTTCAAAAATTCATTCCGTTTCAGATAATTTCATTAACTGGGTAGAGAACTTCAAGTCTTTTAGGAGATTAGTTTTGAATCTTGAGGTTATTATGGGCTACACCCCGAATGGTGTATGAGATGCTTCCTGTTGAAAAACAGCGGAGTATTAGTTAAGTACTTAGATAAGGCAAGGGCTACACCCCGTAGGGCTTCACTCCCAAAAGGTGTATGAGATGTTCCCTGTTGAAAAACAGAGAAGCATTAGTTAAGTTCTTAGATTCAAGTGCGTTTAGACATATAAGAGTTAGGTATGTTTGATGAAATATTTTTCTGCTGGTTTTCTTTTTCCACTGTTACCGATTTTTCCTGTCCCAAACCCCCTTCCTTTTCACCCTTTCTTCGTGAAGAAGTCCTGGAAATCATGGAGTGCAAGATGAGAATGAGAGAATGAACCTGCTAAGCAGAAAAACTTTTGGTACTCTTTTTGTACACACGACACTAACACAACATAAACAGACAAGCTATTACTAGTGAAATAGCGACAGGGAAACGAGTTTTTTCCACAGGTTTTTTCACTCGTTTATTGAATCATACGCAAGATAGTATGGTTCCCCTGTTACATTTTCCGTGCTCACTCTTTAGGGGCAATCGTAGGAGGCATGATGCGAGTTTAGATGCCTGATTAAGGAAATGGCATGGTCTGTTTTTTCTGCTGGTATTCTATTTATTCGCTTGTTTTTTACGATTGTGTTTTTCTTACACACACAAGTTATAGATATGAGCATTTATTGTAAATCCTCTGTTCTCAAAAGAATATATATATATATATATATATATATATATATATATATATATATATATATATATATATATATATATATATATATATATATATATATATATATATATATATATATATATATATATATATATATATATATATATATATATATAGTCAAATATCTTCCGCGATAAACTTCGCGTGGAGTCTATGTATGTAAATCTGAGACAAGACGAATTATTCAAAAATCCGTAGATCAATGAATAATCCTCCTGACAAGAGCTAGTTTCCAAATCTGCCCGCCATGCACGCAGCCCCAAGCGCCACAATAGTGCAACCAAGCAGGATGCCGAGAAACGAAGCGGCAGACTGCAGTTTGCCCTTATTAGGAGCTCATCAGTGTCGCATTTTTGAATAATTCGTCTTATATATATATATTTATATATATATATATATATATATATATATATATATATATATATATATATATATATATATATATATATATATATATATATATATATATTAAAAGTGATACTCAAAACAATAACAAACTTCACTCCTGAATATACAATTAAAAATTCACTTTCACAGTCTAATACTATCCAATTTATTTATATAATTTATGTCTAGCAGCTTAAGTTCTTGATATAGTTCTTCTATATATATATATATATATATAGACATAAATAATATAACTAAACTGGATAGTATTAGACTGATATATAAAATCAGAAACAATATGGTGAATACAATAATTGATATAGTACTCAGTAGTGATATACACACATATAATACAAGAACTAAACAGGACATTTACATACTTCCATCAACATCTAATATAGGACGAAAAACTGACGTACCAAGCAGCCTTATTGTTCAATGCGCTACCACACAATGTGAAGGAAGCCTTCACATATAAGAAATTTTCTATGTTAGCACGACAACATTTAGTGGGACCAAAAAGATAGTTCAAATTTATCATTCTCTATTATATAATTTCATTTTATTTACCTGTCATAGATTTTATAATCTTTTTGAGTTAAATATATCATACTTAAATATTTGCGATGAAAAGAATGAACAGAAGCTAAACAAATTCTGAAGAAATTGAGAAATCTCAACAATATTAAACTACTGTTACAGCATTTAACTATTTTAAAAACTTATTGATCTCGATGTATCATTCAGAAGAATTTTGAAAAACCTCTGGAAATTCTTCTTAATCAATATAAAAACTTTCTTATTATATTTGTATTCACCTTTTTCCTGTACCAACGATATATGTATTGGTTCCCTGCAGAGTGAAGCATCCAGGATTACATCCCAGAATTCTGATGATCCTGGATGAAATTTTTGTGACGGCTGGTATAACTGCTGCCATTTCGAATTTTATTCAGCAAAGTACGGTACAATGACACTGACACACTTATTCAATGGGCAATACGTCTGTCGGACTGTAAAAAGGACAAAGTTTCAATTAACGCTATCAAATAATGAGTTTTATAAATAAATTTCACGCTCAATTAGTATAACCACAATTAAACTTTGTTTATCTACGTTATTTGCTTTGTGAATACAAGTGAGAAACTGTGCTAACTGTTTATCTATCCTTGATTGTAGAAGATATAATTTTATCTGTGGTTTGTTGAGACAGGGCGTTTCAAAGTAATGGGAATTCAAAATGAGTTATTTTTACTTTTTGCTTTTCGATTTCCATATACAAGGTTTCAGGGTTTCGTCGAAAAAGTTAAATCTTACAAACAATCATTCCCACTTAGTTCCAATTTCGTGAATTTATTATATGGGGACTCAAGCTAACTATATTCTGTTGTGAAGAAAAACGAGTATGCTTTTATTATATTATTGTTATTATTAATTCACCCTAAGGTGTTTCGCACTCCCTCTAAGGGGAACATTCACTGATGCTGAGGTCATTGTACAGGGTGATTTCAACGTGCACATCAACTGGCTCCGCCACTCCAATAGAACAGATGAAGCGGGAAGACAGGCTGAAACTTTCGCAATCAGCCATAATCTAACCCAACTGACTTCCCGAACACCTTGTATCTTTTTGATTTCAGATCCAAATGATTTTGGAGTGGAGATATCAGCACCGCTAGGCAACTCAGACCACAACGTTATATCTGCTACTGGACCATAGTGCTGCCGCTAAATCAAGAACCTAGACCACCCAGACGCATTTGGCACTATAACCTTGCTAACTGGGATGAGCTGCCTGAATTCTTTTCGTGCTTTCCATTCAATGATGTTTGCCTTTCAGATCCTGACATCAATGTGTGCACTGAATCTGTTACATAAATCATTCATGCAGGAATGGATCTCTACATCCCTCATTCCATGAAAAGAATAACAGCACAGAAGCCATGATGCAACAAAGACTGCGAAAAAGCCTCTGCAGCCAAGAACAGAGCTTACAAGTCATGGAAGATTAATCCATCATCTCCGAAAGAGAAAGCCGATATCTTTCTCTCTTGTTCTCAAAGAATTCTGTGCTAGACTCATCTAACGCAATGCAACCGAACATTACACCTACAAATTCTTCCATGGCAAAAGTCAGAGTTCGCACTGTGAGACGGGTTCTCCAGCAGCTGAACTGCAAGAAGGCAGTTGGTCAAGACGAAATACCACCAATCGCTCTGAGAAAGTGTGCTCCCGAACTGGCACCCATTCTTAACCGTCTGTTTCAGATTTCTTATGAAAGCCAGACTTTTCCGAGCAGCTGGAAAATAGCGAGAATTCAACCGATCCCAAAGACAGGAAAGAAGTCCAAGTGATGGAGAGAGTCATAAAGGATGAACTCATCAAATATCTTGAGTTGCAGGGAATTATTAATGAGCGTCAGTCAGTATGGTTTTCGCAGGCAAAGATCGATAGGAGATCTGCTCGCCCACGTCACTCATGTTTGTACATCAACGATGGAAAAGCATGGAGAATCTAGAGCAATAGCACTCGACATCTCTAAAGCCTTCGATAGGGTTTGGCATGCAGCCTTGTTGAATAAATTTGCTCCATATGGGCTTCCTGAAAAATTGCAGGGTTGGATAAGTAGCTTTCTTTCAAATAGATCAATACAAGTTGTGGTCGACAGTGTAACATCTGATTGTTTCCTGTTGCAAGCAGGAGTACCTCAAGGATCCATTCTTTCACCAACTTTGTTTCGGTTGCAGATAAACGATCTCCTGTCATCTACTGAGAACAAGATCTTCGGTTTTACAGACGATTGTGCCCTGGTTTCGTCTTTCAGTAGTCTGCGGCCGATTACAGCTGCGGAATCTCAGCGTCAGAGATGTCAACAAATCAATAACTTAAACTCTGACCTACAGAGGGTATCGGAGTGGGGTCAGTTAAACCTGGTGAGCTTCAACGCGATTAAGACGCAAGCAACTACGTTTTCTAGAAAGGTCCTCGCTGGAGAACCTCCTCTAACGATGCAAGGCCAACAATTCGCATCCAAAGGTTCGATGCACCTTCTCGGAATAACGGTCAACTCCGGGTTTTACTGGCATGAACATGTATCAGCAATAGCTAAGTCTGCATCAGCTAAACTTAGTTTTTTTTCAGAGCCAAGCGATACTTCACGTCATCTCAGCTGTTGAGAAGAATTCTCTGAGACATTTTTTATCTGTTCGGTGTGTAAATTGACAACAGATTTTGGATGATAATTGTTGTACTTTGTCAGCATCGTTCGGGCCTGCCTTTGAATATCATCCAGTTCTGTCTTAGTCCATCTGATTATTCCAAATGAGTAAAGCAACACTGGAATGGCGTAGGTGTTATTATTTGGTATGACAACATCCACCAGCATTGCTGCTTTATTATTATTATTATTATTATTTGGCTTAAGAGACAGATATTTGGCTGAAATCGCAAAAGCAACAGCGAGGAGTAAGACAGATAACTATAGGATGCAAATCTAACAGTATCAAATTAAGGCAGGTCATCTCTGGTAGCAAGATTTAGAGGTGTATATCCTTCTCAGCCAACGATACCACTCTATGTAGGTCAAGTGAGAGCTTTTGCTGAGAAGAATTCTCTAATTTCTTATCTGTTCGGTGTGTAAATTGACAACATCTATTAATCCGCGAATATCATCCAGTTTTTCTTAGTCCATCTGATTATTCCAAATGAGTAAAGCAACACTGGAATGGCGTAGGTGTTATTATTTGGTATGACAACATCCACCAGCATTGCTGCTTTATTATTATTATTATTATTATTATATTTGGCTTAAGAGACAGATAACTATGGATGCCTCAAATTAAAAATTACAAGACTGAAATCGCAAAAGCAACACGAGGAGTAAGACTATATAAAAATAGGTATGCAAATCTAACAGTATCTAAAATTGATCATTAATGATAAAGCTAGAACATAAGTGCACAAGACTGAAATCGCAAAAGCAACAGCGAGGAGTAAGACTATATAAAATCATTTGGATAGGTATGCGAATCTAACAATATCTAAAATTGATAAGGCATTAATGATAAAGCTAGAACATAAGTGCAGTTTTAGAATAGAACCTTAGAAGAACTTACAATTAGATTTATAAAGAAATATTCAATATTAGTTATAATAATAGCCAAATATCTTGCCTTCGACATTGATAGCGTCGAAAATGCCTGAAGGCATTTTATTCCACAACTCAAAAATCTCGCTATCGCAAGCGTCTGGGAGAGAAGTATTGTAAATCGAAAATATTGAGTCGTTTTTCATTCGGGATTCTGGTTGCACTTCGCTGGATCCGCAAATTCCAATATTGGCCTGACATGTTTAGTAGACCAGACTAAGTCCTACGATGACAGTTCTGAAAAGTTCTTCTGAGCATGGATACGACTTTCGATGTTTTATTCACCACACCTTGGATGAAGTTGGAGACATTAAATCTTTGTTAATCAAGAACCTTAGGTCGCGATGAGAAGTAGTACTAGTTATAACGGTGCCATCGAAAGTATACATAGTGAGGAGGTTGCTCTTACCCATGTGAAGAACCCTACATTTAACCAAATTCGAAGGCAAGGACTAGTCGATACACCACTTATGGAGTCAATATCCCGTTGGAGAGTGTCAGTTTATCGAGCTCAGTGGCATCGGCAGACATTGCCGATTAGACTGAATTGAAACAGGAAGATGGGCAGTATATAGAAGAAAGAGAAGGGGGCCTGTGGAACATCACTTGCTCTAACATAAAATTGCCTTCCAGACAAAAACCTTTCTATCCAATTCAAGAGATTATCTCTGTACGTGAATTAATCAAAATGGAATTAGGCATTCCTCAAATAATTGTATACTGCATTTTGAAGTGTTAGGCCTTACTAACGTTTATTCGAGGTTTCTACCACACAAACTCACTCATTAGAAGTGCTCGGAAGGACCAAACTTCTTGAAAACGATTATGACTGTTGATGAGACGTGGTGAGGTGGCCGACGTGCTAGAGACCATTCCAAAAAAGGAGATAGAGAAGTCGTTTAACAACCTGTTGGCGCGTGCAAATTTGTGTGTCAATGTAGAAGGCGAGTACATTGATTAATGAAGGAGATTTGTATCAAATTTTTTACTGGTTGTTTCTATTTTCACAAAGTTACTTTGGGAATGGAGGATGTATCTATCTATCTATTTTCATTTCGATTGTTCTCAAACATTCCTGAGTGCTGGTGAAATGATTCTTCAACATATCAGAACTTCTTCTGAATAAATTTGAATCATGGATTTTGTGCGTTAATTATTGGCGCAATGTAGTCTAGAGATGATGAGATAAATAAATTCAGCTATTGAATATACTACCCAGTAAAGAAAGAGATATATTTATTGATTTGGGTTAGTAACGAAGAAAAAAATTCAATAAATGTAGTTATCTATCGATATCAACATAATCTATTCAAAACTTTGTTTCCAACTATTCATAATGGGAAATATATGTAGTTCAACATATGGCTACTAATGCAGTCAGTGCTATAATAACTAGTGTTGAAGCCAATCCTAATTGACACAATCATTATTCTGCCTTTAAAAGCCACAATTTGTCCTTCAGATTCAAGTGATGCGATGAATTAATTTCATTCCTAATTTTATCATAATACGTAATTGAAATATCCATCTGGCTGCTTGATCCTTCATCGAATGTTTGGAACAACAATTTTCCACATTAGAAAATTTAAAATTTCGTAAAAAACGATCTAATGACATTTTAATATAAAATTATCAACACAATAAATAATTCAGTTATGACGAAATTACTATAAATATAATATATGATAACAGGAAGCTAGTTCCTCAATAGTGTATTCGTTTTGAAATGAAGACATTCATTTTATTGTCAATATGTAGTGTGGTTTTCACCACTTCAGTAGCAAGTTTTGAACTGGATGAAAGTCAGAATCTCACTAAAGTTGAAGAGGTACGTAAGAAAGGTAAACATACTTGAAAGTTTTTCCTTCAATGCTTGTCTGATTTGCCCAAAACTCCTCCGACCCAATCCTACTCAATCCACCCTGTATCAAGAGAACATGATTCAGAATGTGAGTGAAACTTTTAATATAAACGACCAACTTGGTTGTCAACCTTGTTGCTAATTTGGTTGACCAGTAGTTTCCACAAACGTTCAACTTTGTTGTCAACATAAATGACTTCACTTGTCAGTTGACTTTAAAAAGAAAACTATGATCAAAGTCTGTCTAGTCAAGTTTTATGGGAATGAAAATAAAGCCTATATGAATGAAAAATGGGTCAAGGCCGAGTCAAGTTATCACAAATAGGGCACTCTATAGAAATAAAAGTAATAGAAAAAGCGAAATTTTACATTAAACTTTACAACTCTTACTTGCGTTAAGATAATGAGAAAATATGACAACTTTATAACTTATTCATTTGCAACTTTCATCATTTTCTGTGCAATATATGGCTTGATATTTTTAATCATAAAATTGAAACTTCAGCTTTGCAAATCTAGGAGAACTAGGGTTTAGGAAAACTTAATATTGTTTTCATAATATCAATATTAATGGCAAATTCTTTAAAACCAATCATCGATGGTATATGCATAAAAGTGCGCTGACTTATTTATACTAATGAAAAGTTTCCAGATCGTCTGAAATGACCACTGGGAAATCTAACCATGGTTTGCCAGATCACCATATCTCGAACCCTTGAATTTTTGTGGTGGATTTAGATCTTTTAATGTAGGAAGTAGAGAGGGAAGACTTGACGTATGTATGAGTCTGCGTAATAGATGATACTGCATCTAGATAGATAGATATAGATAATCAGTAAGGGAGCTGTATAACAGCCCGGTCACTGTGACCCAATCTATTGTGGCACCCTCGGTCCTGAATTTCAACCTCAAACTTCATCCTTCTTGTGAAGAATATAAGCTTCATAGGTGAGAGCTTAATAAGCTCAGTCAGCTTCAGTTTGTTACATCTAAATTCCTCCCTAGCTGGTCACACGCACATAACGTGTTCCATTGATTCTATCTTTTCTTCACGTAGTCTATATAAAGAAGGATCCTCAATCAATTCTAACTTGTTTAGGTGATTATTGAGGCGACAGTATCTTATTAATATGGCAGTTTGAATTCTTAGATCTAGCCTTCAGAGTTCAAGCCAAGCATTGGCTTGAAAGGTCTACTTATGGCAAGTTGAGAGTGTCTGAGACCTGAAAGGCTCAGTCAATGCTCTCATACAATCACCGGTAATTTCCATCCATGCAGTCCCCAGAGGAATTCCGAGTCTAAGCTTCGGCCCGATGAATCCCAAGCCTATTCCTCGAGCGGCCAATGAGCCCGCTTTCTCATTGCTCTCAATGCCCTTGGTACTCACATCAGACGGAGCTTGTTCCGTTCTACCAGTTTGACGATGGTGAAACGACATTCCTACGCCATAAGTGACGTACAGATGTCGGATGCCAATGCCTTCAGTGCATCTTAGCTATCGGTGATGATTTGTAATGACCTACTTGTTAATCTCCCCGCAAGCAAGAGGTAAGCACAGTGGTCAATGGCTAATACTAATGCTTGTAAAACAGTCACAAGCCCTCCAAGACAGATCGACTGTTCCTTGGCAGCACCTTGACCATATACACTGGCTCCACTCTCAAGTAGACGGTCCTTGGAGCTGGTGCATTCCTGTTTGCTAGGAATGATGATCTGGAATGGCAGCACCATGTTGGTTTCGGTATTGCTATGTCAGACTTCATACTCAGCATCTGGCTGTCCTCGATTTCAGATTGTAAAGCGCCGGACACGAATCTGAACATACTTGTTTCATTTCGGGAAAGGTGATGGAATATGTAGGTAGCCATTCTAGTTGCTCCTCTAATCACCAGGTGAAGAGGGGCAAGGCCCAGTATAATTTCTATGGCCGCAGTAGAAGTAGAGCGAGAAGCTCCAGTAATCATCATGCAGGCCGTTCTCTGCAGTTTAAAGAGCTTGAATTGGGATCGCTTTTCAAGGCTGCATTCCCACCAAGCAATGCATGAATGCATACGTATGAAGTATAACCTTTGCGAAAACACACACACACACACGGTGATCATTTTGAATTTCTTTCTCGTCTAACGAAGCATTGATGGTAGTATAAGTTCATTCATATATTATTTAAGTTAACTATATTGGCCTGTCCTTCGACAGGATCGGCTTGGATAATTACTTCTTCTTCTGCTGAATCCGTTATCTCACGTGATCTGGAAGGAGTAATTGTAATGTGATTCATTTCTTGTAATAGCAAATCGACGTCGTGGATTCCGTGGTTTCTTTTGGTGATATTGGTGAGCGTTGCAATTTAGTGTTGTTCCATAGTGGTAGGTTCATATGTATGATTTTTATGCGTCTGAGATAGGCTTCTTCAGTTTCTAGATGGATCTTTTTGACTGTGAAAGTTCTTCGTCATTACAACAATATGGGATTACGGCAATGTTAATGGACTCCAATTCGGAAAATCCAGGTTATCTAAAACGATGCCGTCTATCTT
This sequence comes from Cryptolaemus montrouzieri, assembly GCA_013387265.2. Lineage (NCBI taxonomy): Eukaryota > Metazoa > Arthropoda > Insecta > Coleoptera > Coccinellidae > Cryptolaemus > Cryptolaemus montrouzieri. The sequence goes on along the minus strand of JABFTP020000144.1, from coordinate 7,684,772 downwards.
GCGGGTGCATCGGGACCTCTCTTCTATGTCGCATAAATGCAGATTAGAGAATATTGGGTTTCGCCCCTGCCAGTGGGAAGGCTTGTACGTTATGGAACTAGTTTCCATAACCATTTTTGTTTATAAGCTTGTCTAGTAGATATAATGAATCATTTCCTGTTGCGAACTTTTGACTTTTTGATATTGTCCGAGTTGTTTCTGGTGGTTGATGTAGTACATTGTGTCTTCTCGTTCAACGTACTCCATTAACTCTGTTTTCTTCATGAGTTGCCTTAATGATTCCTGTTTCGATAACTTCTTCAGTTTTTTGGTCTTCTAATTGGGACACCTCCTCGACCTTTGCAGTATTTTAAACATGCTGCGGGTCGTGAGCTGATCGATGTTCACGTCTTCTAGTTATGTTTGCTTGTTGTTTGGGATCTTGGTGTTGTTGAATCCAAAGCACCATTGGAAGTGTTGTTAGCCTTTGCTCCCTGTTTTATCCTGTCCATGCACCATCTGACGTTGTTTGCAGCCCTTTTTCAATTTGTTGTCTGATCTTCCGCAGTTGATGTGATTAATCTTCCTTATTTTATTGAGGAATCACTTGAAGTAGGTCCGCGATTTTAGGAAAAGCAATGATCATCCCAAACATCAAAGTTTCCACCCCAACCACTAGGAGGCGATATGGCGCTCGCACAATTCTTAACCCCAACACAAAATGGCGATGTCAACAATTATGAATTATGTATATATAAATGAAAGTGGACAGAAAACGATGAAGTCTTCGTTGGTTGTTCGTTTTACCGCACAAAGTTAGAAACATACTTTTTCATTTCGAGTGACAGTCTTTACTTTCCTCTCATATACATTCTGTAAAAAAGTAGCAGATCTTAAAAGACTGCTTGAAACTATTGTCAAAATCTTTGTTGTTGCTAAGTTGGCACAATGGTTTTCTATACATTCCGCAGAGTTTGAACGCGATCTGCTACAGTTTCTTTAGAGTGCTCAATTTTGTCAGTTCTCATAAGTGTGTTTTGCAATTTTTACCATGGACAAAAATATCGAATAAGGAATTTATCTCAAATTTTCTATTGAAAATGTTACAATGGGCTTACGGCAAATCCACTTTATCAAAAACAAGTGCATATGAAAATTTGCCTCGCTCTGGTCGGCCATCAACATCTTCAACTGAAGTTAACATCGATAAAGTGAAGGAAATGGTAATCGAAAATCGTCTTTTATGTTTAAGAGTGTCGATGAACGTCAAGGTAATGTTGACTGTCTTCTTTAATTATCGCGGTGTTGTGCACTCGAAATTATTGCCAGAAGGTCAGACGGTAAAAAAAGAATATTACCTGAGCGTTATGCGGCGTTTGAAAGAGCAAATTCGTCGAAACAGACCAGATTTGTGGGAAGAAAACTCATGGATTTTGCAGCACGGTAATGCACCATCTCAAAATCTTTATGAATGAATTTCTGACCAAAAACCCAACAAATACCATCGTACAACCACCGTATTCACCTGATATGGTTCCGGTTGACTTTTTCTTTTTCCAAAACTCTAATCACTTCGAGTTACCCGTTTTGAATTTGAAAAAAGCGTTTTGATGATTGGAATATTTATTGGAATAAATGCATTATTTCGGAAAGGGCCTACTTTGAAGGTGATACAATAAATTTGGATGAAAAATAAATACTTTGAGTTTCATTGACGAATTCACAGTACTTTTTGACAGAATGTATAGTATATGTACTACATATAAAAATATATTCAAAAAGAAACCAACAGATGGCTCATCTCTTACAATTGTTGACATATATCAAAGGGTATACCTGTAAGTAAGTGTGTAGAAAAAAATGCTTTCACCAGATTATTTTCAAAAGGTTTTTTCAGGCTTTCATCAAGTATGAGATCGACACAAGACTATTTCAACTACCTCAAAACAAGCTGATTGTTCACTATGGTAACGACAAAGTTAATCTTGGCACAGAACTGAAACCGAAAGATATCAATGGCACACCTACTGTAGTGTACGACGCAGATCCAGAAGCGTATTATACCCTGACGATGTTCGACATTGATGCACCAAGTCGTAAAAAACACTTCTTTGGAGATTTTGTGAATTGGATGGTTGTGAACATTCCCGGTTCGAAATTGCACAAAGGCGAAACACTTTTTGAATATATTCCAGTATGGCCACATAAAGATACCGGAATCCATCGTATAGTATTTCTTCTTTTCAAGCAACATCACAATCAAATTTTCAATGAAGAATACGTACCAAGAAAGTTCATGAACTTCCAGAAGAGAATTGGATTTTCTTTAGTCAAGTTTTCTTGGAAATATAATCTTGGGAGACCTATTGCTGGAAACTTCTTTCAGATACAACACGATGAGAGTTATATAAATGAACTTTTCAGACACCACCCCCACCACCGTCAGCACTAATTGAGTGAAACAACATAAAATGCTCCACAAAGTAATAAATATGTTTCAACCTTATCCTGTTTTTTAATCCTTGAACATGATGTGTATCTAGAGATGAAAAGTGTCAAAAATGAAAAGTTATTATAACACTTGTCTTCAAGACTATGGTTGTTCCTATGTTTTCATGTTAGTAATCATCTGTGGTCTTAGAGGTTAAGAATCATTTCTGTATTTCATGAATCTGTAATTCGTACTACAGATGAAGATTAGTTTTCTAAAATTCGTAATTTATTTTCTCTAGGTACTTGAATTATATCAATATGATTCCATGGGTGTTGCATTGATAACATTCCATTTAGAAATAAATGTAAAGGAAGTATATCATAATAAAAAATAAGAACTTTTTTCAAACAAAACCAAACAATTCCCATACGGATCTTCAAAAAAAACGAAAGGTTTTACCGGTCTCAAAATGAGGTAAAAAAGGGTGGCCATTGTATTCAATACATGAATTACATCGCCGAGAGATACTGCAATAGCGTTTGAAATATGAATATTTCAAAACTGAAGCAAGACATTCCCTGTAAGCCTTTATCAACTCTTCTGAATTGTGACTGGTCCTCTTATAGATTAAATCACCAAGATAACCTCAAAGAGAGCAGTCTAGTGGCGGTAAGTCAGAGGAACGAGCTGGCCATTTCACTGGGTCTCTAGTTACCATCCCATTTAACCCCTGGGTTCCACACTGGATGCCTCCTTCTCATAGCAAAGACAATTAGAGGTAGTAAGCAATAAATTTTCGACAGCCTTTCTGATGATAAGAAGAATAAAATGAATTTAAATTTCAAGAGAAGCGTTAATTACTCATTATGTTTATTCTGTTGCATCATAAAGTGTGATAATATTGGGAGTATCAGTAGATGCACCTAGAATATTGGACAAGAAAATGTTAGCAGTAAGAGTACCAATGAACATCCCACAGACTGAAAATTTGCAAAGACATTTGGGAGTCTGTGCGTTGTAGACTTTACCAGCTGCTACTTGTCTTACTCGTATACAAGATAATAGAAATAAACTTGTAATGTATTCATCGCTTTATAGCTATAAACCCAGAGCTGAAGAATTGATAAAAACCCTGAACAGTTTTACATAACCAAACAAACAAAGAAGAATTCAAATGAAGAGCCAAGAATCTCTTATTGGAAGATACACTGATCCAAAAAATTAACGTACAATTTCAATATTTCAAATTTCTATTTTGGTAAGCAACTAATTACACTGGTCGACAAGATTTTCGTAACACAAAGTAGATCATTTTTTAATGGTAATACCCTTCTAATAAGAGGAAAAATATTCTTAAAGATCTAACACGTACCACTTTCGTTACATTAAATGTAACAAAATCTTCGCTATTGCTAGGCATCTTCAAATGTAGCTTCGGCAGGCCAGTGGACTGCAAATTAGCACAAAAACGATACAACTACGTCTAAAGGAATTTGGTTTGAGGCGTCATAATGCAGCACATCTAAGAATCACATTGAATTTTGCCATGGAACATGTCAATTCGTTAGAAACTGAGTATTGTTTAAAGATATGAGAATTGAGCTTCAAAAGATAATTAATGATTATCAAAATGTAGTTGAGGAGGACATAGAAACAATCTGGGAAAACTTTGAATAAGCAAAAAGAAGGTTGAGCAATGAAAAAAGTTCAGAAGATAGAACGGAGTCTATTTTATAATGAGTATGTTATGGAAATGATATAGAAGAACGTGAAACAGCTAGGAGGATATTATCACTGAATAACTCACCGAAAAACAAAACATATCATGACCAATGCAGGCAAAAAGTCAAAACATATGCAAACAAAAAAAATTCGACATAGACATGAATAAGACCAGGAAAAAAGCTAAAGAATTTTACTAGGGTATAAAGAACGAGAAAAGAAACCAACAACAAGAAGAATTATATTTTGTAGGGATAAAGAAGGAAATGTGGTAAGAGGAATTGGAGAAAGTTTGCAAAGATGGACGAGGTATTTCAAAGAACTTCAGCAGGCAGAAGTCATGATGCAAGAAATGAATGCCAGATGTGTCTGTCTAAAAGAGAAGGAAAAGAAGAAGACGCGCCTACTAAACAAGACATTAAATCAATAATTAATCTATCTAAGAATTATAAAGCACCAGATGGACATGATTAAGGCAGGAGACGTTGAGTTAGAAGACAGCATATTAAAAAATGCCAAGAAAGCATTAATATGACCAATATTTCAATATAGAGGTATTTTGGCTATATATCAAGAAAGAATAAACAAAAAATAGAAGAAGAAATAAGAAATATCTTAGCGGTCAGTAATAGATCAGATAGTTGTCTTTAAATAAATAATCTACAATAGTTTAAATCAGAATTTAACATTTCAAATAACGTTCATTGATTTTGCGCAAAGTAGACAAGTATTTGAGGCACTGAAAGGTCTTAATATGAGAAATAGTTGTCCAGACTGGTGCAAATGACGCTTCTGGATACGAATTATTATTATTATTATTATTTAATATAAATTAGAGTTGAGGCGTGATGCCTATATAACTCAAAAATCATAATATACATTATGTCTAACAGGTTGCAAAGCAGTGAAAACAAAGTAACACAAAATGACTTAAAAAATAGGTTAGGCTATTCTAATCTGGTGAATACAAAATAAAAAAATTCTCAAAAGCAAGTAGATCAAACATTTAACCTACCTACAGAAAACTCAAATGAAATACAATAATTGCTTATCAAAAACATGTTGTAGGTACTTAGAAATCTTCAGTTGCCTGTTTCAGATAATATCCATGAATCATAGGCATTCTTGAAAGCATTGACAGAAGGAGAAGAAATTACATGTGGTGGTAGATCATTCCATGCCGTAAATACACGATTGGAAAGAAAATTCTGTCTTAGGATGGATTTGAAGTTATTTATATATAATTATAAAGTAAGAATAAATATAAAAGTATCAAAACAATGTAGAGTGACGAGAGTGTTGAGACAAGGAAATTTCAGAGAAATTTTAGAGCAATTGGTAAACAAAAGTAAAATTAATACTGAAGGAACCATATACAGTGAACAAACTCAAATAATGGCTCATGCTATAAGAAATACCTCGAATATGGTAAAAGCACTGCAAAATTTTGGATCAGCAGCAAGAAGTAAAGTATTGAATTTGAACGAAGCTAGAACAAAATAGATGGTAGTGGGGAAGAAACAAGGAGACAACAACATAAATCTGGAAATCAGTATTGATGGCAATCAACACTGCTTCAATAAAGTTCAAGAATATGACTACTTTGGGTGACAATAAATAGTTATGGTGAAGAAGACGAAATAGAGGAAAGGATTGTGAAGTGCATCAAAAGCATGGATGGGTTACATAGAGTTAGATTTAAGGACAAAGAATATATTTCAAAACACTAAAGAGAAGTTCTATAAGTCAATCAAAAGGCCAGTACTACTGTTCTGTAGCGAGACATAGAAACGCTTTAGAAAATTCCGAGAGAAAAGTGCCGAGGAAGATAAATGGAGGTAAGAGATGGATATTGTGTGGGAAAAAAGAACGAATAACGAACTAGAAGAACTTTATGGGGAACTGTCAATAACGAATAAAGCAAGGAGTTGAAGAATATGATGTTCGGGCCATATTGCGAGATTATCAGAAGAAATATCAGCAAAACAAGTATTGGCTAGACTCAATGCACCTTTTAGGCCTGAAAAGTGAATCACAAATACAAACTTTCCTAGTGTTTGAACTGTCTGTATGTTATTAAATGTTCATAAAGATACTATTTTTGAATAGAGAATTAAAAAACTTCTCCAAAGATCTGTTATTCGACCTACTCTCTCTATAATCAATTTCGACTGCTGCTGAGGATAGTGTGTCGATTTTACATGGTCCTTCTCTAATCAAAAATTGACGTGTCTCAGATTTTCGGCTACAATCTATCTTTCTTGACATAGAGGGGTGGCAAATTTTTGGTGGAATACAAAGTTTTGTTGTGTTTGAATTTTCTCTGTGATATTGAATGTGCATAAGGATAGTATTTTTGAATATAGAATTGAAAGACCTTCACAACGATAAATCACTCGACCCACTTCCCCTATAATGAATTTTGCGTTAGGTGTTGCTCCGAACCAAGTCAGAAATAGATAGTCCTTCAATTAAAAATTGACGGGTCTCAGCTCTTTCCGCCAAAATCAGTACAATAAAACTGGTATTTGTTTTACCACTGATAATAATTATGTCAAGAGAGAATGTGTAAGATAATAATTGTGCAGAGATTAATGTTTTCTGATGATGGCCCTGTGCCGAAACGCGTAAAAACACTCTGCAAATTATCAGTTTTTAATCTCAAACACTTTCCGTTCTCTTAACCCCGATTCCCCAGTAAAAATTTGTTTATTTTAAAGAAAGGGTTAGCAAATAAAATCAGCTTAATATATATATATATATATATATATATATATATATATATATATATATATATATATATATATATATATATATATATATATATATATATATATATATATATATATATATATATATATATATATTATATATATATTATTTTATTATTATTATTGAAAACTTATTACAATTTGCAGTTTTTAAGATATTTACAATACTATATATATATATATTTTATATATATATAATATCATATATATAGAAAATATATATATATAACTGCTGGAAATGATAACGACTTCTAAAATTTCAATTTATTGATAACGGGTTAGTAGTCTTGGAACATATATATTTATTATATTAATATATTGTTTCCATCTTCAGGCCTCTACAACGAACAAACATCAATGAAACTAAATCATATAAACAAAAATAATCATTTGGCACCATAAGAATGGCAACTTACGTTTCATGCCTTAGAATGAAATGAATTTTACGTGATTTGTTGTTGTTTTTAAACTGGCAATTTTCTCAATTTTGTACCTGATGATGTTTTATATGAGTTTTATTGTGCACTTTGTCGATGTGTCTTGTGTTCTTTGAGTTCATGACTTCGGTTTTTCATCACATACTAACTTTTGGATAATTAACCTCACTTTCTGTAAGTTGCCATTCTTATGGTTTCCAAGTGATTATTTTTGTTGATATGATTTAGTTTCATTGATGTTTGTTCGTTGTAGAGGCCTGAAGATGGAAACAATATATATTTCCGAAAGCTTGCCATGAAAAAAAGTATTCCTTTGTTTCAAGACTACTAACCCGTTATCAATAAATATATATATATATATATATATATATATATATATATATATATATATATATATATATATATATATATATATATATATATATATATTGATATATATATATATATATATATATTGATACGGGTTAATGAAAAAAGTTAGTATTCTTTGTTTCAAGACTACTAACCTGTTATCAATAAATTTATATATATATATATATATATATAAATATATATATATATATATATATATATATATATATATATATATATATATATATATATATATATATATATTTGGAGAATTATAATATTCTTTCCGAACATCAAAAGGATGTGAAAAAACACCTTGGTACTAAAGAGCAACTTGTAATTGATTCTGTTGCTTTGAATCAAGCTCAAACTAAGAAGAGAAATATTCATACAGCCTTCATTGATTACCAAAAGGCTTTTGATAGTTCTCCCATTCATGGCTTCAAGAAATTTTGGAAATTTATAAAATTGATAAGACACTTCGTCATTTTCTTGAATTTGTAATGAAAAATTGGAGAACCAATCTTCATTTAAATATTTCAAAACAATCGTTAAAATCCGAAGTAATTCCAATCAAAAGAGGCATTTTTCAAGGTTATTCTTTAAGTGCTCTTTGGTTTTGTCTTTGCCTCAATCCATTATCTCATGAATTGAATGCTACTAGTTTCGGCTTCAAAATAAAGAGTTTATTAACTGAATTCAAATTAAGTCACTTGATTTATTTAGATGATATTAAATTATATGCAGGAACCAGATCTCATTTAAAAAGTCTACTTGAGATTACTTTCAACTATTCAATGATATTCATATGAAATTTGGGCTTCAAAATGTAAAAATCTTTCTATTGAAAAGGAAAGATCACCCTGATTATATAAAGATTGCCAATATCGAAATCGAGCCAATGCATCAAGGAGATACATATAAATATCTTGGATTTTGTCAAGAGAAGACAATTAACCATAGCAGCACTGAAGAAAATATTAGAAGTTCATATTACAAAAGACTTAGAATTATCATCAAGAGTTATTTAACTAGTAAAACCTTTTCAGAGCTATCAACTCCTATGCTGTTCCTATTCTTACATCTTCTTTTGGAATTATTAAATGGTCTAAAACTGATCTAAATGAGTTACAATGTCAAACGAGGAAAATGCTCTGTAAATATCATAAGCACCACCCAAAGTCAGCTGTTCAGAGAGTTACACTACCTAGACATCTTGGAGGTCGTGGATTAATTGATTTGAATAATCTTCATAGTAAACAGATTTTTCATCTACGTTCCCATTTTCATGATAAACAGAGAACGTCTAAATTACATGATATTGTTGTTGCTTCAGATTATAATCTTACACCTCTAAACTTGACAATGCAAAAGGTAGATTTTGATATAATTGATGATAATTCTAAAAAGAAAGTTGGATGCAGAAGGAATTACACGGAAAGGACCTAAAGAATTGAAAATGATTATATTGATGAAATTGCATCGAATAAATGGTTAGTATCTGGAGAATTGTTTGCTGAAACAGAAGGCTTGGCAATTGCGATCCAGGACCAAAAATTTCAAAAATATGAACCTGAGATTATTTGTGAAAATGACAAATATAAACTTTATTTTGATAAAACAATTCTGTGCAACAGAGCTGTAAAACACAATAGACCAGATATCGTTCTTAATGATAAACAGAATCAAATAACATATATAATTGATATTGCTATACCCGACACACATAATATACAAAATAAATACAATGAAAAAATTTCTAAATATATGATGCTTGGCGACGAGATTAAAAAATGTGGAAAATGAAAAATATTTATTCTACCGATTATTATTTCTACAACAGGCGTTATTCCTAGAAATCTTCACAAAAGTATTGAGATTTTGGGTCTGAAGAAAATTTGTTTGAACAGTTACAAAAGATAACAGTCATCAAATCTTGTAATATTCTTCGAAGGTTTCTTTCCGAAAATAATAATGAGGTAGAGTTATAGGTTTTCTCTCTAGTTTATACTGCTCAGAATCTCATTTCATATTTTATTTATTTGTTTATATAAATGTAATATAATCAACTGACAGTTTTGTCATATTTATATTCAGAGCAGTATTCTATTTGATCGTTCACCACTTCACACAAAGGAAACTATTAATGAGTAACATTCAGTGTTACTTGACTAAGGTCCGTACACTGGATTTTTCCGGGGAGAAAGCCTCTGACACTACTCGTTGGTACATTGATATCATTGTCTGATGATGCTGTAGTATGTATATATTCTGGTAGATTGATATATTCTCATAACATTTAACGTTATCCTAATATATAATTACTCCAGGATATGTTTTGATTATAATCATTTCCTGGCAATGGTATTAATTACCGGGTGGTGGATTTATATTTTTCATGAAATCAGTTTGATTGCATGAACAGATATATGGGCAACTCGTCGGGGTAAAATATATATATATATATATATATATATATATATATATATATATATATATATATATATATATATATATATATATATATATATATTTTGAAATAACTTTCGGAATATTTCCATAAAGAACCGTTGCTCATTGAATAACGATGAATATTACACAATCAAGTCACTATATTCACCTTTATCAACATGAAATAGAAGTTTATCAAATCATGACTGATATATCGATTCGAGATAACTCTGAAATTTGAACAATGAAACAATAACCATGAGTAATTGTTTTTCACGACAAATATTGATAACATTTAAGAACATAACTAAAAGTTGGTACATATACATGTCAACTTGCCAAAAAAATGTTTGAGAAATAATAGCGTCAACAGATATGAAAGAAAGCTAATACGTAAAAGATTACTATTCTTGGATTATTTGCAAATTTTCAACAATTTTTGCGATACCGTTCTATTATGCAAATCGAAACAATCAAGCACGAAATGCATTGTCATAATAGGTTTCGGTAATCTTAACTGGCCATTCAATTTCAAATTCGTTCACGATTTAATTTTCCAAAGTCAGGTTTTCAAATAAGAAACATACGGAATAATTGATATACAGGTTATTCCATTGAAATGTTTCCATTCAGGCTAATTATCTAATGAATAAATCAAAATTTCAATAATAGAAAAACTAATACACCACAAAAATTGTGGCATCACCTGGTATTCTGAATTCCACCATCGATTAAGCAGCTTGTTCGTAGTTTCTTTGTCAACATATGTTTTTGGACATATGAGGGGAAAAATCTTATCTATGTAGTAACATTTGTTTCCATATGATCTCAAACACGTCTGAAACAAGAATGAGTTTATTTGACTATCAGTATTCATTCAATTTCTCTTCAGTTTTCACGCTAAATTAATGCAATTTTTCTGTGTTTCTTGTTTATTGTAATTGTAATGGCTGCTGAACGTCCTGGATGCTATTTGAGTAATCATGAAGTGGTAAGAATTGTAACACTTTTAGAAGAGGGGCGAAGCCAACGTAATGTGGCTAACTTGTTGAATGTTAACCAAAGCACTATTTCAAGAGCAATCAATCGGCACCACGAAACAGGGAAATATGGAAGAAGGGCCGGACAGGGAAGAAATCGGATAACAACACCAGTTGATGATTGTTAGCTTCGTTTAACTGCACTAAGAGTTCGGCACTGTACGGCTAGAATGCTACAAAATGAACTTGCACTTTCCAGAAATGTGCATATTTCATTGCAAACTGTTAGGAACAGGCTCAGAGAAGACGATATCAGACCAAGGGTGGCTTCTACCGGCCCACGTCTCACCAGGGAGCATCAAGACTTCAGTTCGCGAGGGTACATGCAAATTGGGATATTCCAGAATGGTCGAATGTTCTCTTTTCCGACGAGTCCAGGTTCTGTCTAGTATCAAATGATAGACGCATGCCTGTATACCGAAAACTTCGGAGGGCGCTCAGTAATAGTGTGGGGAGGCATTTCTGTCCATGGTCGAACTAAGTTAGTCCTAGTGAATAATGGAAGAATGACAGCCGCCAGATACATCGCAGATATCCTTGAACCCAATGTTGTACCCTTCTGCAAAATGCCGAAATTGATATTTTAAGATGACCAGCCAGAAGTCCCGACTTGAATCCCATAGAACATGTTTGGGACAACATGGGGTGGCAAATTCAGCAACGTAGGATGCCTTGTAGAACACTTCAACAACTAGAAAATCTGCTTCCTGAAATTTGGAACTCAGTGACTCAAGAGTACATCCAAAATTTGTTTGAGGGGCTTCCGAGACGTGTACTGGCAGTAATTAGGGCCTGGGGAGGAAACACTCTATTTTGAAAATGATTAGTAACCATTCGATGCTAGTTGATTGGTCTCTTCGTGAATGTTTGAAGATGTTAGAATTTTTAAATTTTCATTAACTCGAAAATTGTTGATATTTTCCATCATAAACTCATCTCCTTTGAACGATATCTTCTTATTTTACACTTCTGAAAGTTACCAAGCGACTCTTGAATGACCAACCTAAAAGTTTATATAGTATTGTCGTAAAAGTAGGGTGATGCGACAATTTTTGTGGGGAGTGTATTTCTGAATCGGAAATAGGATGAAAAATAACGTTAACCATCTCTTACAATACTGGGTATTCCTAAATATCATTCACTAACAGAATGAGGTGGTGTTTCTTCGGTTAATTTTATGACAAAGTTAGGTCCGCAAACGCTTCGTTTCGGATCTACAGGGTGTTGAAATTTTAAATGTTTTCATTTTTTCTATTGCTCCTGCAATCGACTTCAGTTCTCGACGCGAATTCTCTTTTATGGCTTCCATCGATTCAAAACGGCTATCTAGAAATGGTAATTTGAGTTTTGGAAAAATAAAAAACTCGCCCGGAGCCATTTCAGGTGAATATGGTGGTTGTTCGTTGAGTTTTTGGTCAGAAATTCATTCACAATGATAATTTTGTGAGATGCTGTAAAATCCATGAGTTTTTTTGCCACAAATCTGGCTCTGATGCCAAACGCCGCATAACACTCAGATAATATTCTTTATTTATCGTTTGTCGTTCTGGTAAGAATTTCGAGTGCACAACAGCGCAATAATCAAAGAAAACAGTTAACATTATCTTGACTTTTGATCAACTTTGGTTTGAAAGGAATGAACAAGGATATCTAGAAAGAGTTTACTGAAGTCAGTGAAAACAACATCAACCTGCAAATACTATGATCTATTTCCTGCTGAAGAAATTCGATGAAACTTATTAAATTGGTTACAATAGATGGACCCTTCAAAAATCCGTGTTGTTCAGGAATAATTTGTGATTTAATAAGATGAAGAAGATGGGGGTAGACCAGACGTTCGAAAACTTTTTCAAAAACACAGAGCTTACTGATAGGATGGATATAATTCTTGTTACCACTTTTAAAGATGGGAAGTATGCATGCTTCTTTTCAGCTGTCAGGAAACACACCATCCTCAAGGGATTTATTGTAAATATAGGCTATGGAAATACAGATAGAAGATGTACAGGCTTTTGGAAAAAATGAAGGAATTCTGCCAAGGTCTGCCCCCATCCCAATTCCTCAAGGCTGATTCCACCTCAGCAGCAGTAAAATTTAAATTACTCAGATGCATTGAAGTCTGAGGGCAAGGAAACCCGAGGACATGTGTGACCTGGTCTTGAATACTGTTCCGATGTAAGTGGCTCCGCACCTGAACATGCATTACATCTATTGGATAGTGTCCAGAAGAGAGCAATGCGCCTCATCGATCATTCGGAGATCACACGTGATCTGCAGCCTCTTGCTCAAAGGTGGCAAGTTACTGATGTTTCTCTTTTCGACAGGTATTTCCATGGTAAATGCTCTGGAAACTGAAAGGCTTGGTTGAAGAAATAATCCACGCTCACAAAAAACTTTTATCGAATATCTTTTCGAAAACATACAGTTTGGCCCTCTTCAAAAACAAGTCATCCAAGGTATGACAGGCATCGCCTTCTCCCAAGAGTTAAGAATGAAAAAAAAATGAGCATCGCCCTGTCACCTAGTGATTTATTACTCTACATCTTTTCTGAATGGACTTTAACGTTTTAAAATACTCATAATTCCTTATACGAGTTTTCCCACCTTCTTGTGCACAGTGCATAGTCCTTATTGTGATTCTTGGAGAGCAATGTATTTCAAAATTAGGAATCATCGCTTTCAAAAACAAGAAACTTTTTAGAATAATTTTCAATATTCTTTCAGGCTTTCATGCAACATGAACTACATTTGAAGCTTTATGACTTGCCGAAAAAGGAATTGACCGTTTACTATGAAGAAAAAAATGTAAGTCTTGGTACAGAGATGGAGTTAATGGATATAATATTCAGCCCCCATATACACTTCGATGATGAATCAGAAGCATACTATACTTTGACTGTTTGTGACTTTGATTCCCCACAACGCGATCAACCTGTTTTCGGCGAGCTTATTCTTTGGCAGGTGGTGAATATTCCTGGTTCGAAAGTTCATAGGGGTGAAACAATAGTGGAATATTCCCCTGTAGGGCCAGCAAAGGGCAGTGGGTTGCATAGGGTCGTCTTCCTTTTGTTCAAGCAGAGCAGCAAACTAACTTTTAATGAAGAGTACATCCCAAGCATGCCTATGCCAATTCATTACAGAATAGGATTTTCAACAATAAGATTTGCAATGAAATACAATCTAGGAGAGCCCGTTGCTGGAAACTTCCTACAAATACAGTTCAATAATAATTTTATGAATGAGGCCTAGACATTGTTGAAACCTTGAAATTGTCAAATAATGTTGTCATCAGAATAATATATTCATTTTAATATACCTTACTATAAACTTGATGTCATTATTGATTTAGCCTTATGCTCCTATGTGAAAAATATCTAAACCTGTGTAAAGATACAAAAAAAAAACAGTACAGTACTGTTTTCTTTGCTAGAATAAATATTTAGTGATAAAAACACTATTTCAAGAAAGTATCGCAGCACATTTTGCCCAATGTGCATCTTGTTTTTCCAAGAGAACATGTTTTGAGAATGAAAGAATACTGGAATTCTGGAAAAGGATCTAATAAACTCAAAAAACGACATTCTAAATTATCTTTGCTGTGTATTCCCGCCTTAGGCCCTAATAATAGCCACACATTTTTGAGTCATACTCATTATGATTTATCTTATTAAGACCTGGTGCATTGAGGTTAAAAATCCAAATGATCTCGAAGAGTTGCGAGATCTGCTGACATGGAAATTCTTATGTCTCAGTGGGGTTCCAGATAACATCGATTCCGGTTTGATCAAGTTAATTTCTTACAACTAGAGAACTATGAGGTCTTGTATTATCGAAAAGAAAATCTGTGACCTTTTGAATTGTGGAGGCCGTTACTTGATGTAGATCCATGATATAAATGAGATAAAAAACACAAGGTTTAACTTTAATCTACACTTTATTTGAAAAAATTCGACGACGTTTCGCTGACACAGCAGCTTTATCAAGAATGAAAAACAGAATGAAGAGTATGGTATTATAAACAAATCGTAGAACAAGTTGGATGAATAACAGGAAAATCCACACCGAGCCATTGTACAGTTAGTATGAAAGGTAATAAAAACTAATTAAACAAGTTAAGTAGGGGTGAGTAATTCACATATACCTGTTCATTCAAAAGCTTGTCCGAATGTTTGTATCTATTTATTTCTAATGCTTCTAGGAGATCTAATTTTGAACTTTTTGACTTTATATGTAAAATGTCAAAGTTTTTATTGAATGAATGGTTTTCTTTCATTAGGTGGTTTGAATAATTTGAATCAGATTTATTTTTATCGAAGCTACGTTTATGTTCAGATGTTCTTATGCCAAAACTCCTATAGGTCCTACCGATATAAATTTTATCACAAGAACCGCAATTGAGTTTATAGATTCCTGATTTACTTGATTTTTCAACACGACATTTATTATTTTTAATATGTTTACCTAAGTTATTAGAAGTTTTGAAAGTTATATTAAGATTTTGTTTGACGAGAAAGGATTTAATATTTGTACTTGCAGAACTGCAGAATGTTAAACTGTTGAATATTTTATAGTCTTTATGAATAGGATATACTTCATTTATTGCTTTCTGATAGAGTTTTTACGAATGATATATATATATATATCCGGATTATATGAATTATTAATGGCTATCTGTTTGATGATGTTTAACTCTTTATTATAATCTTCTACTGATAAAGGTAAATTGAGTAACCGATGTACCATGCTGTTTAAAGCTGCAACTTTGTGTTGAATTGGATGTAATGAGTAGTTATGTATAATTGTATCAGTATGTGTTGGTTTACGAAAGACCGAAAAACATGATTATTATTTTGTTTAGTGATTTTTATCAAAAAATTAATGGAATCGTTCTGTTCAATTTCTATCGTGAATTTAATGTTCAAATGGATGGAATTAATGAAATTAAGAAATAAATCTAATTGACGAGTAGTTCAATGAAACATACAAAGATGTCGTCAACATATCTATACCAATAAAGAAATTTGAAATGAGTGGATGTGTATGAATTTTCTGTTCAATATTATTCATAAAAATCTCTGCTAAAAGTGGACTCAAAGTGTAAAGTGTAGATTAAAGTTAAACCTTGTGTTTTTATCTCATTTATATGATTTATCTTATTAAAACCTGGTGTATTGAGGTTAAAATCCAGATGATCTCGAAGAGTTGCAAAATCTGCTGACCTGGAAATTCTTATGTCATAATGGGGTTCCAGATAATATCGATTGCGGTTTGATCAAGTTAATTTCTTACAACTACAGAACTATGAGGTCTTGTATTATCGAAAAGAAAATCTGTGAGCGATTAGAGGAACAAAACACATTACACATCCGCTTAAAATCGCGTGCATATACTGGTGATTTGTGAGGGAGCCATGATAGAACACATGAAGGTCAGTACGTGCATTTAAAGATATGCTTTCCGAAACGATCAGAAATCCACTGTTGAAGAAATGGTTTCAGCGATGATGCACTCGCAAAATCGTTCAAATGTCTGAAAACGAAAATTTTTCTAACCATTTTAGTAGTTGTTTGAACCTTATGTGTGATGGGGAGTTTGTATTATTCTGGTGGGTGAAGCATTCTCTCAAAACACTTAACCTAATAAAGTGATTTTCGACAACCAAAGAACAGGTTGTACAGATTTCGACCTTTTAGTAGTGCAGCTATGTGAAAAATATGTGTATAGAGAAAAATTACTGTCCTTCCCTATATTTTTTGCGTGAGGAATTCATTGCCGCCAACAGATTCAAGCTAGCATTTTTCGTTTTTGAGTAATTTGAAAATTCTGAAAAATCTTGGAATCAGTCCCGTGCCAATATCTCGGTTGTTTTCGGAGTTATGAAGAAACGGACCATTTAGGTTGAATTTTCTTACGTAGAATATAGCTACATACGGAATGTCTCTTCTAACGTTCTTTGAATTAAACTGCAAACGTGCGTTTTCAAATATAAACCATAGGTAACTTCCATTTGTGCACTCAACTTTTTTTATCCCGAGGGTGTTTTCATAAAAAACCGAAAATTGTATAACTTTTCCCTAATTTTATGTAGTAAAAAATCTGTTCAGATCAATGCAGGAGTAACCCAAGGTTCCATACTCTCGCCAACTCTTTTTCTGTTGCAGATCAATGATCTGCTTCACTCTAACGAAAGCAGAATATTTGGGTTTGCAGACGACTGAAAACTCTGATTTCCTCATTCTCTAGTCGACGTCCTATGAGTGCTGGGGAGACACATCGACAAAGATACCAACACAGCATTTCGCTGAATTCAGACTTGGACAAGATATCAATTTAAACGTGTCAAGAATTAAAAATCAAGCGCAACTCTTATATTTGTTAGGCTGAGGTCTTTCAAATTGTATTGTATGATATAACGATGATCAATTTTTACAAATACCTTGAGAACGTCCACCACTCAAATCTAACCAAACAAATACTAAACAACAATAGATTATGTACCTTTTAATACAGTAATATCGCCAGATCAGGTTCGTTTGGGACCACCCTCGTACATGGAAATCTGATCTTCATGTAAAAATTTGGCAGTTAATATAATTAGGATGTTTATTCCACATCCTTGATACTTTAATAATCTGAAATGTATTTTTAGAAAAGCAAAATCTAATGTATTTAGGGATTAAAAATACTAAATATGTAATACCGATAAGTTGTTTATCATTGGAATTAATAGTCATATCATTTATATTCATTCATTATTATGAAGTATTATCAAAATCCTTGACTTTCTATATAGGAGAAACAGGAAAATCATAATTATTGTAATCATTATTTTTCATAAATTTTATCCGCAGAATGTATAAGAGCAATTTTCTCAATTTAAGTTAAGTTAATTTTTCTATGCCAAGCTTTATGATTTATTTAGTATATATATCGCAAAATTTTCTTGGAAAATCGTTCTGATGATTTTTATCTTAGCTATGTTCTACTTCTTCTCTTTGAATATTTTTTCATACTTCATTTACGCATGTCAGGAAGACAATTACATCAGCAATTTTCAAATGAAATGAACTAAAAGCATTTCAGGAAATTAAAGCAAGAGATTAGATTAATTAGAATTCGTAGAAATCAGCTCACAAACATAACCTACTAATAACTAACGAACAGCTTTCTTATTAGCACGCCAAACCACTGACAGGTCGTTCTAGTTTTGATTGTTAAAGCACGAGAATTTCACGAACTGTAAAGCATCAGACACAATCTCCAGAGGCATTAGAACATAGCAGCAGTGTGACTCTATCCAGGAGCAGACTTTTCGCTTTTGGAAATGAATGTTCTGCAGTCTCTGCTGATGTAGCTGATCCAACAATTTTGTTGCTATGCAATGATTGTCTCACCTTAAATTCATTGAACCAACCTTCCGATGCTCAAATTCCTCCACTACCACAAGTACCACAAGTACCACCAGTTTCTTTGAAATGTGCGTGAAGACGCTTTGCCTTCTCCAGGATAATTGGACCACTCAGAGGCACTCATTTTTGGTTGCAGTCTTCGATCCATAATGACATCGCCAGGTCCAAATATCCACGTGCAAACACTGATTTTTTCGTATCGAAACTCGTTTTCTCAATTTCTTTAGGCGACGTTATAAATTAGGAAGACAACGGTAGAGTAAGGAAGCCAGAGGGTAATGGGAGTGGTGCGATTGGTGACAAAACTGCAGGACGTATTCATTCGGTTGCCACTCGGGCGCCTTCATCACACTGCGGCCATGTAGCCACGGACACTTGTACGATTTTTCGCTCCGCGCTTCTAAAAAATACGGAGTTTCAACGGCCAGGTAAGTGTGAAGTTATAGGTTGACCGCCTCGTTAGCTGCACGGTTAGTGAGCAAATATGTAGGAATATGCTTAGCCGAGGTGCCTGGTTCGAATTCAGGTTCAAGTAATGGATGTTGTCCTTGAACAAAAAAGTGAATTTGACAAAGACACACATAGAGATTGAACACATAACAATAGTTGTTGAGTCCATAACCTCTGAAGGCCAGATAACTTGAAATCCTGAGAGGTGTCATTGCACGTTCTACGTGAGTGGTTCGGAGTTCACTATAAACTGTAGGTCCATAGAAAAAACAAACAAACAAGTTATAGGTTAGTTGTTATAACTTTTGAGTATCTGTGCGTATAATGTCATTACAAGCTAGATGAGGATATCATTTTATTAAATTTCAAGATGGTCGTATTCAGGTAATCACAGCGTATTAGGCTACAATTATGAGGTAATGCATTTTAATGTGTATTTTCTTCAGATACAAAAATGCTAAGAAAAAGGAACGCACAACTACGAAAGCGTCTTGGACTGTTGAAACCTTACAAAATGCTGTGCAAAAACTTTGACGTGGCAGTACATCTGCATACAAGGTATCAACAGAGACTGGAATACCCTACAGTACCTGGAAAAAGAGATTGAGATTAGCTAAATCCAAAAATGTAGCTACAACTGTCCTCCAAAGCTTGGAAGGCTTCGAATGTTCGCTGAGGAACAAGAAGCCATTATGGTTAATCATCTTCGTAACATGTCAAATAAATTTTACGACCTGACGAGGGCTCAGTTTTGTAATATATGTATTGCCATGGTTGAAAAATTTGGTGTAGCAAATCGATTCAACGAAGCCAAGAAGTCTGCGGGCAGAGACTTTCTAACTGGATTTTTCCAAAGACATCCTGATCTAAGTATCAGAAAGCCAGAAGCGACAAGCATCAATAGAATACTTGGATTCAATAAAGTCTAAGTGGTACGATTCTTCAATAATATGGAAAATCTAATGGCCAAACACCACTTTCTGCCTTCTCATATTTACAATATGGATAAGACTGGTGTAACGACGGTCCAAGAAACAGAAAAATAATAGCACCTAAGAGACAAAAACGAGTTGGAGTAGTCACATCATGGGAAAGAGGTAAAAACATCACGGCTGTCTGTGCTATGAGTGCTACAGGATCTTTCATCTCACCTCTTTTTATCGACAACGTCACTCACCGCAGCTAGAAAAAGATGGTCCACCAGGAGCTGTTTATACATGTTCTCATAACGGTTGGACAAATGAAAGCGTATACATTAAATGTCTGCGACATTTCATTGAGCACTCAAAACCAACTGCTGAACAACCTGTTTTGTTGATTATGGATAACCACAATAGCCATTGTACTTTAGAAGCTTGGAAAGTAGCTAAAGCAAACAATGTCGTAATGCTTTTCATTCCGCCACATTCATCACATCACTTACAGCCTCTGGATGTGCGCTCAAGAGAGCCTACAACAAGGAATGCAACATGTTTATAAAATCCAGAAATATGATACAGATTACACCACATGAGATTGCAGGATTATTCAACAACGCTTATCCTTGAGTAGCAAGCAAGGGATCTTTGATCCCATGAACCCTGCTGTATTTTCAGAAGACGATTTTGTTGCCATGGATGAAGATCAGAACCAAGTTAATGAGCGAGCAAGCTCAGCTGCTGTTGCTCAGTCTCAGAGATACGTTTATCAACAGCTATCTACTGGTAACACTGACCTACTTCCGTCTGCATCTAGTGGTATTCAACAGGAGCTAGAAATACGACTGGAGCCAGCATTTGCCAACCGTGCCACGACCGCATCCACAACAAACGACGTTCAAGAACAGTCATACTATCCAGACCCTACCAGATCAATATACACAACAGATACACAACAACAGTCAAACATTCTGCAGGCAGTTAGTACTAATAACTGTGATGCCCAAACATTTGCTTGTCCATTAAGGACAAAGGTAGGAAAACCTAATTCTGCAAATTACCCTACGATAACTAACAAAAATTAGACGACACAATAAAACAACATTCAGTAATCTTATCTAGCACTCAAATGAAAACATTTTTTGAAGGGAACGAGAAGAAGAGGAAATAAAGAGGAGAAAGTTTGAAGAGAAAATGTAAAACTAAAATCAATCCAAACAACAAGGGAAAAACTAGCAACAAAGAAAGAAAATGATTCGCAGACAAAAGGGCAAGAATGAGAAAAGACAAACAATAAAAAGAAAAATCGAAAAGAGTAAAAAGAAAACTTTTTGAGGATAAAACTGACACATCTGAAGGAGAAGACGTTGACAATATTTGCGACGATCAGTCAGAATACTCAGAAGAAGAGACATTGTGTGCAATTTGCTGTGAAATGGAGAAAAGTACCGTAATGTGGTACCGTTGCAAAAGTTGTGGTCAATGGGCTCATAAAGAATGTTCTGGTTCTGGCAGGCCGGAAGATCATAATGGCGTTTTTTGTTTGGATCCTTAAAGTTAACTATTATATGGTTACGTTTATATTAATATTCTATATGTATACGTGAGATTTCAGACGACTTATAGAAATTGATGAGAATGACTTAATAATTAAGTACCGCCCATTAAACATATAGGAATTTATTGGCTCTCATTTCCCGCAAACTCAGGTAAGGCAAAGTCGAACGATGCTGACAAAGTACAATAATCACCATCCAAAATCGTCTGTGATAAGAACAACTTGAAAGCGGTAAGAAGGCGGACGCGGATTGATGGATGTTGTCAACTTACATACCGAACATATCAAAAATCTCAGAGAATTCTTCTCTGCAAAAGCTCGCACTTCTGACCTCCACAGAGTAGTATCGTTGGCTGATAAGGGATATACACCTCAAAATCTTGCTACCAGTGATGACCTGCTCAATCGATCGTTCCTATCAGATACTGAAAAACAAGAGCAATGGTCAAGAAAGCAATTGCATGGACAACATCACCATGATATTAATCAACCACACATCGACAAAGAAGCTTCCAACAAATGGTTAATGAAAGGAGAACTATTCGCGGAAACAGAAGGATTCCTTATGGCCATTCAAGACTAAGTCATCGCTACAAACAACTACAAAAAATTTATAATTAAGGACGGAACATTACAAACAGATAAGTGCAGAAAATGCCATATAAGATCGAAGACTATACAGCATATTACATCCGGATGCGAACAACTGGCCAATACGGACTATCTTCACAGGCATAATCAAGTATGTAACACTAACCACCACCACTTGCACACAAGTACGGACTTCTGAATGCCTCCCAGCCATATTACAAGTATCAACAGGCGCTCGTATTGGAAAATGACTCTATGAGATTTTACTACAATAGGCCTGTTATCACTGACAGAATGGTGACGAATAATATTATTGGTGTATGATGAAAGAGCCAGAACAGCAATGCTGGTGGATGTCGCCATACCAAATAATACCAATGTGCTGAACAAGTTCTAGGAGAAAAAGTCCAAATACACAGACCTTGCTATTGAGATCAAGCAGATGTGGCACCTCGATAAAATAGATATCGTTCCTGTCATCGTATCCTCGACTGGGTTAATACCCAAAACTTTGCATGATAGCCTTAATAAATTAGAATTGCATAAGAATACCTATATAGAAATGCAAAAAGCTGTAATTCTTAATTGTAAGATAGGAAATTTTATGTCAAGTATATTGTAATCGAGCCTAAACCCTTTGATTGCTGAATCTGGGAAAGGTAAATTATGTCCAGCTAACAGCTGAGATAGTGTATAAGTCCACGAGAATAAATAATAATAATGGGAGCGATTATGTTTTTTTGAAAAAAGTTTATCTGTGGCCAAATGCCTAATAATGTAACGTTGACGCTGTGACTAAATGATAGTCAAATAAGTAAAGATTTCGTTCCTAAAGTATTCATAAATTTGACTGTTATCCTTTTGCTGTACATAATATTTGGTGACACTTAAGCGCCTAGTGCTTTTTGTTCCAAAAATGTTCCATTAAAAAGGAGAAAGAACAGGAGCATACATAAAAGCCCTTGTGGAACTGAAGATTTCTGCAGAATTTCAAGCTGGTTGCTTGAGGGAGAGTCCTAAGAAGAGCTGAGGAATCACCACGAAGCAAATCTGTGTACATTGGAAACACCCTGTAAACTTCAAACAATGACTCCGGATTCTCGAGTTCAAAATTGCTACTTGAGACTATTAATCTTAGTTATAGAAAATTTTGTCAGGCAATCAGATAGTATAGTCGATACACTTGATGCAAAAAATTATATTAATAAGCTGATAATATCTTGAAATACGTGTTCAAAAGAAGTTACAGTTCTAAGTAGTGTTATAACTATCATTTCTTATCTACGTTGAATAATTCATAAGCGTATTATAGTCTTAAGATGTAGGTGTGTCATCACGATTTTTCAAATCCAGTTTCTATTAACCCATCTTAAGTTGCCACCATAAAATAAAATTATCCAAGCCGGCCGGTATCGAAGGTTAGTTTGAGGTTAAAGTTATTCAAACCGTGAATATTTTTTAAACAAATAATGGTCAACGAATGAAGGAATCTAGTAGGCACAGGTGGTAGGGAACCTGACGTTTAAAACAACGGAGTTATATAAGAACCGAGAGAGTTCACATTATAAGTAAACCAGCAACAGTGTCGCGGAACTGAAGTACCCTACCAACATGAAGACTGTGATTTCTTTGGTTACATTCGCCTTCGTCTTGATTTCTTTCGGAAATGCTGAAGATGTCCAGAAGGTGAGTGATGTTAAATCAAAGTGGAATCGCGAAACATAAAATGCATAATCACTGTTGAGTATCATTTCGAACAAACTCATTTGAATAATAAAAATAACTTCAAGGTGATTATCAGCAGGTCAGTAGGAAACGATAAAATTTACTCACAAACAAATGCGGAACATAATAATGAAGAGATAAGTTTGATTTGAAACCGTTAAAAATTGATAAGCTTCTAATTAATTCTCGAAATCGGAAATGCGAACTTGGCTTTAAAGAGGTCAGCCAAATTATGTTTTGATAATTAATCACAAACATAATCTAGCGGATTTTCTCGAAAACAATTATAAAAACATTACGAGATATTACTTTGAACTATAAAATCATAACGAGGGAAGAATTTCGAGGTTCCACGAATTGATTGTTTATTCACTTTGTTTGTAAACTCAAAATCCCAATTTCATGCAAACCTTGTCAAACCCGTGCAGGTTTCGAAGAATTCATTGTTTATTTGTTATTTGGGTTGGTCAAAACAAGTTACAAGGATTCCCCTAGATCGTTTTGGTATCAGCATGTTAGGTAGTTTTATTTAATTCGCGTATGAGATCTAAAAATTCGATTGTCGAATTTGCATTTGATATTGAGTATTTTACCGAACTATGAGTTTCTTGAATTGTAGACTTCTACAGACTTGAATAGAAAGCTTCGGCTATCAGGTCTCATCATAGAGCTCATAATCAATGAAGGAAATTCGGATGAACTAAATTAGGAAAAATTAATTTACATTCTGTCGAAAGAGTACCGGGATGTCGTCAATGAAACACAAAATATTTATTTTTCATCCAAATTTATTGTACGTCTTCAAAGTAGACCCTTTCGAAATATAATCCAATCATCAAAACATTTTTCAAACGCTTTTTCCGGAATCGACTTCAGTTATCTTTAATGTATTCTATGGATTCAAAACCTCGAAGTGTTGATTTGAGTTTTGGAAAAGTAAAAGGGTGAATATGGTGGTATTTGTTGAGTTTTTGGTCAGAAATTCATTTCTACAAGAATATATTTTGTTTATTTGTTGAATCTGAGTTTTTCTGTTTGAGTTTTGTTTTCACTCTTTATTTTGTTTATTTTTTTTATTTTTGTTTTAACTTAGCTTTGCCTAAATGGCAGATCAGGTTTCATCATAGAGTTCATGATCAATGAAGGAAATTCGAGATTTGAACTCATTTTTCTAAATATAAGTCAGGAAGAATTAATTTATAATTGGTTATACAGGGCGTCCGTGCTTCAGGGACCATTAGAAGTACAGTACGACCTCTCTAATCCGAACACCTATAATCCGCACAATTTATTTTTTACCTCTATAATCCGAACGCCGTCAATAATTTCATCGATTGAAAGTGTCCGAACTTGCAATATCTTGTCTGAATACTCGCTTCACTTGTGCAGATTAGATTCTCTTTACACATTCAGCGCCTGATATCATGTCTCAATTGAAAAATCTACAGTATGCGATATAAAGGAAAAAAGAAAATCAATTGCGAAATTTATATCTTCTTCTGATTCTGATCCTGGGAAACGGCGTACGCTCAGAACTAGTGAAAATCCGAATATTGAAAATGCTCTATACACTTAGTTCTTACAAGAACGATCTCAACATACACCTTTATCTGGTGATCTCATATGTGAGAAAGCAAGATTTTTTTTACACCAGTATAACAGGTAGAGATGATTTCAAGGCAAGTCAAGGATGGTTGGAAAAATTCAAAAAAGACATGGAATTCGACAAGTTACCATATCAGGAGAGAAATTGTCCTCAGATGTTAGTGCGGTAGAACCATTCAAGAATAAATTTCTTCAAAAAATACGGGAGATGGATCTAGTGCCAGATCAAGTTCACAACGCAGATAAAATTGGGTTATTTTGGCGAATTCTTCCAAACAAAACACTAGCCCATGCCATGAGTAAGGACCATATTACATTCATGCCATGCTCTAATGCATCAGTATCTCATAAAATGAAATTGTTGGTCATCGGAAAAGCCAACAAACCCCCAGCATTCAAGAACTGCTCCAATTTACTTTATTATAAAGGTCAAAGAAAAGTGTGGGTAACTAGATAACTTTTTTATGAATGGTTCGACAAACAATTTATTCCTGATGTTAAAAATAAAATGAACGAGCTGAAATGGCCACAAAAAACTCTGCTCTTATTACATAATGCTCCTGGACATCCAAGAGAAGAGGAATTAATCAGTGAGGACTGAAATATTCAGGTCATGTTTCTACCTCCTGATTGTACTCCATTATTACAAACAATGGATCAAAATATAATACAGAATGTGAAATTGCATTATGGAAAATCTTTGCTACTGAATATTGTGAGACAAGAAGCCAATAACGTTTCTCAGTTCCTTAAGCAATTGGACCTCAAACATGTGGTGTTTTCTCTTGAAAGGGCCTGGTCATCTGTGTTCCAAGAGTTAATTCAGAAATCATGAAATAATTTATGACCCACAAAAAATGATGATTATGACGCCTCTTTCAAGTTTGAGAGAAAAAATTTTGCTAGAGAAAGAAGAGAAAAATCGCGATCTACGCATGATGACAGATGTGCTAACAAATGTACAGTGTTATCCCCAATACTAATTTTCAAGTTTTCATCTTTAAACAGCCTACAGTTCTGCCGTGATCCAAATACAATGAACTTTGTCTTTTGTGAATTTAACTTCAATTTCTTGAGAGCAAGCCGATTGTAAAAAATTTTCAATTGTCTATTCAATATCTTAATAATATCAACAAAGTTCGAACTAGAGACTGATATAAGGGTATCATATGCGTACAAACTCACCAAACAGTCACATAGATACTCACTCAGGCCATTAACATACAATATAAACAACATCTATTTTACATTTTTATCAGTCCATTTAACCACGTATTTATCAAGGATACCGAATCCTATTTATTAGTACATATGTATGTACCATCATTAGATCCGAGAATACAGGAATCGGGTCGCACTTTTTCTATCCACGAATAGTGAAAACGCCAATGTAGAAAAGCGCAAACAAGGTGCTCTTACTGAATACAGGTTGTTCTGAATTGATGATTTTGTTAGATAATGAAGGTCTGGCACTTGAGTAACAATGAAATACACATAATTCACACTTATATCGAATATTCTCGACAAAAAAAATTGATTTTTCGGCCACAAAAACAGAACACATTGGAATCAAACAAAAGTACTTGCGATGCATTTCTGAGTACTTGATCCAATAGGAAATTTTATGCGTCCACAAGATGGTAGGAAGATACTCACGAAAAATTTCTCAGATAAACCAAAACCATAGCCAGATGCAAAATGGAAACAACTCGTTACAGGTAACAAAAATACAATAACAATGGCCTTTGAAGTTCGTAAAAATATCACAAAATTCAGAAAATTATGTGAATTATTGTATTATAAGATGTTAGTTTCAAAACTAAATTTGGTAGAGGAGATAATGATAACAGATCATTTTGTTAGTCTTATCACTACAAAATTTGACATTATTAAGAAGATAAATACTCTTATATCAATGCAAATGATTTCTGAATCATATTAACATAAATATTTGTCCTGGATTATTATGCTAATCACATATTAATTTTGACTGGATAAGTGGCTAACCTCTTATCGCAAATGATACTATACTACATAAATCCTTTACAGCAAAAAGTTTTTCGTCATGGAACTACAAATTACCAGATCCAGGTTTGTCCTGTATCCGTGTTTTTCGCCTAATTTCATGTTTCTAAGTTCAGGGAAAGTACCCTATAAATGTTGAGTCCCTTACTGGTGTCAAAGCATGCTTGAACAGTCGTATCTTCCGATTGCATTGACTTAGAACTTTTCATTTTTTCTCAGCTTGAGGACTTTGTCAACTTGAATATCAATTCTGACTCTATACCTAAAAATTTTCCTTAGAAAGAGTTTCGGAGACAGACAAACAGATGTACAGGGTGAGCAAATTTCAATATATTGTACGGCAGCTATGTGAAATATTGCAGATAGAGAAAAATGAACCCCCCTCTCTCGATCTTATTTTCAGGGACTACATTAGTGGTGCCGAAATTTTATTGATATCTCTTTCCGTTCTGGACTTTCTCGAATTGGGAAAATCGTCCTTCGCGGATATCTCGATCACCATCAAAGTTACATAAAAATGAGTTTGACTTCTAGAGGCACTTTTTTGTGTAAATTTTTTTTTAGCTCAGCGGTTTTCGTGTTCTAATGCAAACATGCTTTTTTTTTAATACGAACAATACGAAATATTACCCTATTAGATGCAGTAATTTTTTCCTTTTCAAAATATATAATATATAATACATTTTTTCAGAGAAAAACCTGAAATTGCCACAATTCCATTCATTAGGTGTATGCGCATCAATGATTCATATTGTTCTATGACTGAAAACCACAGATTTTAAAGATCATATCTAAAATCATGGTTATTTCTATGGTTTGTGTGGTCTTAGAGTTTGATACTTACGATTCCAGTTTCAGTAAAGGTATTAACGTTTATTGAATATCGAAATAGCTGCTTGTTAGTTGTATGTTCCAACTATTATATTTAAGAATTTGTTCACCTGAGACTTTGGTTGTTTCAAGATGCAGAATGTAATTGGTATCTAGAAAATATCCAAGAACGTCCAGACTTTTTTAGATAAGTCATATGGACAGATGAAGTCCGCATCACTAGCGATGGGTTATTTAATCTCTTTAATGAACATTTGTGGTCCGTTGTAAATCCTCAACGCCATATTGATGTGCAGTATCAAGGAAGATATGGTTTCAATGTGTGGTGTGCACTGAAAGATAGTCGCGTTTTGGCGTTTGAAATTTTTGATGAAAATTTGAATGCAGCACGTTATGAAGAAACTATCAACAATAATATCATTGAAGGATTTCTCGATCAACTTCCGTTAGCACAAAGATAAATTTTTTTCAACACGATGGTGCCCCTTGCCACCAAACAAGGACCATCACTGATCTGTTGAATTTGAATTTTGGACATAATTGGATAGGGACTAAAGGTCTTGTGAGATGGCCGCCTCATTCCCCTGACTTGACGCCACTAGATTTTTTTCTTTAGAATCATGTTGAGGATTTACTATACAAGAGGAACAGTAACAATTTAGAAGAGTTAAAAGAGAACTTCAATGCCTGCCGTAGGGTTTTTCGACTAAATCGAATCAAACCATAGAAATGAACATGATCTAAAAAAGGATCTTTAAAATCTGTGGTTTTCAGTGATAGAACAATATGAATTGTTGATAGGCATACACCTAATGAATGGAATTGTGGAAATTTCAGGTTTTCTCTGAAAAAAAGGTATTGAATGCTACAATTGTCTACAAGTGTTATATATTTCTGAAAAGGAATAAAATTGCTGCATCCAATAGGGGTAAAATTTCCTATGGTTTGTATTAAAAAAAAGCATGTTTGCATTAGAACACAGCACTGTATTCTACTTAAAAAAGTGTCTGTAGAATGTCAAACTTATTTTTATGTAATTTGATGATGATCGAGATATCCGCGATGGACAATTTTCACAAAATTCAAGAAATTTTGAATAAGTCCAAAACTAAAAGAGATTTTGGCAACACTAAACTAGTCCCTGAAAATAAGATCGAGAGTGGGGGGTTCACTTTTATCTATCTGCAATTTTTCACATAGTTGCCGTACAAATACATCTAAAATTGCTCACCCTGCACAAAGATTTGATCCTATAAGGCTGTTTTTTCATTTTGAAGAACGAAACCCCAAAACGAAGTAAAAGTACATTCGTTGGTTTAAAAATAACTGAAGAAGCTAATGAATCCATTTCAAGAATTGAAGGTTGATGTTTTTTTTATTATTCTCGAATCTTTGGTGCTGTTTTCAGTGAGTTTGTCATCAAATTAGTTTGTATAAAATATAGATACGGCAATTTTAGCTAATTTTAATGTTAGATCTTTCAGTATTATACCAACATGTGTTTCTGACATATTAGTATTGACAAATAGACAGACAGACAACCAATTGATGCAATAATGGTATCTTTTTACCTTTTGTTGTGTGGAACCCTAAAAATGAAAGATTTTCACAACTTGTTCGCTTGTTTTCTCATGATGATTTTTAGTCATTCTCGAATCGATTTGTATTGTTTTTTGGCTACGAAATGCTTTTTCTGCTAGAAAATTGCATACTGCATATGGAGCTTTGCTGAGAGAATTAAACGGCAATGTACAGGGTTGACAGATTTCAACGTTTTAGTACTGCATCTATGTGAAATATTGTGAATGGAGAAGCATATTTCATGTTTTTTCATCAAGCTAGGACTATTGAGCGAATGTATTGTAATAACGAAGCGAGCATGCCGTACCGAAACTTTGAAAAGTTTGATATGATTAAATCATATATTCGAAATAATTAAGCTATTTCATTCATTCCATGTAAATTTTATGAATGGCCGGCGAAATCTAATTATAACCAATTAATCCAAGAAGTACAGCTCTATATTGAAGGAATTCTGGATTTTCTAAAAAAATTTTTCCGGAAAAAGGAGCATTCAGTTTTTGTTATTGTTGCTGAAATTCTAATCGAAACTGAAAACTGTTCAATATTTTCGGGTAGCCTACGATCATTTAATATTTTGTACAACAGTTTGATTTAATATTTTTCAGAAAAAATTTATAGAATATGGGTGGAAAATTTTCGAAGCACCCTTTTATATCATAGAAAACACTATTAAAAATCTCAGATATCGTTATTGTTTTCAACAATGAGAATACTGAATATTTCCATAAAGAAACAATTTTTCAATAATATAATAACAAGGAAATTAGTGTTCTCGACTGAAATATGCAAAAATTCTTTTTCGATTCAAATACAATATGAGTCAATATTATAAATGAGAAGTTACAGAGATACTAACTCTATTACCTCTTTCGAATGAACCACTTAAACATAATTCAACACATGAAACACAGTCACATTTACAACAAAGTGAACTTACTATTAATAATTCCAGTTATTCACTTCTACAAAATTTGCACAAGTACCAACGCCGAGGACGATTATGAAATAGTTCGTACAACATTCAAATTCGATTTTATAAAGCCTGGCAGACATTAGCCTATATAAAAACATTATTTTTAGGAATAAACACGAATACTATTGGCTGCTAGCTGATAACTAATTAAATTAATCGAATCGATAATAAAAGATGAAAGGTCAATATACTAAGAAAATTAAGATGTTCTTTCTCTTTCCAACGTTGATCTGTCACATTCGAAATTCAAGGTCTATTGCCCTTCTTCGATAAGATGTTTGAAAAAAATGTTGACCTGTGATACTATAACGTCGCTATCGAACTTGAACCGGTTGCAACCAGTTATTGTATTTTTTATTTCCAAAGTGCATGCAAATGTCAATTCGTGATAGCACAATGTTTGTCTTTGAACTCATCGGATCCATCAGGAAGTAACCACGAGTCTGCTGAATATTTTTCATTATGAGGTATTGTTATTATTGGATAAAATCTCGACGTTGTCGCGTAAATTATTATGTTGACATTCCATAATGTGACATTTGCATGACAAGTAGCAGGCTTACCTCAGGAACGAGTTGCTTAAGCAACAATCTGTTGAAAACCTCCCTCTAGTGGTTAAACGTATAAACTAAAACTGAGCCTTCATGAACCATGTAAATGAGGCTTAAAATGTACCATTGACATCTGTCGATGATATAACATACATAAGGGTTTACTTCTGCATCAGTTTCATTATGTTCTAGAGCGATTAAAATGTCTAATTTCGAGCCAACGAAGCATCATCTTTATTGTTTTGCTTTAAATTAAAGAAAACTGCTGTCGAATCTCATAGAATTTCAATTGAAGCCTACAGTGATCATGCTCCATCAGGTTTTACTTGTATGGAATGGTTTGGACGTTTCAAATCTGGTGATTTTAGTGAAATCGACAAAGAACACTCAGAAGTTCGAAAATACTGAACTACAGTTCGCAGGAGATCCCTACCCAGAATACAAGATCCGTTTAAGCCGAGCACTGCACCAGTAGCAGCCAGAATACGACACAAGCCAGTACGAAGTCATCCTGTTGCATGATAACACTCGTCCGCATGTCACAGAGGCCGCCAAAAACACTTGAAGCGTTTTGATGCGACGTCCTACCACATGCGGCTTATTTACCAGGCCGGTGCTTCATCAGATTACCATTTGGTTTGGTCAATGGCTTTCGGATCAGCAATTCTTTCGAAAATGTCGAGAAATGTGTAATCGAACGGATTGAATCCAAAGATGAGTCATTTTATCGTCGTGGCAGTCGTCTCCTCCCAGAATGGGAAAAAGTCATAATAATTGACGGTCAATACTTGATTGATGGTATCTTCATTCGTTTTAACAACAAAAAGGAGGTTTTCAATAGATACACCTAATCTTTCTAACACCGAATGATAGTGGTCCCCATTGTTACAATTGTCTAATATTGTGGTGTTATCAGCTGATATGCTTAAACAATCCTCTCATAGTTCTTCCAACTATTCCAGTGGTGTAACACAGATTTACCAATAATCAATAACGAATAAAAAATAAGTTTATTCAAAGTGACGTTAGACAGGACGCGGAAAGTATAAGTAAACATTTTGAAATATCTTTACTTTTCTTCTAAACCGATTTCATCGCCTTCAAAATAATCCCGTCCAGATCAATGCACGGATGCCAACGGATTTTCCAATGTTCAAAGCAGTTGTTAAAGTCTATTTCCGGTATGGCCTTCAGCCTCTTCTTCGATGAGCCTTGTATTGACCCAAAACGTTATCCCCGGAAGAGTCTTTTGAATTTGCTGAATAACGAGAAGTCACACGGTGCCAAATCAGGTGAATACAGCGGTTATGGAACAATATGGGTCGAGTTTTCGGCGAAATGGTCACGAAGAATCAATGCAGTGTGAGACGGTGCATTATCGAGGTGTGAAAACCAAGAATTGTCTCTTGTGTCTCTCTCTTGTTGACGGTTTGACCCGGATGAAGTAACTCAAAATGCACTACACCGCGATAATCGAAGAAACCAGTCAACATGTTGTGTTGCATCACGTTAAGCACAATATTCACTTGATTAATCGGTTGTTTCTGAGTCGTAAGCAATTTGTCTTGATAGTCTAAAAGCATTTTTAACACTTCAAAGCGATGATGTTTCTCGTGGAAATTCAGTTTTTTCGGTACCAATCGTACCAAGCGGTTGGGGCGCATAACATTCTTCAAAATGGTATTGACTGATCCTTTTGAAATGCCAGCATGGTTAGCAAGATCTATAGTTGTTAATCGACGGTTTACAAGCACCAAATCTTTGAATCTTGGGCTTCGTCGGACGAGGCTGATGGTCGCTCAAGACGCTCTTCGTCTTCTACACGTTCTTGATTTTTTGGGAACTTTTTATACTACTTGTAAAAATTTTTTTCGACATAGCCTCATCACCAAAGACTTTTTGCACCATCCTCAATGAATCAGCAGCAGAAAATTCATTGCGCAAAGAAAGTTTAATGCGAATTCTCTGCTCAACAAATGAAAACATTAAATTCTAGGTACAAAGTGAAGCCTTTCTCAAACACTAATGAATATTTTGTTGTGAACCTTGACACATACAGGGTGTTACATAACAGTATGTCACAACTTGAGGGGGTAAATCTACGTGCAATTTCAAGAAAAAAACTCCTGCAGTTTTTGAGATATCAGCCCAAATTTGAAATGCAAGCTATTTTTTACAGCCTCCATCATTACACGTTCTAAATTTTAACTAGAATCTACAAGGGGTTTCTTTTCCGGACCATTTCTTCTTTTGCCCTTTCAAACTTTTTTGCAGTACGCCACTGATCAGCGTACAATCAATTTTAGTCATCTTCGTTCAATTTAGAAACTTTTTTGACACCTATAATTTTTTCGTATCTCCGACCGTTCTCGAGCAAAAAATTATTAAACGAATGTATGCATTCGTTGAATTGAAAGAACTTCTAATTGAAAAAATGACTAGTAGGCTTTGATTTTTTTCATTTATTTATTTATTTCGACAGTTGCTAAAGCTGAACCAGTGTCTGCTCGAATTGTTTATTAAATTAACGATCAGTTTTAAGACTTTTGAAGATATTTCTGTAAGAAAAAATGACTTATTTTACTAACGCTGAATTGGCTGATACCCATTACATGTACGGTCTGGCTGACGAAAACACAACAGAAGCTAAGCGATTATATCAGGTGCGCTTTCCAAATCGAGTAACACCAGACAGGCGAACATTTTCAAATATCCACAATAGGTTGAGGGAGACTGGTACTTTTACTGCAAATAATCATTTAAAAGGTGCAACTCAAACTATGAGAACTCCAGATATTCAGGAAGCAGTTTTGAATTGTATTGATTCGAATTCTCATATGAGTACAAGAAAAATTGGAAATCAGTTGAATATTTCACATATTCTAGTTTGGAGGATTCTCCACGACTTTTAATTGTACCCGTTTCATATTCAACGCGTCCAAACTCTACTTCCTCGAGATTTTCCTTCAAGACTGAATTTCTGCCGATGGTTCTTAGATAAAATTAGAGAAAATGCTCATTTTGATTGTGAAATAATGTTCACAGACGAAGTTAACTTTTCTAGAGAACTGCTATCACAAATTTTCACAATAATCATTATTGGGCTGAGGAAAACCTCCATTTGATTGAAGAATCTCATCATCAAGAACAAATCGCACTGAATGTCTGGGTCGGAATAATTGGAAATTATTTGATTGGGCCAATTTTTTTGCCTAACAGACTGAACGGTCCCGCTTATCGGTAATTTCTTGAGGAGGAATTACCTTTATTGCTCGATGATGTGCCACTTTTGGTGAGAAACATAATGTAATTCATGCATGACGGGCCACCAGCACATTTTAGTGGAGAAGCTAGGGAATTCTTGAATAATACATTCAACAATCGATGGATAGGTCGGGGTGGGTCAGAACCATGGCCTCTTAGGTCCCCAGACTTAAATAGTTCAGACTTTTTCCTATGGGGATATCTCAAAAGTTTAGTTTTTACCATTTCAGTGAACACTGTAGAAAAATTGAGAAATTTAATAACCTCTTGTGACACGATAAGAAACACCCCAGGAATATTTCAGAGTGTGTGATAATATGCGAAGAAGGACAGATGCCTGTATTCTTGCAGATGAAGGACACTTCCAGCAATTTATTCAGTTTTTAATTGTTCTTTTTTTCAGTTTGATATTGAATAAGTATAAGTTGAGTCTCAGAAGAAGAGTTATCAAAATAAAAGCAAATTTTGGGCATACCTATCGAGTATTTCTATTATTTTTTTATTTAGCGAATAACATACAATTCAAATAATTTGAATTCAATAATTTTTCACTCGAAAACGGTTGGAGATACGAAAAAATTACAGGTGTCGAGAAAGTTTCTAAATTGAACGAAGATGACGAAAATTGATTGTACGCTGATCAGTGGCGTACGGAAAAGAAAACACCTTGTAAATTTCAGTTAAAATCTAGGACGTATAATGATGAAGGCTGTAAAAAATAGCTTGCATTCCAAATTATATCCCAAGAACTGCAGGAGTTTCGAAGAAAAACCAATTTTTTCCGAAAATTTCAACACCCTATAGCTCCGTAACGAAGCTTTTGCGGACTTTATGTTTATATAAACTGTTTTTCTTAAAATTGCACGTAGATTTACCCCCTCAAGTTGTGACATACTATTATGTAACACCCTGTATATCAAAGACTGTTCTACCAAACTAAAAGTGAGAGCACTGACCCAATTTAATTTGCGCGCGTAGTTTAAAATCAACTGTCATCCTACATTTTGGACACAGTAGTATGTCTCACATTGGTTTTTAAAGGTCTTTAGATGACAAGTTTTCCTCAATAGTCGTTTGGCAGGAAAATAGTCGATTTTCAAACAGAAGCGAGTTGGACGATACTTTCGGAAGCACCGGAAATGGTTTTCTATCGATTCAAAACGGTTACCTCGAACTGGAAAAAGAAAAACGTTGGCCGAAGTCATATCAGGTGAATACGGTGGTTGTTCGATGGTATTTGTTGAGTTTTTGGTTGGAAATTCAATCACAATGATAGACTTGTGAGATGGTGCATTATAGTGGTACAAAATCAATAATTTTTGTCACAAATCTGGACTTTTCGACGAATTTACCTCCTCAAACGCTGCATAACGCTCAGGTTATACTCTTCATTCACCGTCTGACCTCCTGTTGAACTTTCAACATTACTTTTGATCGACTTTGTCGTGATTTTTTTACATTTCAAACTCATGTCTTATCACCAGTTACAATGCCTCTTATGAAAGTGGGATTGAAATTGACTCATTATAGCAGTCTTCAGCGGCCTATACGCGATTCAATTTTTTAAGAAAATTCAAGTCGTTTCATGCCGTAACAGTCGTTTAAAATGGTACGAATTGATTCATAAGACACGAAAAGTTCATTGCCTATCTTTCCCAATCTTGAATGACAATTTTTAATCACATTTCCTTCATTCAATCGATGTGAACTTCTGTTGAAGATGTTGATGGCCGACCAGAGCGAGGTAAATCTCCCACCAAATCTGTGGCGCTGTTGAATGCACTGTATCACTCATATGCACGTGTTTTTTATAGAGCCGATTCACCATAAGCCTTCTGCAAAATTTTCAGCTAGTCGGTACACGAAATTCTATTTGCAATACAAAATTTGTATATTTTTTTTATCCATTGTAAAAATCGCAAAACGCATTTTTCAAATAATCAATTACCGGTACTTTTTCGACAGAATGTATGCGAACTACAAGTTCGGAAAAACTCGGCAGTGGAAACGATCAGAAAGCTTTGATTTCGATATTTGTCCGACTATATTGGATTAAATGAATTAAGGTAGTTGCTTTGTTATTTATCAATTTCCTTATTATTTCATCCCATCAATCATATCTTAATTTCAGGCCTTTACCAGCAACGAGGTCGATAAAGATGTTATAACACCAGTACCATCAAAAAAGCTCGAAATTAAATATGCCAAAACGCAGCAGGAAGTAAATCTGGGAAACGAGTTGGCTCCGAAAAATGTGCGTGATGCCCCTGAAGTCACCTACGAATCTGATCCCAACGCATTTTACACCTTGTCGATGTCAGACCCAGATGCACCTAGCAGGAAGAAGCCAGAACGTAGAGAATGGCAGCATTGGCTTGTGGTTAATATTCCAGGATCGGACTTGTCAAAAGGAGAAGTTTTGAACGAATATGTTGGATCAGGACCACCAAAAGACACAGGACTTCACCGTTACGTTTTTGTTCTCTTCAAACAGCCCAGCAAAATCACCTTTAATGAACAAAAGCACTCTAAAACAGATGGAAATAGAGGCAACTTTTCCGTTAAGAAATTCGCTGAAAAATATAACTTGGGAGATGCTGTTGCCGGTAACTTTTTCCAAGCTCAGTATGACGATTCTGTTCCAGAATTACATAAGCAGTTCAAGAATTAATTTTTAACCATTTCATGCATTTCTCATATTAAATCAAGTTTCCTCACACTTGTTCAATGATCTAATTATTTCAGTATTATATATCACAATCTTATATTGGGAATAAAATTTACGTTATCAACTTTTTTACTATAACTATATTTGAACAGTTTTCAAACCAATCACGCCTGAAAAACAATCCCACCAAAAAATTTTCAATAATATACTTTTGAGGAAATCACAGCAGATAATAATAGTAATAAATTTATTGATAAATTAACGATACCAATCAATTACAATACATTATATCCTAATTATCATTATTTGATATAATGCAAGTTCGCTTGAACTAAAATTTTGTGTCGAACAAATATTATTTACTGACTAACGTACCCATACTAAATTAAAATTTAAAATTAAATGACCACAATTATAAATGAGATAAAAACACAAGGTTTAACTTTAATCTACACTTTATTTGAAAAAATTCGACGACGTTTCGCTGACACAGCAGCTTTATCAAGAATGAAAAATAGAATGAAGAGTATGGTATTATAAACAAATCGTAGAACAAGTTGGATGAATAACAGGAAAATCCACACCGAGCCATTGTACAGTTAGTATGAAAGGTAATAAAACTAATTAAACAAGTTAAGTAGGGTGAGTAATTCAAATCTACCTGTTCATTCAAAAGCTTGTCCGAATGTTTGAATCTATTTATTTCTAATGCTTCTAGGAGATCTAATTTTGAACTTTTGATTTTATATGTAATATGTCAAAGTTTTTATTGAATGAATGGTTTTCTTTTATTAGGTGGTTTGAATAATTTGAATCAGATTTATTTTTATCGAAGCTACGTTTATGTTCAGATGTTCTTATGCCAAAACTCCTATAGGTCCTACCGATATAAATTTTATCACAAGAACCGCAATTGAGTTTATAGATTCCTGATTTACTTGATTTTTCAACACGAGATTTATTATTTTTAATATGTTTACCTAAGTTATTAGAAGTTTTGAAAGCTATATTAAGATTTTGTTTGACGAGAAAGGATTTAATATTTGTACTTGCAGAACCGCAGAATGTTAAACTGTTGAATATTTTATAGTCTTTATGAATAGGATATACTTCATTTATTGCTTTCTGATAGAGTTTTTTACGAATGATTAGATCTATCATATCCGGATTATATGAATTATTAATGGCTATCTGTTTGATGATGTTTAACTCTTTATTATAATCTTCTACTGATAAAGGTAAATTGAGTAACCGATGTACCATGCTGTTTAAAGCTGCAACTTTGTGTTGAATTGGATGTAATGAGTAGTTATGTATAATTGTATCAGTATGTGTTGGTTTACGAAAGACCGAAAAAACATGATTATTATTTTGTTTAGTGATTTTTAAGTCCAAAAAATTTATGGAATCGTTCTGTTCAATTTCTATCGTGAATTTAATGTTCAAATGGATGGAATTAATGAAATTAACAAATAAGTCTAATTGACGAGTAGTTCCAATGAAACATACTAAGATGTCGTCAACATATCTATACCAATAAAGAAATTTGGAAATGAGTGGATGTGTATGAATTTTCTGTTCAATATTATTCATAAAATCTCTGCTAAAGTGGACTCAAAGGATTTCCCATGATCAAACCATTTTCGCTACTGTAATAGATGTTGTTGAAAGAAAAATAATTTTGTTCAATGCAAACGTCCAACAGATTCAATATTTCTGATTTGATTATGTGGTTAACATGATTCGAATTCAACATGTTTTTGATTCTTTTTGTTCGAACAAAATATTTTAAAGGCCATCAAACAAAAATCTCAACTAAATGAAGTTATTTTTACAAAAGCAGATAAGGGTAATACTGTTATTGCGTTAAATAAAAATGACTACCTAT
Source organism: Cryptolaemus montrouzieri (assembly GCA_013387265.2). NCBI lineage: Eukaryota > Metazoa > Arthropoda > Insecta > Coleoptera > Coccinellidae > Cryptolaemus > Cryptolaemus montrouzieri. Next base: position 7,645,548 of record JABFTP020000144.1, on the reverse strand, counting down.
TTAAAACTCTAAATTTCATTTCGTCCGAAACTATACAATTTTAAACAAAGATCCAACTATTAAATTCCAGAAAAATATTAAAATTGCAATAAATGACGCAAAATCTTTAATTAAAGCAATAGATAAATACAAATTAATTTTACCAAACCCTCAACCACCTCAACTGTATTCACTCATTAAATTGCATAAAGTAAATAACCCCGTTAGACCAGTCGTATCTTACGTTACAGCCCCAGCCGTGAAATTGTCGCACTACCTTATAGATATCATTAAAATTATTGTTCATTCAAATCAAAATTTTCTATAAAAAATTTTTCGAATTGATAAATAACATAAAAACGTTAACCTACCACCTAACGCAAAACTTATTTCGTTAGATGTTGAGAATTTATACCCAAGTGTTCCTCCAGGTGATGTCAAAATATTAATCGAAAACATGTTGAATTCGAATCATGTTAACCACATAATCAAATCAGAAATATTGAATCTGTTGGACGTTTGCATTGAACAAAATTATTTTTCTTTCAACAACATCTATTACAGTAGCGAAAATGGTTTGATCATGGAAATCCTTTGAGTCCACTTTTAGCAGAGATTTTATGAATAATATTGAACAGAAAATTCATACACATCCACTCATTTCCAAATTTCTTTATTGGTATAGATATGTTGACGACATCTTAGTATGTTTCATTGGAACTACTCGTCAATTAGACTTATTTGTTAATTTCATTAATTCCATCCATTTGAACATTAAATTCACGATAGAAATTGAACAGAACGATTCCATAAATTTTTGGACTTAAAATCACTAAACAAAATAATAATCATGTTTTTCGGTCTTTCGTAAACCAACACATACTGATACAATTATACATAACTACTCATTACATCAATTCAACACAAAGTTGCAGCTTTAAATAGCATGGTACATCGGTTACTCAATTTACCTTTATCAGTAGAAGATTATAATAAAGAGTTAAACATCATCAAACAGATAGCCATTAATAATTCATATAATCCGGATATGATAGATCTAATCATTCGTAAAAACTCTATCAGAAAGCAATAAATGAAGTATATCCTATTCATAAAGACTATAAAATATTCAACAGTTTAACATTCTGCGGTTCTGCAAGTACAAATATTAAATCCTTTCTCGTCAAACAAAATCTTAATATAGCTTTCAAAACTTCTAATAACTTAGGTAAACATATTAAAATAATAAATCTCGTGTTGAAAAATCAAGTAAATCAGGAATCTATAAACTCAATTGCGGTTCTTGTGATAAAATTTATATCGGTAGGACCTATAGGAGTTTTGGCATAAGAACATCTGAACATAAACGTAGCTTCGATAAAAATAAATCTGATTCAAATTATTCAAACCACCTAATAAAAGAAAACCATTCATTCAATAAAACTTTGACATATTACATATAAAATCAAAAAGTTCAAAATTAGATCTCCTAGAAGCATTAGAAATAAATAGATTCAAACATTCGGACAAGCTTTTGAATGAACAGGTAGATTTGAATTACTCACCCCTACTTAACTTGTTTAATTAGTTTTTATTACCTTTCATACTAACTGTACAATGGCTCGGTGTGGATTTTCCTGTTATTCATCCAACTTGTTCTACGATTTGTTTATAATACCATACTCTTCATTCTATTTTTCATTCTTGATAAAGCTGCTGTGTCAGCGAAACGTCGTCGAATTTTTTCAAATAAAGTGTAGATTAAAGTTAAACCTTGTGTTTTTATCTCATTTATATCATGGATCTACATCAAGTAACGGCCTCCACAATTCAAAAAGACCACAATTATTTTTATATATTTAAATCTGTCAAAGACTGCACTTACCAAAATTTTTTTTCATACCAACTAACAAATGAATGACTCTACAACAACAATTTAAGTATTTCGGTTTTGTATGAAGCTACGAACTTTCAACTTTTTTCATAAATATTGGCAGATCATGTACGTTATTTATATTATTCAGTTCAGATGTCAAAATGTGATGCAGTGAAACAGCAAAATTCATAAAACTACGAGCTGTTACCTCTTTGCTTACTCTATTGATTCTTATATTAGAAAGATGTTGATTCCAAGTAACATATCTATGATCAAACAATTTATAACATGTTCTATTCAGAAAAACGAATCTATAACCTCAACAGCATACAACTGTACTACCTCAAAAACTTTTGCCTCATCAAAAAGAGATTTTGTAGGAAATCTTCTAGGTTTCCTCATAATTATCTTAAGGATAGTTCTCTGTATTATTTCAACTTTTCTCAAATGAGTTTTATATGCTCTACCCTAAACTATTATACTGTACGACAATATGGACTGAGCCAGTGCAAAATACAACGTTCTGAGCGATTCCGGTGGTAAAACATCTTTAAGTTGCAGTATAAGCAACATGTTTTCCTCAATTTATCAGATATATAATTTATATGATGGTTCCATCTCAAATTTTCATCAACAATTATCCCTAAGTATTTAATTCGATTCACTTTTTCAATTTCAACACAGTTACAAGATGTTTCATTTCTACATAAAGCTGAATGAATCTGCAAACTATGATTGACTGGTTGAGTGGAATTATAAGTTGAAAAAGCCAGATGAACGGTTTTTTTCATATTCAGTGAAAGAAGGTTGCAATCCATCCATTCTTTATTTCGTTTATAGTTATGGGAGCTGCTGATTGTACTTCATGCCATGTCTAAGCTTTGTTCAAGATGTTCTTGATATGTAAAAATCGACCAGCATTTACTGCTGGAACCATCTATTGACAAACAGCGAGAACTTAGTTGCACACCTTATATTTAGACTTTCTTTCAAATAACTTGCCAGAATTTTTGTAGGATATTCCAATGGCTAGTCGGCAGAATAGGTGGTTTATGCACGATGGTGCCCCACCACATTTTAGTTTAGAAATTAGAGATCATTTAAATGCGATCTATTCCAATCGAAGGATAGGACGAGGTGGACCTATTGCATGACCACATAGGTCACCAGACCTGAATCCGTTAGGTTTTCATTTCTGGGGCCATCTGAAAAGCCAAGTTAATGATGTAGTCATGAGGAATAGAGGTATGCTGCTTGAGGGGATAATTAATTATTCTAATGAGATAAAAAACAATCTTCAAATTTATATTAAAATATGAAGATCTCTTATTTCGAAAGCTAAATCTTGCATAAGAGTTGATGGTTATCAATTTGAACAGATAATGTAAATAGTATCTATGTAGTGAGGTTTAAATAATTAAATTAAATAATATTTAAAATAAATGAAAACATTTTATTGAAAATATCGTTGCTCTTTTAGTCCGTTTTTTCCGTTACTGGTTCATTTTTGGGATCTAACAACTTTTAGAAAAATCTTAAAATATTAATATACAGGGCGCTTCAACGAAAACTAAACAGAGGCTATATCTACCAAGATATTCATTTCTGATCGAAACGCAAAAACAGGTCAATTTTTGTTTCAAGGGGGACATCTTTTGGGGTACAATACTTGCCTGAAATATCAACCCCCTAAGCGGGGGTTGCAATCCTTAAACATTTTGAACAGGAAAGATGGGTCGAGTGATGACTCAAAAGAAAGGTGGTATCTTTGTCTACACTGCCTTGAACGAATTTCCATTTTTAATTGAAAACTGTAAAAGATACAGAGTGAGCAACTGAAAGATAGGGAAGACTATTTCCTTGAGACTATTCAAGTTTCAGTGAGGTAAAATGGAAAAGATCCATGCTGATCAATGGCAGTCATCATCAAATACCCTCCTCATCTTGAATTTCAACCCCTAGAGCAGGGGTGACCACCCTTGAAAATTTGGAAGAGGGTTGATGGGTCGAGTGATACATCGAAAGAAAGGTATTATCTTTGTCTGCATCCCCGTGAACGAATTTTCATTTTTGATTGAAAACTGTAAAAGATACAGAGTGAGCTACTGAAAAATAGAGGAGACTATTTATGGCCCTGAGCTATTCCAGTTTTTCGCACTGATACTCCAATAGTCTTGGGGCGATAGTCTTCTCTATTTTTCAGTGGCTCACTCTGTATCTTCTACAGTTTTCAATCAAAAATTAAAATTCTTTCCCAGGAATGCAGACAAAGATAATACCTACCATCTACCCTCTTCCAAATTTTCAAGGGTTGTCACCCCTGCTCCAGGGGTTGAAATTCGAGATGAGGATGGTACTTGATGATGACTGCCATTGATCAGCATGGATTTGTTCCATTTTACCTCACTGAAACTTGAATAGTCTCAGGGAAATAGTCTTCCCTATCTTTTAGTTGCTCACCCTGTATCTTTTACAGTTTTCAATTAAAAATGGAAATTCGCTGAAGACATTGTAGACAAAGATACCACCTACCTTTTGAGTCATCACTCGACCCATCTTCCCTATTCAAAATGATCAAGGATTGCAACCTCCGCTTAGGGGGTTGATAATTCAGGCAAGTTTGTACCCCAAAAGATGTCCCCCTTGAAACAAAAATTGACCTGTTTTTGCGTTTTGATCAGAAATGAATATCTTGGTAGATATAGCCTCTGTTTAGTTTTCGTTGAAGCACCCTGATTTGTAAAACAAATATCCCCTTAAAACTTAGAGGGTAAAAAGTGTTAGGGTAGTTCACCCAGAGCGCATATGGGGCGAAATTAAAAAACCGAAAACAACATCTTATAAAATAGTGTTTTTTTGATTGAATTTCAGAAAATTCTGTTGAAAGACACATATTTTATCGTAAAAAAAGAATTTGTTGTTTCAAACCAAAAAATAACCAAAGAACTGATATTTATAGTTGCTAAAAATTCATTTTGCCGCTCGTTTATGATAAGTGATTGATATATTTTCTTATACTGAAGTTAACATATAATGATGAGTAATAAATTGTTAAATAATAGTAACGTCTACGAGCCGAGTTTGTTCGAATATGGAGATAAACTGATTACAAAAAAAGGTCATAAACAGTGTCACAGAAACAACTGCCACTGTCAGTTTAAGGTGAACTGAATATCATCTTTGCAAAACAAAAACAGCCTAGATAGGCACGTATATCAAGCAATGGTAGATAATTTTTAATCATTTTGGAGTTGAAAGATTTTTTCGTACTATATCCAATGTAGCAAGTTTTTTAAACGAGAATAATATAAAAAATACTTCAGACATCAAAAATTCTTGGAATGAAATACACTAGGCCAAGAAATTAACGTAAAAATTCGAAAATCTATACAGATATGTTGAAGAATTTTTTTTAATAACAGAATAAAAACATTCTCATTCTCACTGATAGAAATTGACATAAAACTAATAATGGAAAATGTGCTTTCGGAAAATCATGTCTCCAAACACCTGTTAATACCGGATATGCACATTACTGCATAACATCTATTCAAAATCAATAACTTTGTAGCCTAATACCAATCAACACTGATTTAAACTACATTCTGTCGAAAAACTACTAGGAATTGTTTTAAAAAATCTGTTTGAAATTATTGTCAAAAGATTTTTGTTGTTGCTTAGTTGGCACCACTATTTTCTATACTGACGCGGAGTTTGAACGCGATCTGTCAAAATTATAAATGCAGGAAATGAATTTCAAATAACATGGGGGCACTAATCGATTTGTAGGCATCTAAAAGTTCATAAACTAACTGTTGATAGTTTGCATCCATATTGTTGCCCAAAAATCTTCTTACAACACTAACAAATGAGTTCAATTCTCTGAGTTCCAGACTGGTTAGTTTAAAATTAACGTCGTTCAATAATTTCTGAATTGTGTTCCTTCCTTCTTTCAAGTATTTGAACCCATCGGAATATTTTTTCATGGTTTTCACAAACTTTTTCATCAGCCCAAGTTTAATGTGAAGAGGAGACAGAAGGACATTTTTGGGGTCTAAAAGAGGTCTAAACTTAACATTTTGAGATTCTGGTTGAAATCCATTTTTTTCTAGCCAAATTATTGTTAGATAGTGTTGATTTACAGCACGACTGTCCTATGCAAAGAAAGCAGCAATATTTTGTTAATCCTCCCTAAAGTTCCACTAAAATTCCTATAACTTTCAAGTCCCCACATATTTGCCATTTATACTTGTACTTTGTTTTATCTGAAACACTGCGCACATTTTCATAACTTTCTTCCATCGTCACTGAATGGGCAACTGGTGTAGAGGGTTGTCGTATAATACATCATTACAAAGTTCTTGTTTTACTCTGTGCGTTCGTCAGTCTTCGCGTTTCAAAATTGCGAGTGTGCAATTGAGAATCTCTAAGATGTGATTCTAATTCTTTTTAACTTTAACACTAACCTTTTTTTCAGGCATTCACCGATGACAATCTTGACATCATCAAACCCTTACCTACAAAAGAATTGGAAGTTTTCTATCAAAGAACCAAACAGATTGTTAATCTTGGAAATGAATTGACTCCAATAAATGTACGTGATCCTCCTGAAGTTACCTACGAATCTGATCCTAAAGCTTATTACACACTTTCAATGTCAGACCCGGATATCCCTAACCGAAATGCACCAGAACGAACAGAATGGCCGCATTGGCTTGTAGTTAATATTCCAGGATCTGACATGTCTAAGGGTGAAGTTTTGGACGAGTATGTTGGTGCTGGACCACCACAAGACTCGGGACTTCATCGTTATGTTTTTCTGCTTTTTAAGCAACCTGATAAGATTGCATTCGATGAAGTAAAGCACTCTATCACAGATGGCAACAGATTTCCATTTTCCATTCAAAAGTTCGCAGAGAAATATAATTTTGAAGATGCCGTAGCTGGAAACTTCTTCCGAGCTCAATATGATGATTCTGTTCCAGAGTTGTATAAACAATTTAAGATATAAATTTGCAATGAGGATTGAAATGCATATTATATACTCAAATTCATTCAATCTAGTCTTAAAACACAAATTTTGTATTTTCTTTGTGAACTTCTTTCTATTTTCAACTCTGTAAATATAAAAACGATTTTAACGAAATCACTTGAAGTTTTAATTTCAACAATAGTCTCAGACTACTGAATTACACCCTCTATTCCAAAAGTAACTGAACTGTTTTGAAAAAACATTACTACTAGTGCCATCTGTTGTAATATTGTACCAGTCGATAACATTGACAACTGTTAAAAAGTTAATGATATTGTCTTATTTGTTAGTGTGTTTAGTACATCGGTCTTAAAATGAGTTTCAGATAAATATTTTAGCGAAGCGCACCAAATGCTACAAGCTGCACATGGTAATGTTGGTTTATCCCGTACGCAAGTGTACGAGTGGTTCAAGCGATGAAAAAACCCTGAATAATGACGAAAGATCAAGTTCAAAACTGGATTATCGGAAGAAAATATCGAAAAAGTGCATGAATCAATCAAAAATAAAAAAAAACATCGGTGAAATTTATTGAAATGGAATTAGGCATTCCTCAAACTGCTGCATTTTGACCGAAGTATTGGGCCTTACGAAGGTTGATTCGAGTACCACACAAACTCACCGACGACCAAAAATTTACTCGAATAGAGCATAGCGACGACATCATCAAAAGTACTCGGAAGGACTCAAACTTCTTTAAAACGATTGTGACTGGTGACATGACCTAGTATTTTCAATATGAGCCCGTAAATGGAACAACCCATTCCCCGGTCTATGAAAGACGATGCAAAATACATCGCCTTTTTGTAAATTGCAATACCTGAATTATCTTATTATCTTCTCCACATTAATTACACCTGAGATCGAATGAGATCGGTCAAATGAAAAGCCATGTGATCTAGTACCTGCCTTGAAGTTCTTTTTATAAAATAGGACCCCTTTCTTCTTGTTGTGTTGTGTAACCTTTTCAAGTTCTTTTATGTGAAGTTTGATGTGATTTGACCAATTCTTCGTCGCTTAAACCATAGGTAAGGATTTTAGAAAATCAAAAAACAGATTCGGTAACAATGTCTATTTGATCTTTGCAACATTAGTATTAAGTTCTTATCCTTGCATTCTTTGGCGACTTTGAATGAATTTAATGAAATATCAGATTATTCAGATACAGGCCCAAATTGCCCTCACCCATATTTTGTTAAAATGCCCCATTTAATAGTGGTTCTTTTCTTACAAATGCTGGAGAAATATGACTCGGTTATAAATGCAATTTTTTTTTCAATTTTAACAGATAATGGTAAGGAAGTATCTATGGAGTATCACGCGAGCTTCGTGGGCAGCTGAAGCTCTCGAGAAAGCTGTGGCAAACATTAACAATAAAGAAATCGGTATAAGCAAAGACAGTAGAAGTTTTGGTATCCCTTCAAGAGACATTTACCTTCAGGTGCTGGAGAAGGTCCTTTAGGAAAAGCTCCGGACTTGGGTTTTGAACACGAAAAGAGGATGCTGCGACACTGCTAGGTTTTCCCCAGATAACAGTGACGTTAAATCAATGGCTTATTCATTTAAAGAAAAGTTAGACATAAAGCCTAGTTTTTCGAAAAAAAATTCATAGTGGAGGCAACGATTGGTTTAATGTTTTCATCAGCAGAAATAAACAATTAGCGTTGCGAAAATCTGAAGGTTTATCTTTAGCTCCAAGGAATGAACCGTAAAGATGTAGATGATTTTCTTGATTTCTAAAAGAAAATCTAGAAGAAAACGAATTAATTGATAAAGCTGGTAAAATTTTAAAGTTGATGAAACTGGTATACAAGTGAACAATAAACTTGGAAAAGTTCTTACTACAAAGGGTGATAAAGAAGTTTATACTCTAACAAGCTCAAAAAAAGGTGAAAATGTAAGTGTAATAGCTTGCTGTAGTGCAGAGGGATATTTTATGCCACCCGTTCTTATCTTTACAGGTAAGAACCGAAAATCAGAGTTCCTACATGGCTTACCACCCGGTTCTGATGTGTATATGAATCAAAAATCATCCTACATTAGTAGTGAATTCTTTTACTGGTGGTTTAATGAACACTTTTTGCCCAAAGAGTCACTGGAAAAAAATTACTAATATAAGATGGGCTTGGATCGAATAGAAATGAAAAAAATGGCTGCTGCTAATGATGTTATTCTTCTGTGCTTTCAGCTCATACCACACATGCTCTACAGCTGCTCACCAGAGCGTTTCCTAAACCATTTAAATCATTTTTAATAAAGAATCTAAATTATGGTTGACCAGTCACAAATAAAGGAAAATTACCCGAGTTACATTTCTCATCTATTGGGAATGCATGGTGCAAAGTGTCAACTATATCCAATGGAGTTTTACCTATGCATGTGCATATTTCCATATAATCGTTTATGTTTACCAAGAAACGATACCAAATGCAGCTCATCTGAAGAGTTATAAGAAGATGCCATTCTTGAAGAACTTTCTATTCCTCCAGACGTTGTTACATTGCCTAACAATTCCATCTTAAGATTCGACAATGACAATTATGATCTGGATACAGCAGAGTTATCTGTTCAGGATGAAACACCATCAAAATTGTTAAAAGAAGTTCATCCAATACCAGCAATACCTCTATACAATTCCACAGGAAACAAAACACAACCACTTTTACATCTCCAGAATTTATGTCCAAAAAACTGAATCTTACAAAAAGGAAAAAAGATGAAATAACGAAAAAAGAAAACAAACAAGAACAAGAAGGCAATAAAAGCGAGACTAACTTAATCACAACAAAGAAAAGGCTTAGAAAAAATAAGAAACTGTCTTCTTTATCGGAATCGCAGGAAGAACCGCAACTGCCTGCAGGAGAAGTATTTGAAGAGGCTTACAGATCTGCAGAGTGAAGAGTAACACCAAACCAAAAGTCGCGATGATTGTAAAATGTGTTCCAATTGTCTCAAGTGGCTGCATGAAAGTTGTACAAAGTACGAGCCACTGTGTAACAAATGTGGTCGCCGAAAGATACTCTTTACGGCTCCAAAAAAATAATATTTTTAATAATATGTATTCTTATTTTTCACTCTGTTTTGAGAGAAGAAGTGTATAAATTTAAAATTATCTCTGATGATCAGCATGGGTTTAGAGCCGGACATTCGACACAAACTGGTATCCAAGTGAACAATAAACTTGGCAAAGTTCTTGCTACAAAGGGTGATAAAGAAGTTTATACTCTAACAAGCTCAGAAAAAGGTGAAAATGTAAGTGTAATAGCTTGCTGTAGTGCAGAGGGATATTTTATGCCACCCGTTCTTATCTTTACAGGTAAGAACCGAAAACCAGAGTTCCTACAGGGCTTACCACCCGGCTCTGATGTATATACGAATCAAAAATCATCCTACATTAGTAGTGAATTCTTTTACTGGTGGTTTAATGAACACTTTTTGCCCAAAGAGTCACTGGAACAAAATTACTAATATTAGATGGGCATGGATCGGATAGAAATTCAAAAAATGGCTGCTGCTAATGATGTAATTCTTCTGTGCTTTCCTGGTCATACCACCCATGCTCTACAGCTGCTCACTAGAGCGTTTCTCAAACCATTTAAATCATTTTTTAATAAAGAATCTAAATTATGGATGACCAGTCACAAATAAAGGAAAATTACCCGAGTTACATTTCACATCTATTGGGAATGCATGGTGCAAAGTGGCAACTATATCCAACGGAGTTTCACCTATGCAAGTGCATATTTCCATATAATCCTTTGTTTACCAAGAAACGATACCAAATGCAGCTCATCTGAAGAGTTATAAGAAGATGCCATTTTTGAAGAACTTTCTATTCCTCCAGACGTTACATTGCCTAACAATTCCATCCTAAGATTCAACAATGACAATCATGATCTGGATACAGAAGAGTTATCTGTTCAGGATGAAACACCATCAAAATTGTTAAAAGAAGTTCATCCAATACCAGCAATACCTGTATACAATTCCACAGGAAACGAAATACAACAATTTTTACATCTCCAGAATTTATGTCCAAAAAACTGAATCTTACAAAAAGGAAAAAAGATGAAATAACGAAAAAAGAAAACAAACAAGAACAAGAAGGCATAAAAAGCGAGACTAACTTAATCACAACAAAGAAAAGGCTTAGAAAAAATAAGAAACTGTCTTCTTCATCGGAATCGCAGGAAGAACCGCAACTGTCTACAGGAGAAGTATTTGAAGAGGCTTACAGATCTACAGAGTGAAGAGTAACACCAAACCAAAAGTTGCGATGATTGTAAAATGTGTTCCAATTGTCTCAAGTGGCTGCATGAAAGTTGTACAAAGTACGAGACAAATGTGGTCGCCGAAAGATACTCTTTGTAAAAATATTTTTATTAATATGTATTCTTATTTTTCTCTGTTCTGAGAGAAGAAGTGTATAAATTTAAAATTATCTCTGATGATCAGCATGAGTTTAGAGCCGGACATTCGACACAAACAGCTGCCTTCGGTTTTGTTGATGATGGTCTCCATCGGGGATTTTTTCGACTTGTCTAGAGCGTTCGACTGCCTGATACTTAAGTTTATTGAGAGCAAGGTATATAATGTTGGTTTTAGAGGTGTGTTCCTTGAGTGGATCCGCATTTTTATCAATGAACGTGCTCTCTTTGTTAAGGTCCGGGAGGCTTGGTCTGCAAGATTTGGAGTTGAGTTGGGGGTTCCTCAGGGCTCCGTTCTGGGTCAGCTACTGTTTTTCCTTTTCATTAATGATCTGCCAAACAATATAAATGCAGATAAAGTCACCTTGTTTGCTGATTATACGTCTGTGGTGATCACTGCGGGGAGCGCTGAAGATCTCTGCTACATGTAGAGATACTTTGGTTGCCTTCAACACTTAGTGCCAGGGAAACTTGCTGATACTAAATATGACTAAAACTGAGTCTGTCTACTTTAGATTGAGGAATACCGAGAGAAGTCCCTTTGTGTTTGGTGGTGGTGGGATAATGTTGAGGTCCAGCAACGGTGTATAATTTCTCGGGGTGTACTTGGACGATGGCTTGAGATGGGGAGATCATGTTGATCATGTATGTGAAAAAGTGAATAAATTATACTATGCTCTCAGCAGAATAAAAAACTCCCTGTCTTTGCAATCTGTCATAAATCTTTATTATAGTCTCGAATACAGTCATCTTAATTATAATGTGCTTCTTTGGGGAAATTCTGTTGACTGTTCTAGAGCACTTGTTTCTCAAAAGATAATCATTAGGATGATCTTTGGTCTTAACCCTCGTGAGTCGTGTAGACCTGCTTTCGTTTCTAACTCTTTTCTGTATCTACATCTACAGAATTCTCTTACATGTAAAAGATAACGAGCAACAGTTTGCAAGACTCTCAAGATTTCATGATCGCGAGACGCAGGGTGCAAACATCTTATGCATACCTGCTCATAGGACTAGTAAGTATGAATCTTCCTCCTCGTACCAGAGTGTTCTATTGTTCAACCATCTCCCACTCTCTGTAAGGCGGTTAACGAGATCTACATTTGCAGGATCTATCAAGGCGAATCCCCAACGTAATTTGGTGGCGGAGAGTACTTACATGATTCAGACTTCCTGTGATGATTGTGAGTTGTCCTTTTGCTCTGTTTATTACATTTTATTAGTGTGACCATGAACTGTGATACAAAATTGTTTGTGTAAGATTGTTTAATTGTATTGTTCCATTTACGTTCTGTATTGCTATTATTTGACTTGTTGTATATCCTTTTTTTGTGGAATTAATGGATTAGGTATTGTTGTTGTTGTTGTTGTTCCAAATTGTTAGTGTAAGATCTATTGATTGTATTTGCGTTGCTTATAACTATAATTTTATTAAGATGACTTGTCCTATACATAATTTCTCTGTCCCAAAGTACAAGTAAATTGTTATTAATTATCGTGGACTTATGCACTATCTCAGCTGTTAGCTGGATATAATTTACCTTTCCAGATTCAGCTATCAAAGGAATAGGCTCGATTACAATATACTTGACATAAATTTCCTAACTATCCTACATGTATTAAAAATTACAGCTTTTTGCATTTCTATGTAGGTATTCTTATGCAATTCTAATTTCTTAAGGCTATCATACAAAGTTTTGGGTATTAACCCAGTCGAGGATACGATGGCAGGAACAATATCTATTTTATCGAGGTGCCACATCTGCTTGATCTCAATAGCAAAGTCTGTGTATTTGGACTTTTTCTCCTGGAACTTGTTCAGCACGTTGTTATTATTCGGTATGGCGACATCCACCAGTATTGCTGTTCTGGCTCTCTCATCATACACCACTATGTCCGGCCTATTATTCTGTCAGTGATAACAGGCCTATCGTAGTATAATCTCATAGAGTCATTTTCCAATACGGGCTCCGGTTGATACTTGTAGTATGGCTGGGAGACATTCAGAAGTCCGTAATTGTGTGCAAGTTTCTGGTGGATAATGTTACATACTTGATTATGCCTGTGAAGATAGTCCGTATTGGCCAGTTGTTCGCATCCGGACGTAATATACTGTAAAGTTTCCGAACTTTTTTTGTAGTTGTTTGTAGCGATGACATAGTCTTGAATGGCCATAAGGAATCCTTCTGTTTCCGCGAATAGTTCTCCTTTCATCAACCATTTGTTGGAAGCTTCTTTGTCGATGTGTGGTTGATTAATATCATGGTGATGTCGTCCATGCAATTCCTTTCTTGACCATTGCTCTTGTTCTTCAGTATCTGATAGGAACGATCGATTGAGCAGGTCATCACTGGTAGCAAGATTTAGAGGTGTACATCCCTTATCAGCCAACGATACTACTCTGTGGAGGTCAGAAGTGCGAGCTTTTGCAGAGATGAATTCTCTGAGATTTTTGATCTATTTGGTATGTAAGTTGACAACATCCATCAATCCGCGTCCTCCTTCTTTCTGCTTTAAAGTTGTTCTTATCACATACGATTTCGGATGGTGATTATTGTACTTTGTCAGGATCGTTCGGGTTTTCTTTTGAATATCATCCAGTTCTGTCTTAGTCCATCTGATTATTCCAAATGAGTAAAGAAACACTGGAAAGTTAATTGCTTTGACTGGATTCCCTGAGTTCAACATTGACTTCAGCACAGTCTTCAGACACTAACTGTACTCTGAACGAGTCTTCTCCTTTGACTGTTTTTGGTCTAGCAATCTGGCTTGTTGGTATCCCAGATATTTGTACGTTTCGCCATCTTTCATACACTGTATAATATCACCATTTGGGAGTTGTGTTTTACCATTTATGACTTTCCCTCTTTGTATGTTCAGGGTTTTACAATTTTCAATCCCGAATTTCATATGAACATCTGCCAAAAACTTACTGACAACTCTCAGCAGATCATTCAATTGCTTTTTGTTCGAAGCATATAATTTGATGTCATCCATATATAGCAGGTGGGAGATTGTGTGATAGTTTCTATCTGCTTTTGTCCTAAATCCGTATCCTGTTCTATTGAGCATTGAAGACAATGGGTTCAAAGCCAAACAGAACCATAGTGGACTCAAAGAGTCTCCTTGAAAAATTCCACGACGTATGGGTATCTCGTCAGTTTTAATTGACTTATTGTTCATGTTGACCTGCAGGGACGTGTGCCATTATGTCATTGTTGTCTTCAAGAATTCATCCAGGACTGGATGACTGTAGCAACAACAGTAGCTTTAACTACTGTTGCGATTTCTTCCCCGTTATTTCTTCGAAGTCCATATGATTGATATCAAGACGTTAAGTGCATTTGATGAATCTTTGGAGCCTCTTTGCTTTCGCTTGTTATTGTTGGTGGCAGTTTTGTTATTTCAAAGTGTCCATATACATATAGATATGTTTCCTTTGTGATCAGGGTGTATTGTTTTCGTACCAATTTTCTATGAATTTTGCGTATATGGGATTTCAAGCGCCTTGTGGGCAATTTTTCTTGTTTCACAGGAATTCTTTGAGGCGACCGATCTCAGCTCTAATATTGTCAATATCCTTCTCCAGTCGTTTTCGCCATGGTGGTTTATTATTATTATTATTATTACTCTAGTTTATCTTCCGGGGCCTTTTATACCGTCCTGTGTGGGAAAACGCCCTTCTCTCAAATTTTTAAAATAAATATTTCGTCGAAAATATTAGTTTTCGTAAACTATACATGCTATTATTTCTTTCTTCATTAAAGATGTAAACTTATTGCCAAATATGGAAAATGTGAATTCCTTGTATATTTTTTTTGAAAAACAAAATAGTATTTTACCGTTTGACTCTACCTGGTATTAAAGCGCCTAATCAAAGAAATAGTGAGTGGTAGGCAGATTGCTTTTTTATTTTAACTGGACTTTAATCCAAATAACCTTATGGAATTTTTCCGAAAGTATTAATGTGAATGATTCATACAATATACTTAATGACCTTGAAAAATGAGTATTTACAGGCACAGTCAAAATACGTTGAAAATTGTTTTTTTCAGAAAATTAATCTCGAAGGAGTGCACAAACAAGATAAAGTTGTGATTTTGTTTACTCTAAAACTTTCAGATCCGCTTTTTTATGATTAGAGCTGAACCTAGTTCCGTAAATAAGTGTTTGAATTTACGGTACAAGAAATTCTTAAATGATAACACCAACTGATAGTAGACGAGAGAATAAACCAAAAATATTGTGTGATCACGAAATATGTTTGTGTTAATGATAAAAGAATTCTGACATTGGTGATTTTGAAAAAAGTAATGAAATTCCACATATAAAGCTCATTTTCAATTATAAAATCCATGGTGGCTATTGAAAAAACAGGGTTGCCACCAATAACTTTTATAAATTTTTTAGGTGTGTATTGTAAAGCCTAACTGATGGTTTCGATGTGAGAAATGGTGGAAATTTCGAATACTCACGTACCAAAATGACTAACACATATTCGAGAGTAGACGGAATGAAATAAATAAAATCAATTCAGTGCAACAAGGGGTGCAAAGAGCCAAGTCTTGTGGAGAAGAATGAATTGAAATAGCCAAAGGAGGAATTAGCTGGAAACCCCAGCTATAATCCATAATGAAGATGATGATGATCAGCTGTCCTTATGACCTCTTCTGAAATGCAATTTTTCCGATGTGCGTGATTCAATAACTGCCATAGAGGCATGGAAAGATTCCTGTATGGACAATATTCCTCTTAGAAGGAATAAATGCCGCATAACTCTCAGGTAATATTCTTTATTTACAGTCTGACCTCCTAGCAAGAATTCCAAGTGCATAACACCGCAATAATCTAAGAAAACAGTCAACATTACCTTGACTTTTGATCGAATTTGACGTGGTTTTTCGCAATTGACTCGTTCTAGCATGTCTTCAGCAACTTTTACAAGATTCAACTTTTGAAAAAATTCATGAGACATAGACACTTCATCGCCTATCTCGCTCAAACTTAAATGACGATTTTCAATTACCATTTTCTGCACTTTATCAACGTCGACTTCAGTTGAAGATGTTGACGAAGCAAATCTTCCACCACACCTCGGCCGTTGTTGAATGCACTGTTATTCATATTCATACACACACGTACATTCATATGTACGTGTGTGTTTTTGATAAAGGCGATGTACCGTAAGTCTTCTGTAACATTTTCAGCATTTCGGCACACGAAATTCCATTTGCTATACTAGTTTGAGATGAATTCTTTGTTCCATACATTTATCCATCGTAAAAGTCGCAAAACACACTTGGGAAAGGTGACAAAATCGAGCACTGTAAACAACATAATTGGCAGATAGTGTTCAAACTCCGCGTCAGCATAGAAAATCGTTTGACAATCGTTTCAAGCAGATTTTTTAAATGAAAATTCCGGTACTTTTTGACAGAATGTAGTTTGTTTTTCAGTTCGTAGTTTCCCTGTTTGGTTTTTAGAAAAATCAACTTCTGTATTGCAACGTTTCGGCACTGTCCCTTCTGCCATTATCGGGCGATTTGAACTGACACACTAGAAGCTAGCGAGTGCCAGATACCTGACACTAAAAGATCACAAATGCGTTAGATATCACACTAAATTGTTTATGCTCTGACTTGTCTATTTATACGCGTTCTCAGGTTGTATGACGTTCGAGTTGTGGCTCCGCCCTTTTGTGGCGTGTTTTCGTTGCAGTAGGAAGAGGGTGTGTTCGTCTGTGGCATATCGGTGAAATGGTTTTGCGTTCTAATCTGTTTTTCCTGTTCGAGAATCATTTTCCAGGGAAGAGCTAAGTTGGGTGTGTCACCTCGTTTATTAAAATTGTTTGTTTTCTGTATTTCTATTGCCTCTCTAAATAATTGATAAATCGCTAAAATACTAGCTACATTTCTGACGGCATTTTGATGTTCTTCTATTCTGACGGATATACGGCGATTTGTGTGTCCAATATAATCTTTGTCGCATCATTTGCATAGAATGCTGTAAACGGCCTGTTGTTTTAGTGCCCCCTGGGAGGGGGGCGTGGAGAAAGTAAAGGGGGGTGTGACACTCAAATGAAATAAATAAAAAATTACAGAAATAATTTCCCTAAATCTTTGAAACAAAGTCTTTCTAAGTTTTCATAATTGGTTTTGTTTAAATAAAGTTGTAAACTTCATCAAAGAAGGCAACAGTTTTTGAAACTACAAAGCACACAAGACTTCAAGGTTCTCAAAACCGTTCCCCTCGACGGCAATGGCCGTGTCTACCGATACCTCCGTTTGGCATTGGTGTGAGTGCGAGTGTCCCCGCACCCCTTCCACCCCCAGCCTAACCACCACTGCATCTTCAGTCCAATGTCAATAACCTTGCAGTTTGTTCAGAGTTGTAACTAGTTCGTTCTGGCACAGTGCTTTCCATGGAATATCAGTCAGCATGTTTGCTGTATTGTGGGTGTTCAATAATCGTCGCGACGTTTGAATTGGAGTAATTGTTTTATGTTGTCTGAGTTCTGTGTGAAGCTGAATCAGAGAAGATGAACACGGCAAAGAAACGCAAGTATATTAACGATTATATTCAATATGGATTTGTTTCCTTGCTTAAAGATATTGTTGATCACCCTCAGTGCGTTATTTGTTATGAAGTATTAAGCAATGACGCGATGAGGCCTAATCGTCTTCTGGGACATTTGTCAACCAAACATGTATCTGCTTCTCAGTCATCTCTACAAGTGCTTGAAGCTTCCTATGAATTATCTCTTCTTATTGAGTCACACTATTGGTGAAACGCTTGTTGAACCGTGCCTTTTAAAAGCAGCCGATAGAACTGATAGTAGGCAAAAGCTACCACTTTCAGACAACACCGTCAAACGCCGAATTGATGATATGGCCGAGGACATCAAAAACCAGGTGGTTGATACAATAAAAAATCCCCGTTTTTTGCTATCCAGCTTGACGAGAGTACAGACGTAGCACAATGTTCTCATTTGATGGTATATGTTCGTTATAAAATGAAAGAATGAAGGATGAACTGATGTTTTCTACTGAGCTGGTAACCACTACTACAGCTGTAGATGTGATGAAAGCAGTATCAGACTTTTTCGAGAAACACGAACTTTCTTGGCAAAAACTTATTGGTGTATGCACAGATGGTGCTCCTTCAATGCTCGGTTCTCGCTCAGGCTTTGTGCAGTTGGTCAACCAGAAGAATGGTGACGGGGTTGGGATTCATTGTTTTATTCACCGCCAAGCCTTGTCAGCAAAAACACTTCCAAACTAACTCAATGCTTAGGAAGTGACCACAAAACGCTGCTATTTCATACAGAAGTACGATGGCTATCAAAAGGCAATATGTTGGGGAGACTATTTGAGCTCCGTGATGAAGTGATTACGTTTTTGGCACTGCAGAAACAAAACGAGATTAGTACAGAGTTAAAAAAACCCAGTAACCAAGTGATTTTGGCCTATTATTATTGAATTGAAAATGTATCTGTGTTACAATGTTGAAATACTTGTTTTAATTTTCATCATACGTACAAAGGGGGGCGTGGGGGGTCTTCAAATAGCCAGAGGGGGAGTGGTACAAAAAGTTTGGGAACCCCTGTTTTAGTGGAATGGTATCCTTTGAATTTCCCAGTATTTTTGATATTGTTTTATGCAGACGAAATATGGTTCTGATGTTGTTTCTTCTGAGTAGTTTGCCAATTCTGTCTGTGGTGCCTTAAACATATGGGAGATAAGCTGTACCGTTATATTCAACTTTTTCTTGCTTGGAAGTCTTTGTCATCAATTTCATGATCGTGTAATGGCTGTAGCCATCATCATTCAATATTTGAGTTAGGTGTTTCAACTCTTCATCTTTTTTGTTATCATATGTGTTATGAACGTGTTCAAAACTGAATTTAAATGTGCAGGATGGTGGTATGGCTTTGAATTTAGGTATCTATTTGTGTGTGTTGGTTTGCGACATACTGTGTAGTCTGAGGTTATTATCTTGTTTTTTTCATCCGTAACATATCTAGCATAGGTAAGCTGTTATTAACTTCTAGTTCCATTGTGAATTTTAAATTATGGCAAATGGAGTTCAGATAGAAAATTGTTTAGTTCTAATTCACTATGGGGCCATATAATAAATGTATCATCTACGTATCGGAACCATACTTTAGTTTTTTTATGTGCTTTGTCTAAGGCTTTAGTTTCAAAGTTATTCATGAAGAGGTTGGAAAAATATCTTCTTCATCAATTTTCATGTTTTTAAGTTTTGATTCTCCGAGCCACAACTCGAACGACATACAACCTGAGACCCCGTCATAGACAAGTCAGGGGCACTGACTTGGCACCAGAGAAAAGATCCATTAACAAGGCCGAGTTACCGACAAAAACATTCAACACCCCCTCACGACCCCTCACCTATCTATCTAGTCACCCATAATACATATAGATGACACTAATTTAATCCCGCAAGTGTCAAACTCTGTCAATCAAACTTCAATCGTCGATAAATGAATTGTCAAATTTCTGTCAATGTCAATGTTTTCAGTTTCCACTAACATCTCAAAATGTTATCACACTAACATCAAAGATGTTAGTGTATGCCTGGTTGTAAACCACATAGAAATGAGGAGCGTCGGTCCTTCGACGGCCGCTTCTGTCTGATACGTGAGTGTCGCATGGCGGTATGTTATCGAATTAGTGTGACCACTTAACGTTTTCCTGTTTTATCTGCTCTTTGGTTTCACCGTTTCGCTGGAGGTTGGTGAGGTAGCCTCTGTTTCGGTTCGTTGGGGGGCGCAGTGATATTTACATTATTGCGTTCGCTCCAACGAATTGAGATGAGTAGGTAACGCATAGCCTTGTGTTGCGAATGGGTAGACAATGCTGACGAGATCAAACGAGACCGAAACTGCAGTCCATTGTTCCTATTCGTGACATCTGACCGTGCTGTACCACTTTCCTGTGGCCCCGGTTAACGGTGATTATGAAGAGTAGATCGGAAAACTAGCTCCTTCAAGGGAAGATATTTAACATTCTACGGAAGGTTGAATATTACCCTTGAAAAATAATTTTCTTCGATGTGTTTTCAGTTTCTCGCTAAACCCTTTTATTTCCCCCCAAAATCATTTTCTTCTTAGGTGTTTATGTTGCTGGTGTCTTCGAATCAAATTTAGTAATTCTCTTGAAAATTTATGGTAAGTAAATTAAATTTGTGAAGTTTTAGCTGATACTTTGTGCTGCTTGAGCTTTGAATGATTCTACGGTACCTAAATTGGATTATATCCAATTCTTATCGGTTTTCTTTTTAATTTTGAGTTTCACCCCTTTGGCGTTCTGCCGGAAAGGACTATATATATTAGAAAATTTATTTTGTATTATTAGAGAGCATGGTGTAGGGAACACAAACCCTACTTGCCACAAATTTATGCTGCTTTAAAAACTTCTGTCATAAATGGCTTAACATCGCCCATAATTAATAGAAATTGTAAAAGAGATGATTGTGAGAATTTGAATGATTTGTCTTTTTTTGCAGACTAACTCACAGAACGTACTCACTCATTCTGATGATTCAGAACTTTCTGTTCATGAAGAATATAATGAGATCTTTGGAAATCTACCAACAACAAACTATAACTGACAATTACGCTACCTATAATGTGGCAACTTTTTATTACATTCAAGGAATTTTGTCATAATTAGTTTAAGTTAACTTATCCTTCAGTAAAAGTTTCTCAATTCTTAGAAGACATTCACAATGAACTTTACTTCTTCCTGAATAGTCAGAGGCATCAGAAATCTTGCTTTGAGATTCAAAGTTATTTACAAATCTCATTTTCCTCAATTCGATTTTTGTCTGTTACATTCGGTGAAAGATGAAATTTTTGAAAGGGATTTTCTAATGTTTGAATTCATTAAGGATAAAACATAGGAAACTATGACTTCTGGGACTGAAAACAAATCCAAAAGGCTCAGAAATAAGTATGGCATCAATCTTTAATGGTTCATTTATAGGTGTTTATTATGACTTTGAAGAGCGGGTTATCTACACTCTACTATGTACCTGTTATTTATTTACTATCGATCTTATACAATCGGTGGACTACAAGTTGATTTGTCTGGGCCTCTACACCCTTTTATAATTTACAAACATGTTTTCTAGTCTGTGATATTATTTATTTTCCTCTTTTATATTTTTGATTCACATGTGTTGAGAAATTATTTTACTTGGAAATGTTTTGCTACATTTTATGTATATATGGTTTAAGAGATTTTTATTTTGAAATAAAATAAATTATTTTCTCAATTTTTATTTGCAATAAATCAACTGGCTTTTGAGAACCAAACACAAAGACGACGGACTCAAAACTTGAAAAATAAATTGATTACACACTATGTCCGCGAAAACATTAACATTAATATACCCGAGGCATAAAAAGTCGTAAGAACATCTGCTGCCTTGATAAAATTACTGAAATTCATTTATAATCACATTTATAAGTTGGTTCGATAATTTATTGGAGTAGTGTAATAAGATGATAACAATCTTCGAAAAGAACCTAATTTTTGATTAATTATCTTATTCTCCCAGAAATAATGCTAATCATTGACATGTAATTAGATTATCTTATCTTCATTTTCAAGTCATAACTTGTAAGAAGAAGGGTCAAAGTAAATATATGCATTAAGGAAACAGACGGCCTACTTGGATTGGTCTGAATGATAAAACTGATATGATTTGTTTTCTTCGCTTTATGATAAAATTATGCGCATTTACGCTATTTTGAGTCATTCATGCTTCATCATTGAAAGTTCAAAATGATAAGAATGTCCGCTTTTGTCTAAAAGTTTTTGTGATTACTAGGTAAATCCAAACTTATGTTGTAATTCATAGTGTGTAGATTATTTCAAGGTTTATTTTGATGATACTTAAAGTTGGGTAGCAAAATTTATCAGAGGTCATTTTAGATTGAAATTTCAAAAATTCCCTATCTCTTTCACAAGTAACTATTATGTGGATGAATATGTAGTATATATGGAATTCTCGCTTATTACTTGGTGAAACATAATGAATAAATGAGTAATCAAAACACTTGACGAAAATTTCACTATAATATTAGGTGCGCAACAAAGTTCTTGCTATGTTTTTTATGAAAATACAACTTTATTGTGAAAAATGTTCACAAATGAATCATGCAAAATATTGCCCATTGCTAGCTACAACTTTTTCCCATCTTTCTGGCAGAACTCGAATAATATCTAGGGAATATGGTGGGTGGGGTAGGAGATTTGAGCGTTTCCAAGTAGGTTAGGTTAGAGCGTTGTCATACTGTAGAATTACATTTTCGTGTCTCTGCTGGTATAGTGGCCGTTTTTCGCGCATTGATTTACTCATTCGCATCAATTGAGTTCGATACCGTTCCCCAGTGATGGTTTCGTTCGGTTTCAACAGCTCATAATAAAAACACCGACTTGGTCCCACCAAATACACAGCATAACTTTCGCTGTGTGAAAATTCGGCCGAAGCTATGACGTAGAAGCACGCCCGGACAGTACCCAAGATTTTTTTCCTTTGGATTGCTGTAATGAATCCATTTTTCATCACCTGTTACGATGCGATGAAGAAAACCCTTTCTTTTTGGCTGCTGGAGCAGTTGTTCATAGGCGAAAAAACGACGCTCAACGTCTCTTGGCTTCAAATCATAAGGAACCCAAGTTCCTTGCTTTTGAATCATGCATGCAATCGCTTGGAAATCGCCTGGCGGGTAACTCCTAAGGCTAAAGCAAATTCTTCTTGCATTTGGCACGGATCCTCATCGAGCAAGGCCTCCAATTCAGCGTCTTCGAAGATTTATGGCCTTCACGAGGACGGTCGTCAACATTGAAATCACCGTTTTTGAAGCGACGGAACCAATCCTGAGACGTTGTTTCACTCAGAACAGCATCTCCGTAAAATTTCTGGAGCTCTCTATGAGCTTCAGCCGCCGTTTTCTTCGAATGAAAGAAGAAAATCAACAATTCCTGCAAATGACGATTATTTGGCACAAAATCAAACATATTCTCACAACTAAAAGTAAACGCAAAAACAAAATATATGACCAGATGTCTAAGCTTTGTTCAAGACGTTCTTCTTCTTCCTTAAATAGGACGATGTCCTGTTTTTCTGTTACAGCCCCTGCTGCGAACCGGAGCTCCAGTACTCATGCCATCGCTTTTTCGGCCTTCCTATGGGTCTTCTAGTGTTGGGTTTTTGTGTTTTTGCCCACTTCGCCATACGTTCGGGGCCCATTCTGTCTACGTGATGTCTAAGCTTTGTTCAAGACACATAGCTCCCTTAGCGTATCCTCATTCCTTATTCTATCTCTGCGTGTAATACCTCTTATAGCTCTAAGTGTTCTCATCTCTGTTGTCTTCATTAGTTGTTTTGTTTTTGTTGTCTCAGCTCTTGTCTCAACCGCATATGTCATCACGGGTCTCACACAGGTTTTATAGATTAGGACTTTGCTTTCTGTGCTTATGTACTTATTCCGCCAGATTACATCTCTCAGGAAGCCAGATATTCTCGATGCTTTCATTGCCTGCTGTTTTGCTTCTTGTAATAGTTGCCTATCGCTCGATACTTCTACTCCTAGGTATTTAAAGTGTGAAACTTGCTCTATTATATGGTCGTTCACTACTAGTTTGCATCTAATTGGATCTTTCGCTATTACCATCGATTGGGTTTTCTGTGTTGATATTACCATGTTATATTTTTCTGCTGGTACTTTGAACTTTTGTAGTAGGCGTTGTAGGTCGTCCTCATTCTCGGCTATTAGTAAAGCATCATCTGCGTAGCACAGTATTCTCATAGTTTTGTTACCCATCCTATAGCCTTGGTTCATTTGGTTAACACCTGCTATTATTTCATCCATGATTAAATTAAATAGACATGGGCTGAGGCTGTCACCTTGTCTAATGCCTGCGTTAATTTTGATCTCGCTTGTAAGTCCCTGTGTAGATTTTACTTTCGTCTTGTTAGAGTTATTTAGTTCTTTGATTATGTTTATGTATTTATTGCTTAAGTTTTTATTTCTAAGGATAGTGATCACATCGTTCATTCGAATTCTGTCGAATGCCTTTTCCAAATCTATAAAACATATAAACATCGGTTTGTCAAACTCTATGGACTTCTCCACCAGTTGCCGCAATATAAAAATTGCATCCGTTGTTGATCTATTTGGTCGGAATCCCTGTTGTTCTTCAGACACACCTACTTTGTCATATATCTTTTGCGATAGAATTTTAGTGAGTAGTTTCGATGCAGAGTTAAGGAGTGTGATGCCTCTATAATTTGCTGGGTTTGTCTTCACGCCTTTTTTGTATATGGGTATTGTTATGCTCTCTCTCCATTCTTCTGGTATCTCCTTGTTGTTTTCAATTTTTTGGAATAGTTTTGTTATTTCTTTTGTTATTTCTGCTCCCCCATATTTAATTAGTTCGTTATTTATGTTGTCCGGGCCGGGTGATTTTCTATTTTTTAATTTACGGATTACTTGTTGTACTTCTTCTAGGCTGATAATGTCATTTTCTGTTTCTTCGTAGAGTGTGTTTTGTTGTTCGATTTCTCGTTCCTCATTGTTACCGTTATCATTATCTCCCAGGTATAAGTTCTGGAAATATTTCACCCACTCTTCTGGTTTTATTACATTGATCTGCAGTTCTTCGGTGATTGGTTTTTTCCTGTTTCTCAACATGTTCCATACCTTTTTCTGTGCTCCTCGTAAGTCGTGTTCCATGTCATTTGTAAATCTTTCCCAATATATTTTTTCAATTCTTTAATTTTGTTCGTTGTTCTATTTCTTTCTGTTTCATATCTTTGGTACTCTTCTGGTGTTCTGTGATTGACATATCTGATATATGCGTTCTTCTTTTCTTTTGCTAAATCTTTGATTTCCTGTGTGAACCATGTTTTATCTTTTCTATGACTGTTTATATTGATTCTTCTTTCCCCAATGGCTTCTTTTGCGCTGTTAATTATATTGTTTTTCACTTTATTCCATGCGGCGTTTATGTTGTCTGTGTCTACTATAGGGTTAAGGTTGATCTTTTCCTCGAGTCGTGTTTGGTATAGATTCTTAGTACTTTCGTTTTGTAAAGATTCAATGTTGAATTTAGTAATGTAGTTAGGCGGTTTTTTTCTCTATTTTATATGACAGGCGGTACTTGCAGATAACCATTCCGTGCTGTGTTCCAACATTCGCTGATGTCAGTGTCCGTACGTCAAGCATTTCTCGTGGGTGAATTTCCGTGTTCTTGATATGTAAAAATCGACCAGTACTTACTGCTGGAGCCATCTATTGACAAACAGCAAGAACTTAGTTGCGTACCTAATAACAGTGGCTCAAGACCGCATAGTTGCTTCGCCAGCTTGGAGAGAGCATGTAGACAGCTATCTGGACAACTTTTGAATACCACAGGAGTTACAGATTCAGTTAAAACAATTTGAAAAATGCTCAAATACGTAAATATTGCGTCTAGGCTTCCTATAAGTCGTGCTCCTTTTATTCCAGATCACAAACGCGCAAACACCATTAATTTATTAACAATAATCTATTTTCATGGCTCCATAAGTTATCATGTTTTCGTCGGCAACAATGTCGAAGATCCCATAATGTGATTAATGATCTGGAAAATCATGGAATTAACTATTTAGCCCTCCTCCAAGATCCAATCGAACATGCTTCAGAGAAGCCTGAATGAACATGAACCGAGTTCAGACCAGCACTTACTTCTGTAGCCATCTATTGACAAACAGCGAGAACCTAGTTGCGCACCTAATTTATTAAAATACTAGAAACCTAAATATAAAGGCATTTACAACAAAAGATAGACTGAAGTATGTTTGTTCATTACAAATTGAATACGAGCGGACGTGATTTCCATCATCTCTTAAATTTCCATCTTCCTTTTATTACCTGAATGTGAGTTCTCTTGAAATCTATGAAATTATTTTTATGCATAGATTGATCAGAAAAATTCGCATTCCTTCACCAGATCTTGCAATTCTTTGGGGTCATCTGGTTGAACCCGAGTATGAATCGAAGACGTGAGGTAGTTATATGTACCCGAGTATTGATAGTTTGGAATGTCGATTATTTGATTGTTTCAATTAGAATCTTATTTTCTTTATTAGACGCGCCATTTTCCACCTACCTCTGCTTTTGTTATCCTCAAAACATGAATGCTCTGAGATAATTCGGCAAAATGTAATTGGTGCGATAATTTCATAGAGTGGTATTTATCTAATTATTTAACATTCACGTCCACATTATTTCGATCAATACTAAACCGAACATTTCACCGAGGCAACGAGGTATTCGACAGTAATCTGACAGTTCAATACGTCGTAATAACATCAACAACTAAACTGAAAGTTTCTGCCATGCAGAAGAATGATGTGGTTCCAGATGTTATTGATAAACAGCCTGAAAAACCTTTGAAAGTAAAATACGGTTCGATTCAATGCACGGAAGGCGACATTTTGAAACCAACGCAAGTTAAAAACGAGCCAGAATTAGACTGGGAAGCAGACGAAAATGGATTGTACACAGTATGTATGACAGATCCAGATGCTCCGAGCCGAAAGGAACCCAAATTTCGTGAATGGCATCATTGGTTAGTAGTTAATATACCAGGAAAAAATATAAGAGCAGGGGAAACGTTGTCAGAATATATAGGAGCTGGACCACCCAAAGGTACAGGATTACATCGTTACGTATTATTGGTGTATAAACAACCAGGAGTAATCAAGTGTGATGAGAAGAAACTCCACAATAAGTCTGGTGCTGGTAGAGGGAAATTTTCCATCAAAACTTTCGCGAAAAAATATAATTTGGGCAGTCCTTTGGCAGGTAACGTTTTTTTGGCAGAATGGGATGAATACGTTCCTAAACTTCAAAAACAGTTGTCTGGATAATTTCAGTTGAAAATATTTCATTTCAAAAACAATGTTATTTGCTTTAAATGTTAATTAAATATGAATATATTATGCAGTTCAATATATTTTTTTGAAAATGCTTTATTAAATATATATACCTATTACAAATCATATTTCATTTATACTATCAGTACTAAGTACTGATAATTACAGTTTACATTATTTTTACATCGAAGGATTACTAATATCTAACTAAATACCCATTCAAATTCAAACGAAAACCCAAATTCCCACCCAGACCTAAAATAAATCAAAACGACACTTCAAAATTACATTTCCAAATAAACCCTAAAATTCTTTAAAAATATTGAAAATTTTTCTTCTTTCTTTAAATTTTCTGGCAATCTTTTAAATGCTTATGAAGCTTGAAATACTGGATCAAACAAGCTCTTGGACGTTCTTACATTCTCAAGGTATATGCTTCATTGTGCTCTGGTGTGATATTGATGTATATCCCAGGCAAATGTAATTTTTGTGTTACATTTTTGTTTTTTATACAGCCTTTTGTGCATTAGTTTACACTGCTCGAGTTCCATAAGTTTATTCAATTTGCTAACTTTTAATTCTCTATATAAGTCGTTTGAGGGCGTGAGGCGATCATAGTTAAATAAGATTCTCAAAATTTTGTTCTGTAATGTTTGCATATTTTTGAAAGTTGATTTGTTACACATTCCCCAAATCGGAATAAGGTCTCTGAAATAAGACACAAAATAGGATTGATATACGTCCATTTTTGATTTTTTTGAAAGATAAATTTTATTCGTAGTTATGGCACTCAACATTGGCACAATTTTGGAATACATAGATGTAGTGTGGACTTTCCAATTTAAGTTCTCATACAAAATTCGGCCAAGATATTTTATTGTACTAACTTTCTCAATTTCAATGTCATTTTGCGTTATTACTGGAGGATCCATTTCTTTATTTTTTGCTTGAAAAACATGTATTTGATCTTGTTTATATTAATTCTTAACTTATTTTGGTTCAGCCAAGCTACATAGGTTTTAATGTCAGAGTTCATTATTAATTCGAGTTCCTCAGTAGTATTACCACTGTAATCGTCGGCAAAGTTATAATATTTAGCTCTAAGTCCAGCGAGTTTAAGGCTAAGAACATACAATAAATACAAAAGAGGTCCGAGCACAGAACCTTGTGGTACGGCATATTCATTTGTTTCCGAGTTACTAACATTGTCCAATATTTTTTAATAATTTTTCAATGTCAACAACATCAAAGGCTTTCCGTAAATCTCTGAATATAACGACTACAATTCTTTTATTAT
The DNA here is from genome assembly GCA_013387265.2 of Cryptolaemus montrouzieri. Classification (NCBI taxonomy): domain Eukaryota; kingdom Metazoa; phylum Arthropoda; class Insecta; order Coleoptera; family Coccinellidae; genus Cryptolaemus; species Cryptolaemus montrouzieri. Next base: position 7,616,983 of record JABFTP020000144.1, on the reverse strand, counting down.
CAAGCTCTTTGCTTATTTTATTGATGAAATCAGCTACTATACTATAAGCGTATTGTTACCTTTAATAAAACCGTATTGAAATCTATCAAGGCTAATATATTTATCTATAAATACTATCATTCTTTTTCAAGAATTTTCTCGATTATTTTGGAGAAACAGCTTATTACAGTAATTGGTCTAAAATTACCCATATGGTCTTTTCTAGCGGATTTGTAGATTGGACTAATATTGCTTACAGTTATCTGATCATTCTCCTTTAATTCTGATAAAACACCTTCAATGTCTTGATCATCAGTAGACTTCATATATAAACTAACATCATTGTGAATTTCGGCAAAATTATTGTCACCATTAGTAGTTTGATATTGCGTTGTTTTTTCTGAGACGACTTCTTTTCCAATCGTGCTAAATTATTTATTCAATTCATCGACGATAGTGTTTTGGTAATCCATAGAATTATTGTGTATTGTAAGGTTTTTATATTAGTGGCTTGCTTTTTCCTACAGTTATGCTATTAATATATCTCCATTGCCGTTTTACATCTTTTCCAGTCTCATTTCATATTTCTCTAAAATGTTTATTTTTTGTGTCTTAATCTTATTATTTATTTTATTTTTAATCTTTTCAAATTCAGTTCCTAGTGCTTCATGTTGCCTAGTACCCTGCTTCATTGTTTTGTAGAGTTTGTCACGCTCCCTAATTAAACTAAGTAATTCACTCGTAATCCAGTCATCATTCCTATAAAATTTTAAGTATATTCTCTCTTGCATTGCTTTATGAGTTCTATTAAGTGTTGAAAAGATTCTATATTACTATTGGATGATTTAATACTAAATAACTTGGTAAATTTATTATGGTTTACAAATATAATTTCCGATAGTGGATTTTCTTCTATTTGGAGTTTGTAATCCAAACTTTTTCTCTATTTATTAATAAATGATCTATCAAACTTATAGAAGTTGTCTTACGTGTGGAGTTATTTATTATCGTGGACTTATGCACTATCTCAGCTGTTAGCTGGATATAATTTACCTTTCCCAGATTTAGCAATCAAAGGGAATAGGCTCGATTACAATATACTTGACATAAATTTCCTAACTATCCTACATGTATTAAGAATTACAGCTTTTTGCATTTCTATATAGGTATTCTTATGCAATTCTAATTTCTTAAGGCTATCATGCAAAGTTTTGGGTATTAAACCAGTCCAGGATACGATGGCAGGAACAATATCTATTTTATCGAGGTGCCACATCTGCTTGATCTCAATAGCAAGGTCTGTGTATTTGGACTTTTTCTCCTGGAACTTGTTCAGCAGGTTGTTATTATTCGGTATGGCAACATACGTGTGGAGTTATTATTATTATTATTATTGAAGTAATTTAAGGCTGAGGACAAGTCCTATAAAAGCCTAATAACAAAAAAATTATTTCTATGGTATTGCAAGCACAGCTTAGCCATAATTAAATATGCACACATATATAATAACTAAATCCACTTATGTCAAAAACGAAATCTAATTAAACAAAAGGAAGTCCAATTTATTTTTGAATTCATCAACCGAATTTGAGAAGCATTTAGATCGCCTTTAATAACAAAACTGTTTAAGAGTACTGTTTTTTATAATTATAATTATAAATACTTGTGTTATATTTTCCTCTAATAAATTAATATTAAAGTCTCCAACAATCATGTGATTTTTTTGGTAGCGACCCAAAATGGGGAGGGGGGGCACTTTGATACACAAAAATTCAATCTCTTTTTTGAGGACCATAAACCATTATATTTAAATATTTGTTTTGATGTGTGCATTGGCTGATATGTCAGCTTATATTTTGGCTACGCAAAAACCGCAAAAACTGGCAACGTATAGAGATAAACTCATTTTAAGAAAAAACCATTTTTGTATCATTCTGCCCCACCAGTGGGGCACTTTGATACACGGGGGTGGGGCAGTTTGATACGTATTTTAGATCCATATGAAATGCAAATTTAAACTGACTAATAACCTAATATAAACTGTATTTTACTTAAAATTAAGAAATAAAACAATTTTATTGATTGAGATCGCAAAATACTTTTTATTCAGAGTGCACATTAGCCATAATCAGTCTCTTAAGTTACTTAAGGAATAAAATCACAAAAAACAATATTGTCATCATACAACAAAACTAAATTCTCTGTTATTTTCTTAATTATATAATCAGTTATATACTTACTAAGTAATCAGACTTTAACATTGAATATTGTTAATGAAAATATAATATTAAAACCTTCTATCGTAATTAACAATGTTTTTCTTAAAAAATTAAACAAACATCAAAAATTTAACAAAAATAATCATAAAACTCTCATATTAAAATTACAAAACAATCTACTGGACATTATATCGAGTTAAACCTACCGAAAATGAATAAAGCGACGATGTTCGAGATGTGCCTTTGGAGAAAGTTGGTTTTGGTAATTGCAAAACTACATCTCTAACATCCACACTTGCTTTGTCTTCCACAATTGGAAATATAAACTTAGAAGACCCTGCTTTTTTTCTGAGATATAATACTTCATATTCTGTCACACTATACTTAAATACAACTTTGGCTATGTAGTGAATCACAGTTTTCTTCTTCTCAAATTTAATTAGCAGAAAATCTCCAATATTTATGTGTTCAGGATTAACTGGTTCTTCATTAATTACCTCTTCTTCCGATTCCGACGGCATTTCAATGTCTTCACTATCACTCGTCATCACGACTTCATCTTGACTAGAATCGGAATCTATTTCTGAAGGCAAAGAAGTCACTCTCTTTTTCTTTTTTGGCTCAGTTAATCCCAACAGATTTTTCGCTGTTTTCAATTCTTTTGCATGCTGTTTTGCTTTTTGTAATTCTCTTTTCCTGTTCTTTTCATTACGTAAGCTTTCTAATCTATTTTTTCTGGTGTTTCAGTGTATATTCTTGATCGTCCTTTTCTCTTCCTTTTCTTTTTAAGACACTGTCAGTAATCGCCTTTTTTGGATAAGGTCTAACTACTTCAGGAGTAAGAATAGCCTTTGATGAAGAAACATGTAAAGGATCGTCAGCATCAGACACTGAAACTGGGTCGGCATCCAAAGTAGGAGTTTTATTTTGTTCTCTATCAACAACCTCATTATTTTGACTTGCTTCTGAGTCTACAAAATGTAAATCTTGTGTGTTGTGAGTGTTCTCATCTGTCAAATCGTGATAACCTGTGCTGAAAATGTCTATCGGTGCAAAGTCGTCGTCGCCAAATACCAGTTTATTAATTGGTCATATTCCAGGTTTGGAAAAACCACCTATGATATTCTTTGGTGTAAATGATTCCAAATATGCTAATTTGGACAGTTCAGCAATGTTGTATATGGTCAAAGTTTTTCCAACATTTTGAATGTGCCAGTCGTTGAAAGCTATCTTCAATTTGCCTTTGAAGGGTCCGAACACACTGACATCAAGCGGTTGCAATTTGTGCGACGTGTGTGGGGGAAGACTCAAATGAACAATACCGTTGTCACGACAGTAGTTAACAGCTTCTATTGAAATGTGAGATTCGTGGTTATCACAAATGATTAGGATTGGGTTATCCTTATTGCTCGAAGTAAGGCGTTGAATGTGTTTCAAAACTCTTATAAACAATTCTGAAGTCATCCAGCCGCTTCTGTTTGCCAACCCTAGACTTCCATCAGGAGCACCATTTAGGAAGTGATCTTTATAGTGAACTCTTGGAAAGACATATACTGGAGGAAGGGAAGAACCAGTTGCAGTAATAATACCACAGAAAGTAACTAACTCTCCGCGTTCTGCAGAAACTATTTGTCCCACTTGTCTTTGTTTTCTTCCAGCAATAACTTTAGGAGTAGAAAGGACTGTGCTTATGCCTGTTTCGTCTAAGTTTATTATTCGATCAGGTGTAAAATTGTATTGTCTCATTATGCGTTCGTAATTATCATGAAATTGAGCTACAGCAGATTTATTGAAGGCAAAGCTTCTTGCTGCGCTTGTGTTTTCTGGTTTTCGTAGACTCAATTCTGGATTTCTCTTCCTGAAGCCAGCTGCCCAATCTTTTCCACCGCATTTGTTTTCTTTCCAGGATTTTGGATAATTACACCCTGAGGATTCTGCGTACTCGTATGCCAAAGTCAAAAGCTGTTTCAATGAAAGGCCGTAGTGCATTTTACTGCAATTCAATAAATATTGAGTCAATGCCTTTTCTTGTTCGGTTGAAAAAACTTGTGCAACGGTATACTTGGAACCATATATGTTTGATGAAGTAGCTGTAGCAGTGTGTGGTGATAAAGCTGCAGTAGTAGTGTGTGCTGAAGATGATGCTATTTGTGCCATCTCCATAGATGGTGCTATTTGTGATGAAGATGGACCTGCTTGTGATAAAGAAGATTCTGCTTGTAATGAAGAGGATGCTTCAATTGTAGATAATGGTCTGGTAGCTTCAAATGATTTTCGGGCCTTTTCGATGCGATATTGTAGGGTTGCAGTTTTGATGCCATATTTGTCGGCTGCTTTGCGTATAGATAAAGTTTTGACAATACTTCACGTATTGCATCTTCAATGCTTTCTTCATTGATATTTTTTCTATCAGTTTTGGGTTTGTAAGTGCGCACCATTTTCTGAAAAAAGAAAAAAACAATAAAATAAACTATTATTTTTGACGGGGCACTATAATACACTAGAGGGCAGATTGATACGTATCATTGTACCCCGCACATTACCGTATCAAAGTGCCCCAAAGGACTTTTCCACAAACAATTAATTTTATCAAATATATAATAATCTTGCAATCAAAAACATTTTAAAATACAATAATAACTATATTTACTTACCTTTAGTATCAAATAATAACAAAACAACTAAGAGTGTCCTCCTGAGACACAATTACATTTCACGTATTTTTTTGTAGGCAGCCGCGCACGCCACTTCCAACACGTTAGTGACCGTTGAGGCCCAACGGCAAACTGGCGGCGAGCGACGTCACAACTGTCATTCTTGTGAATGTCCTTGAGCATTCTAGTGATGTGCCGGACTGTGTAGCGTTTATCGGTTTTGAGATATAGATACTGTACCAATGTGCCCCGTGAATCAATGTGCCCCCCCTCCCCCTAGTCTAAGTTATTGAGTAACTGTGTATGGCTGTAAGATGGGGGCCTATAAATTACACTAACCTTGAAATTTTCATCTCCTATTTGGACACATAACAAATTGAACAGATCCCCACGTTCTGACCTTTCTACTTCCCTATATTCCATAAATTTTCTTACATATATCGATATTTCTCCTCCCCTCTTCTCGCGACACAAGTGAACTGCGTTATACCAATTCATAAAGGCCAATTTCAATCTCTGACAGCGATGTTTCTGTTAGCACTAGAATATCACATTTACTTTCTCTAACCAAACACTTCACTTCATCCAGTTTATTTATAACACTACAAATATTCATATAAATCACACTTAGTTTTTTGGTACAATCTTTTGCAAGTTCTGTTCCTTTTCTATTAGAATTATTTTATACCTATTGAATATATTCAAATAAAGTTGATTAAAAATATTCTGGAATATTATTGTCATTTAAATGAATATATAATTCGAGAAATCGAATAATATTAATATCGTTATAAAAGACCTTGAATTTTTTGAATTGTGGAGGCCGTTACTTGATGTAGATCCATGATATAAATGAGATAAAAACAAAAGGTTTAACTTTGATCTACACTTTATTTGAAAAATTCGATTCGACGTTTCGCTGACACAGCAGCTTTATCAAGAATGAAAAATAGAATGAAGAGTATGGTATTATAAACAAATCGTAGTACAAGTTGGATGAATAACAGGAAAATCCACACCGAGCCATTGTACAGTTAGTATGAAAGGTAATAAAACTAATTGAACAAGTTAAGTAGAGGTGAGTAATTCAAATCTACCTGTTCATTCAAAAGCTTGTCCGAATGTTTGTATCTATTTATTTCTAATGCTTCTAGGAGATCTAATTTTGAACTTTTTGATTTTATATGTAATATGTCAAAGTTTTTATTGAATGAATGGTTTTTTTTTATTAGGTGGTTTGAATAATTTGAATCAGATTTATTTTTATCGAAGCTACGTTTATGTTCAGATGTTCTTATGCCAAAACTCCTATAGGTCCTACCGATATAAATTTTATCACAAGAACCGCAATTGAGTTTTGGTTCCTGATTTACTTGATTTTTCAACACGAAATTTATTATTATTTTTTTTATATTTTTTTTATTTTTTTTTTTTTTTTATTTTTTTTTTTTTTTTTTTCATTTCAATTTCATTTTTTATTCAATTGCGGTTCTTGTGATAAAATTTATATCGGTAGGACCTATAGGAGTTTTGGCATAAGAACATCTGAACATAAACGTAGCTTCGATAAAAATAAATCTGATTCAAATTATTCAAACCACCTAATAAAAGAAAACCATTCATTCAATAAAACTTTGAGCATTAGAAATAAATAGATACAAACATTCGGACAAGCTTTTGAATGAACAGGTAGATTTGAATTACTTTCAGTTTCTCCCTACTTAACTTGTTCAATTAGTTTTATTACCTTTCATACTAACTGTACAATGGCTCGGTGTGGATTTTCCTGTTATTCATCCAACTTGTTCTACGATTTGTTTATAATACCATACTCTTCATTCTATTTTTCATTCTTGATAAAGCTGCTGTGTCAGCGAAACGTCGTCGAATTTTTTCAAATAAAGTGTAGATCAAAGTTAAACCTTGTGTTTTTATCTCATTTAGACCTTGAATTTTTCAGATTCCAAGTTTGTCGAAATATTGGTTGCGCGCGTACAACATTATTTCTTTTTTCCCCAAAATTTCCATGTTCAGCTGATGAATTACCACCTAAAGTAGGTCTCTGTACATTCGTAACACGCTGTATATTTTGGCAGCTCATTTAGCAACACTTATTCATGAAATAGATTATTAAATACGTCATAGTTCAATCGAGATTCTATGGATTTATTGTTGTTCAATGTCAGGACGATCGTAACGTTTATTCAAAAAATTGAAGTAACAAACTATGTCTCAAGAAATTTTCTATTGCCCACCTAACGAACCAAATCTGATCAAATTTCTGAATAAAATAAACGCCGTACTACGAATGGATAGATCAAACCTTATTCCTGAGGTCCTCGACAAAGAACCACTTAATATCCTCAAAGTGAAATTTCAAGGTCATTTGCTTACACCAGGACAAGTGTTGATGCCCACAAAAGTCAAAAATATGCCTGAATTAGAATGGATAGATGACGAAACTGCTTTATATACAATTTGTATGATAGATCCCGATGCACCAAGTAGAAAGGATCATAGGTTCAGAGAATTTCTTCACTGGCTTGTGGTAAATGCTACCATGAACAAAGTGAAAGCAGGAACGACAATTGCGGAATATGTTGGGGCAGCACCTCCAAAAGGTACAGGGCTACATCGATATGTCATTTTAGTTTACAAGCAGAAAGGCAAACTCAAATGCGATGAGTCTAAAATAACTTGTCACGATGCTTTTGGAAGAGCCAAATTTTCAAACAAAGCTTTTGCAAGGAAGTATAATTTGGGACCCTTGGTAGCCGGGAACATTTTTCTGTCAGAATGGGATGACTACGTTCAGAAATTGTATAGAAGATTTCAATACTGTAAGTATCGTTGAAATATATGAAGCATTACTGTAGCAATAAAAAAATTGGGCAATATCTTCATTCACTTCCATCCTTCATGAGAAGAAAAAGAACTACATCCGATATGAAGGCAGAGTCAGCTTTCTGATGAATTCCATAGGTTGAACCACAAATTCCAAAAACGGGAACGCAAAAAAGAACCATTTTCTTCGGAAAACGATCCATGTCTTTTTCATATTTCATTATTAATAGCACTGCACAACAGCAATTCTGATGGTTAGGTTATGGCACATGATAGAGTGATCAACATTTCACTGAAAGGAGAAGTAGTCACTTTTGTGGCTGACAGGGGCTGCCCACAGGGAGGAGTACTATCCCCTCTGTTGTGGTCTCTGCTAGTTGATGACCTTCTGGCAATAATTGGCGCACTGGATGTTTATGTACAAGTATACGATGTTGATATAGTCATTCTGGCTGTCGGAGATGATAGCGATGTTTCCGGAAGACTATACGAGGCTATGTCTGCAATTCAAGGGTGGTATGAGGGAGAGAAACTTAGCATAAACCCCTACATAACCCTTATGGTACCGTTTACCAGGAAGAGGATATTTGTTTCCTCCCCGACCCTGGGCGGGGTGTTTATTCCGGTTGTGGAAGAAGCGAAATATCTGGGGATTACCCTGGATAGCAAACTCACGTGGAATTCGCACCTGGAAAGCACAATACACAAGGCTAGACATTCCCTATGGGCATGTCAAAAGACCTGTGGAAAAAAGTGGGGTCTTACCCCAAAGCAACTCCAGTTGCATTGCTTAGTGGGAATGCAGTCTTAAGAAGCAATGGAAACTTATGCTCTCTAAATTACAAGAGAACAGCCTGCATGATGATTACTGGAGCCTTTCGCTCTACACCCACTGCAGCCATGGTACTGATATTGGGCCTTGCCCCTATTCATCTTGAGTGGCTAGAATGGCTCTTTACAGATTCCATCATCTTTCCCGTAATGAAGCGGGTGACTTCGGCTTTGTGCCTGGCGCCCTACAGTCTGAAATTGAGGACAATTAAGTGCTGAGTATGTGGTCGGACAAAGCAATACCTAAAACCAACATGAAGAGGCCATTCCAGATCATCATTCCCGATAGACAGGAATGGATCAGCTCCAAGGACCATCTACTTGAGGGTCCCTGTTGGTACACGGATGGCTCAAAAACTGCGAAAGGTGTTGGAGCTGGTGTCTACGGTCGAGGTATAGCCAAGGAACAGTCATCAGTCTTAGTGGGCATGCGACTGTCTTTCAAGCAGAAATATTCGCCATTGACCACTGTGCTAACCTCTTAGGGGCTCAACGAATACGTCAATTAGAATCCTCACCGATAGCCAAGCTGCATTGAAAGCATTGGCACTTATGGTGCAGGAATGTCGCACTACCCTTGCCAAACTAGGAGAGCGGAGCAGGATCCGTCTAATGTGGGTTCTTGGCCATACTGGGCATTGAGGGAAATGAGAAGGCGGACTCATTGGCCGCTCGAGGAAGTAACCCTGGAGTTCATATGACCGGAGCCTAATCTCGGAATTCCCCTGGAAACTGCAAGGATGGAAAACAACCGATGGCTGGACTTGAGAGTACGTGAGCATTGGATGAGCCTCCCAGGTCTAAGACACGCTCGACGTGCCATCAGTGGACCTTCCACTACAGAAGCCAAGGCCTAGCTTAAAATCTCTAGGTTGGAACTGACAGTTTTAACTGCCATATTAACGGGGCACTGTCGCCTCAGGAAACACCTAAATAAATTAGGATTGGTTGAGGATCTTTCATGTAGGCTATGTGAAGAGGATCTATCAATGGAACATGTTATGTGCGAGCGCCCAGCTGAGAACAGGGTCAGGATGGAAGAACTTGGATCTTGCAAACTGAAGCTGACTGAGCTTATTAAGCTCTCACCCACGAAACTCGTATCCTTTACGAGAAGGATGGAGCTCGTGCATGAAATTTAGGACAGTGTGCCACAATAGACCACTGGGTCGTAGTGGCCAGGCTGCTAGGCAGCCCTCACTAAAAAAATAATATCTATCTATGGCACATGATATTAGCCTTATTTTTAATGACGGCTTTGAAACCGTGATTGTATCAAATCTCGTTTAGAAAATATGTAACATGGCCCATTTTAGAATAGAACACAAGTTCTTCAAAAATGATTTTATTTAATTCTTAAATTGAAAAAAACTTCTTTCTGTAAGGTTTCTTACAGCTGTTGTAGTCAGTGAGCTGTTCAGAATGTTCCAACAATAGTTAGCCAGTTGCCTTTATAGCGTTCCTATAGTCCTAAGTTCCTGGTGGAATCTCTCGTTCTGGAAAGTAGAACTTGGTGCTTATGTCACATCTAAACATTTGAAAAGGAGTCATTTATTGATTTGGCACGAAATCAAACATTTTCTCAGAATTAAAAATATATGACGCAAAAACAAAATCACTAATGTGTCACAGTGGTTTGTTTATCAAATGTCTAAGCTTTGTTCAAGAAATTCTTGATATGTAAAAATCGACCAGCACTTACTGCTGGAGTCATCTATTGACCAATAGCGAGAACTTAGTTGCGCACCAAATAGTTATGTCATGTGCCTCTGAATCAATAGATGAATTTGGTGGTTGTTGAGATAACTGGTGTTCGGGTTTCTTACTTTCAAGTATTGTGCATTTTCTATAGGGGCGTTCATATTTATCTTTTAACATTTTGCTAACTTGCATAGTATGTGGATAAGTTCCTCTCTTATAGGTTTGACGTACAGTTTCCAATTATCACGCACTTAACACTTCTTGATCTCTTCTTAAAACACATAATTTCAATCTTTGGTTTGATTATGGAGGTTGTTTTACTATTGACACAAAACTTAACTTGATATAGTTGGGAATCCTTCTCCGTTTTAAGCACCCTTTGTTGAACCATAAAATTTAAGGACACTATCTTGTATTTCATGCTCATCAGTTCTGCTCGACAAGCAGATCTAAATAATGATATTGATGACATATTTATTTTGTGGAAATTCATTTTGAAATATGAAGGAGAAAAACACTTTTGTCAGTTTTCCACGTTTATTTGTTAATACACGACTGGTTTCGAGCCTTCGTTAATTTTAAGTGCTGAATATTAATTTAGGTACAAAGATGATAACAAAATATATTCTTTCCTTGAATTTTAAGTAGGGGAAATATTGATTTCAAGTTGGCTATCAAGAGTAGTATAATATGGGGTTTTCTTGAGTTTATTAACTTCCAAACTTTCCAACGGATCCATTCTACTTTCCTTATTGCATTTATGGAGGAATTTGAGATTGTCTAAAACTATTGTGTGGTTTGTTGATTGAGTGTGTTCAAATATTGGAAATTCCTTGTTTGATAATCTATGTTCTTTGAACCTGCATTCACCGAAAAAAGAGGTGCTAGTTTTAATTATGTCTGCCCACTTTCTCATAAAATCAAACATTATTCTTCAAAATTCAAGATAACCACCTCGTTCCCAAGCGGTCCTACTCTTAGCAAATTACTTCAAATTCAAAACAGTAAACATATATACTTAAACCATCTGTACAAAATTGAATGTAAGGAATGCCCACCAGCTTATGTAGGTCGAACAGGTGTAAATTTTGAATGCAGGTTCAAAGAACATATATCATCAGAACAGAAATCCCCAATATTTAAGCACATTGAATCAACAAACCGCATAATAGTTTTATTATGGTATTTCGATATTCAGTTCTTTGGTCCCTTGAATATTGTTATGATTTGCTGTGAATTTTAGGACCTTTGTTCAGGAGATCGTCTTGTTCGCCATCGAATGGAACATTTAACAGGTTTATGAATCTTGGTTAGAAAGTTATGTCATTTGTCTCTGAATGAATAGATGTATTTGGTGGTTGTTGAGATAACTGGTGTTCGGGTTTCTTACTTTCAAGTGTTGTGCGTTTTCTGTAGGGGCGTTCATATTTATCTTCTGACATTTGGCTAATTTGCATTGGGATTTTAAACTCTAGGCAATCGATTTCATTGATATGTTGTATGTGGGCAAGTTCATGTCTTATAAATTTGACGTACAGTTTCAAATTATCACGCACCTTATAACACTTTTTGTTCTCTTCTTTCAACCACATAATTTCAAACTCTGGTTCCGTTTTAGCCACTCTGTAACTGATCTAGCATGGCTACAGCGACGTTCACGCCATACAATTTTTGAAGAAAATTCAGGTCGTTTAAAAATAGTAGAGCGGGAACGCGTTTCATTCCCATACAATCATTTAAAATGGTACAAATCGATTCGTGAGACACATAAAGTTCATTGCTTATCTCTCTCAAACTTAAATGACGATTTTCAATAACCATTTCCTTCACTTTATCGATGTTAATTTCAGTTGAAGATGTTGATGGCCGACCAGAGCGAGACAAATCTTGCACCACGTCTCCACTGCTGTTGAATGCAGTGTTCCGCTCATATGCACATGTTTTTGATGAAATGGATTCACCGTAAGCCTTCCGTAGCATTTTCAGCGATTCGGCACACGGAATTCCATTTATTCAATACAAAATTGAGACTAATTCTTTGTTCAATATTTTTATCCATTGTAAAAATCACTTGTGAGATCTGACAAAATCGAGCACTATAAACAAACGAAATGACAGATCGCGATCAAACTCCGCGTCAGTATAGAAAACAGTTGTGCAGCAACAACAAAAATTTGACAATCGTTTTGACCAGATTTTTCAAATAATCAATTCCGGTACTTTTCAGACAGAATGTTCATACTTTTGTCAGTGAAATGCCAAGAAGATTAATCGATTGAATGAATAATACAAAGGAATCATTCATGCACTTTATTAGATACTCTTCACATTTTTCCAAAAACTTATCAATTTGTTACATTCTTATTCCTTTCATCAACATACTCATCCCATTGTGCTTTGAAATAATTTCCAGCAATTGGATTTCCTAAATTATACTTTTTTGCGAAATTTTTGATGGAGAATTTCAACCTGTTTGCTCTCGATGATTGAGAAGTTTTTGGTGGTTCTTCGAAGTCAATCTTTCCTGGCTGTTCGTACACCAAAAAAATGTATCGATGTAAACCTGTTCCTTTTGGAGGACCAGAACCAAGATACTCTGCAAATACTTCACCGTTTCCCACATCATTACCTTTGATGTTTCCGACCAACCAGTGTTTGACTTCCCTTACTGCAGGAACAGGGTCTGGATCTGTCATAACAAGAAGGTAATATTTGTCGGACTTTGCCTCCCATTGGACAGAAGGTTCATCCTTGACTTCTGTAGGAGTTAGTTCTGATCCAAAGTCAACTTCTTTTCCATTTGGATATTTTATTTTGATTGCTGCTGAAGGAGCGACATCAATGACGTCAGGGACAATGGAGTCTTTGTTCATGATTTCAAATACGAGTTTCTGGAAAATAAAAACTATGTTAATCCTTATAGAAAAAAATCTATAAAAGCAAATAGAAATTATTTTGCAAAAATAACAGTTTATACAGGGCGAGTCCTAACATGTCTCAAAGTGATATCAAGAGCGTTCGTCTGAGTCCGAAAATTTGTCTATCGCTTTTTGTGACAAAGATACAGGCTGTTTTCTGGAAAATAGTTGAATTTCAAATCACCATGTCTTTCAAACAATTATAACTGGTGCGATAATTTCTGGTGTATAGATTTAGTTTGATTCTTTCAATAGGCCAAATTGAGTAATCCAGGTCCGGACCCGAGACGTAGAATTTCACTTAGAATCTTCAAAAACTTCACTCTGTATAGCGGGTGGCTCACCACATTCGCGAAGGAAGATAAGGCATATTCTAAGGCCAATTTTGAATTTTTTTACGCAGTAATATGTAGTTGTGTAGTGACTACAAACTAAAAATATTTTAGACTGTGCAGGCTGTTCCATAATGAAGTTACCTACCAAAGTTATGATTTTTTTGAATGGGACGCCCTATATTTTGTTTCACTTTTGACTTTGTAAGGAAAAATGAAGTTTAATTTCTTATCATCATCATGATTAACTAGAACGTAGTAACGGCAGAATCAATTAACTATCCTAACAAAAGGTTTTTGCAATATTGAAATTGGCGCAGTGTTATTCTCAGCAAATAAAATTTTTGTCAAATGATCTTTAATTAGAACATTGCGACATTTCTTTATAGTATTGCCAGTTAGACATAAGAAATTCTCATGGCTACTTGATGCAGAGTTACGAAATTCACTACTGTTCCCATTTCAAAGATGATATAGGAAGACTACTGAATGAAATATTTTCTAGTCCGGTCCTGTCTGATATGATTTCACGCGTGCGTTCATGTGAAATAGTAAAAATATTCATGTCCAGATATTCCGAATAAGAGAAAATAAATAATTTCCATTTCCATGAAATCAGCCTGTATCTATGCATAGTTCAACTATGTCCGTTTCGTCAGGGATCGCCTTGTATTCAGACGTACTATAATTAAAAAGTAAAACTGGAGCGATTTTACTGATAGAAAATGGAATATGCTTACCTGCTATTGGAAAAACAGTTCACACTTCACTGAAAAGCTATTAACTTATTACAACAAATTCTTTTAAAAAAGGCAAAATTGTTGTTAGGTTAGGTCGACAATCGGAAGAACAACTACCTGACTATTATTTCTAAGTACGATTGATGAACGAGTAATGCGGAAAGCGGACAAAGTAGGGAAATATATAGAAAGTACCGTTGAATCTGTGGTATTTGTGTCCTTGATTGAACATGACAATTGTACCACGATAAAATTATTATCACTATGTTTACTCTATATTAGGAACAACAAAGTTATCAAAATTTACCTGATATTCTGGTTACACCTTATCTAAACAGATTGTTCAAAGAAAATATGAAATAACACTGAAGATTACTAAAATTGAAACGTGTGTTAACCTATAAGTATAACCTTACTATTATGACATGACAAACGACATGGAGTTTTTTATTCAATTCTACTTCTTATTAAAAGTATCATTATCATTAGATCAAATTCAAGAGTAGACGAATGTGAGAAAGACAGTTTAGAAACTGGGTGTACCTAATCTATACAAGATTCTACAGTTTCCTATAAGCTCTAAATTAGAAGATCTTGTCGTATGTCTTCTGTTCGTTTCTTTCTTCTTGTTTTCACAAATTGTGACCTCATTTGCGATTTCTTTTAATACAGAGGAAAGTCCTTGAAGAAATAATAATTAGGTACTTCTAAAATATGTTATAACTGTATACGAGACATTAACGTCAGCAGGTGAAGTTAATAATATGGAAAGGAAATATTGATTTCTCATAAATCTATGTATGTATAATGGTCTGTAACCCAAAAGCACAAGTGCGACAACATCTTGTTTAGGGGTTACTCTCAACCAATGTAACTGTTAACGAAATTCGCGGTTTGTCGCATTTTAATTGCATTGGAACATAAACGTAAATACAGCAGATGGTGATGTACCTGAATCCGATGACAAGTCAAGTTTTGAATTTGAAGATGACTGCAGTTCGAAATCGTTTGCTCATCATCATCATCATCATCTTCCTACAGCCTGTTGTGTCCACTGCTGGACGTATGTGATGACCGGTCACTCTTTTAACGTCATCGCTCCAGCGAGTTGTGGATCTTCCTCAACTTCTTTTATCTCTTCTTGGTCGCCAGTTCAATATTTTTATAGACCATCTGCAACATGTCCCGCCCATTTCCATTGTATCGTTGTAATTTGTCTATGACGTCGTCAACTTTTGTTCTTCGTCTTATCTCTTTGTTTCTCACCCTATATTGGCATGGACCTCTCAATTTTCCGTTGGGTTACCTCCTATTTGTGTACAGTATTTCGGGTCAATGTAAGAGTTGCCGCTCCGTATGTCTGTACCGGTAGAACACATTCGTTAAATAGTTTCCCTTTCACGCTAGTAGGTATGTCACTGTTGAATATGTCTTGAAGTTTTCCATATGCTGCCCAGTCCAACCCTATTCTTCTATTCATTTCATGTGTCTGATTGTCTCTGCATATTCTCAATTCGTGCCCTAAGTACTTGTACTCCCTAACCTCTTCAATGACGTCGCTGTCTACAGTGATGGTACTAGGTTCGTCATGATTTTCGTTTGTTCATGCAGAGCCCTACTTTTACCATCTCTTCATTCAGTTCATCACACCAGCCTCTTGTAAATTACCCGTGATGAGTACAATGTTGTCTGCAAACCGTGGGCTGTTCAATTTTGTCTATGTCAGTTCCCTTGTTTTCCCAGTTGAGTTTTTTAAAACCGTATTGGAGCACTGCAGTGAAAAGTTTAGGAACACCTCTTTCTATACGGACCTTGTTGGAGGGTTTCTAGGATGGCTACTACTGTCAACATGGTTTCAGGCAAGGCAGATCTACGCAGTCAGCTGCGATTTCTTTCGTAGATCATGTTTATAAAAGCCTGGATGAGGGGCTATATGTAGCACCTTTCCAGAGCTTTCTTAAATTTATTCTGAATAAACTGACAACTTAGGATTTAGAGGTGTTTTTTGTTGGAGGGTTTTTCTAGGATGGCTACTATCTCGATTGTTGTCAGAAGCTATTTTGGAAGTCAATGCACCAAATGTATGTTGTACTCAAGTGTCTTCTCGATCAATAGTTTCAATGTTAGGAGATGATCGTTTGTTCCAAAACCTGATCGGAAGCCTGCCTGCTCGACTGGCTGGTAAAAGTCGAGTTTTCTCTCCAATCTTTTGCTAATGACCTTAGTGAACAATTTATATAAATGCGACAGCAAGCTAATTGGCCTGTAGTTGCCTATGTCCGTAGCATCACCTTTTTATAAATCAGCAATATCGTTACATTATTCCACTTTTCTGGGTAAGATGAATTTTCTAAGCACAAATTTGCTCTGGACGAGCTAAATGATGAGGACTTGAATCGTGAGATATCGTGCGAAGCAGTTCACTTTCTACTTCACCGAAGAGGACGAGTTGGTTTATTGCATCAATATTGAAGGTTCGATGAATACATTAAAGATCTCATATTACTAGCACAGTGGATATTTTCACAGATTCTTCAAATAGCAGCTTCAAAATAGTTCTGCTGCACAATGGTGATTTCTATGCTTCAATTTCTGTCAGTCATTCTGTACATCTCAAGGAAACCTACGAGAACTTGAAATTGGTTCTTTGCAAATTAAAATATAAAGACCACGGTTGGCAAGTGTACGGCGATTTAAAAATCTTGGGCATGTTGCTCGGACTACATTCTAGGTTCACCAAATTCCCTTTCTTTTTGTGTCTATGGGATCGTGGACTCCGAGCAAATCACTCAACCAAAAAGTATTGCCTCTGAGGGTAAATTTTGCAAAAAGAACGTCCTGAATGAAACTCTTTTGTTTATTGAAGGTTCGATGAATACATTAAAGATCTCATATTACTTCACAAAGTTCTTCTACCACGGCTTTACTGGGATTGATGAAGCAATTTGTAAAGTATATTCCTACAGATTGAAATTGCTTCAAATACTTAATATCAAAGTTCCCATAACTCTAGGAGGTAAAGTTGAAGGAAGGCGTTTTCATTGAACCAGATATAAAACGGCTTATGGCTGATCCACAATTCATCACAACCATAACAGATCCACGAAGAGAAAGATGGATTGCTTTTAAAGAGTTCATGGAGGAATTTTTAGTTAATAACAAAGACCCTAACTACAAACAAATCGTCAAAAAAATGTTAAACGCATTTCAAGCTTTAGGTTGCCTATAAGTTAAAAAGTCCATTTTCTTCATTTCCACTTCGACTACATTCCAGAAAATGTAGACGTGAGCAAGGTGAACGATTTCACCAAGATATGGAAAAAAGATACCGAGATGGAGTGTCTCAATGATAGCAGACTATAGTTTAGCTTTAGAGAGATTTTACAGATGCTTCCACAGACGGAAATGTACCAAAAGAAGTCTCAGTGAAAAAATAAATGTTTAGTGCCTACATGAATGTATTTTAAATAAAAAAAGGAGTTTTGTTACGCCTCTCTAAGTTCAAAAAAATTGTAGTGTTGAATCTTCTACTTAAGGATGACTTGTTCAACATGGACACTTACATACATTGTCAGAAAACAATGACGTTCAATGACAAAATGAAAATTATTTAGCACACCCAGAAACATAAGAATCATGCAAAAAACAACAATTTATTTTTTGCAGACTTGTGTAATTAATATTTCAACTTTCAAGGTTAAAAATAGAGAGTAATAATTTCACGCAGGTGCAAAATTGTTTTTGACCGTTGTGCGATAGAATTATGCGAAATTGATATTTTATTCCACACACTTCTCGTTGGTAAAATAGGGATACCTATATAGAATTGTGTTCTTCTTCTTCTCGACGTGCCATCTCCATCAATGAAGGTTGGATATCACAACGGCAAATCTCTCTCTGTCTTCAGCGGTTCTGATGAGCTCTTCGAAGTTCATGCCAGTCCACTGACGTATGTTCCTCAGCCATGACAGTTTTTTCCGTCCTAGACCCCGTTTGCCCTCGATCTTTCCCTTGATGATGAGCTGTGCGTAACGGTATTTGTCGTTTCTCAGGATGTGGCCTAGGTATGCAGTTTTACGGACTTTTACAAGTTTGAATAGTTCTCGTTCTGTTCCAATCCTGCGCAAGACTTCTTCGTTCGTAGTATGCGATGTCCATGGTATTTTGAGAATTCTGCGATATGTCCACATCTCGAAAGCTTCTAGTTTGTTGATTGTTTGTGTTTTAGGGTCCATGTTTCGACTCCGTACAAGAGAGTAGACCATACATAACATTTTGAGAGTCTTAAACGCAGGTCGAGACTGATTCGTGAGTCGCAGAGGAGCTTTCTGAGTCGTACAAAACAGTTTCTGGCTTGTTCTATCCTCGATCTTATTTCTGTGTCTGGATCTAGTTTGTTGTCTATCCAGCATCCCAAGTATTGAAACCTATCCACTTCTTCTAATATCTTTCCGTTTATTTGGATTGGTTGTGGAACATTCTTTGACTTTTGATTATCATTACCTTGGTTTTCTTCACGTTTATTTTCATACCGAACTCATTGCAGGTATTGCTAACGCTGTTGAGGAGTCGCTGTAGACCCTCATCCGAGTCAGCGATCAAGACAGTATCGTCAGCGTATCTGATGCTGTTTATGTTTACGCCGTTAATTTTGACTCCCTCTGAGATATCTGCTAAAGATCTGTCAAATATTAGCTCTGAATACAGATTGAACAGCAAAGGGGACAAGACGCAGCCCTGCCTGACTCCCCTGCCGATTCCGATTTGCTCGGATATGGATCCCTCTATTCTGATTCTAGCTCTCTGGTTCCAATATAGGTTCTGTATCAGAGTAATGTCCTTCCCGTCTAGGCCTACGCCGCGAAGCGACTCCATCAGCAGATCGTGTCTCACTCTATCAAATGCTTTTTCGAAGTCTATAAAGCAGATGAAGATGTCTCGTTGTTGATCATAGCATTTTTGCGCTAGTACCAGTAAGCTGAACAAAGCCTCTCTCGTGCCCATTCCGCTCCTGAAGCCAAACTGGTCATCTCCAATTTTCGCTTCGCACTTGCTAGAAATGCGGTTATGAATTATTTTAAGTAGGACCTTTAATGAGTGGCTCATTAAACTTATTAGACGAAAGTCTCCGCAATCTTTTGGATTTGTTTTCTTCGGCAATGGTATGAAGATCGATTCTAACCATTCTTGAGGTATTCTGCCAGTTTCGTAAATGCGGTTACAGAGAGCGACAAGCAGGTCGGTGTTTTCTTTGCTTACTAGTTTTAAGATTTCGGAATAAATTTCATCTAGCCCTAAGCTTTTGTTTGCCTTGAGCTGTTTTATCGCATATTCTACTTCGGATTTCAGAATACTTGGTTCTTCCAAATTAATGAATTGTGTTCACCTTTATCTAAAAAATGCTTAAGGGTATCCAGTAGAAATTTATGCCAGATATTCAGGTTTGCAATCCTGTCGATATGTGAATGAAATCATTGAACGCTACTGTGTATGTCGTATACTACTGCATAGTTTAACTCTTGCAAAGAAATCAAGTAGGGTATATCCGTTCAACTAGAATCATGAAAGTATGCAAGAAGCAATGGCGTTTATCCAATGTGGGAAGGAAAATACGAGAACTGTAGATGCATCATGAAAAATTTGCGAAAATAACCTCATTCGTATTTTCTCAGGATTGCATAAGCGTATAAAGTTGAAGTTGATTCATCATTCCTGTTGTCTTCAAATCTAGAAATGTCTTAAAGCACAGGAAAAAATCGAAAACTCTTAATTTTTAGTTACATAAGAAAAAATAATTTACTTGTGATTAAATAAAAATGATGGATTGTCATTCGTTAGAAGATGCAAAAGCTGATTACCACAGTAGGAATTATAAGTATAATAATCGAGAGTCATTCGATAAATTTGGAGTTGAATCATTTAAACAAACACAAGTTTGTACGAATGTCAGCAGATATTTGATGATTTAGACAGATTTGCGGTGCTATTGGCTGGACGTATATCAGAAATCTTTGAGGTATTCGAGAAGAGTCTACAGTGAGCAAGTCTACTCATCTGGATCTGAAACACGAAAGAGATCGAGAGTATTGGCAAAATCGGTTATATTGTCAAGAATTCTCGTCGGCTTCGAGAAGTTGAGTAGGCTAATCGCAAAGGCTGTCCCCTTGCCTTCCTGCTTCGTCGGTTCTGTTTGAGCGTTGGAGCAAGTTGATGTTTTGTTATATAATTTAATAAGGGAATAGTTTTTGAGGAATTGGTATAGAGAATATATGATTTTTTTGTATTGATTTATTTTTTCAATAGATACATAGTATGTTCATGCATACTTCAAATAAGTATTTTGGTTTCCATCGAACTATACAAAGGAATGAATTGGCACTTGGACATTTTCATTTTGTTCGATATCATTCGTAAATTAACTCATAATATTGAACTTCTAATCTTCGGTAATATAACATGCGGACATTTAACCATACATTGGTGTTTTCTCAAAAATTAAGAAATAAATCAGATTTCACAAACCTGAATTTGCATCAACACATCAAGTTGCCATTAACATCTTCTCAGATGATTGTGTCTGTTTTTTCCATCCCAAAATTATTATCCTCTTGTGTTATTAAATGCTAATGGTATCAAAATGGTATTTAGCTTATAATACTTAGTTTAAATTTTATTTATTCTTTCATAAAATCCCTGAAGAAATGTTTGCAGGTATTTTATAAGGTAAAATTGACTAAATATATATAAAATTATAAATTATCGAGATAAATTTGTCTAAAATTAAAAAATTTCTGACTTATTCTAACAATATATACATATAAAAAATTCAACACATAAATTAAATTTTCAGTATTGAGTACATCATAGAGTAATTGAATTGTATATCATTTTTTATCAGTAGGAACTTAACAAAATCCTAAAATAAAATTTTCTTAATTCTACATATCACGTATTTTTGTACAGATCATTATCAAGACAGCTTGGTATCACATTAAATAATAATAAGTCCCCTAGCTAGAGGGTTGTAAGAAGAAGGTAACTGAAAAAAAAAATAATATTAGATATGCGCATCAAGTAATTGGTTTCAAAACTTACACGGGCCCCTATTCTAGAAAGGTACCTATTGCGTATATCAAAATCCGAAGGTTGTTCGAATTCACTGGTGCTGTCCTGAGAACTTTGTACATTGAGTTTTTCTCTTTCTAAAATTTGAGCTGCCCTATAAAAGAAAATTTAGTTTTGAGCTACTACATTACATTACATCACATTGGAGGGGGTCGTTTGTCTTTGCAAGCCTTTCCGAACTGCGACCAAGTTGGTCTTTTGTTCGTAACCCTTCTTTATTCATTTCCCTGTAAATCTGGCATATAATAATAAGTATTGGGAATTGATATTTGAAAAATATGCCTAGAACAATTGTCACAATTTCTGTTGTTGCTAAGTTGGTACAACTGTTTTCTATACTGACGCGGAATTTGAACGCGATCTGTCATTCAATTCAATTACAGTGCTCGATTTTGTCAGTTCTAATAGGTGTGTTTTGCGATTTTTACAATGAAAAAAAAATGTCTACCAAAGAATTTGTCTCTTATCTTGTATTGCAAATGAAATTTCGGGTGCCGAATCGCTAGAAATGTTACAGAAGGCCCATGTTGAATCCAATTTATCGAAAGATTTGCCTCGTTCTGGTCGGCTATCTACATCTTCAACTGAATTTAACATCGATAAAGTGAAGGAAATGGTAATTGAAAATCTTCATTCAAGTTTGAGAGAGATAGCCGATGAACTTTCTGTCTCATGAAACAATTAGTGCCATTTTAAACGATTGTTTCGGTATGAAACGTGTTGCCGCTCGACTAATTCCAGAAGACCTGAATTATTTTCAATAATTGTTGCGTTCATAAAACGCATTGTAACTGGTGATGAGACATGGGTTCATGAGTTTGACATGCATACAAACAAGCTCCGGAAAAATATTACCTTTGACAGAGCAAATTCGTCGAAAAAGCCCAGCTTTGTGAAGAGAAGACTCATGGATTTTGCACCATCTCATAAGGCTATTATTGAGAATGTATTTATGACCAGAAACTCATGGAACAACCACTGTATGGTATGGCTCTTGTTTTGAATCGATAGAAGACATACAAGAGAATGCATGGCGAGAACTGAAGTCCATCCCGCAAAAAGCATTTGAAAATTTTTTTTATGATTGGATTATTAGTTGGCGTAAATGTATCATTTCGGAAAGGGCCTACTTCGAAGGCTTTACAATAAATTTGGATGAAAAATAAATAATTTGTGTTTCAATGACCAATTCCCGATACTTTTTCAACAAAATGTATTTATTACTAATTTTGCGACTGCAATTTTGGTCTCAAGATCATCTTCAGACCACACAGTGTTTAAAACTAACAAGAAGTAAACGCCTTCTTGTTAATTTTAAACACTTATAGAAAAGTTACAGGTGAGAAGGGGTACATCATTTGAATAATTCAAAAATTGTTGAAAAACATTGCATATGTTCATTTACAAAGATTGCAGGTAATTTAATTGTTTAATTTTGTAGACTTTGTGAAGAATTTTTAGCTTTTTTATGGTTGGAAATTCATTGGTTATTATCTGAACTCTAAGTAATAGTAGGTAACTGTGAAATATTTGTATTGAATTGTAAAGGAACGCTGAGGTTGCACCTACACAAAGGCAAATTAACCCATACACTTTTGTGTAATTGAAACGAAGACCTAACCCCACATCTCAATTGGAAGTTTACACGCTAATTTGTCCTACTTGTGGAGGCGTATAGTATAATATATTTGCAGCATCAATATTTTACATTTCACGTCGTAAACGTCTAGATGAATGCAACAAATCACAAAATTTAACAATTAAAAATGGAAGTGCATGATAAGATTCAAGAGTTAGTGAAATAAAAGGATGATGGAAGTCATAATTACAACATAAAAGAAAACTATTGAACACTATTTATAATCGACAAATCTCAATGTATGACCTCTGGTACCAGGTATGAGTCTCCTAGTTGCCTCTCCAGCTCCTATTGAAGAATTCTTCAAATTTATAAATTGGCTCGTCCAGAAGGGCAGTCATCCGGCAAACGTGTTTACTGGCAGTTCTCATTTTAAAGGGGTCCTGACAATTTGATGGTACCTAAGAGCTTTATCTCTTTTATGTAAAGTGTTGTTCTCATTTTAAAGGGGTCCTGACAATTTGATGGTACCTAAGAGCTTTATCTCTTTTATGTAAAGTGTTGTTCTCATTTTAAAGGGGTCCTGACAATTTGATGGTACCTAAGAGCTTTATCTCTTTTATGTAAAGTGTTGTTCTCATTTTAAAGGGGTCCTGACAATTTGATGGTACCTAAGAGCTTTATCTCTTTTATGTAAAGTGGCAGCTTATATAATGTATACACAGGTCAAGCCTGACGTTCCTTCAAAATTCCACCATTGATCAGAAAACAACCATGAATTTTCAACATAAATGCTAGAAATCCTTCAATGAGTCCCTAAAAGTACTAAATTAAATCAAGTGGAATCTTTGGAAATATATAAATGCAATTCTAATGACCTTCTTAACGACCACGCACGACCTGTTTCTCACCTATTTTGATATTTCCAAAGAATGTACCATACCAGTAGCCTATATCTGTTATTTAGTATCCACATGCTCTTTCTAGTAAGTTTTGAACCCAGTGTTGCCTGAAGATGGCATTGGCGCCGAAAATATAATAGTAAAATTAATATAAAGTATATATTTTTGATAGTGAAACTGATTACTCGAAAAATTAACTGATGAGATATTCGTAATGAAAAAGAATAATTTGCTTGTAACTGAGAGCGATATTCTTGGTTATCCTCAAGGATTCTTCTGAAATTGTATCCTTGGAAGGCAAAACTCCTTCAACTTGAAACTTTGAGGTCTGATTGCAAAATTACCAAATTTGGTATTAATTGCAAACATATTTTCGTGAGTGAGGTGTATTATGTCCATAAAGACAATCAGTATAACGTAAAGGCTAGAAATTTTTAGAAGGAATATATCGTGGGTACTACATAAGAATAAATTTGCAAGAAGAGGGTTTGAACTATATCTATTTGCATTTGAAATTCTCACAAGTACATTCAATACAAATGCCAGTACTGACAAAATCTCATTTTCAACGGTGCATTTGCAATTAGCAAAACCTTCGAAATTATTCTTTCAATTTTGTGTGGTTAGAAATCTACGACTTTCCAAATATAAATCCAACTTATACTTGAAAGGTAAGTCTATTCTTATTACCTAAAAGACGCTCTATTTTCAATGAAAGTGAATACCATAGACGATTTATTTTAGAATTTTGAATTCAGGAAGTATTTGTTACAATATTTCAAAAGACTTGTTGCTATTGGTTCAGAGAAAATGATTTCTTTTATCACGTACAAACATTACCAACATTTCATGACATGAAGAAAAGCAGACAAATTACAAATTCGAAACAAGAATTGATTGACAAACAAAAAGCATGGCGGTTATGATTACTCCTTTGACTTACCCTCGCTATCATTATTAGTGCCATCTAATACCATTGTTTTAATACCCACTAAATTAGAGAAAGCTTTGGCTTGCCACACCACTGAAGGCCACGTCTGTACTGCTTTCTTATTACTGATGATAAGAGATGTTTTAGAAAATGAAATTTCAAAATTTTGCAATCTTTTTTGAGAATTGTGACTTTCAGCAATATTTTGTACTTCGGCACAAAAAAATTCTAAAGGTAATAAAAATAGTCCTAAAGTTTTTCACAGCTGAGGTAAAACTAGTATAAAATTTCCATAAAGAGTAAGAAAAAGAATTTTGACCTGAAAGGAAACTGAAAGACCCGTCGAAAGCTTTGTTACATCTAGTAACAATGAAAACTATGATACTTTATATTAGCGATGTAGAATCGGAGAATATTCTAATTTAAATACATATTTGATGAAATATAGTTTGAAGGAAAATATTAGAAAATGAAGGTAAATAAGACTAATTTGTTCAGACAAAAATTAACTGAAACAGGTACTTATATAGACCTTCCATTCTAAAATAACCGAAGTGTTTTGAAAAACAGTACTACTAGTACCATATGTTGTAATACACAGTCTGTCTCAAAGTAAACAGAACTTTCCCAGTATGTACGCGTATGGTAGCGCCACCTGTATGTGACTAGTGACGTTTGAAAGGTACATCTTTTCTAGGTTCAGTGGAAGCATAGTTCTTGCGCCTAAAGTGACAGTATGTTTTCGTAGTTTTCAAAATTAATGTAAGAAGTTTATGTGACGATTGTTTATGCCGTGGCAGAGTTCAAGAGTGGTATACGCGTTTTGAAGATGGTCGGGAAGATATTAATGACGACTAGGGAATGCAATCTCGGTATACCAAGATCTTGCAATTCCGAGATCTCGCACCTATTCTGCAAGATCAATCTCGCACTCAAAATCATGTACGATCTCGCAAGATTTGCAAGATTGGTATTATGTCAATTTTGGCTAGCTTTCAGTGCTTTCACATGTTGTTGACTTATGTAAACAATGTACCTATTCCCGATAGGGATGAGTAAGGCGAGACGCTTTTCGGTTGTCGTAAATTTGTCATTGTTTTGCAAGCCTGGACGTGTCAGAGTGCAAGAGTGCATGGCAATCTGCAGATTTATAAACTATTCCAATATTAGTTGAAAATAGTTCCTTGTGTATTTAAGTTCTCTCGGTCTATTCGTTTTGTGTTAAAATGAAAACAAAGGTAGTTTATAAAGAGCTTCAAAGTGAACGAGAGGTATGGAAATATTTTTTGAAGGCAGAGGATGGACATACTGCCCAATGCAAATTATGTAAGTCTATTTTGAAAACAACGGCACGATCTCCCAAAGGCCTACATGTACATTTACTGTCTAAGCACAAAATTGATACTTCTCATAAAAAAGTGACAGAAAACATGACTCTGGTTCCATCAAATTCTTCAATGCTGATCAATGCTTCCGCGTCAGTAAGGCTACCTCATCCAACCAGTACGAAGAGGCAGAAAATATCTGATTATTTTTCGTTCCCACAAAAAGTTTCTTTGGAGGAAAGAATTTCGAGGGTGATTTCTAAAGATGGCATGACTTCTAGATCTTTTTGCACGTCGAAAGACTTGAGAGAATTATTTGCGACTAGTGACTACAAATTACCTGCGTCGCAAACTCCATAAAACAGATTGTTATGGATTATGGCTCGAGTTTGTAAATGACCGTTTCGCAGGATCTTATGAATCTAAGAAAGAATAACCATAGATTCAGCCTTACTTTCGATGAATGGACTTTATGCAAAAACAGGCGCTTCATGAAGGTGAATGTTCATACGTTTTCAGAGAATAAAAATATGTTCTGGAACTTGGGTCCGGTGCGCATAGTAGGAAGTATGCCTGCAGAGAGTTGCATAACTATTTTTAAGAAAAAATTATCAGAATATGGCTTATCATTAGATCAAGATATAGTAGGTGTTACTACAGATGGGGCCAGTGTAATGGTGAAGGTTGGGCGACTCATGAATCCTCTTCACCAGCTATGCTACGCTCACGGCATTCAATTGGGAGTTATAGATGTGATTTACAAATCGAAACGTGGAACCGAAAAGCAAAAAAAAGTGAAAGACACAGTCGTAGCTCAGTCAGATGTGGAGGACTCTGACGATGAAGAATTTGATGACATTATTGATAATGAAGGATTTGACTGCCGATTACCCACTGTAGATGAAGTTGACTTAGGCCAGAATTTGATCATCTTATCAAAAAAGTAAGACAAGTAGTCAAACTTTTTAAAAAATCACCAACGGAGAATGACATTCTTCAGAAATATATGAAGGACGAATTCAGCAAAAATGTGCAACTCGTGCTGGACTGCAAAACACGCTGGTCTAGTCTTGCAGATATGATTTCCACATTCAATAAGGTGAAGCAATGTGTAAGCAAAGCCTTGAATGATTGCAATCTTGGATAGAATACAAATCATAGTTTCTCAGACGAAGAATATCGTGCTTTATCAGATTTAAAACTCGTATTTCAGCCTATAAAACTGGCAGTGGAAGTACTATGTCGTCGAAATTCAGATTTGTTAACTGCCGAAACTACTCTGCAATTTATGGTGAAAAAGTTAGAAGAACTCGGAACACCAGTAGCTCAAAAACTTGCTGAATCCATGAGGGGTTGGATTAATGAACGCCGAACATTTATGACCGCAGCATTGTATTATTTAACAGACCCTATCCAATACGACGTATATTTCAATCAATCTGCTAGTGATCGAACTTTCAAACTGCCTACAAAATCTTCAAGCAAAAAGAAATAATAAAGTTAATCGAAAGATTACACAAGAACAGTACCAAAGATGACAATATTGCAGTCAATATTCAAAACAAACCCTCTACATTTTCAGTGCAGATGAAGCCATGAATGAAAGTGATGATTCAATTCCTTTAGCTGCAGTGAAAAAAAAATGTAGAGCCTGAAATGGCGAACGCTTCTCTTAGTCTTGATGAGGAATTGGAAATGGCATTGAAAGATCGTTCGCAAAAACGTTTGGCACCTTTGTCATCGTCACTTGATATGATTTTGAAGAAAGATATTAATTTGTACGAGTCAGGAGGGTCAAAAAGACAAAATCTACAGTTCGCTCACCAATGTCTTTTATCTGTAGTACCAATAAGTGTCGAGGTAGAACGGCCAGGCGAAATTGGTTATTACGCCAAAGAGCATCGAAAAAGTGCGCGAATTCCAACCAAAATCATTGTGGCGTTTCATGGAAATGGAATTGGCAATATCCAGAGACATCGCATTTGGGCTATCGGAAGGTGTGTACTCACTTTGTGCCACACAAATTGACTGACGTTAAAAAATTGTTCGGAATCCAATATTATAAGGACATCGTTGAAGGGTCAAGAAAGGACGAAAGCTTCATTTTGAACACTGTGACTGGTGACAAAACGTGGTTTTTCAAAAACGACTCGGAAACGAAACGACAAAGTGCCGAATGGAGGCCAGAAAACGAGCCAACAATTTACCAAAAAAAACATTGCTTTCCTCATTTCTGAAAGGTCCTGTTTACTTTGAGACATTGAGAGTGCGATAACCGACGCGCTAAAGACCATTCCAAAAAAGGAGATAGAGAAGTCGTTTGACAACCTGTTGGCGCGTGCAAATTGGCGTATCAATGTAGAAGGCGAAAACGTTGAAAAATGAAAAAGATTTGTATCAAAATTAATACTGGTTGTTGCTATTTTCGAAAAGTTAGGTTACTTTTGAATGGAAGGTATATCTGAGTTATTATATTAGTATTACATAATATAATTGGGAGAACAAATACTGATCTACAATAACAATAATTATTATAAAGTGAATACTTACAGAGCTCTTTGTTGGTGTTGAAGTCTTGCACTGGGGCTCAAATTCAAAACATCACCTTGACATAAATCCCAAAGGAATATTATGAATGTTGCAATAAGAGCAACTGAAACAAAAAATTGTTGGAACATATAACTACTATTAATTTGATTATCACAAAACCTATATATATATATATATATATATATATATATATATATATATATATATATATATATATATATATATATATATATATATATATATATATATATATAAATTTGAGACAAGACGAATTATTCAAAAATCCGTAGATCAATGAATAATTCCTCCTGACATGCACGCAGCCCCCAAGCGCCACAATAGTGCAACCAAGCAGGATGCCGAGAAACGAAGCGGCAGACTGCAATTTCGCCCTCATTAGCTCATCAGTGTCGCATATCGCTTCTCAGCATCCTACTACATCGGGGTACCCCGTCAATTCCAGAAAGGACGCACCTCGTACATACGTACGAGAGTCAAATATCTTCCGCGATAAACTTTGCGAGGAGTCTATATATGTAAATTTGAGACAAGACGAATTATTCAAAAATCCGTAGATGAATGAATAATCCCTCCTGACAAGAGCTAGTTCCCAAAAAAACGAAGCGGCAGACTGCAGTTTCGTCCTTAGTAGGAGCTCATCAGTGTCGCATATCGCTTCTCAGCATCCTACCAAGCTACATCGGGGTACCCTATCAATTCCAGAAAGGACGCACCTCTTACATACGTACGAGAGTCGCCCTCTATGGACAGACAATTTTTAACGTTTCCACATCTGTTTGTTATTGTTCGTATCTTTCTCGAAGTCCGGTAGTGGGTTCGCCGTGTCGGTCCATAGAGGGCGACTCTCGTACGTATGTACGAGGTGCGTCCTTTCTGGAATTGATGGGGTACCCCGATGTAGTAGGATGCTGTCTGTAATATTGAGTTGCTACTTTAATACCAAACATAATTTGAAATATCTGCTTTAAAACGATTGTCAACATTGTTTTTGTTACTTTATTATAAAGAAGCTTTGCGTTGTTCAAAATAGTTCGACATTCTGGAATATTCTGAGTATTTTTAAGTTTTCAGAACACTTGAATACATAGGAATCAGTAGAAAACATCCAGACAGCATTTTTGTCGCAGACCTGTGTAATTCGTTTGGGAAATCCAGTTAATCTTTAAAATGCAGAAAATTGTCCCTAACAGGAGATTAATACGTTGAAATCTGAAGATACTCACTTGACAAATTGCTGATGAAAAAGATTTCACACCAAGTATATCCCCAATGATCAATGATGAACCCAACAATCGATGTGAACATTGCAAGTCCAGAATTCTGAAGTGCGGAACAGCTGTGGATAATTTAATTTAGAATATAAAATAGAATAAAATTGGTGAATGAATTATATAGTTTAACAAACAACTTACACTCCATAAGCTGTTCCCAGTTGATGTTCTGGAATCACAAGAGAGATCAAAGGCCATAAACTACTAGCCAATATGGAATAGGCAATACCCATACAACTCTGAAACAATATCAATTTTGAATCTTCATTTTGGAATTTATTATTGTAATTACAAATATTGCAGCCCTATGTTATCCTAAGAATAAGTAATATAGTATTTTCGAATAAGCAAATATTGGCGTATCTTTTGAAAACTTCCTTTTTTTGTTAAAATTAACCTTTATTTCAAGAGAATGAATACAGATATCATCAATCAAAGTATTGACCATCATTCATTATTACTTTTCCCATTTTTCTGGGAGGAGACGAATGCCACGACGATAAAATGATTCAATCCATTCGATGACCCATTTCTCGACATTTTCGAAAGAATTGAAGTGCTCCTCCTAAAGCCCATGAACCATTGACCCAACAAATGTTAATCTGATGGAGCACAATCTGGTGAGTAAGCCGTATGTGGTATGATGTCCCATCGAAGCGTTTCAAGTGTTTCTTTGACGGCCTTTATGACATGCAGACGAGCGCTATCATGCAACAGGATGACTTCTTGCTGGCTCGACTAGTATTCTGGCCGATACTGGTGCAGTGCTTGGTTTAAACGGATCATTTGTTCCTTATTTGAAAATTTATTTTTGTCATCAAAGGATAATTACATGACTTGTCAACATAGTCACGAATTAGAGCGTGATTGAAAAAACCTGCTCAGTAGGAGTCTCTTCACACGTCAAAGATGGTGCTTGGCAGCTTCTTTAGGTTGTCTGGTATGGAGTAATAGAATTCAATACACCAATAGTTGGTGCCAACTTGAGATTCCTTTGAGCAATGAAGATTCATAGTGAACACGTTTCTCTGACTAGTATCATATCCATGGAAATCCGCATTGATAGAAAATCTGTTTTTGTTATTGTGCACATGTTTGAGGCAGTTAAGTATATATAGTGAGGTAATGGTAAGTATATTCAGGGTTACAAACTGCTCCCTACAGCACGTCGCATTTGCACAACTACATATGCTCCTAACTGCTTCCTTTTGTTCCAAGAGTATCCCTTTTTGCTCTGTACAGTGTCCCCACACAAGTATTCCATAATTAGCAACAGAGTGGACATTAGCGAAATAAGCCAATTGGCAATCTCTGATGATGCAATTGTCTTGATTCTTCTGATTGTAAAAATGGTAGTGGACAGTTTTCTTGTGAGAACAGTTATATGGTCGTGACAGGTGAGATCACCGGCAATTAGGATATTTGAATTTGGGAGGCCTTTACTTGGTAAAATTCCATTATCAATAATAAAAAACAAGAAATGTATTTTTAGGACTTTTACTTAATAATTGTGATTCGTAACGCGTTTCACTACACCGTAGCTTCTTCAGACAAATGAATGTATAGAAAATAAGAATGAGAATATAAATACAAATGTTCTTAAGTAATTAAAAGCTTATTGGGTTGCTCCTTCTTAAGTGGTTATAGATGACAGGTATATCCAATAAAATTAAGGAATAGATTGCTCCCTGAAGAGATTCAATAGAGGTTCATTGATGAGTCTACCTGACTGTTTGTGTTTGTTGATTTCTAAAGTTCTCAAGGCAAATATATAAAAAAATAATAAAACCAAATCAGATAAAAACAATGAATCAGGTGTTTATAGATTGAATTGCAATGACTGTGATAATTTCTACATTGGTAGAACACATAGAAATTTCAATATTAGAATATCGGAACATAAACGCAGGTCTTCAAATAAAGAATCAGATTCAAATTACGCGAATCATCTCAGAAAATAGTCACTCTTTCGACCCACAGTTTGAAACTTTGCATACAGATAATAAATATTGGAAGGTAGATCTTTGGGAAACTTTAGAAATCAACAAACACAAACACTCAGGTAGACTCATCAATGAACAAGTCGATTTAAGCCCTTCTCCTCTATTGAATCTCTTCAGGGAGCAATCGATTCCTTAATTTTATTGAATACATCTGTCATCAATAACCACTTTAGAAGGAGCAACCCAATAAGCTTTTAATTACTTAAGAACATTTGTATTTATATTCTCATTCTTATTTTCTGTACATTCATTCGTCTGAAGAAGCTACGGTGTAGTGAAACGCGTTACGAATCACAATTATTAAGTAAAATTCCTAAAAAGACATTACTTGTTTTTTATTATTGGCAATTAGGACTACAAGTAGGTTTACTGGTTCGTCATTACCAGTTTCTGTTTTAAATCTTGTTTTTTATGATTTATCACGATTTGATTTCAGTCCATTTGATGAGAACCATTAGTCAGCACTCTCAAGTGAATGGTCAACTTCCTGCAGAACGCCGTCAGCATTGGGGTCCACAGCAAGAATACTTGCATCATAAGTATACAGATGAGTCATTGGGCTGGGTATATTGGATGGTAAACCATTTATATATAATATAAATGAGACCAGACCCCGAATCAATCCTTGGGGAACACCAATTCGTATCACTTCTACTTGTGACACGTGCCCCACCAACGACACAGCCTGCTTTCTTTCACCCAGATAGGATTTATACATGTCTAGCGCCCTACCACGGACTCTATAATGTTGTAGCTTCTGCAAAAGTAACTCCCTTATAATACAATCGAATGCATTTGTTAGGTCACAGGCTAGAAGTTCGACCCTCTGACACTGGTCGATGTCATCTGTGACCGTCTCCATCAGTTAACTGTAGATCTACCTAAACCAGTGCTGACTATCATCCAATTATTTTTCCTGGAATCCCAGAAGTTGTTTGAAAAGCTCATGGTGAATTACTCCTTTTTGATCCCACCAGATGCAGAGCATAGCCCCCTTTCCATGAATATTGCGCTTTGGAGTCGATGTTGATGGTTGGCCACGGCCACAAATGGTCTTTCGTCGCTTGTGATTGTCGAGATATATCCACTTTTCATCTCCAGTAACAATACGATTCCTGTCTAGTCAGCAGCATTTCACAAATGGTTTTCCGTCTTTCGATGTCTCTCAGGTTTAGTTCATATGACATGATCACCGTAGGCTTCAACTAATATTTTATGAGATCCGGCGGCAGTTTTCTTTAAATGAAAGCAAAACAATAACGCACAAATGATGCTTCTTTGGCTCGAAATTAGACATTTAAATCACTCTAAAACGCAATGAAACTGATGCAAAAGTAAACGTTTATGTATGTTACATTATTGACAGATGTCAATGCTACATTTTAAGCCTCATTTACATTGGTCATCAAGGCTCAGTCTTTAGTTTTTTAAACTTTTACCAATATCATGAAAATCAACAACGAATTTCGCTGAAAAATAAACTAACCATACTAATGTAAGGGTTTATCCATGTGAAAAATGTTAAGCACGCATGAGCAACCATTGTTAGTGATACTCCTGTAATAATCCATAATAAATTCCTGCCAGTTCTGTCAATGATGAAACCCAAAGCAGGAGACGCAAATCCAGAAATCAGATACACAATACTACAGATACGATTGGCGTCTGATGGTGACATATTGAATTGCTCCATAAAGAAAGTCCTGAAAACGGAAACAAATTAAAATATTAAATTTCACCTTAATGATAAATTAGTAAGATAACACATAAACTCAATAAGTTTGGACCTGCAACAATGATGGCACCGATAATGACTGGTCGCTTCAATTTTTTACTTAGGAGGAATCTTTAAAACGTGTTAAAATTCCATGCACTTCAAGTGCATGATGTTTCGGTACAAAATGTTTGGCATCTGCGCAGATTTCAAGGTTGCATATTACATTATCTAATTTTTCGACATATTACTAAAACTAAATACTTTTGTCTGATTCCCACAATGTTTATTTTTAATACACACGACGTGTTTTGGCAGTTACGTCATTTTTAAGTGTCTGTAAACATATTATTTTTTGGTACAGATACGTTGATGATATTCTCGTGGGTTTTCAAGGCTCAAACAGACCAGTAGACTAGTTTTTGCATTTTGTAAATGAAATGGACAGAAAAATAACCTTTAATGCTGAAATTTGTGGAAAGAAAACTTATGGATTCTGCACCACTATAATGCACCATCTCACAAGGCTTTCTTTGTGAATGAATTTCTGAACGAAAACTCAACAAATACCACCGAACAACCACCGTGTTCACCTGATATGGCTCCGGCCGACTTTTTCCTTCTAAAACTCAAATTACCACTTCGAGGTTGACCAATTCCTGGTACGTTTGTGAGGCTGCTATATCTGTGTTGATCTTTAGATTTTGGGTACACCAATTGCAAGTTTACGCTTCCTGTTAAGTAATTGTTAATTAATTACTTTCATGAAACGGAAACTCGAGGAATATTTCAAACTTTAAAATTACATTCATAAAAAAAAACTGGATATTAGTTCTTGGAAATCCCTTGAAATCATTAGATATAAACCTTCCAACATATTATTGAATGAACAGGTAGATTTCGAAAATACTTCCCCTTTTTTTAATGCGTTTCATTTAGAAAATAATTCTGTGAATTGCCTAAGGTAGTTTTACACACTTTCAATCCAGTGATGTAGATCATATATCAATTGTTGCGTCTTAGGAGAGAGTCGAAAATCTTTTTCAGAGTGCCACACGATCCTTTTTCCGAACGAATTGGGGTACGCTCCAAATCAACCTCAAATGTTCCTTCGAATCAAGAATCGGTTCAGCGTTTTTCGCTGGTATCAGAGGTAGGATGAAATTTTTGTTGCAACGCTTATAGTAATGCACTATGATCTTGATTAGGAGTGTCTGATTATAAGATTATGAAAATATCATTGCATGGAATCTTATCTAAAATTGCAAGATTAATGAGAAATATCCTTCAACTTCCCATCGATTTGATTGCATGAAAATGCATGTAAGCACTCAAATCAATTAAGGAAAAATAAATATTATTATTACGTCATTTATTAATTTATTCAAAATGAAAAATGATAAGAAAATGAATGATTTTCAATTTTCTGTTCTTCCTTGTACCATATGGAATATTCTGAAGTATGAGAAGTTGAAATAATAAGCCTATAATTACAAATTTAAACAAGAAAAAAAATAAAAAATTGGCAAACTATCAAATACTCAATCCGGCTCAGTGAAGGCACTATAGCAGTGAAAATAATCAAATAGTTATGCATAGCAATGTATAGAATTAACCAATCTTTTCTTTGATAATTGTTATAACAATACATCTCAATATTCATTAGTTCAACAACTGAGCTTCTTAGTGAATAAAAAAATTAACAAATAACATTAATACCAATAAATTTATACTTACTTTCCAACTGCAATGAATGGAAAAACTGCCACATAGAAAAATACGATAACAACATTGAGCAACCAAAATTTCTTATTGAAATATTTAACATCAGACATTTTGACTGGATCGGACGGTATTGTATTATGAAGTCTTAAAACTCTTTCAGTCTTGATATCCATAAATCCCAAGAGTAAGCAACAAATGAATGAGAAAACGCAAGTCAAAGTAGCTAAAATCATAAAAGATGCAATAATGAACAATAAATAACTAAACCTCTCCAAGAAAGTTAGGGATATGGCTGTTGCTTATTCATCTGTTGGGAGAGTTTTTAAAATATGACATACAAAAAGAAGAAGGTATGATATATGATTCTCATATGTTTATCCTAATTTCATTTCATATTTAATTCAAGTGATTGTCTTTATTTTAAGTCTTTCTATAGTTGGACCAAAATTGAATATAGAGTACAGAAAGAGTGCCCTTGGAATGCTCCAGGTTGGCAGGCAACAGCAAGAAGTGGCACGTTTGTTCAATGTCTTTCAAAGTCTCTTTATTGTGAAAAATGATTACAAATAAATCATTCAAAATATTGCTCATCACTAGCTACAACTTTTTCCCATCTTTCTGGCAGAGCTCTTCTGAGGCTATCCACGAATCAAGCCATTTTTCCAGCTCTTCATATGAGCGAAACTGCTGATCAGCCAGACCTTGTGCCATCGAACGGAACAAGTAATAATCGGATGGTGCAATATCTGGGGAATATGGCGGGTGGAGTAGGAATTCTCATTTGTGCGTTTCCAAGTAGGTTTTAACGGGTTTGGCAACGTGAGGCCGAGCGTTGTCATGCTGTAGAATTACTATTTCGTGTCTCTTTTGAAACATTCCCAACGCATGCAATCGCTTGGAAATGGCCTGGCGGGTAACTCCTAAAGTTGAAGCAAACTCTTCTTGCGTTTGGCACGGATCCTCATCGAGCAATACCTCCAATTCAGCGACTTCGAAGATTTTTGGCCATCCTTCACGGGGACGGTCGTCCACATCAAAATTACCGTTTTTGAAGCGACGGAACCAATACCGGCACGTTGTTTCACTTAGAGCAGCATCTCCGTAAACTTTTTGGAGCTCTCTATGAGCTTCAGCCGACGTTTTCTTCGAATGAAAGAAGAAAATCAACACTTCCCGCAAATGACGATTATTTGAAACAGAATCAGACATTTTCTCACAACTAAAAGTATATGACGCAAAAACAAAATCACTAATGTATCATAGTGGTTTGTTTACCATATGTCTAAGCTTTGTTCGAGACGTTCTTGATATGTAAAAATCGACCAGCACTTACTGCTGGAGCCATATATTGACAAACAGTGAGAACGTAGTTGCGCACCTAATAACAGTGGCTCAAGACCGCATAGTTGCTTCGCCAGCTTGGAGAGAGCATGTAGACAGCTATCTGGACAACTTTTGAATACCACAGGAGTTACAGATTCAGTTAAAACAATTTGAAAAAGGCTCAAATATATAAATATTGCGTCTAGGCTCCCTATAAGTCGTGTTCCTTTTACTCTAGATCACAAACGCGCAAACACCATTAATTTATCAACAATATTCTATTTTCATGGCTCCATAAGTCATCATGTTTTCGTCGGCAAGATCCCATAATGTGAAGAATGATCTGGAAAATCATGGAATTAACCACTAAGCCCTCTTCCAAGATCCAATCGAACATGCTTCAGAAAGCTTTCTGAACCGAGTTCAGAAAGCTTTTACCAATATTATAGGCTAAATTGAAGCAAAATCGAAATAATCATTCAATACAAGGCAGCTTTTTACACGTTTCTTATGAGGATTCAGAAAAAACTCAATTTATCAAAATTTCCTCAAAATATCCCTAACTTTCTTGAAGCAGTGTAGAAATGATCAAGTTTGAATTACCATACCTAAGTAAAAAGTTATTGCTAATCCATCTATTCCTGGGTAACTCTTCTCAACCGAATTGTACAAATCTTCCATGACCATGAAGTTAACTGTACTACCAATTCGAGCAAAACTTAATTGAAGACCAAATACCATATTCAGTACTCGACCTTTGAACCACAGAACGGCATAATTATTTTGGGCAACTGCCAGAGATTCTCCACCAAGTCTTGAATGAATAAAATATTAAATTTTCCTTTCGCCAGATACAACTGAAATATTACCCAAAAATAAAACGTCCAAGAAGCATCATCCAGTAGGAACCCATCCAAACTCCAGTGGAACAGCATAGTTGACCAATTAGTGTTAGGCTCATGTATATATTGGATCCCATACGAATGCCGAAAACACTGAAATAGAAAGAAATATATATCACTTCACAATAGATGATAAACAATATTAATTTGAAATTGTGCAATGCAGAAAACAGTTTATTGTAAAAAAAATGGAAAAAATGTGTATAAACCATATCCAATACTATTATGTTAGCTAGGAGGGTCTGGGTAACGGGGAAATCAACACAGATCAGAATATATGTATCTGTCTTTCTCAAGGATGCATGAGAATAGAACGGAGCATGTGCAAAGCGTGCGTCTGTCAATTTCATTAGTTTGAATATTTGAATTAATTTACTCCTTGGTTTCTTGATAGAGTTAGAAGTTGACGACGTCAACAATGTTGTAAGTTTGAAATTTTGTGTTTGATGATTATTATAATGATTCTGCATTAGGGTGAGTGCCAAAAAAAGTTTGAAATATAGGCTAGCCATTCGATGCTGAAGTCTGAATTTGCTCAAATTATCTATTGGTACCCTTTCATATACGTTATATTCTAATCTGTCAGAGAGTCAAAACAACAATAGATTATTATAATAGTACAATTGTTTGGGGTAGAGCATATAAAACCCATTTAAGAAAAGTTGAAATAATACAGAGATCTATCCTTAAGATAATTATGAGGAAACCTACAAAATCTCTTTTTGATGAGGCAAAAGTTTTTGAGGTAGTACAGTTGTATGCTGTGAGGTTTATAGATTCATTTTTCGGAATAGAACATGTTATAGATTGTTTGATACTCGGAATCAACATCTTTCTAATATAAGAATCAATAGAGTAAGCATAGAGGTAACTGCTCGTAGTTTTATGAATGTTGCTATTTCACTCCATAATATTTTGCCATCTGAACTGAAGAATGTAAGTAACGTACAAGCTCTGCCAATATTTATGAAAAAAGTTAAAAAGTTCGTAGCTTCAAACAAAACGAGTTGTTGTAGAGTCACATTCATTTGTTGAGTTGGTATGAAAAAAAGTTTTGTTAAGTGCAGTCCTTGACTGATTTAAATGTATAAAAATAATTGTGGTCATTTAATTTTTAATTTTAATTTAGTATGGGTACGTTAGTCAGTGAATAATATCTGTTCGCACACAAAATTTTATTTTAAGCGAACATGCATTATATCAAATAATAATAAATAGGATATAATGTATTGTTGTAATTGATTGGTATCGTTAATTTGTCAATAAATTTATTTTTATTATTATTACCGTGGACTTATGCACTATCACAGCTGTTAGATGGATATAATTTACCTTTCCTTTACCTTTTGATTCAGCAATCAAAAGGAATAGGCTCGATTACAATATACTTGACATAAATTTCCGAACTATCCTACATGTATTAAGAATTACAGCTTTTTGCATTTCTATATAAGTATTCTTATGCAATTCTAATTTCTTAAGGCTATCATGCAAAGTTTTAAGTATTAACCCAGTCGAGGATACGATGACAGGAACAATATCTATTTTATCAAGGTGCCACATCTGCTTGATGTCAATAGCAATTTGTATTTGGACTTTTTCTCCTGGAAAATGTTCAGCACGTTGTTATTATTTGGTATGGCGACATCCACCAGCGTTGCTGTTCAGGCTCTCTTATCGTACACCACTATGTCCGGCCTATTATTCGTCACCATTCTGTCAGTGATAACAGGCCTATCGTAGTATAATCTCATAGTCATTTTCCAATACGGGCGCCGGTTGATACTTGTAATGTGGCTGGGAGGCATTCAAAAGTACGTACTTGTGTGCAAGTTTCTGGTGGATAATGTTACATACTTGATTATGCATGTGAAGATAGTCCGTATTGGCCAGTTGTACGCATCCGGACGTAATATGCTGTATAGTCTCCGATCTTATATGGCATTTTCTGCATTTATCTGTTTGTAATGTTCCGTCCTTAATTATAAATTTTTGTAGTTGTTTGTAGCGATGACTTGGTCTTGAATGAGCATAAGAAATCCTTCTGTTTCCGAGAATAGTTCTCCTTTCATGTGTCATCCATGCAATTCCTTTCTTGACCATTGCTCTTGTTTTGTAGATTCAGCAGGTCATCACTGGTAGCAAGATTTAGAGGTGTATATTCCTTATCAGCCAACGATACTACTCTGTGGAGGTCAGAAGTGCGAGCTTTTGCAGAGAAGAATTCTCTGAGATTTTTGATCTGTTCGGTATGTAAGTTGACAACAGCCATCAATCCGCGTCCTCCTTTCCGCTTCAAAGTTGTTCTTATCACATACTATTTCGGATGGTGATTATTGTACTTTGTCAGGATTGTTAGGGTTTGCCTTTGAATATCATCCAGTTCTGTCTTAGTCCATCTGATTATTCCAAATGAGTAAAGCAACACTGGAATGGCAAAGGTGTTAATTGCTTTGACGAGATTTCCCGAGTTCAACATTGACTTCAGCACAGTCTTCAGACGCTGACTGCACTCTGAACGAATCTTCTCCTTTGCCAGGTTTTGGTCTAGTAATCTGGCTTGTTGGTATCCCAGATTACTATTATTATTATTTTATTCCACCATATAATACACTAGCAAAAATATTTATAACTATAAATAGATGTTTGTTATTCATTTCTTTCAAATCTTGAATTAAGCACTCGGTCTCTTCTTCTTAAAGATTTCGAAATCTATAAGGATACAAGAATTGGCAAAATTGTTCTTATTTGAAAATTTATTTAAAATTCTCAACTCAAAAAATTACGCAATGCAATGAATGCATTTAAAAACAACCAATATTAAGAATACTTGTTAAGAAGACATTTTTCAATTTACATCATAACCCACACAGTACAGAAAGTAATAAAAATAGAATTATTCCTAGTAAGCAATACAAAAGATTCAAATCGAGGAACAACTTGATTTGAGTGTAGATTTTCCTCGTGGAATAATTTTATTATCGGATACATTAGATAACAATCATCAATTTAATTTATATGAGAATGACTCGAATTATTTGATTACTTTGAGCACTTTTCAATCATTCATAGATTTTAGAGTTCAGATTATAAGATATTTCTGCACAAAAGATCTCAACAATAGCTTGCAATTGGGATGAAATACTATATTACATTTTGGCGTAGTCATGGTTTCCTAAACTAAGAATATGAAATTCATTGGTTCAAAGAGTCAAGAGCATGGTGAAACTACATTGTATCGACAACTATTTGAGATAGAAGATACTATCATTATCTATATGCACTTACACAGTAGAGTATCACTAATCTGGCACTATCAAACAATTATTGCAATGTTTGGATACTTTCAATCGCGGACGCAGCGAGTTATATCAGGATTTGTACTGGGGCTGATGTAGCTGTAAGATCTTGTGGTTTGTCAAAAAATTGTTAAAAAGGTTCGAGGAATGAGCTGTCGCGTTCTAGTACTAGTAGCCAATCATATCTGCTCAACAGATGTGCAACCATTTTCGAATCGCTATACTCGTCCCCAAATGCTGTGTTCAATATGCATTGTCAAAAAGTACCTAGATTTTATTATTGAAAAATCTGCTTAAAACGATTGTCAAAATTTTCGTTTTTGTTTAGTTGGCACAACTGTTTTCTATACTGACGCTCTCTGTCATTTAACACACCACACAACTCTTCTCGAATTTGTAGCAAAATTTAACACGAATTCGTTGTGTTAATACGACGAACGCAGGAGAGAAACTAGAAACAGTCGCGTATTCATCACAAACCAAAATGGCCATTTGTAACAAGATGGTTGCGAAGGCCGGCAAGGTAACGGTCACCGTCTTTAGGGACTCCATTCCAAAAGTAACTGAACTTTATGAAAATAGAAACAACTATTATCAATTTTGATACAAATCTTTTTTATTAATCAATATATTCGCCTTCTGCATTGATACACAAATTTGCACGCGCCAACAGGTTGTCAAACGACTTCTCTATCTCCTTTTTCGGCATGGTCTTTAGC
Organism: Cryptolaemus montrouzieri; assembly: GCA_013387265.2. NCBI lineage: Eukaryota > Metazoa > Arthropoda > Insecta > Coleoptera > Coccinellidae > Cryptolaemus > Cryptolaemus montrouzieri. The sequence continues at coordinate 7,575,376 of JABFTP020000144.1, read as the reverse complement.
ACATGCCCCTTTCAATTATTCCGTTATTGCGACAGCCAAGCTGGTGTGGACTTCAAGTACGAATTGCTAACTCATCCACCATATTCTCTTAACCTGACTCTCACGGATGGTTTTTTCAAATATGAAAATATTGCTTCAAGGATAAAGATTTTCAACAGATTCAGATCTTTTGAAAGAATATTACGTAGAAGGCATCCAAAAAGTCCAGCATTGCGTAAGTGTATAGCGCGAAAAAGTAACTATGTTGAAAAATAATTGCCACCCAGTAGGGAAAAGTGAGAATTTGCTTCATTTTTACCTTCAAATTCACCGTCGTAAATAATACATAAAATATTTTGATATAATTTGAGTCAAAAAATATTAAATTTTTTCAATTAGTAGGGAAAAATTATTGATATTGTTTTTAATATGACCAAATAGTATATGTATTGATGTTTTTGTATTATATAATATATAATGGTGCCTTATTCTGTTGGAGAGGATTCAGGACAAGGTTCAGTGGGACAATATGATAACAATTTTGTATATATATGATATGTAGTATCAGTTATGTGACATGAAATTTGTTTTATACTTAGATACTTTGTTGTTCAACACTAATTAATAGATTTTCACCAATACTAAACATGACAAGAGATTATTTTTCGTTATTCATTTAAAGATGAAAGAAAAGTTTATATAAATATTCCAGAAATGCCCTTTTATCTATATATGAGTTTTGTCATTAATTTTGCTGAAATATAGCAGTAGTATTGAAGATGGAAAAGGACTGTTTAGTTCTAATTTATTAATTTATTATTTATGTTTATATATATTTTTTACACTTGTGTGCGCATTTTTCTCTCCAAGTATTTTTCGCATCTCGCTATATTTACAACAGAAAAAATAAAAACCACTTTGTTGTCAGCATACACCATTTTTCGGATCAATCAACAAATTAATTATAATGGTGCAATATCATTCACTTCTACTAGTGCCTTTAAACAATTTTATATTCAGAAAAGTTTTATAAACCAGTGAAAATCTTGGTGTATCTGGTGAAGTTTGTTAAAATTAAGCCTTTATTTCAAGAAAACGAATACAGATACCACTAATGAAAAATTGACCATCATTGATTAGAACTTTTCACATTTTCTAGGAGCTGAATGCCACGACGATTAATGACTCATCCATTCGATGATCCATTTCTCGACATTTTCGAAAGAATTGAAGTACTCCTCAGAAAGCCCATGAGCCATTGACCGAACAAATGGTAATCTGTTGGAGAACAGTCTTTTGAGTAAGCCGCATGTGATAGGATGTCCAAGTGTTTCTTTGACGGCCTTTGTGACATGCGTTATCATGAAACAGACTGACTTTATGTCTCGTATTCTGGCCGCTTCTGGTGCAGTGCTCGGCGTAAACGTATCATTTGCTTGAATGACTCCTTTCTGATCCCACCAGATGGAGAGTATGGCCTTCTTTCCATGAATATTGGCTTTGGAGTCGATGTTGATGGCTGGTTAGGGTCACAAAAGGTCTTTCGTCGTTTGGGATTGTCGAAATATATCCACTTTTCATCTCCAGTAACAATACGATGGAGAAATCCCTTTCTTTTCTGTCTAGCCAGCAGCATTTCATAAATAGTTTTTCGTCTTCCGATGTCTCTCGGCTTTAGCTCACATGGCACCCATTTCCCTTCTTTGTATACTTAACCCCTCGCCTTCAAAGGTTCAGACATCCGAGACTGAGCCACGTTTAGTGTTGTTGCAAGTTGAGTTTGGCATGGGTCTTCGTCTATTAAAGCCTGTAGTTCAGTATCTTCGAACTATTTCTTCGCTACTGAGTGTTCTTACACTAAATCACCAAATTTGAAACGTCGAAACCATTCCTTACAAGTAAAATCCGATGGAGCATAATCACCGTAGGCTTCAATTAACATTCAATGACATTTGGCGCCAGTTTTCTTTAAATTAAAATGAAACAATAACGCTTCGCGCAAATGACGCTTTGTTGGTTCGAAATTAGACATTTTAATCGCTCTAAAACACAATGAAACTGATACAAAAGTGAACCTTTATGTACGTTATAATATTGACAGATGTCAATGCTATATTTTAAGCCTCATTTACATTTATCATTAAGGCTCAGTCTCTAGTTTAACTTTCACCAATAGAGGGTGGCTTTCACAGATACACCTCATATATATTCAGGAAAGTTTTATGAATCAGTGAAAAATTTGAGCGGATCTTCAAGTTTTTGAGATAAGCAAAATTCAAGAGAACTGATAAGAAAAACAATTAAATAATAATCGATATGGAATTCACACATTTTTCAGAAATCAATTATTGCAAGAATACAATATCTAACTAATATGAGTATATTATATACTCATATTAGTTAGATTAACATTAAAGTTCAGAGAGTGGTGGGGAGCCGGCAACACGTGCATCTGCTCATTAGACCTTTCTCAGAAGCATTTATTTCTTTGGCACGACGTGAAATACGATAGTGTTAAATTCATTGACGACCATGGACCCCAGTTTATATTCTACTAAAAATTGCGGGTAAGTAATATTCAATTACTATTCAACAAAAATATTTTTGGAACTCCATTGAAAAATTCCGACGCATTATGGTATCTTGTTTACAACTTCGATGTTATTTTTACATTTTCTTACCAAGTTTTTTTCTAATTCAAGTTTTTCTCGGCGATCCGCTTAGAAGGACTATATGCACAGAAGTAATTTCTGTTTCCATTTCAGATTATCTCTGCATCAACTTTTGAACATCGTAGAGGGCGATGATTTCTATGAAAGTAATACGAAAATATATATTGAACCTCCCAATAAAAATACAGTAGAATCTGAAAAAGACAGTGATGTTTCAGACCAAGAAGCTGGCGATATAAACCACCTACCCAGAGGTATTTTGGGTCAAGGATGCGAAATTTATTTCGAGAATAGTGAAGATGAGGAAACTCATGAACAACTTTCTGCTAGAACAAGTGGACTTCAACCTCAAGCCACCACACTTTCCCATTCATCGGAGAGTGATTATGAAGAAAATATACTACTTTTTGTTGTACAACAGCTTTCCAGGAAGAAGAAAGGTAAAACTGTTCAAAGAAAAAAAGAAAAATTCATAAGTGGAAGGGGGATGCAAACAAATATTGTATGAACACCACTTGTGATCTGGTGCCTCCAACTCGCGATGAATAGTCGGCCGAATCTCCAGCGAATTTCTTCAACCTTTTTTTCACGGAGGCGATCATGGAAAATATAGTTCACCAGACTAATTTGTATGGGTCACAAAAAACATTTCTTTAAATTTTTCTATGGATGAACTGTATGAAATATTTGGAGCTTTATTGCTCAGTGGATGTGCCAAGTACCCTAAACGCATGTATTGGAATGCCACTATAATACCCCTTCAATACTTCGGGACTCGATGAGACTCAACCGTTTTGAGCTTCTCTTACGTCGTCTTCACTTCAATGATAACAACAATGTTTCGACAGACAAACTTCAGAAATTGAGACCACTTATTGACGGATTGAATCAAAATTTTCGAGAGCACGGCGGTATAGATGAGCATATATCGATTGAAGAGAGCATGATACCATACTATGGAAAGCATTATGCGGAGCAATTTATCAAAGGGAAGCCAATCAGGTTTGGTTTTAAAAATTGGGCCCTTTGTCAAAGTGGAGGGGATATGTTAGCATTCGAAATATACACTGGTAAATCTGATAATGAAAAACAATTTGGTTTGGGTGGCGATGTTATTTTATCTCTAATTTGATCATCAGGACTGGAAGAGAATAAGATTTATAAACTTTATTTCGATAACTACTTTACTGGTATTGATCTAATGTCTCATATAGCGGACCACAATATTTGTGGTACTGGTACTATACGCCAAAATCGTTCAGAAGGAAATCCATTTCCAGAGAAGAAAGCATGGAATAGAGAAAAAAGAGGATCTTTTCAGTTTTTATCGAACAAGAAAATTCTGATGGCTCAATGAAAAGACAACAAGGTGGTATCAAATTATAATAAATACATGGGAGGGGTTGATATGATGGATGGATTAGTAGATGCGTACCGATCAACAATAGCGATGTTAGGTCAGATAATGTGGGACATTTGGTCAAATACTCTGAAAGTGACAGGAAATTTAAAATGTGCCATATAAATTCGAAGTTCATATGTTATAAGTGCAATATTGGCTTACACCCTAAAAACTGTTTTTCGATTTTCATAAGAAATAATGCCAAAAAATATGATGTTAATGTTATCGTCTTTAGTTTATTCAAATGTGTTACTATCTTCAATATTTCATTCGTAGAAAAAAAATAAATGAATTTTTAAACCAAGTATGCTCTTATGCATAAAGTTCTTTTTAAACGGATCACCTTTTTTCTCTAAACTGAGAGAGAAAATTTAAAATAGCGACAGAACCACGTTTTCAAGAAAAATTTTAATCAAATCAAAATTTTTTTCCATATGCACTAATGGGTGTTTAGTAGTGTTCATGTAAGAAAAATGAAATTTCAAATAAGAAGAAAATGATATCTAGATTCAATTGATAATTACATTAGGATGTTATGTAATATTACTGACTTGCATAAAATAATTGTTTGTGTAGACAATATTCAACTGCAAATAATGGGTTTGAGGAAAACATGCTGTTTGTTTGTAAATTGATCAATAAAAGATATAATCATAAGCAAACTGTAGTCATTCAATGATAAAAATTAGCAGTATTTGTAAATTAAATTAAAGGTATAGATGTTGACCTATGATATCCTGATTGAAAATTTTTCCATTGAAGAGCAATATTTGTCAATTCAGGTAGATATTTGATATATATTGCAGAATTTGTTCCACAAAATTCTTTTAATTTACTGTTAAATATGTTAATGTTATTATAACTATGAAAATTCATAAACTCTAAAGATGCTGTGAATCTGTCATGATACATTTAGAACTTCTCTGTCCCTCTTAATGCTTTAATGTGGTGCCATGAGTTACCAATGTAAGTGTTACCAATTTCGAAAGATTGAAATATTCTGATTCCTTCAAGCGATTTTTAAGATTCTATCCCAAATGTATTGATATTTAGTAAATGAATTATAAAGGCTGATTTCAGTTAAAGAATATATATATATATATATATATATATATATATATATATATATATATATATATATATATATATATATATATATATATATATATATATATATATATATATATATATATATACAGGATGCTTCAACGAAAACTAAACAGAGGCTATATCTATCAAGATATTCATTTCTGATCAAAACGCAAAAACAGGTCAATTTTTGTTTCAAGGGGTACATCTTTTGGGGTACAAAACTTGCCTGAAATATCAATCAGTGGCTCACTCTGTATCTTCTACATTTTTCAATCAAAAATGAAAATTCTTTCACGGGAATGCAGACAAAGATAATACCTTTCTTTCGAGTTATCACTCGACCCATCTACTCTCTTCCAAATTTTCAAGAGTTGTCACCCCTGCTCTAGGGGTTGAAATTAGAGATGAGGATGGTACTTGATGATGACTGCCATTGATCAGCGTGGATCTGTTTCATTTACTTCACTGAAACTTGAATTGTCTCAGGGAAATAGTCTTCCTATCTTTCAGTTGCTCACCCTGTATCTTTTACAGTTTTCAATTAAAATGGAAATTCGTTCAAGGCGATGTAGACAAAGATACCACCTTTCTTTTGAGTCATCACTCGAACCATCTTCCTATTCAAAAATGGAACAGATTCATTCCAGATCAAAGGCTGTCATCTTTGATCTAAATGAATCTATTCCAGTTTTTCGCACCAATAGTCTCCAATAGTCTTGTGGCGATAGTCATTTTTTCTATTTTTCAGTGGCTCACTCTGTATCTTCTACATTTTCAATCAAAATGAAAATTCTTTCACGGGAATGCAGACAAAGATAATACCTTTCTTTTGAGTCATCACTCGACCCATCTTCCCTATTCAAAATGTTCAAGGATTGCAACCCCCGCTTAGGGGGTTGATATTTCAGGCAAGTATTGTACCCCAAAAGATGTCCTCCTTGAAACAAAAATTGACCTGTTTTTGCGTTTTGATCAGAAATGAATATCTTGGTAGATATAGCCTCTGTTTAGTTTTCGTTGAAGCACCCTGTGTATATATATATATATATATATATATATATATATATATATATATATATATATATATATACCTAGACATCTTGGAGGTCGTGGATTAACTGATTTGAATAATCTTCATAGTAAACAGATTTTTCATCTACGTTCCCATTTTCATGATAAACAGAGAACGTCTAAATTACATGATATTGTTGATGCTTCAGATTATAATCTTACACCTCTGAACTTGACAATGCTAAAGGTAGATTTTGATATATTTGATGATAATTCTAAAAGAGAAAGTTGGATGCAGAAGGAATTACACGGAAAGCACCCTAAAGAATTGAAAAATGATTATATTGATGAAATCGCATCGAATAAATGGTTAGTATCTGGAGAATTGTTTGCTGAAACAGAAGGCTTAGCAATTGCGATCCAGGATCAGGTTGTTTTCACGAGGAATTATAGAAAACACATCATCAAACAAAATATAGATGATTCTTGCCGTAGATGTTTCTGTTCTTCAGAAACAGTTTTTCATATATTATCATCTTGCTCAGTCCTTGCTTCAACAGATTATTTAGAAAGACATAATGCCGTCGCTAATATTATTCATTTTAATCTAGGAATTAAACATGACCTAATTCCCAAAGAAAAACATTTCACAAATATGAACCTGAGATTATTTGTGAAAATGACAAATATAAACTTTATTTTGATAAAACAATTCTTTGCAACAGAGCTGTAAAACACAATAGACCAGATATCATTCTTAATGATAAACAGAATCAAATAACATATATAATTGATATTGCTATACCCGACACACATAATATACAAAATAAATACAATGAAAAAATTTCTAAATATATGATGCTTGGCGACGAGAATAAAAAATGGGGAAAATGAAAAAATATTTATTCTACCGATTATTATTTCCACAACAGGTTGTATTCCTAGAAATCTTCACAAAAGTATTGAGATTTTGGGTCTGAAGAAAATTTGTTTGAACAGTTACAAAAGATAACAGTCATCAAATCTTGTTATATTCTTCGTAGGTTTCTTTCGAAAAAAATAATGAGGTAGAGTTATAGGTTTTCTCTTTAGTTTATACTGCTCAGAATCTCATTTCATATTTTATTTATTTGTTTATATAAATGTAATATTATTAACTGACAATTTTGTCATATTTATATTCAGAGCAGTATTTTATTTGATCGTTCACCACTTCACACAAAGGAAACTATTAATGAGTAACATTCAGTGTTACTTGACTAAGGTCTGTACACTGGATTTTTTCCGGGAGAAAGCCTCTGACACTACTCGTTGGTACATTGATATAATTGTCTGATGATGCTATAGTATGTATATATTCTGGTAGATTGATATATTATCATAACATTTAACGTTATCCTAATATATAATTATTCCAGGATATGTTTTGATTATAATCATTGCCTGGCAATGGTATTAATTACCAGGTGGTGGATTTATATTTTTCATGATATCAGTTTGATTGCATTAACAGATATATGGGCAACTCGTCGGGGTGAAACCCCCTATATATTATGATACTTTTTATTATGAATTGAAACCACTTAAAGAATCTTCTAATATCAACTGAATATATTCAACTATTCTGCAGTAAATTTTCAGAGAATATTCTATTATTTATAATTAAAGATATATCAAGAAATGTTCGATACCTTATTGAATAATACTAACCTGTCAATCAAAAAGCCTCCAACAAATCCTAAGAAAACATTGGGCCAGGAGTACACAGAGTATAACATAGTATATTGTGCCTTAGTAAGATTAAGATCTTCTTGTATATAATCTTGTAGAGCTGCAGGATTGTCGTAACAAAAATATGAACCTACAATATTCACTTAGATAACAAAAGAGATCACTTACTTTGAAGTGCACTTACCAAAGCCAACGAAACAAAGAAGTAACAGCCCCACAAATCTAAAAATGAATCCAGAGGGATGTGTCATTGAATGAATAAGACCCGTTGATGAATCTTGTTGCGATATATTTTCTTCTTGAGTTTCAACAGGCTCCTCCATTGTGTCATATATAATTATTCCGGAATTACTCTACAAATTGTATTATCCGGAATCACTTCTTTACAATTCTGTTCAAAATACAACAAAACCACCCACAAACATTAAATAAGTCGTATATCGAAGGAATCGCTCTACTAATAAAAGAGTCGATTTAAAAATGGACCTGCATTATTTATCTTTATCGTTTATCAAGATAAAACCAATGTCCTCCGCAATATCTAACACAATGATTAAGTTGAATCACGAAAGTACAATTTGTTTCTAAGAAAATTAATTTGAATACAATTAAGATGATATGATCTTATCTGATGCCTCTCAAGTTGAGGATTCCTCATAAATCGCTTATTTCCTCTTAGAATAATGATATGCTAAAGTATTTTTAAAAAAATCAAAACTCAAAGATTTAAACCAAAAAGGATAGATAATGGATGACACTGACATATATAAATATTTACATGCTCCTTGGTGAGCTAATGCCAATATCTGTCAATCACAGAATAGTCTGCCAATGTCATTAGACTGACATAGAGGCAAGCAGGCAAGTTTACTTTACTATGACTGGTAGCATTTTACGTAAAATATCGTCAGGATTCCCAACTTAGGGGGTTTCTCCCCAAAGTTGGCAGTTAATATGTAGGATGGTATTTTTTAGGGTGTTTATACTTGTAGGAACTTTTTTAGTACAAGAATAGGTCTCCAAATAACCCAATCTAAACGATTATATTCATTTGTTAATTTAGTGACTTAACATAATGACATTCCGTTCAATTTTTCATTAACAAGAATGAAAAGTCAGAATCGAAAGAAAATTAGATATTTGTAATTTTAAAAGCTTAAATGTTTCAGATTTATTATTCCGAGAGTTGGTAACTCTGAAATATGTTTGTGTATTTCTGCGACTGCTAATTTCTAGCCTAACTTTTTCTGCATTGGCGTCGGTTTAAATTTGTTTGGGCGCTTATATTAGTTCCAACATCTTGATGTCCCTTATACAAAACCAATATAATAATTCATTAATAAAATGAGTTCTGCTAGTAAGGTAAAATTATGATTTGTAGAATGATATCAGGCTTATTCACTTATTTTATTCCAGGTCGGTGAAATTTTCACTGCAGCAGGACAAGCTTTCAATAAATTAGGAGACTTAACTATGCAATTACACCCAAATGCTGAATCACCAACTGGGTAAGCTGATTTAATATATGTTCTGAAGAAATATTCTCATGTTGTACTTCTTCATTTAGCAAATGGACCGATGAAGAAATTGAGATGTTACGGCAAGTTGTAAAGCAATTTTCGGACGGTTTGAACCAGATTAGTGAACATATTAAAAAAAGGACTGTGTAAGTTACTGGTAATCAGAGGTCTTTGGTATTTACCTGTTCAATTTATTTCAAAAAAAGTAAAATCTTTAAACCAACTTCGAATTTTGCTTTTGAATGTATAACATAATCCCAATTTCTTCTGGCTCATCTAACATCTTTATTTTTTTGAAATTAATACTAGATCCCAAATTAGAACAGCACTGAAGAAGAAAGCTTTTGAAGATGCTGGACTACCTGTAAGACAAATCACGTCGACTCCTCCACAATTACAAACACAAAATGTTCAACAACCACATGTGAAATCAGAAGTTACGTTGAATATGCTGAATGCAGCTGAATCGGAGGTGGACGTTGAAGGACTGCATGAAGAAGTCAAGTTAGAATTTGAAGGTAGTAATGAAGATGTTGCTTCATAGAATAAGTTTACGTTAAGCTAATTAGATTTTTAGTTGTGATATGTTTCTATTCTAATGTACAAATTATAAAGTATCTATTTAGTAATAAGTGGTGTTGTTCATTTCTTTATTTTTTCCTTTTAATGTCAAAGTAAATGAATTTGGATATAACATAATATTCAAGAATACTTCGGATTGGTTAGGTTGAAAAACAAACCATGTTTTTTCGAGATTTTGGATAGTTTAAACAAAAAATATTAGAGCTTTGGGTGCCCAAAACGAATAAAAAAGAACATGTTCATTCTGAATGGCCATTTGAACATTGTCAGTTGATATTTTACTATTTCTCAAGGGTTAGGCAATGGTGATTTTTATTTTTCATCTTGAGAACAAAGTGAAATACGAAAACTGTTAAAGATACCAAAAGCTGTAATATTTTTCATAATATCTGAGGAATTTGGGAGGGAGTAAGGTTTCAAAACTTTTTTGAGTGTTTATATTTTTTCTGATTGTATAGATCTAGATATATGAGTGAGGGCTGCCTAGCACCCCGCCCAATGTCCTAAATTTCATCCACAAGCTCCATCTTTCTTGTAAACGATACGAGTTTTGTGGGTGAGAGCTTAATAAGCTCAGTCAGCTTCAGTTTGTTAGATTCGAGTTCTTCCATCCTGACTCTGTCCCCAGCTAGGCACTCGCACATAACATGTTCCATTGATTCTGTATCTTCTTCACATAGTCTACATGAAGGATCCTCAATCAGTCCTAACTTGTTTAGGCGATTTCTGAAGCGACAGTGCCCCGTTAGTATGGCGTTTGAAACTCTCAGGTCCAACCTAGAGAGTTTAAGCCAGACCTTGGCTCTCGCAATGGAAGGTTCACTGACGGCAAGTCGAGCGAGTCTGAGACCTAAGAGACTCATCCAGTGATCACTGAGGTATTTTCCGCCCTTTAGTCTCCAGGGGAATTCAGGTCCGATGAATCCCAAGCCAGTTCCTCGAGCGGTCAATAAGTCCGCCTTCTCAATGCCCGAGTGACCGGTACCCATATTAAACGGAGCCTGCTCCGTTCTCCCAGTTTGGCAAGAGTGGAGTGACATTCCTGCACCATAAGTGACGTACAGGTATCTGATGCCAATGCCTTCAGTACAGCTTGGCTATCAGTGATATTTTATTGAACTATTTGTTAATCACCCTGCAAGCAAGAGGTTAGCACAGTGATCAATGGCGAATATTTATGCTTGAAAGACAGTCGCAAGCCCGTCAAGACAGATCGACTGTTCCTTGGCAGCACCTCGACCATAGACAGCTTTTGCAGTTTTTGAGCCGCCCGTGTCCCAACAAGGATCCTCAAGTAGACGGTCCTTGGAGCTGGTCCATTCCTGTCTATCGGGAATGATGATATGGAATGGCATCTCCATGTTGGTTTTAGGTATTGCTATGTCAGACCTCATACTCAGCAACTCGTCCTCGATTTCAAACTGTAAGGCGCCGGGCACGAAGCCGAACTTACGAGTTTCATTTCGGGAAAGGTGATGGAATCTATAGAAAGCCATTCTAGCCAATCCTCTTATCACCAGATGAAGAGAGGCAAGGCCCAGTAATCATTTTGCAGGCCGTTCTCTGCAATTTAGAGAGCTTGAGTATGTTATATGTGGTTTCACCACCATCACATAGCGACTGAAGTTGATTTGAGGCAAAACCCCTTTTCTTTCCACAGGTCATTTGATATGCCCATAAGGAATGTCTAGCCTTGTGTATTGTGTTTTCCAGGTGCGAATTCCACGAGAGCTTACTGTCCTTGGTAAGCCCCAGATATTTTGTTTCCTCCACAACTGTAATAAACACTCCATCCAGGGCCGGGGGAAACAAATATCCTCCTTTTCCTGGTGAATGGTACCATAAAGGTTTTGTGCGGGTTCTTGTTAAGTTTCTCTCCCTTACAGCACCCTTGAATAGCTGACATCGCCTCCTGGAGTCTGTCGGAGACATCGCTGTCATCTCCGATAGCCAGAGTGACTATATCATCAGCGTACGCTTGTACATAAACATCAAGTGCGTCAATTATTGCCAGAAGGTCATCAACCAGCAAGGACCACAACAGTGGGGATAATACTCCTCCCTGAGGGCAGCCCCCGCCAGCCACTAAACTGGCTAATTCAGTGTTGATCACTCTGGCATTTAGCATGTTACCAATCAATTCCGCAATAATATTTGGTACTCCTCTGGCTTTCGCAGCACCACCTTCAATGTCCATGAAGGCTGCAGCTGCAGTCCTTGCGGTCCAGAGACTGAGTGATCCTTCCGACTAAGTTGTTAAGTGCCAAATCGGTTTATTTACCTTTTTGAAAGGCGTATTGATGATCACTCAGAAACCTCAGCTATAACACCTCGGTTCTGATGTATCCATCTAACACCTTCTCCAGGGTTTTCAAAACAAATGACATAAGACTTGTCGGTCTAAATGATTTAGGTTGTGAGTTCGATTTACCCACCTTAGAGATGTAAACAACCCTAACCCTCCACCAACTGACCGGGGCAACATTCTAGGCAAGACTCGACCGGAAGAGCCTAATGAGGTATGCAAGGAGGACATCAACCCCTTGTTGTAACAAGGCAGGTATAATGCCATCCTCCTCAGAAGCTTTAAATGGCTTAAATGAGCGAATCGCCAACCTGACTGCTCCAGGCTTTATGATCGTTCTTGCGTTTTTCCAGTCGTCCTCTTTTTCCCTTTTGGCAAGGACCTTTAGGGCGAAGGTGTCACAGCTCTCACTGATATAAAGAAACCAACAATCTGAGAAGTGGGTTTTCCCAAGAATCTCCAAAGTCTCTCTTCCAGGGCCGTGTACCACCCATCCGGGCCCTCCATAGATCCAATGGGAAGCATTGGGCCTCTGGCAAGAACCCTATGCAGCCTTGCAGTAACGGGGGTACTTTCCACCTCCCCACAGAACCTGCGCTAGGACTACCGTTTTGCCCTCCTAATTTCTTTATTATATGACATTAGAGTAGAAAGACAGTGGTCCCATTTGCCAGTATTTTTAACTCGATTAAACAGTTTCCGAACTTCTTCTGATTGTATATGTTGAGTGTATTGTTACTTGAAATTATATCAGTGATACTTAGGATGTTGAACTATAACATGTACCGGAAATGAATAAACCAATATTCATGTTTCTGGAAGAAAAATCGTGTAAATATGCTCTCTTTCTCCTTTATATAAAACTTTACCCCTCTGAATATATGTTCTTTTTGATAACATCGATGAAAAATTTGTTCACATACATGCAAATTAATGAAAGAGAAGAAATTTGGGAAGAAAAATAAATAGTCAACTAGTCATGTAAATATTAATAATTTTCTACCCCATTTAGTATTGTCACTCTGCATGATTTTCGTCCTCTTACATTCAGTCACAAGGAAATTTTCTATGTCCATTTCAATACTTTCTCTTAACTCTAATGCTTTAAAATGGGAAAATTCACTATTACACTTCCTGAGACGTTTCACAGCAGTCTTATAGCACTTCCATGGTTGAGGTTCTATCACAATAAGTTCGCCTAAGTCTGATATATGCTTCAAAAACCTTCTAAGACCATCATCCCCATTATTTAAATGGATCCACATTGTGATCGAGAAGCAAGTTACTACATGAAATTTTTTCAAATTGTTTTTCTCTAGGTAGCATCGAATGAATGTAGAACCATCAGAACTCATTATATTCAAACAGTGGAATTCAATTTTCGTAAACTTTTCTTTTGCTCTTTTAACAAGTATGGGATCTATATCTATACCAAGAATTTGGTTATTATGGCATCCACAGTTCTCCAAAAATTCATGGAACGCTACGGTCAAATCCTGTAATAAAATATCAAAAGAGTAGATTACCTGGGTATATTGTGAGAATGAATTATCAACTCACACCAGAATTACAGCCAATATCTAGACAATGAGTTATATCAGTTTTCCAAATATTCTTTGGTAATTGTTGGATACGTTCCTCTGGTGGGTTAAAATTGTAGTAATTAATGAAATTGCCATGCTGTACAGCTCCAGGATCATTTCCTTTGAATTTAAGATCTTCCATAGTAGGAGACCTAACAGAACTATTAAATTGTAACCTAAATTGTTCAATCGAAATTATTTATATGTATACTACAAAATCATGATGAAATCCAGAAATCTTGAAAATTTTGATGATGGGTGATATTTTTAGAAATTGTGATAATTTGTAAGGAATAAAAATAATTGCCTTTCTTTCATATATACTTTTAAAAATAGGAACTTTGTGAATTTGAATCGCACTACAAATATCACAGAACAATAAAATACTGTTCTGTGAAACAGATAGTGTATTTCACATTGACCACAGACATTCACAGTCTAGCCTCTAGACTACTCGTCGTCTGTTCTGTGTCTCTGTGATGTACCTAATTATGTTGATTATTACCATGGACCACAGAATAGACAAAATTTTCATGTTCGTGTTGGAGATTTGGGGCCTGTTTCATAATAACCTTCGATATTTCAGTTTAAATGTTCTACAAGAAGTTATTGTGATGTAAATTACCAGTTTATGTAGTGAGGCCGAAAATGTGCATGTATATGATTAGTATGTGATTCTTATCTGAATATAGTATCCGAAAAAACACGATTTTATATTTATTTATTTTCGCTTTTTTTAAATTAAAAAGCATTTTAATGAATACAGTTAAATCAGATTATACTTTTGATAGCTGTCATAAACTTTCACTACACTGTGAAGTAAGGTGTGTTGCATAAATTGATGGATTTTAGATATAATATATAATGAAGTACATAAAATCCAGGAGATTTATTACACTTTTGAAACAGATTTAGTGAAGTTGTTGACGAGTTGGCTGCTTAGGTTTTTATATGAAAACAGTAAGACCATCATAAAGAGGGTGCGTCAAAGTAATAGAATTTTCTAAGAGAGAGAAGCGAATACTCTTTACAATTTGTATTTGAACATCTTCAAACATTCATTTAACGTAGGAAGTTGCAGCAACTTTAAGATTTAGAATGTTAGACTTCTGTATAGCAAATAACTGATGAATAAGCGATTATACTATCATGGAAGATCCATATATTATTTATTTTTCGCAAGGTACTTGATGAATTTGATTTCTTTAGGACTCACCAGTTCATCGAATTGATTGTCTGGTTGTCCGAAGAGTTTACCGTTTTTAAGTTTGTTTTCAGCCAGAAAAATTCTTTTAGTTCATTAATAGTTTGTTCAAGCTCACTAGATACCAATTTTTTGCCAGATTATTGGTATTTCTGAAGAACTAGAAATTAAATATATGAGAAATGAAAACTTGTTTAATGAAAGAGAGGTTTCATTTTGATGAACTTAAACATCTACATTTAAAATTTGTTTAAAATTTTGTAATAGTTTTAAGTGATTTAAAGAAGTTATTTTTATTTAAATTCTCTGTTATAGAATATAAATTAGTCTGTTTTATTTTATTGTAGTATTACTTAATACAATAGAAATTATTTTATGGTTTAACTTTATTAATTGTTTTAATAAATCTCCAACTTTGACTGCTTTGTTGTTCCATTTTGAAGTCTAGAAACAAAATATTATTTCTACATATTACACCAATTAATGTTGAATCCTTCGGCTAATATTCGACGTTACTGATATTTAATAGTTCAGTCGAAGTTACATTCTTGGTCCATAAATTTACCATCCACAATTTTTTAACCTTCATAAGGTCTTTAATTTTATAAATGTAGCCGTGCTTTGGGTCAGATCTGACCCAAGTAGTGAAAATATACAGAAAAATGAAAAAAAAATAAAGATAAATTGTTTAATGGATTTATTTGACATATATATTTATTTCTACAGAATTACTATTTATTTTTGTGAAAATTATAATAATTTTATATATCTAATATAAAAGGAATATACTATATTGTTAGATATTTTTATAAAAAGAAACTGAGCAGTTATTAAAAAGAATGTAAATGAAATTATATCTTATTACACTGGGTGCATAGAACAACTGTATTAGAATGTTTTTTACATACGAATTTCTTACAATCTACACAGATCAAAGGTGTTTTATTGCCAGTTTTAGCACATAGTTGGCAGCGACTTCTTTTGGGAGCCTTATTAGCTGTACAAGTGTTGTTTTCCTCTTGTTGGGTGGAAGGTAATGGAATTTGTACATTGTCACTAGATTGACGGAGCTTTTTTGCAATTTCTATTGAAAAAGGTGCCCTTGGTAATGACTTTCTGTTTTTTATATACGGTGTAATCAATTGCATACCTAAATTTTCCACATAGTGTCGCCGTTTTGCTGAGCAGCCTTCCTTCCAGCTGCTATTGGCAGCCGTGAATAATATGAAAGCATTGAGTTTTGTTTTTCTTTTGCAACTGTAACAGGAGCTTTATCCAGTGTATCCACGCCACCCTTTCATTTGTTGTAATCTAATATTATCACGGGCTTTTTGTCTGCGCGATTACTCACTTCTGAGTTGTGATGCAAAGTGCTGAGAAGATTCACCGACTTATATTTTTTGGGTATGTAAGAAACAAGTGTAGTATCTTTGGTAAAAGCAAAATATGATGAATATAACGGTCTTCCCTTTGTTGTTACTATTTCTGGATGCAATTCCGGTTTATTCTTAAGTATAGTCGCTATTACAATGATCTGTTTTTCTAATAGTTTCTGTCCAAGTTGATGTGATGTAAAAAAATTATCCATATACTCTCTCAGGCCGCGAGTCAAATCAAG
Organism: Cryptolaemus montrouzieri; assembly: GCA_013387265.2. NCBI lineage: Eukaryota > Metazoa > Arthropoda > Insecta > Coleoptera > Coccinellidae > Cryptolaemus > Cryptolaemus montrouzieri. Next base: position 7,558,677 of record JABFTP020000144.1, on the reverse strand, counting down.
GACTACACGCATACCTTGGTTTTTTCAGGCACACCTCCTATTTCTTTGCCCGTGTAGGGTTGGATACTCCAAACGTAACTTGTGGCAGAATAACATCGAACCCAAAATTTGACGCCATATTTAGTTGGTTTCGGTGGCATGTAGTGTCGAAATGGACATCTTCCTCTGAATGCTACAATCTGCTCATCTACTGTAACGTTTTCAAAAGGATTATAAAATTTTGGCAAAAGGTCAACCCACTGATTCCACAGATCTCGAATTGGAGTAAATTTATCCAGCAGTCGCCGTTCGGATCGAGATTCTCTAATATCAAACCTTGACAATTTTTTGAAAGCTTTTACTGGCATGACTGTCCCAAAAAGAGGTCTGCCTTTCTCACTATCCCATAAGCCTTCGGTACTTTCATTATTTGAACGAATTACACCAGATAGTAATAGTAGCCCAATGTATGCGAACAGATCATTACCGTAAATGTCATTCCAATCATCAACGAAAACACGCTTACCTTCAAAATTTGTATGTTTCAATATGGTGTGTATCAAAGGTGGAGGGAAAAATAATTCAAAACTGGATTTTTCTTTTAAGGTAATCCTTGAGCCAGAGTATCGTGTCAAACCTGGTATCAAGTTCATTATGTTTTCTCTTGATGACTGTGTGACGGGGTTTCTTGAATATTTTATTTGTCCTTTTTTGACGTTATTGTTGGCATAAGCACTAATTCATTGTCACTATCCGAGCTATCAGATGGTTCAGCTTCTTCGATATAATCTTCTGATTAAGAACAAGACTCATTTAGTACATTTCATCTAATAACGCCGCTTCTATTTGATTGTCTTTCATTTTTTACAAGCAAATAACGTTTTCACCACTGTAAACTAGGGTACGTGTTGTTCGATTAATGTTATAATATAACACTAAGACTTGTGTGGGTAGAACAAAAGAACGTCTCATTCAAAAAGTTATACGATACATAAACAACTGGGACGATAAAAGATGCGCTGCGCGTTTGTTATTAGTCGCGGTCAATTCTGACCCGGAGACAGTTAGAGTAAAAAAAATCATATGTGGAATATTTTAATCATTTTTGATAAACTTATTCCAATAATAAGTAAATTGAAGCGAATAAATAAAAGTCATAGAATATGAAACTTCTTGAACGCTTATTTTCTGAGAAAATTACATTTTATCTCATAATGGGTCAAAATTGACCCGAAGACCTTATGAAGGTTAAATAAACAAAAAAAAAAGGATTAAAATTAAAAATCATCACAGGATCCTAACAATTGATGGTGATCCCTAAAATAATTACCATACACTTAGACAAATTAAATCTGAAATAATTCATTCAAGATATTAATTTCAGTCAGTTTTAGGGGACCTTACGGTATGCTTATTTTAGAACCGGTAAATAAACAACATAACACTAAACCTATCCTTCATTTTATTAGTATCACTATCCATCGTATTTCAGAATAGGAATTCATGAGAAATCAAACAATGGATTGGTAATAAAGTAACGTAATTTATGCAAATCTCAGTACTCTTCAAGTGGTTTTATATGCATTGACCCAATTAGCTTATCTACCTTCAGTTGATGCCTCATCAGTAAAATCTATTATTATCACTTACTTAGAGTATGGAATGAATGTTGTCATCCACAGATTCCGCCATGAAACAATTTATAACACACCGAAATATTATGCCATAACTTGACCTCGACCCGGTTTTTCAAAGAAGTAGTAAGGTTATTGAGTTTTTATTGATTAAGTAGTCGCAGAAGTCGCATAATTACCCAGTCTGAACACTTTTCAACTTGACCTAAGCCAACTTACCTATATGGACGATTGTTTTTTGTTGTAGATCATTTAATGAATATCTATGTATCGATTATAACAGATCAGGCGTAGGGGGATGTGGATTAAATTGATGCATATATAACAAAACGCGAAGTAGCATACGCAATAAATAATTTGAAAAGGAACAAGGCTAATGGTCCGGACGGAATTTGTGGAGATTTGCTCAAACTAATTCAGGAAGATCTTCTTCTTCTTGGTGCCTTATCCAGGACGGACGTTGGCGATTAACATAGCTATTCGTATCTTGTTAGCTGCAGCCAGGAATGTCTTCGTCTACCAGGGCCTCTCTTGCTGTCCATTTTACCCTGCATGATAAGCTGGAGGAGGCGATATTTTTCGTGACGCATTAAACACCTCAAAAAAGTCTAGGGAACACTTCTGAATATCGATATATCGTATCCAGAACGATCAATATGGATGATTTTTTTCAAGAAATGAACACCTGCATCAATTTATCACCAAATTATGTAGAGTGCCGCAACAGATTTCAGTTTTTTTTGTAAAAAACTAAAAATGCAGCAGATGCGATACTGCTTCATAATCATTTCATGTATTCAGTGTTTTGAATCAGTTAGTTGGCACTTTGTTTCTGTTGTAAGCACAAATAAAAGATTCAAGTTTTGGTATTCGACCATGGAAAGACGACATTTGACTAGAGAAGAGATGTTACGAGCCGTTGGCGTGCTCCAAGCTGGGAGCTCACAACGGGAAGTATCCAGGGTTCTGGGAAGTAGCCCAAGTGTCATAAACCGTTTATGGTCGCGTTTCAATGAAACAGGTAGCGTAGAAGAACGCCATACAGGTCGTTTCAGGATTACTACAGTCGCCCAAGACCGATTTTAGGTTTTACAAGCCAGAATAAATCGTACTACCACAGCATTTCAATTAGCTCAAGAGCTATCACGAGTTCAAAATGTTCAAATTTCCGACCAAACTGTGAGAAATCGACTGCATGAAGGTCAATTCCACTCCAGACGTCCTTCAAGAGTTCCACAACTGACCCATGGAAATCGCGCTGCTCGTTTAGCTTGGTGCCAAGAACACGTAAACTGGGATCAAGAGAGGTGGGCCACAGTTCTCTTCAGTGATGAATCTAGATTTAGTTAATATCCCGATTCGGGAAGAATTCGAATATGGAGGGAACCTGAAAAGCAAAACCGTCTCCAGCATGCTCGAGAAGTTGTTAGACAGGGAGGCGGATCAGTGATGTTTTGGGGAGGTATACGCCTTGGTGGAAGAACTGACCTCGTTTTCATACAGAACAACCTCACGGGAAATTTTTACGCAAATGAGATAGTTTTACCTGTAGTGGTACCGTATCTCCAAACAATGGGTCAAAATCCACTCTTCCAACAAGATAATGCCCCTCCTCATCGTGCAAGAGTTGTCTTGAACGTTCTTGAAGAGAATGATATCGATCTTCTACCGTGGCCATCCTGCTCCCCAGATCTGAATCCCATCGAGCATGTGTGGGACACCCTAAAAAGAAATCTCCTGCGTCAAAACGTCTTCCATCATGAACAGGAGCTTCGATTAGCAGTTCAGGGGGCTTGGAATGACTTAGGTCAAAATGTAATAGACAATTTAATATTGAGCATGCCGCGACGATGCCAAAGTGTCATTAATAACAGAGGTAGACCTTCTGGGTACTGAAAAATATAAGTGCTTCCATATCGTTTCGAAAATATTAGTTCAGGATTTTTTTTGTGTTTTACCAAATTTCGTAATTTTCAAATTTCAATTTTTTTTTATAATAGGTGCTTTGGAGAAGTCAAATATTATTTTGTTTTCTTGAGAATACATTATATACAATACATCCTAACAAAAACCGAAAGATTTCTATAAATTCGAATCATCAAATTCATATTTTAAAGATATTAGTAAGTGTTCCCTAGACTTTTTTGAGGTGTTTATGTGTCCAAAGTACTCCATTTTACGTTTTTCACGGTAAATAAGATTTATCTCTGTTTATCAAGCCTACGGAGGACCTTCTCGTTGGTAATGTGGTCTGTCCATGATATGCGTAGAATGCGGCGGTAGACCCACAGCTCAAATGCCTCCAGTTTTTTCATTAGTCTTTCCGTCATCGTCCATGCTTCCACACCATACAATAGAATTGAGAATATGTAGCATTTTGCCAGTCTGTATTTCAAATTGATAGATAGATCTCTACTGGTGAATAATGGTTTCATGTTGTTGAATGCTGTTCTTGCTTTCTCAATTCTTGTTTTTACCTCCAAGGACTGATCCCAATCTGAACTTACGAAAGATCCGAGATAGGAGTACTTGTTGACCTGTTCCACTGGTTTCGTGCCTATTATCAGTTGTTCCCATTGTTGTGGTCGTTTACTAACACGCATCCACTTGGTTTTCTCAACGTTGAGCTTCAAGCCATACTGTTCACTAACGACTCGCACTCTCTCCACTAGTTGCTGCAATTTGTTAACGTCGCTGGCAAGTATAACTGTATCATCAGCGTATCTGATGTTGTTGATCAGTTCTCCACTCATCTTTATACCTGCCTCTACCTCGTACAGCGCTTCCTTGAAGATTTCTTCCGTGTATCTGTTGAAGAGAAGAGGGGATAAAATGCAACCCTGACGTACGCCTTTCTTTATTTCGATATCATCCTTGAAGCTATTGTCTACTTTGACCCGACAGGTTTGCCCCAGTAGAGATTAGTTATTACTCTTACGTCTTTATTGTCAAGACCTGCTTTTTGTAGGATGGATACGAGACGTTCATGGTTGACGCTATCGAATGTCTTAGCAAAGTCGATAAAGCAGATATATACTTCTTTATTTGTGTCTCTGCAACGTTGGATTAAAACCTGCATAGCAAAAATAGCATCTCTTGTGCCCAGAGCATTACGGAAACCAAATGGCGATTCACTGACCTCTAGATCGCACTTTGTGCAGATTCTGTTCTGGATCACTTTTGTAAATGTCTTAGTCAAGTGGTTAATTAGACTTATTAGACTCATAGATCATTTGGACATTTTCATTGACTTTTTCAACTACGTCTACGATACAGAAATATTCCTGACATTTGTTTTCGCTTTTAGCAAAAACTTTCAAATCATCAGCTAAAGTACATTTCCCTGTTTCACATGCCTCAGGCTGTTTAATCATATTTGTAGTTTTTAACGACCGGAGGTACTTCTCTAATGATTTCATCCATTATCATTATGAAAAAGGCGAACAGAACTTTTCCTGCTCCAGTCTCTGTTGGGTAGTGAATTCATTACTTTCATTGTCTTTTAGCGTCACATTAGGGACCGTATGAAATATTTCTCTACTATTCGTGTTTTAGAATGTCCCAAGTTATTCAAAAATGATTCTGCCATATGTTAAATAATGTATCGATATGCATGAAAAAAGATTATTAATTTCATGGACCCATATCAAAAACATGATAACTCTGTACAGGGTGGGCAAATTTCGATGTATTTGTACGTCAGCTATGTGAAATATTGCAGATAGAGAAGAATGAACCCCCTCTCTCGATCTTATTTTCAGGGACTAGTTAAGTGGTGCCAAAATTTTGCTGATATCTCTTTCCGTTCAGGACTTTTTTATTAATTACAATTATTACATTCAATACCTTTTTCAGAGAAAAACCTGCCATGCCATGTGGTGAGCCACCAGGTAGATGTAGAAGTAAAACATCGAAATCTGTTCAGCCTGTATTTCGAAACATAATGGAGGAACCAAGAACGTCTAGTTTTCTTACGTCGATATATTACTAGGTTGAAGATGTATTGACCCCGCCATCGCATATAATTTTCAATATTTTCATGAAATATTTATAGACTTACCCACGCATTACGTATAAATCTTCATTTATTTAGGACATTTGCTGTGTGTTGACAAGAAAGATGGATGTGCTACTGAATTATGATTTGTATTCAGTAGAAATGTTTCTGGATATATATTGTTTTATGAATTCTCCAACTGATCTGGTTGGTTATGAATAAGGTATTATGTCACGTTTCCGAATTCTTGAACAAATTTTCCTCCTTCAAATTTGACGACAAAGATAAAGAGTCGAAATGATACAAACTGAAGTTCTTCGCGATTTTATACACAGATAGTTGCTAAATGCAAACATTATCAAAAATACTTGATAAGTCGTATATAACCTGTATATGAATATATTTTAATTCTATTTCAATGTAGCATCATTGAGAGACCTCAGTTCTTCCTGTTTTATCTGTGTATGGTCTTCGACTCACAATACAGATCTGGACTATTAGTGGAATATTTTATTGCTCATATTGTGACGACTGTCGCTATCAAAATACTGGACGCATTAATAAATGAATGATAATTTCTCGGCGTTCTGTCATAAATATGACTTTTCAAGAAGAAATTTTATTTGACTATGGCAGTTAGATATCTATTAGTCACCAAAGAATAGGTATACTGTTTAATTTAAACCAAGTGATCCGTGCATGTTTAATAAATTAATGATTATTTAAAATAATGGAACTTGTGAGCAAACTGATACTAAGTGTATGAGCATCAAAACAGTTTCAGTCGTTTCAATACTTTGTGAATTTTTGAAACATGCATACCCTTTCATTCTTTATAAGAAGCATCTCAATCCATTTTAATTTCAAACCACTGAAGCAATCATAGGTACTCATTTCTAAGAGAGCATTCTATGATTGTCACTGTAGATCTTCTGGAAGTAGACTTAGGTCAGTATGAATAATTTTAAATTCGAAAATAGTAGTTTGTCGTTCTTTCCCAGAAAAACTAAATTTTAGGTTTCTCAATTAACCGAAATGTCCAAATTCTCTAATGAAGAATATGCTGATATTCTGTTCGTCTATGGATATTGATTGCGACGGCAATGCCAAAGCTGTGGTTAGAGAATACCAGACAAGACTTCCTAGCCATGTGACTTGTAGTCAAACAGTTTTCGAGAACTTATGGGAAATTTCCATCTGCTGAGAAGGAACGTGATCGCCATAGAAATATTGATAACGATGACCAGGTCATTAACACAGCAATAGAGAATCCTTCCATCAGCACTAGAAGGATCGCAAATGAAATGGGCATGGCGCACATGAAAGTATAGAGAATTCTGCATAAAGAAAAACTACACTCCTATCATCTTCAACTTCTCAACGTTTGGAACCTGGGGATGAAATTCCGCGATTGGACATTTGCAATTATATTATCAACCATAGAAGATCCATCTGTAGGATATTCTTAACAGACGAGTCAATGTTAAGGAGACATGGAATATACAATTCTCGTGACAGTATAAATTTTCAGTCAATGTTTGGTGTGCACTTCACAATAATCGACTAATATGAACTCATGTTTTCAATGAAACTCTTAACGGGGAACGGTATCTCGAATTTTTGAGAAACGACTTGCACAGATTAAAGGCGGAAGTTGATATGAGGGGTCTTATATTCCACCATGATGGGGCAGGTCCTCATTACGCACTTCTAGTGAGGAATTATTTAAATCAACAGTATACGGATCCATGGATCGGCAGAGGAGGTCCCATCGCTTGGCCACCTAGGTAACCGGATCTGAATCCAGTTGACTATTTCCTCTGGGGCTTTCTAAAGGAAAGAGTTTACCAGGGGGAAATTCACACAAGGGAAGAACTCTCAGAAAGAATCACAGAGAGTTGTGATTTCGTCAGAGGAAACCCTGAAATTATTCAGAAGCCATTGTGTTATTATTCTGAAATATTCACACACTAGTATTGAAATCAGTTGAAACGACATGTATTTTTATATTCCTTATAATGTGTTACTATTCATCAATTTCCGTGTGCAGCAATTATTAAGAATAATTTTTCACTCGCTTACTTATTCATATTCTGAATTTAGAAACAAACAATCAAACTGCAGTACCTTTACCAGAGCTAAATACCGAATTAACACATCACAAGTGAGATTGGTAGTAGAGTGCTGAATAAATAATATTATTTATTCATCAATATTCTCATCATTTTGATAGCAATAAAATATTCCACTGCTAGTCCGGACCTGTATTGTGAGTCAAAGAGCATACGTAGATAAAACAGGAAAAACTGAGGTCTCAAATGATGCTACATTAAAAAAACCAAAATGGACTCAAACAGATTTCAAACACGTTTATTTCTTGTAGAAAGCGATAACAAATTTTTTTCAGGTGAATTTTTCGTCATTAACCGAAATCAAAAATTTATTTCAAGGCCGTTTCAATGGTGCCAAAAGATTTTATTACATAGTTTGTACACACTGTTTGTGCGGTTCGAGCACCAGTGAACAAATCATTGAAAGAACATTATACAGGGTGTTGTATCGCTCCAAACACAATTTTGTACATTTATTCAGTCCGGTCTTGGAATTTCAAGAATTTATGTCCCGCTTTGGATAGATCCTGCAAAGGTGATCCTGTCTGCCGAATTTCTTGGTATTCGGTGCAACAGTTGCAGAGTTATGAATTTTTGAATATTAAGCGAAATTCAGAAAACAGCCTGTATATCTGAAACGAAGCTCTTCATAGGGTTAATAGGGGTGTTTCGAAATCACCACAGTCACGTCTATCTTCCCTCAAGCCATGCGAATCCTTATGTGATACACTCTGTATATCAAAACTTAGTGTTATTTTTATGAGTGATTGTTTGGTCTAAAAAGTCAATCTGATTATAGACTTCTCTCTTATTTCGAATTTAGTTTTGGGGTGAATGCTATTGATGTAAGTTCAAAATTGATCTAGTTTGATTCCCCAGTACTCATAAGAATTCTGAGTTAACTTTTTCTTGTGCAATGGAATAACCATATCTTCTTTATGTCTTGTATTATAAGTATAGTGATCACTTCCAGTGGCGATTTCTGCTTTATTTGCATGAAGTTGTCTTAGTGCTTCGTATATATATATATATATAATGCTTTGTGTAATATTTTCCAAAATATTATTTATTAACTCAATTTCCATACAATTTAATCAGCAAAAGATTTGAACGGAGGAGATTGACAATAATATAAATTAAATTTTCATTACTTTTTACGATATTGTGGAAAAGGACAAGAAATGAATCCGAAAGAGATAGGACACGTATGTATTTTGTTCCAGTAAATAATTCGAATAAATGAAGATAATGGTGAAACGCAAAGTTTTATTTATTAATTTATTCAATATTGTGAAACAATGTAATGTAGTTCGACGTCATCTAAAAATGAGAATGTGATTTTATTCAAGTATTTGATTGAAAATAGAATAATGGATAAATAAGTGATAAGATAAATCGGAAGTGGATGATTATGAGATAACATAAATAAAGTGTTGAAGAGGTTTAACAGAGGCGAATTGTGTAACCCAGAATCATGTAAATCTCATTCCAAAACTTTTATGTGGACTTACAGAACCAAAATCGAATTGATACACCCTATATGATTTTATTTTTGTGTATGATTCCTCATTATAATTTCATCTAATTCAGAGGGATCACATACAGGGTGCTTCAACGAACTAAACAGAGGCTATATCTACCAAGATATTCATTTCTGATCAAAACGCAGAAACAGTTCAAGGGGGACATCTTTTGGGGTACAATACTGAAATATCAACCCCCTAAGCGGGGGTTGCAATCCTTGAACATTTTGAATAGGGAAGATGGGTCGAGTGATGACTCAAAAGAAAGGTGGTATCTTTGTCTACATTGCCTTAAACGAATTTCCATTTTTAATTGAAAACTGTAAAAGATACAGGGTGAGCAACTGAAAGATAGGGAAGACCATTTCCCTGAGACTATTCAAGTTTCAGTGAAGTAAAATGGAACAGATCCATGCTGATCAATGGCAGTCATCATCAAGTACCATCCTCATCTCGAATTTCAACCCCTAGAGCAGGGGTGACCACCCTTGAAAATTTGGAAGAGGGTAGATGGGTCGAGTGATAACTCGAAAGAAAGGTATTATCTTTGTCTGCATCCCCGTGAACGAATTTTCATTTTTGATTGAAAACTGTAGAAGATACAGAGTGAGCTACTGAAAAATAGAGGAGACTATCCATCGCCCTGAGCTATTCAAGTATTAGTGCAAAAAAATGGAACAGATTCATTCCAGATCAAAGGCTGTCATCTTCCGAAACACCATTCACATCTCAAATTTCAACCCCTAGAGCAGGGGTGACCACCCTGTGTTATTTTTAAAGCAGAAGATAGGTCCAGTTATAACCTTCTGAGGAAGGATTTTTGTTTGTCTCCACAATGGTGTGCAAGTTTTCGTTCTCCATCAAAATTACTGGGTGAGCAGCTGAAACATTGGAATGATTATGAAGGATTATGAATCTTGAAAGAAAACGATAAAACTATCAGTCATAGTAACTCCATTGATCTTTGAACATTCGTTGTACGATATGCGAGCAATGCATCTAGAGTTGGGTTCACATGTACATGCGTTTTTATCAGTTGACTGAAAGGAAACTTTTTTGTTTTCACAGGTGATACTGTATGATCATCGTCCTCATGTGAAATGACTCTTATTTGACGATACGAATCAACACTACGAATCAGGAACACAGATGTTACAATGATCAGATTTCTTCTACAAAAAATTGATTCTCAATGTTTTCGTACTTTTGTATTCAATTTCATCCCAATTTTGTTCCACATTAGTTGTGAAAATTCTGTTGCATTCATCACAATAGTTTCTCTTCTATTCGAAATTTAGTTTTCATAAAATTGTCATGGCTTACTCGATAGCTGAGAGGGTTGAAATGATTGAACCATTTTTCAGTTCTGATAGTTGCGCGAACAGAACAGCCAATATCTTCAAACAACGCCACGAAGGTGCTAAAGTGACTACTAGAATTAGTTGCCAAATTTCGTGAAACTGGATCGGTGCAAAATAAGAAGCGCGTAATTGAGCGGCCAGTAAGAAATGAAGCTGTGGAAGTGGCGGGGCTTGGTCAAGCGGTGTTGATCCTACCTAAGCCTGCGAAAACTGGCAGATTTAAGTGGTGTACACCAAACGAGTATTTTCCGCATTCTGAAGGGCATAAGTTTCATCCATATAAAATCAAATTAGTTCAAGAACTGAACGAAGATGATTTCGATCGAAGAGATCAATTCTGCTAAACCATAAGTGAGAGAGTCATGGACAATTCTCATTATTTATTTCACTTGTGTTTTTCGGACGAATGTACATTCTTTCTGAATGGAACCGTAAACCGCCAAAATTGCCGTTATTGGGCAGATTCTAAGCCGCAAATATTCCACGAAATTCACACTCAGCAGCCGCAAAACTAAATGTTTGGGTTGGTATTTATGGCGATCACCTCATTGGACCGTTTTTCATTCCTGGAAATCTTACCGGAGAGTTGTATTATCAACTATTGGAAGAATTTATCGACCCAGCAATAACGGAGATCATTGGAATGACCCCGCTATTCGAAGAACGAGGTTGTATTTCAGCAGGATGGAGCGCCTCCGCATTTTGCACAACAAGTTGGAGTATTTTTGGATGACCATTTTCCTGGTCGTTGGATTGGAAGGAGAAGCCCAACGGAATGGCCCCAGGATCTCCGGATCTCAGTCCATTAGACTTTTTCCTATGGGGCCATCTCAAAATTATAGTCTATAAAATACATTTGAAACCTGATGTCTCAAACGAGTAGCTGTCTTTCAAAAGTGTGTATTAAGTGAAAAATCAACCCTGTTTGATACTGGTCGAAGATTGATGGTATACCATGAATTGCATCTTCAGTCACCTTTCGTTTTGCATCCTCTAACTCCTATGGAACTCAATGAGAATCGAATTATTGCGAGCGTCATGAAGGCAATCGAAATCCTTTACTTGAAAGGCATCACTGGATCGAAATATTACCCCTGCTCTAGTGAAATTCGAGATGAGGGTGATTTCGGAAGATGACAGCTTTTGATCTAAAATGAATCTATTCCAGTTTTTCGCACTAATACTCCAATAGTCTTGGGGAGATAGTCTTCTCTATTTTTCAGTGGCTCACACTGTATCTTCTACAGTTTTCAATCAAAAGTGAAAATTCTTTCACTGGAATGCAGACGAAGATATTACCTTTCTTTCGAGTTATCACTCGACCCATCTACCCTCTTCCAAATTTTCAAGGGTTGTCGCCCCTGCTCCAGGGGTTGAAATTCGAAATGAGGATGGTACTTGATGATGACTGCCATTGATCAGCATGGATCTGTTCCATTTTACCTCACTGAAACTCGAATAGTCTCAGGGAAATAGTCTTCCCTATCTTTCAGTTGCTCACCCTGTATCTTTTACAGTTTTCAATTAAAAAGGAAATTCGTTCAAGGCAATGTAGACAAAGATACCACCTTTTTTTGAGTCATCACTCGACCTATCTTCCCTATTCAAAATGTTCAAGGATTGCAACCCCCGCTTAGGGGGTTGATATTTCAGGCAAGTTTTGTACCCCAAAAGATGTCCCCTTGAAACAAAAATTGACCTATTTTTGCGTTTTGATTAGAAATGAATATCTTGGTAGATATAGCCTCTGTTTAGTTTTCGTTGAAGCACCCTGTAGGTAGATCAACAAAATATGTCATATGTTCAAGCAAGAACAATAACTAGTACAATCGTTATACATTTAAAGCTTTGAAATTAATATTGAGAAAACAAAATTTATTTTTCAAAGTCCACAAATCTTAGAAAATATCAAATATTTCGGAAGCTATTTATGATAGGTATTGGGAATTTGGAACAAATTCACTTTCATTTTCCTCACAAATTCAAAAATTAAACGAAATATGAGGTATCCTATTTGAAAAATTATAATATTGGTAGGTAACTTTATTATGAAACATCCTGTATAGTCTAAAATATTTTTATTTTGTAGTCACTACAGTATTACATATTACTGCACAAAAAAAAATTTCAAGAGCGACCGTAAAATATACTTAATCTACCGTCGCGAATGTGACGAGCCACCCGGTATAATAATAATCGAGTGATCTGAGAAAACGTTTTTCCTAAAATTCGAGAAATTTTAAATAACTCGAAAATGAGGAGAGATATCTGAAATATATTTGCACGTCTAAACTGGTCCCTGAAATAGATATTGAGTGAAGTGGGGGTAATTCTTCTCTAACTAAAATAGTTCATCAAGTAGCCATACTTGGACATCGAAATTTACCCGTTCTGTATAAATAATTCTTGACGACTACCAATTCTGTCACTCAAGGGGTTAGGTGTAGTCAGAGACATGAAAAAATGACATTTTTAATAATTCTTTTTTGTCAGTAAATTATTTTATTTTATAAAAGTAAAAACATAGCATTACATTACATTACATTACATTCGTGGGGGTCGATTGGCTTTGCAGGCCTTTCCGAACTGGGACCAAATTGGTCTTTTCTTTGTAACCTTTCTTATTCATTTCCCTGTAGGTCTAAATACCTTACAACATTAAGAATCTCCCTGGGAGCTTTCGCTTTTACTTCATGGGGCTCTAGTTTGTCGCTACCGAAGTGTGACTTACTTAGACCGCAGAACAGTGCAGGTCCGATGGGTGGGATTCCAGCAGCTGTTTTGTCTTCTTTGGCGAATAGTGTCAATGACCCTTTTCGCTTGCCTTTGGCCAGTTCGTCAGCGGCTTCATTTCCAGTTCCCGTCGTCTGTTTATGCCTTCGTGGCCAGTTCGGCACCCACCACAGGAGAAGTTTGTTCCCCTCAGCAAGTTGCTTAAAGGATTGACGGCATTCCTAGACAGAGATGCTCCGATAACTGTAAGAGTTTAGAGCTTTCATCACTGCCTGACTGTCCGTTGAAATGTAAATCTTTGCACCTTTGAGTTTCCTTCGTAGTCCCTCCTGGCAGCAAAGGTTTACAGCAAGTGTTTCTGCTTGCATGATTGTGGGAGTAGAGCCCAGGGACACTGATGAAGAGTACTTGGGTCCATATATGCCTGCTCCTGTTCCATCAATCGTTTTTGATCGGTCCGTGTACCAATTGGAGGATTTTTGGTCTAATTGATTTATTTTTCCCTTTACGATGGTGCGGTCTTCTATGACCACTTCGAAGGGTGTGTGAAAATCAAACTTAAGCGGCATTATATCCGATGGTTGTGATAAGATTTCTGGCGCTATGTAACCCAGAATCCCCAGGTGTCCCTTCAGATCACCAGGTAATAGTTTTTTGTGTCTTGGAGCCGTAATGCCGCCATCAACGCCTCCTTTTTCAATTTTATATGAAGAGGAGGGAGATTTAGGATTACCTCCAGGGCAGTAGTCGGGGTGCTTCTCATAGCACCTGTTATGCCCACGCACCCTAGCCCCTGCAGTTTTTGCAGCTTGCTTTGTGTAGTTTTTTCTGATGTTTTCGTCAAACCATTCTAACGATGCACATGTGACAATGGGTCTTATAACCGCTGTGTAGAACCAGTAGGTTATTTTTGGCTGTACCACCCAGGTAAAAAAAAAACAATAGCATCATTGAATAAGGTTTCCACTTGACTTGACATGAATTTTAGAAAAACTAAAGATTTTGAAAGTAATGGCTGTTCATTTTCGAAATCGAAATTAAAAGAAAAAAATCCTTCGATCAGGCACTAGTGCTTCATGTTTTAAAAAAACTGTATAAATTTCATTGAAATCTATAGAGCGGTTTTCGAGCTACAGTGGTCACCAGTTTAGAAAAAATAGTATTGAGAAAAACGCATTTGAAGTTTTACACTCAACGTTTCGGAGCGTCCGAGAATTTTCATAGAATATTTCTAACGTATTATACCAGAAAATTCTGAACACATCCAACCTCATAAATTATTTGGAGAACATGATTTTTAGGGTTGGATTATTCAATTGTTTGTAACAAGGCTCAATTTTTTATTAGGTATTAGCTGCTCTCTAGCAACGACCGTGTTGTATCTGCGTATTACAAAGACCAGTTTATTATTTGAATCGACCTCGTATATAGAGCGAAGGTTGCTATTTTCACAACAATATTCCGTCAGGGTACAACGAAATCAATAACTTAGACTTTCATTCTTGTTGTTCATCTGAGTTCATTTATCATATAAATAACATTGTGAATTATGATGTTCATTAATCTAGTCTGGAAGAAAAATAAATCTATATCCGCGGAAGAAAAGGAAACAATCCCCGTTACAGTTTTTCGCGTATCAGCGGATAATTCATTATCTTTGATCACAAAGATTTATGTTGATGCACTGCTTCATCGTTAATCATTCTTTGGTACTCCATTATGGAAGATTAATATAGAAATTAGTGTTTCATATTCCATTCAACGCGATGTACGAAAAGAAAACAATTATTGTATTCAAAGTTATATTTGTAACAGAGTAGAAGTTAATGGCATCAAAATTTAACAGAGTGAATATGAACTCTTATTAACATGCTCAAAATGTACTTAAATCAGCTATCACTCTGAGGAAAAAGCAGAACTATCAAGACCATCTGGGAAATTCTAAAGGTAATCCTCATCAATTGTGGAAGGACTTTTATGAATTGGTTCATGGAAAACCCAAGAACAACTCTAAAAGAAAATACAGTTTATTAGTTGATAATATAAAACACACTGAACCAAAAGAGATAGCAGAAAAATTGAATCAGCATTTTTAACTATTGGACCTCAACTGGCAGCTTTTCCTCATCAAAATACAATCGCCCCGAGATCTCACTCGGTTGGCAGCATTTTCTGTTGGACTCCTACAACTGTTGAAGAAATATCTGCCATAATAGGAAATATGAAGAGGTGCAAATATTGTGTAGTGACCTATATCAAAAGTATAGGTCCTAGGTGGAGAGTCGTAGATAGAGATTCGTAGGAGGAGAGTCGTAGATGGAAAGTCGTAGGTGGAGCTCAGAGGTTGAGGTATAACTTCTATCGGGAGTCCAGAAATCCAGATAAATCCGAAGCTGAAATAGAGGTTTTCTCTAGTAGCAGTAAAATAAAAGACCTATTTGGAAGTTGAACTCCTTAAGTGATTGGTGACTATAACATAGACGATCTATACCTCATCTATTTCATCAAGATAAGTCTTATTGACTGTATATACTGTATACACTGGGTGATTCACCAGTGGCCCGGTGCTCTGTACCTCTTTACACTTGAAGATTTCAATTTTGTTCGAACGGTATTGTATTTAGAAAGTAAGAATCTACTTGAGCAATTTATTCTGCAGTAAACAGGATGTCCCTATTTTCTATGAAAAAATCTTGGGTGGTTCTTTTCAGATTGGAACACGTTTTTGTTCAAGACTCAGGAGCAGCCTGAACTCTGTTTTTTTCTGACACATACCAAAATTATAGATATAAGCATTCATTGTTTTCAGTACAATCATTCAAATTTTTGTAAATCCTCTATATATATATATATATATATATATATATATATATATATATATATATATATATATATATATATATATATATATATATATATATATATATATATATATATATATATATATATATATATATATATATATATATATATATATAATGCGAAAAGATCTTCCTGTCTGGCCTATGTATACACCATTACAATCAAGGCAACACAGTCCGTATACTTCTTCAGCATGATTTCAACGTGCATGGGTTCAGTTCTTCCACTGATTCCTTTATGTTTAAGATACACTTTGCTATGTGAAATTTTTTGAAAATGAAAAAATTAAAAATGCAAAGCGGCTTCTACCAAAGGACGGAACGTCTAATAAGTGGCATTTAACAATATTCTTTTGTATTGAGTAATAACGTCGCCTTACTTAAACATTTTGTTTGTTTATATTCTCAAGAACACTGACCGCGAAAATGGAGAGAAAATCAGTGTCATTACTTTATCTATACACCTTGTAGAACTAAATAATTAATTTTAAAGCCATGTATCTCAATAACTATTCAACTAAACAATATATCCATTTGCTATTGTCCGAATAATTTATCGAAATTTTAATACGAATGTCATCTAGTAACTTATAATTTTGATACTTTCACGTCAATCAACATATAGAAGGTGAGTAAGCATGCGAATGACGTTGCAGTTAACTTTAATTTCATTTTCCTGACGTAAGTGGTTAATTAATCACTAGAGGTACCATAAATGCGATTCATAATGACGATAAAACATAATAAAATTCTAGAAATCGTATTCGAGTTTACTTGATCAATCTTGTTCGTTCCTGTTGGCAAGTTTTATTGTCCATCGCTTGAACGAAAATAGATATTAACGGCACACTCACAGGAAATAACTCGTCAGTCTAAAAAGGTGAAACAACTCCTCGCCCAATCTTCTTCTTGGTAGCCTATAATGGAATTATGCATTTTGTCGTCTACAGATGCGTCATCATTTTGGTTTGATTCTTGTAAACCTGTTTCTTGGTTATTCATGCTGAGATACATTTGTGTTGTGGTAGTCATAAGTTGGGACAAATAGGAGAGTTTATCTTTGCTAAATGGAATTTAAGTGACTTGGTTTATCTTGAAAATTCCAATTGAAACACAAAAAGAAATGAGTTTTTATTATCAGTATTTTGTGGACATTACTGTTCTATAAATACAAGGAGAATTATTCAATATTTTTATAATATTCAATCATGGAAACTCAAGGGGTCAGTCAAACTAGATCATCGTTGAGAAATGTTACAATAGTGCAAGAAGATTTAAACAGATAATCTCCTTGACTTCGTTATGGACACATCAGTCTTAAAGTGCCGCATGAATATGGTGAATATAATCGAGAAACGTGCCTTAAAACTCTACTTCTGCCAACAGTAAACATCAGTTTCTTTCCAAAAATATATAGAATATTTCCTATACGGACTTTAGATGTTGATTCTTAATCTGGCAGGAAGACAATTTGTCGAATCACTTTATATATTAGAGACTTCTTCCTTTCGAAATATGGTTGTTCAAAGTGGGGACGTAAAGTATACAAGTTCTTCCTTTCGAAATATTCAAAGTGGGGACGTAAAGTATACAAGTATTGGAAAAATTAATGAATCCAGGGCTCACAAATCTTGGAAAATGATGAAACTTTTTCAGAGATGAGATATGTTTTCAGCAAGATGGTGCTTCTGCATATTTCGATGTTCTTTTGAGACAATATTTGGATGCAAATTTCCCAGGTCGGTGGATTAGCAGAGGAACAGTTAAAAGCCCAACCAGGTGACCTGGTTTGTGTCCTTTAGATTTCTTCTGATGAGGTTATCTTAAATCGAGAGTTTTTGCTAAAAGACTTGAAAACTTGGAAGAGCTGCGGAGAATCGTTTGTATAGAAGTACCAGGAGGTCATTTTGAGCATTCGATTTGAGTTTTGGCATTGTCAAACTTTCGTTGTGTTTAACTGTCTTTATGATATCAAATGTTCATAAAAATACAATTTTTGAATAGAACATTAAAAGACCTTTCAAAGAGATGCCACTCTGACCACTTTCATTATAATCAATTACGACCCCAGGAATATTTCAAAGAGTGCGTGATAATATGCAAAAAAGGAAAAAGGCCTGTATTGTTGCAGGTCGAGGACACTTCCAGCAATTTATTTAGTTTTTTATTGTTTGATATTAGACGAGCTATCAAAATAAAAGTAAATTTTGGGCATACCTATCGAGTATTTCTATTATTTTTTTCTTATTTAGCGAATAACATATAATTCAAATAATTCAAATTCAATAATTTTTCACTCGAAAACGGTTGGAGATACGAAAAAATTAGAAGTGTCAAAAAGTTTCTAAATTGAACGAAGATGACGAAAATTGATGACATGTCTTCTTTTGCCCTTTCAAACTTTTTTGCACTACGCCATAGGTCAGCGTACAATCAATTTTTGTCATCTTCGTTCAACATAATGTGGTTCATGTATGACGAGACACCAGCACATTTCAGTGGAGAAGCTAAGGAATTCTTGAACAATATATTCAACAACCGATGGATAGGTCGGGGTAGGCCAGAACCATGGCCTCCTAGGTTCCCACACTTAAATAGTTTAGACGTTTTCCTATGGGGATATCTCAAAAGTTTAGTTTGTACCACTCCAGTGAACGTTGTCGAATACTAATAACCTCTTGTGACAGGAATATTTCGAAGAGTGCGTGATAATATACGAAGAAGAATAGAGGCCGGTATTCTTGCAGGTGGCGGACACTCCACTAATTTATTTAGTTTTCAATCGTTCTTTTTTTTAGTTTGATATTGAATAAGTATAAGTTGAGTTTCAGAAGACGAGCTATCAAAATGAAAACAAATTTTGGGCATACGTATCGAGTATTTCTATTATTAATTTTTTATTCACCGAATAACATACAATTCAAATACTTCAAATTCAATAATTTCACTCGAAAAAGGTTGGAGATACGAAAAAAGTGTCAAAAAAGCTTCTGAATTGAACGAAGATTACGAAAATTGATTGTACGCTGATCAGTGGCGTACTGCAAAAAAGTTTTAGAGGGCAAAAGGGGACACGGCCTCGGAAAAGAAAACACCTTGTGAATTTCAGTTGAAATCTAGGATGTGTAATGATGGGGGCTGTAAAAAATAGCATAGCTTGCATTCCAAATTTAGGCTGAAAATCTCAAAAACTGCAGGAGTATTGAAGAAAAAATCAATTTTTTCCTGCAATTTCAACACCATATATCTCCGTAACGAAGCTTTTGCGGACCTATGTTTATATGAACTTTTTTCTTAAAATTGCACGTAGAATTACCCCTTAAGTTGTGACATACTATTATGTATAGATTATGATATTGTCACGTACTTTATACGGCATTTTGAACTCTTCCTTCAACCAAATTCGTTCGATTTTTGGTTTTATTCTGTACGTTGTTCCATTTTCCACACAAAATTTGAACTTGATATAATTAGGGACCACTTCGCGTACTAAGCATTTTTTTAAACCATAGTTTTAATGAAACTTTGTTGTATTTCATTTGTAGTCTATACTACACTCGGTGGTAAAATTAGCGGAACACTCGAAAATTTAACCAAATTCGAAGTTCGATATTTTTCCTAATTCTCAACTGATTTAGATGATTTGTTCGGCAAGTTATAGATCAACTCTTCTGCTTTGTAGAAATTATAAGAGAAGACAAAAAATTTGAAAAAAATTTTATACGGGGCAAAACTAAAAGTGTTTTTTGTCAAAATTCGTAACACCCTGTGAAATTTCGTGGTCCGAGTTGAAACGTACAATATCATGGTCTGTCAAGACACATCTTCCTATAGTAACGCCCTTCTTGTTTTATGCGTTTATCTCTATTTTTGCAAAATATATTTAATTTCAAGTGGAAAATCACCATTTCGGAGAAATTCCATTGAATCAAGAAATTGTCATTAAAATTCGTCTATCAATTTGGAATTTTCTTATTATCACTCAGGCGTGTCGAAATTGTCGTTTGCGATTTTATGTTCGAATTGCATTAGTTATTGATGACAATTTGGTTAATTTGGTGAAAATTAGGAATTCATAGGAGATAACAGTCGGTAGGTATTAAAATACACAACCGAATTCTGGGACCATTGATAAAACTTTTCATTTACACATGTGCACACCTTTTTTATCAAATATGAAATACAACACACGTTTTTTTGTATATGACCACATTTGCACTTGTTTAAAGAATGAGAGTTTTCCATTCTTTGATTTGATACAAATTCGATTGGTTGCGGTGTTTTGTGATTCTTTTACTGTTTACGATTCGAAACGGTATTTTTCATTCAGAATGAGAGATTTACCACCAACCTCAGTAGCAAGGGCAGTTACATTGATCGAGGAAGGGCGCACCTACCGCTCAGTCGGTACCATGTTGGGTGTCTCGACGTCGATTATCCATCGAATCTACCGACGTTACAGGGAAACTGGATTGTACGTGAGGAGGCGAGGACAAGGAAGAAATCGGGCAACCCGCGCTATACATGACCGTTTCATCGTCAATCAAACCATAAGAAATCCTCGTTTTACGGCTGTTCAGGCACGTAACCTTTTACAAGCAGTGGATAACATTAACGTCAGTGTGAGGACAGTCAGAAGACGATTAAATGAAGTTGGTCTGAGATCATACGCGCAAGCAAGAGCACCAAGACTCGATAGAGCCCATCGGGTAGCAAGATTGGCGTTAGCTAGGGAGCATGTAGCATGGACAATCAATCAGTGGAGACGAGTTCTATTTAGTGATGAGAGCCGATATTGTGTGAATTTCGTGGATGATAGAGATAGAATATGGAGGCATCGAGGGGAACGGTACAATCAAGCGAACTTCGCAGGAACTGAGCAATACGGTGGAGGGTCAGTTATGATATGGGGTGGCATATGCTTGGGAGTACGAACAGAACTGGAGATAATTGGCAATGGATCACTTAATGCCCATCGGTATATAACAGAAATCTTGGAGCCCCATGTTGTGCCTTTTGCTCCTTACTTAGGGGAAAATTTCCTTTCTATGCACGATAACGCGCGCCCTCATACTGCGCGCATAGTAATAGAATGTCGCAATGAAGTTGGGATCACACGAATGGACTGGCCGTCGCAGTCACCGGATTTAAATCCGATCGAACACGTTTGGGACATTCTTGGAAGAAGGGTTCGACAACGGAATCCAGGCAACGTTGAAGAGCTGACATTGGCTTTGGTGGAAGAGTGGGACAACATACCTCAACAGATGATAGACAACATCATTGGGAGTATGCGAAATCGTATGCGCGCTGTAATAAGAGCTCGGGGGGGTCATATTCGCTACTAAAATCAAATGTTTTTTTTTGTGGGTCATCATGAACATTTATCTCAACATGTTCATTTCATTTCACGAGTGTATCGCCAGGATCCACACCTGCTCTCAATTTTGGACAGGAATGATAATTATTATAGAGTGTGACACAAAAAAATTCAAAAATAAATGTGCAAAATCAACGATTTTTCCAGTGTACTTCGAGTTCTCCCGGAGCGTGAAATTGGCCAGTGAATTTCAAAAATTTTCATTTCGTTAGATTTCCGCTTCTCTAATTTTGATTTTATTTTTTGGCTAACCTCCGATGTTATGCACCTACGCAAGATTAAAAATAAATTCTTGAAATTTGTGACTTTTCGCTTCAAATTGGATATCTCTTGTAAAAATAGAGATAAGTGCATAAAACAAGAAGGGCGTTACTGTAGGAAGATGTGTCTTGACAGACCATGATATTGTACGTTTCAACTCGGACCACGAAATTCCACAGGGTGTTACGAATTTTTGACAAAAAAAAACACTTTTAGTTTTGCCCCCGTATCGAATTTTTTTCATTTTTTTTTCGTTTTCTCATATAATTTCTACAAAGCAGAAGAGTTGATCTATAACTTGCCGAAAACTTCGAATTTGGTTAAATTTTCGAGTGTTCCGCTAATTTTGCCTCCGAGTGTACTTAGTCATCAATTATGCCCTCATCAATATTACACATTGTTTATTGTTTCGAGAATACAAACAGGTTCAAATCCATAAAACAGTATTCACTGAGTACAATTAAAAAAAGATTAGGTATTGAGTAAATAGAAAAAGAAAATATGAACAATTGAAAAAAATTACAAAAGAAGAAACTACATCAAGAACAAGTCTTTCAGAATTTTTTTAGATCTTACGATGTTATTTGAAAAAATATCAACGGACTGATTAAATTCATTGCCCATGCGTAGCATTCTCGTTAAGGGCGCGTGCCTGGAATAGTTAGTTCTTTTGAAAGGAATGTAGAACAACTCATGTTTCCTCAAGTGAAAATTAGTAGAGTTGAAGAATTTATTTTCCAGAATAGTTGGTGCACTAACCTCCCCAGCCAATACCTTTTGAAGAGTTAGGATGTCATTCATCTTTCTTCTGTCCTCAAGTGAAACCAAATGAAATTGTTTTCTTGCTTCCGCATAGAAGTCAACCCCCTTCGCCACCGTGAAATTACACAAATAAGCCACATATTTCAAAAGCTTATACTGAGGATTCCATATAATGGAGGCAAAGTTGAGTTTACGTAATGGTAGGCATAGTAAACACTAAGAACAGAACTAGAATTTTTGAATATACGACACTGGTGAAGAGTGTACCCCAACATTCTACTTGAAGAGCTGACTATGCAATCAATGTGTTGATCGAAAATCAACTTCGAATCCAGGATGACTCCAAGAGCTCGAATTTGTGACACTTTCATTAAAATATATATATGATAAGAAAAATTGAAGGATTTCGAATTTCGAGTGAACGTGATAGTTTGACATTTTTTCAAATTCAGGAAAAGGCTATTGGTTTTGCAATACTCTGAAAAAAGCGAGAGATCTTCCTGTACAAGACAGTCAGACAAGCTCCTGATGGTATAATAGATTTTGAGATCGTCAGCGTATAGTAAAAAGTTTTTTTTTAAATATATCTTATATTATTTACATATATGAGAAACAGGAGGGAACCAAGGTGTGATCCTTGGGGGACCCCAGATGTACAGCAATATGTCTCCGATCTATGCCCACAACCAATAGCAACGTACTGTCGTCGATTTCGCACATAAGAGTCGACCCATCACAAAAGTGAACCACCCACACCAACCTCCTCGACACGACAACCAAGAATATTATGACAAATTCTGTTAAAGGCCTTTACGAAGTCGGTGTAGACGGCATCCACTTGTAAGCCTTCATCCATAGCACTCAAAATATGCTCGACAAATGTCAATTAATTAGTTTAGATTGACCTGTTTTTGAAGAATCCATGCTGTTCAGGCATAAGTTGAAATTAGAAAAATATATATTTGTAGTTCAATGATTCAAACAGTTTGGCGAAAATACATAACTTGCTAATGGGCCTGTAATTTTCGACATTGCTCTTGTCTCCACCTTTAAAATAGGTGTCACACTCGCGCATTCCCAACGATCCGGAAAAACCCCGTCTTTGAGTGATGCATTAAATAAAAGAGAAAGAGGTGTACATAATTCATGGCAAGACTTTACAAAAAGAGAAGGTATTTCATCAGGTCCAGCTCCTTTTTTGATCAAGAGCTCTTATAGATTTCTCAATCTCTTTGGAGTTAACGAGATGAATGAAAGATTAGGGGTTCCGAACCTGGATCAACGCGAGGAGTTGCTGCTACTGTTGGCGGCACAAATACCGAGCGAAAGAAACTAGCGAACCATTCACAGATTTCCGTGGCTCCATTAGCGGTTTCGTTGTTATATTGTATTGACGACGGCAAGCTACTACCGAGTCGCTTAGAAGAAGAGATACTGAATATTCTTTTTGGATTCGCTTCGACATCTTTTTCGATATTTGAAATGAAGTTATTATCCGGGCTTTCCCTCCTCAAATGTTTGAAACTAAGGAAGTCATCGTAGTTTTGATAAATTTTCCATTTCTTGTGATTTTTTTCCTTTCGATTGATAATTTTTATGGTGTTTCTGGAGAAGTAACTTGGAAATTTTTTACTCAATGACTTTTTAGGTACGTGATCTTCGATAATATTATTGAGTATGAGATCAGAAGGTGTTCAGATCTGCGTTTATATCACCATTTGATAATATTTCAGATCAATGAATGCATCTGAGAATCTTCAATTAATAGTTATATAATCAGATTTGTGGACGATTAATAGTTATATAACCTGAACCTGAAGACCTCCGTATTCTTGCGAGTTTCTAAATATTTATTGTTTAAGTTGAAAAAGAATTCAATACAAGGATGGTATTCATCCTCCCGCACAAGAGGGCTATCACATCGCACTAAAGATGATACTTTGAATTTAATACAGAAAATTATATCGAGCAATTAGTAACATTCAATTGCATAAGTTCACAAATAGGTATAGAATCCAAAACAGTGGAAGAATTCGAATCGACTCCCCTCAGTTCGAGGAATGAGAAGTTCGAATCCGTATCACGCACCCACCGAACAGATGAGAAGTTCATGTCACTGTAAATTAATAAAATCTTATTTTCAATTTTATCCTTAATTTCACAAGACTGAGGCGAAACTTGTGCTTGCATTTGAATCCCCAGGAGGGAGGTGAATGCAACACAGTAGTGATTTAATTTTTTCTATTTTAATTTCGACCACACATCCTCGGCGTCGCTTTGGAGATCCACACATCTGTTTTGCATCCAAGCTATTCTTTATAGCTATGAAAACACCTCCACCGTCTTTTTTACAAACAGCACTAGTTTCGCGATCGCGACGAAAAACAGAGTAGATGTTCGTATCAAGAATTTCCGAGTCGAGTATATGTTCAACCAGGACTCTGTTACAAATATGATATCGTGATTATTGATCATAGAAGACAATTTAAAATCGAGCAGTTTAGTACGCAGACCTCTAACATTTTGATATACGATGAAAAGCCATGTTGAAAAATCGCAAAAAGAAAAGAAAAGAGTAGCTGTTTTTTTCTAACAAGAATGTTGCCACTTTGCACCCAAACATATTTAGATTGATGTTGTTTAGCAGCGACGCGAGTATTTTTATGAAGAATCTTGTCCATAGGGGTCAGATGTTCATTTATAAAAAATCGATCAGATATCCCATCAAGTTTGAATCCGGATAATTCAGTCTCGATGCGTTTAGCTTTCGTACGAGCCAAAAGTTCATCTCTGGATAGTTTGGATAGGAATCTGATTATGATGTTCTTAAACTAACTTATCAACTTTGACAGTTTATTGTGGGGCAAGGGGGAAACATATCACGCATAAAAGTGAAATTATGGATTCATATTAACAAATCAAAAAAGTTAATCATTGAAAGTCGAATAATGGTGTCCAGTATCCAAACCATAGAAAACATCCTCTGTAACGAAAATATGATTAACAATTTTCATTGGAAACTATAATACACGCTTTGAAACTATGTATAAATTTGTAATGAAGCTGTTGCTCTAATCGAATGATCAACATCGAATGAGCAGTAGTTTCGAAGTAATTCGGGAAATAGGAAAATAGTTACCTATTCAATTACTCACACCATTAAGCAATTAAATGCCAAGGTAGATCATTATTCTACGGGGTTGAAGCTCTAATGACGCAGGAGATGCTAGCGTTCGACTAATTAAGACCTATTAAGTTCGAATTACGGTTCTAAATACTCTGAATTTTTGCTGCACCCCTAATAATCCCAGTAGATTATGTACCTGTCACCTGTGAAATTCTAATTAGGGTGAAGTAGGATCGGGGTCTTATGTGATTAACACTCGAGAAACGGGGAAAATTCATACCAAACTGTGTAATGAAAGGAACTGACTCAATTTCAGTTAGAAAATTAAAGGAGAGGGCAACAATAATAGATTAAAATGTTCACACATGAAAATGTAGCGTTTAGTATTCACCCAAGTTTGTGTAAAGAAATGGCGAACTTTGTTTCCATTTTGATTACTGCTGATTACAATATTCATTAATTTTGAATCATTGTCGTTTTTATCAACAATACCTTTGATACAATACACCACTACATCGAAGTGGTATTTATTTTCAATGGACATGCACACTACGATTAAAGTATGGTAAGGGTAGATTTTGTTTGAATGCTACAAGAAGATATTTATTTATTTTATTTATTTATTAAGTTTTGAATTTGGGTGGCTTTTACTTGGTGAAATTCCATTATCAATAATAAAAAACAAGTACTGTGTAAGTTAATAAAGACGACTTCAACGTGTTTCCTATACTTCTTACTCTTGTATTTTTTACCTGTGGCCTAAAAAACAAAGTAGGGGACCACATTACCACCTTCTCCTCTACTGTAATCCTTATAAACTAATTACAATACTGTTTCAGATTCTTCTCTCTCATTTCTTACTTTTTAGGCAATTTTTCTATTTCATTTGTTTCGTCATTGTATAAGTTTAATAAATAATAAATGACATCTGTTGATCACGACAACTGGATCATCGACGAATTGCGGGAACTATGCATGAAAAAACTTTTTCCCAATACTTTCGTGACATACGTTACAGTTATGAGTAGTTGCATTAAGTAGTATCTGTATGTAAATTATTTTATTTTAAATGTGATGTTATGTATATACATTACAAATTATATTTTTATTGTTTCAGCCACGGATGTGCAACTTAATAAATAATAAAAACAAGTACTGTGTTTTAAGGAATTTTACTTAATAATTGCGATTCGTAACGCGTTTCACTACACCGTAGCTTCTTCAGACGAATGAATGTACAGAAAATATAAATGAGAATATAAATATAAATGTTCTTGAGTAATTAAAAGCTTATTGGGTTGCTTCTTCTTAAGTGGTTATTTATGACAGGTATATCCAATAAAATTAAGGAATAGATTGCTCCCCGAAGAGATTCAATAGAGGTGAAGGGCTTAAATCGACTTGTTCATTGATGAGTTTACCTGAGTGTTTGTATTTATTGATTTCTAAAGTTTCCCAAAGATCTACCATCCAATATTTATTATCTGTATGCAAAATTTCAAACTGTGGGTCGAAAGAGTGATTATTTTCTAAGAGATGATTCGCGTAATTTGAATCTGATTTTTTATTTGAAAAACTGCGTTTATGTTCCTATATTCTAATATTAAAATTTCTGTGTTCTACCAATGTAGAAATTATCACAGTCATTGCAATTCAATCTATAAACACCTGATTTATTGTTTTTACCTTATTTGGTTTTATAATTTTTTTATATATTTGTCTAAATTATTACTAGTTTGGAAAGCTATGTTCAAATTATTGCTACACAAGAATGATTTCAGTTTCTCACTTGTAATGCCAACGAAGGTTAAGGTGTTGAATTTGCGATTCTACTTTGTTTTTATTTAAAACTTTATTTATTAGTTTGGGATTGTAACCATTATTTTTGGCTATTTGTTTAATCAAATTTAATTCTTTGTTGAAATTTTCTGGTGATAACGGGATGTTAATCAATCTATGAATAAAACTATTGAATGCTGACATTTTATGTTGATACGGATGACACGACGAGTTATGTATTATAATATCTGTATGTGACGGCTTATGGTAAATTGCGAAAACATGTTTGCGATGAGGAGGGGCATTATTTTGTTGGAAGAGTGGATTTTGACCCATTGTTTGGAGATACGGTACCACTACAGGTAAAACTATCTCATTTGAGTAAGAATTTCCCGTGAGGTTGTTCTGTATGAAAACGAGGTCAGTTCTTCCACCAAGCCGTATACCTCCCCAAAACATTACTGACTGACAACGTCTGGAGTGGAGTTGACCTTCGTGCAGTCGATTTCTCACAGTTTGCCGGAAATTTGTACATTATGAACTCGTGATAGTTCTTGAGCTAATTGAGATGCTGTGGTAGTACGATCTCTTCTGGCTTGTAAAACCAAAAATCGGTCTTGGGCGACTGTAGTAATCCTGAAACGGCCTGTATGGCGTTCTTCTACGCTACCTGTTTGATTGAAACGCGACCATAAACGGTTTATGACACTTGGGCTACTTCCCAGAACCCTGGATACTTCCCGTTGTGAGCTCCCAGCTTGGAGCATGCCAACGGCTCGTAACATCTCTAGTCAAATGTCGTCTTTCCATGGTCGAATCACAAAACTCGAATTTTTTATTTGTGCTTACAACAGAAACAAAGTGCCAACTAACTGATTTCAAACACTGAATACATGAAATGATTATAAAGCAGCGTCGCATCTGAAGTCTGTTGCGGCACTCAACATAATTTGGTGAGAAATTGATGCAGGTGTTCATTTTTAAAAAAAAATCATTCATATTGATCGTTTTGGATACGATATATCGATATTCAGAAGTGTTCCCTAGACTTTTTTGAGGCGTTTAGTAACGGAGGAATCAATTAACGATTTTAACTTCAATAGGACTCGAGATATTGTTACATGTCGAAATCCCGAAAAATCCAGAATTCCTGAATAACTCGAACCTGAAAAAGATGAAATCCGTTTTTACTAATGAGTTTTTCTCGAAAATCGATCTCGAGTGAGGGCCGATCATTTTTCTTTATCTACAATATTTCACATGGCTACCGTGCTAATCCATCGAATTTGGTCCACCTTGTACATATCTTATCTCAAGCGATAAGCATGAATCGTTGATGGGCATTAGAAGGCCATGAATACGGAAAGGCATCTGTTTGTCAAATATATAATCTGAATTTTCAAATATATCATCAACTTCAATTGTTACAGAAATGACTATCACGTGAATTCTTACTGTTGGTGTTATCTTGTATGGTTGTGCAATATGAAGTGGTGCAATTGTTTGAGTTTGCATTACTGTCATCTGTCACGTTTTATTAGTATAATAAATATTATGGGAGGTTTAATTCATAGTAACTCAATGCCATATCTGAGCAGAATAACTTGAGGTTTAATCGATACCTGGTTAATGTAATGATGTCAATAATACATTGGAAAAAGAAAGTTCACTTGTTGACACCCGTATTACAAAAAATATATTGATACTTTCAGCTATGGCTAGAGTATTTACCGCCTTTAATAAATATGAAGAGGATGTATAGAAATTCTGATGAAAGGCGAAGGGTATGTTTAATTTCTAAGTAGAATAAATGGTATTAGATGTATTTACCAGGGGTTTTTTTGTTATTGTTAGAAAAATAGCGGCTTAATTTGACATTTGAAGGGTGGAGGGAAGAAGGTGGACTGTCATTCTGAGCAATCGCATTTTTTGTTCGAATTTGTCTCTAGTGTTAGGCATATTACAAGACTCTGAATGATCACAAAATACTCTAACTATACTCACAGAACTCAGAAACCTGATACCATAAACAACTCAAAAAAGTATAGGGAACACTTCTGAATATCGATATATCGTATCCAGAACGATCAATATGGATGATTTTTTTAAAGAAATTAACACCTGCATCAATTTCTCACAAATTATGTAGAGTGCCGCAACAGATTTCAGTTTTTTATAAAAAACTAAAAATGCAGTAGATGCGACGCTGCTTTATAATCATTTCATTTATTCAGTGTCTGAAATCAGTTAGTTGGAACTTTGTTTCTGTTGTAGCACAAATAAAAGATTCAAGTTTTGTGATTCGACCATGGAAAGACGACATTTGACTAGAGAAGAGATGTTACGAGCCGTTGGCATGCTCCAAGCTGGGAGCTCACAACGGGAAGTATCCAGGGTTCTGGGAAGTAGCTCAAGTGTCATAAACCGTTTATGGTCTCGTTTCAATGAAACAGGTAGCGTAGAAGAACGCCATACAGGTCGTAACAGGATTACTACAGTCGCCTAAGACCGATTTTTGGTTTTACAAGTCAGAAGAGATCTTACTACCACAGCATCTTAATTAGCTCAAGAGCTATCACGAGTTCATAATGTACAAATTTCCGACCAAACTGTGAGAAATCGACTGCACGAAGGTCAACTCCACTCCAGACGTCCTTTAAGAGTTCCACAACTGACCCATGGAAATCGCGCTGCTCGTTTAGCTTGGTGCCAAGAACACGTAAACTGGGATCAAGAGAGGTGGGCCACAGTTCTCTTCAGTGATGAAACTAGATTTAGTTATTATCCCGATTCGGGAAGAATTCGAATATGGACGGAACCTGGAAAGCAAAACCGTCTCCAGCATGCTCGAGAAGTTGTTAGACAGGGAGGCGGATCAGTGATGTTTTGGGGAGGTATACGCCTTGGTGGAAGAACTGACCTCGTTTTCATACAGAACAACCTCACGGGAAATTCTTACGCAAATGAGATAGTTTTACCTGTAGTGGTACCGTATCTCCAAACAATGGGTCAAAATCCACTCTTCCAACAAGATAATGCTATCTAACAAAAACCGAAAGATTTCTATAAATTCGAATCATCAAATTCATATTTTAAAGATATTGGTAAGTGTTCCCTAGACTTTTTTGAAGTGTTTATGTTAAAGCTTCTCAATACGGCAAAATGTGTTATTTATTTGTGAGAATAAAAGGGGTTATAGTTTTACTTAAAACGTTGATAATTTAAAAAAAGAAAAAGTGATAAATTCTGGCAAACAACAAAATCGGAAAAAATGAGGGTTTCACTTCAAAAGTAATCTACTAATTCATGAGGTATTGATGAAATATATTGTTGAACATCATTCAAAGAAAATTTGTCCTGTATTTCCTCATATTTTTCTTACAAAATTGGTATGAATTCGTTATAGGAAGGATGTGGATGTATGTCAGTCATTGGTGTCTCTTTTATTTTACTAATAGTTTATTTCAGGGGTACTCAAACTTGAAGAGCTGGCAATCTACCTCAATATTCTTAGACTACTTACGATCGACTTTGAGAGGCTGTAGGTATGTGTGATGCAGGGTTGTCATACATACACTATACACCCTATCTACCTACCTTAAGGTGTACCGTAGCATATATAGATATTAGCTTTCTGCACAATATACATTATTTTAGTCAAGGTTTGGGATAGGTTTAGTTAGGTTCTTCTCTATAATATCAATGAAAAACTCATAGTTATTCAAAATTGGGAGTATATTGGTTGTTACATATGGTGTTAAACTTAACTAAGGAGTGACTTTGGAATTTAAGCGTGACACTTCATCTCCTCAGCATACTTTTCATAAGATGGTACGCAACCACTGAGTGCTAATCGCAAACGTGATGACATATAATCGTCAGTTAGTCGATTTCGAGATTTTGACTAAATTATCTTCATTTCAGAAAATGCAGATTCGCAAAAGTAAGTTGACCCAAACATTGCCGTCAGTTGAAGGGCGATTTGCATTAGATTCCGATATTTATCTTCAGATATAAAACCCCAGAAATTTGTATCAGATGCTGTAGCTTTGAGATGTATATCTGATATAATCTGCATCAAATCATTTTCAACAGAACATAAGTTCATATTAAACTGACTTGCTATTTCAGTAGCTAATTCCTCAATGTTTTTAAATGAAAAGGATAACTCACAAATGATGATATATTTGCCAATTTACTGGAATCATAAAAAACGCATGTTCACAAAATATTTGATAATTCAGCCTCATACGTATCCTAATTCAACTGAGCTTTCAAAAACGGAAAATGTTTCAGATACTTTATTTTCAGTTCATCTATCATAAGTTGCAATGTTTGTTTGAACGCGTTTACTGCGGTAATCATCTGACTGATAGTTTTTCCTTTACCTTGAAGCTCTAAGTGAATAGTGTTTAAGTGCTTTGTGATGTTACTCAAAATTGCCAAATCAGTCAGCTGAGTATCATCACTTCTTTCGTCTAGAAAAGCTGGTATTTCGGGCAATAATTGTTGAAACCTTTTTAGGAATTTTCCGCGACTCAACAACCTGACGTGCGTGTGAAAAACTAAATCAGTGTGTTCAGCTGACTCTCTATATTCCAACTGCAACTTAAAGAGCGCCGTTGCAAACTACGTGCACGGATGGAATTTTAAAATTTCTTCCGTGTTTAAAACTTTTGAACACAAAACTTTTGATGTATAATGTAATGTAATTAAAACAAAACAACAATCCGAATAATAGTTTTCCTTTACCTTGAGCTCCAAGTGAATAGTGTTTAAGTGCATTGTGATGTCAGTCAAAATGCCAAATCAGTCAGCCATTTTCGTTTCTCAACATCTGAGTGTCATCACTTCTTTCGT
Source organism: Cryptolaemus montrouzieri (assembly GCA_013387265.2). Classification (NCBI taxonomy): domain Eukaryota; kingdom Metazoa; phylum Arthropoda; class Insecta; order Coleoptera; family Coccinellidae; genus Cryptolaemus; species Cryptolaemus montrouzieri. The sequence goes on along the minus strand of JABFTP020000144.1, from coordinate 7,526,309 downwards.
CCAGAAAAGCTGGTATTTCGGGCAATAATTGTTGAAACCTTTCTAGGAATTTTCCGCTACTCAGCCACCTAGATCAGTGTGTTCAGCTAACCCCTATTTTCCAACTGCAACTTAAAGAGCAGCCGTTGCAAGCTAAGTGCAAAGATGGAATTTACAAATTTTGTTGCTATGCCCATAATTTCCTCCGTGTTTAAACTTTTTCAACACAAAAATTGTTGATGTATAATACAATGGAATTGAAAAAATGAAGGGAATCTTCATTAGCTCGACACATTGCAACAAAACCGTTTTTGTTTCCAGTCTTTTCTGGTGCTCATCGGTTGTAATGCACATTAATTTATATATTGGTAGCTTGTAGTTTTTACAAAATTGTAGAAAACATCATTTGTATCTTCGCCAAGGGTCTTTCCTTCAGAGGAATGATTATCAAAATTCTTCAAGCCAATGTCATATATCCGAATAAAAGACACAGCTGGACAGCGTCTCTCATATCGGTGGATTTGTCGAACTCTAAAGAAGAGTATGTACATTTGATATTATCATGTTTTAGTTCATCTGCCATGTCCTGACTCATGACTTCAATACTCCTTGTGACAGTCTCTATAGCAGACATGCTTTCTGTTTCATTTTTAAAATCTCCAAATGAAGTCCCCACCACTTCAATAAATTCTTCTTTCACAACAGATCCATCTTTGAATTGTTTCTTGTGTTTCGCCAATATATGAGATATTTTAAATGACGCGATCGTAGCAGTAGACTCCGAGGACATCAATTCAAGTTGAAAAGATGTCTTCATCACGAGAACTAGAAATCATTTCCTCAGCAACCGTGTTTTTCGGTGTGGAATGATTTGCCTGTGGAGGTTGTTGAAGCATCTTCCGTCAACATTTTCAAAAATAGAATGGACTGGATTTTCTCCACAGCATTGTCGACCTTATAATTTTGTTAGTTTTCTTTAATTTTCGCCTCCTCCTTCCTAAAATGTATTTTCATTCACTCGTTTTTTTAATTGAAAATTCATTGTTGTTTCCGCCTCACGGATAGTTAAAAATACATTATTTCTCAAAGGGCATATATGTCTTTAGCCCTGCCTATATTAAATTGTAATAATAATAATAATAATAATAATGAAAACTTGCCATAACTTGTTTTTTGATAGTAAAGGCAAATGATCTCCTGCAAGCACAGCGTGTATTTTCTTCCGAAAATAAAAAGAATGCACAGTTTTCGAATATTATTCCTTAAGTCTTCATCAATAACCATTCGGAGCCTTCCTGGAGGGTTTTGGAGTTTCACTCTAAATCCATTTTCAGATTTTCTTTCTTTGAGAAGCTTGTATATTGTGGACTGTCCAATTTCCGTCATCTCAGAACACATTTTAACATTTTCATCGATTGAAGGTAAATGACCTTAATGCATTTAGTATCGTATACATTCAATATAATTAATTTTTACTTTTATTTGTGAAATGAGCAAAACACTTTTACCAACTACTACTACCAACTACAACTGATAGAACTACTCTACGAACTGTTGGTAACATATATCCATGTAATTATCACCTTTTTCACGTGACAACGCCTTATAATTCGATGGAGCCAGCTGCACGCACGAAAAACATGATTCATGCGGCGTTACCTCGCTCTGAGGCGTTCCATTTTAGGCTTGAAGTGCAACGAGCGACAAAGAGGCACAATCGGCCTCCGCGTTCGGCAGCATTCGACATCTGTCTCTCTCCTACTTGAGTGAGCGATGCCTCTGCGAGGATAGCTGCTATTTAATAGTAAATTTACGTGTTTTCGTAAAGTATGAAGTTCAGTGAAAAGTGAATGTGGTCTCAATTGTTTATAGCGACGATAATTGCGGCGCTAAAGGTAATGATTCTTTCGATACTAAATATATGTTCAGTGATATATTGTCGAATATTCATGCTTTTATCATTAAAATGAATAGCATCGGTCCGCTAGTGCAGCGATTGTAAAAAATTAATAAAAATTGACATAATTTCATGTATGCTTACAAATAAATGTAATTTGATCAATTCAATTGTGATTTCCATTTACCTTCTTCTCTATATCCATACAAAATATCTTTCAAATAAATAAAATTAAAATTTTCTTTTGAAAAATGCAACCATTGCATCAGTATTTTCTTAAGACGTTGTCACGTTCAACTGTCGTCGACGTACTTTATAGGCAACCGATGTGAGAATATACTTGATAATACGCTTTAACACTTATCCGAGCGAACATTTTTCTTAAAATACCTGGCGAGCGGTGGTACCTGTTTACTACTGAGTAATCAAAACTGTTTTGTTCATTTAAAATCATTCATGATAGAAATTACTCATCAAATTAACATCTATAATGATCTCATATACAGGTTATTGTGTAAGATAATGAAATTCAACTGAGTGCTTATGAGTTTTGAGGAAAATAGAGATGAAACCCACGAATTGCTAATATTTTACCCAGGTACTTAGGATTATAATATGTAAGAAGAATATAATTAATGTCACGCCTATGACCATCCTGTCACCTAAAGATTTATTATACTACGGCTTAACCAATTCAACTATACCAAATAAGAAATTTGAAATATAAAAATTGTGTGTTGATTTCTTGGCGCAATGTAGTTAATATTGGTTAGGTTAGATTAAATTTTTGGCAATTATTTGAAGTTTCTTCCTATTCGGTTAGTCATCAGTCCAACAAAAGGGTTTGCTGTATTGTCAATTTGAAATTGACTCTTTTTGGACTTCTGCTCTGGCTCTTGTGACTTAAATACGTGTTGATCATGTCAGGAAGTCCACGTGTATTGTAATGTGTTTTGAAAAACCAAAATTTGGGTGAATTATTTCAAATTATTGTGTAGAACTTAATTGGGTACTGGATAATCTAAGATTGATCGTGATATGGGCCTAATTAAAAAGAACTGAAGCTTGTGTAGATGGCCATTGTTGCCTTGCACATTGTTAAAAAGGAGAGAGAGACACAGACTATACTTTTATGAAATTTAATTCTTTTATCAGAATTTTGTTAACGGTTCAACATTGAAGGTATTCAGTATGGGCAAGGCTTCAGATATTCATGTAAGAAAATCATTATTCCACTCCACATATTTTCAAAGAGCTATAGCAATTGTCAACTGTATTGAAATTCAAATAAACAATGATGTATTTTTAGAACCAGACCGTAAAGTAATATGTCACCACTCCATTTTCTTAACTATCCTATGGTCCTGGTTTAGCTGATATTGATTATCTTTTGATTTGAAAAAAGTATTCCAGGAAAAGAGATTTGTTTCGAACAAAATGACAAAATTCATAGGTAAACGTGTATAATTTCTAACTTTTTCTGAAATGTTTTTGTTAATCATATTGTACGAATTTATTGAATGATATATCTATTAATTGCTTTGTGTTTGATAGTATCCCGACGTATATTTCTAAATGAACAATATCGATTTGATGGCAGGATAGCCACAAACAGAGGAAACTGATAATTGCCTGTATGAATATATATTTGAGCCATGTGGAAGAATTAAAAGTTAATCGAATGACATTTGGCAAATCAAACAGCGTCCCTACCCCAATTATACAAGAGCATCAATGGACCAATTTACTAAACAATTCCAGTCGTTTCATATGGAAATATGCAATTTCGTTTCCATTCGCTCATCTCCCATAATCTAGCGAGCTTATACAGCTTTACGAATCAATAAGCTGGCCGATATTCACCACTCATCAATCACACCGTCATCACTCTGATTAGATTATTTGACTTCTGCCAGTCTGAAAATCCCTCACTTATTCAATATTCCCCCTTCAGGAAGATGACGAATTTCGACCTATAGTTGGGGTGGCAATGAGTCAGGGTGGACCGATAAAAATACCATTAGCAATACACAAAACCCTAATTTATTTCTTGGAAAACTTTGGTAGTTATCAACTGTGTTATTTTCATGAGTAATCAAAGAAGTATTCTTGAAATAGATTCTGAATTCAGAAATAGAACATTCTGTCATTTATATATATAGGGGGTTTTACCCCGACGAGTTGACCATATATCTGTTCATGCAATCAAACTGATTTCATGAAAAAATATAAATCCACCACCCGGTAATTAATACCATTGCCAGGCAATGATTATAATCAAAACATATCCTGGAATAATTATATATTAGGATAACGTTAAATGTTATGAGAATATATCAATCTACCAGAATATATACATACTATAGCATCATCAGACAATGATATCAATGTACCAACGAGTAGTGTCAGAGGCTTTCTCCCCGGAAAAATCCAGTGTACGGACCTTAGTCAAGTAACACTGAATGTTACTCATTAATAGTTTCCTTTGTGTGAAGTGGTGAACGATCGAATAGAATACTGCTCTGAATATAAATATGACAAAATTGTCAGTTAATTATATTACATTTATATAAACAAATAAATAAAATATGAAATGAGATTCTGAGCAGTTTTAACTAAAAGAAAACCTATGACTCTACCTCATTATTATTTTCGGAAAGAAACCTACGAAGAATATTACAAGATTTGATGACTGTTATCTTTTGTAACTGTTCAAACAAATTTTTCTTCAGACCCAAAATCTCAATACTTTTGTGAAGATTTCTAGGAATAACATCTGTTGTGGAAATAATAATCAGTAGAATAAATATTTTCTTCATTTTCCACATTTTTTAATCTCGTCGCCAAGCATCATATATTTAGAAATGTTTTCATTGTATTTATTTTGTATATTATGTGTGTCGGGTATAGCAATATCAATTATATATGTTATTTGATTCAGTTTATCATTAAGAATGATATCTGGTCTATTGTGTTTTACAGCTCTGTTGCAAAGAATTGTTACATCAAAATAAAGTTTAATTTGTCATTTTCACAAAAAATCTCAGGTTCATATTTGTGAAATTTTTTTTCTTTTGGGAATTAGGTCATGTTTAATTCCTAGATTAAAATGAATAATATTAGCGACGGCATTATGTCTTTCTAAATAATCTGTTGAAGCAAGGACTGAGCTAGATGATAATATATGAAAAACTGTTTCTGAAGAACAGAAACATCTACGGCAAGAATCATCTATATTTTGTTTGATGATGTGTTTTCTATAATTCCTCGTGAAAACAACCTGATCCTGGATCGCAATTGACAAGCCTTCTGTTTCAGCAAACAATTCTCCAGATACTAACCATTTATTCGATGCGATTTCATCAATATAATCATTTTCAATTCTTTAGGGTGCTTTCCGTGTAATTCCTTCTGCATCCAACTTTCTCTATTAGAATTATCATCATATATATCAAAATCTACCTTTTGCATTGTCAAGTTCAGAGGTGTAAGATTATAATCTGAAGCAACAACATCATGTAATTTAGACGTTCTCTGTTTATCATGAAAATGGGAACGTATATATATATATATATATATATATATATATATATATATATATATATATATATATATATATATATATATATATATATATATATATATATATACAGGATATCCACCGGGACCGTCGTTAAAAACTTTTGAGTTCCAATTACACTATCAAGCTGAAATTTTATACGCGGCCATAACTAGTGATTTCCAATTGAAGTGAAATATTTTCGAAGTGCTTCTGGTTATACCGGAAGTGGGTCATCCTTTGTTGTTTCAAATGGCAATCTACCTTTTTATTATACATCTAGAACCGACATTTGAGCAAGGCATAAAATACCCAAGTTGTTGGCACTTATCTGTCAAAACTTTCGACAGATTTAATTATTTTTGTTATGAACTCGATTTTTAGGAACATTTAAAAAATTTTAGCTCGTAGATCTTTTGCACTACAGACACAATTTTTGCTAGGGTGGATAGAAGAAGGACCAAGGAATTTTTGAGCAGTCTACACATGTCAAATGTTTATAGCGTTGTTTTGTATGATTTTTAATTTCGCCTTTTTCAAACAGCAATAACTCAATTTTTCAAATGGCACGTGCGTCAAATTTCAGATGGAATTATATCAGCTACTATACCCATCTCTTATCTTCTTATCTCGAAATAATTTGGGAATATATTGAATTTTGATGATTTTTCAAGAACTGACAGAGAATGCTTTGAAATATTTGAATCAAGTAGCTGAACTGGCTACGCTCACCTGACATGTGCCTAAAATTAATGTACTTGTCATTTCGTTGATTCGAATTTGATATTTCAACAAGAATTATGGGTAATTTGAAGTGAAAATTTTGAAAAACACCAGATTGATAATAAAATGGCTGATACTCAAACGAGGATATGTTTAATCTCTTTTCAATTGTGGCGAATGTCAAAAGTGGTGGATAGAACTTGCAGGCAATTCAATAACGAATTTCCAAATTTGTCGCCTAAGAGTAAAACAAAATTTCGAAGGATTAGAAGCAAATTTCTGCAATTTGGAGGAACAAAATAACTGACCTTCCCAAGCTGCTAAATTTCTGTGAAAATTTATTAATTCGGCTTCAAGAACATGAGACAATTCTGCAAAAATTTTATGGTCTGATGAAGCCAGGTTCAATGAAAGTGGAACAACCAACAGGAGAAATCGACATTTTTGGGCCACAGAAAATCCACATTTCATTGCGGTTATTGATTTCGAAAATAAATTCAGCGTGAACTTTTTGCAATTTTAATGAATGATTTGTTGGCTTATCATATTTATGAGGAAAATCTAAATGGACAAAGATACCTGGAAATTTTGAGAGGAACATTGGCAAATTCTTTAGATGGATTACCCTTAATATTCTGAGGATTGCTATTACTAAATGGATGGTGCACCAGCACATAAAACACGAGCTGTAGATCGCAGCTAACAGAAATGTTTGAGGATAGTTGGTGGGGTAATCAAGGACCAAATTTATGGCCTCCGCGTTCTCCGGACCTGACGCCCCTTGATTTTTATTTATGGGGCAAAATCAAGAGTGAAGTGTATCTTATTCCTGTAAGAAGTAAAGAAGAGTTACTAAAGCGCATTCATAATGCTTTTCGTAATATTGATCCTGAGGAAACTAGGAGGGCAACTCATCATGTTCGTATACGAGCTGTCAAGTGTATCAAGCTAAATGGGGCCCATATTGACCATTTATTCAGATCGTAAGTTAGTTTTCTCCAATGATATTTGCTATCATTTGTTCGTATTAATGTAATTATCTTCGATGATTGGTTTTCGCTTAGTTCCTACAATTTTTATTCATCCGAATTGTAGAAAATTGCTTCTAACTAATGCTTCGAAATTTTATTTTACTCATAGACGGTAAATTTGGAAATTGATTATTGAATTGCCTGCAATTTCTACCCACTACTTTTGACATTCTAAAATGAATTAAAAAAAGATTAAATATATTTTCGTTTGAATAACCAGTGGTTTTATTCCAAATGTGTTGTATTTTTTGGATATTTTCAATCTGATATAACGACAATTCTTGTTGAAATATCAAATTCGAATGAACGAAGTGACAAGTACATTAATTTTAGGCACCTGTCAGGTGAGCGTAGTCAGTTCAGCTACTTGATTCAAATATTTCAAAGCATTCTCTGTTAGTTCTTGCAAAATCATCAAAATTCAATATATTCCCAAATTATTTCGGAACTATGAGAGATGGGTATAGTACATGCTTATACAATGCCATCTGAAATTTGACGCTTTATCTGATGGCGATATAAAAATTGGCAAGTGCAATTTGGAAAAATTGAGTTATTGCTGTTTGAAAAAGACCAAATTGAAAAAATCTTTCAAAACAACGCAATAAACATTTGACATGTGTAGATTGCTTAAAAATTCCTTGATCCTTCTTCTATCCACCTAAGCAAATTGTGTCTGTAGTGCAAAAGATCTACGAGCTAATTTTTTTTAAATGTTCCTCAAAAATCGAGTTTAATTAAATCTGTCAAAATTTTGAAATTTATGTCAAGTGCATTATAATCGAGCCTATTCACTTTGATTGCTGAATCTGGGAAAGGTAAATCCACGATAATAATAATAAAATATGTAAATGAGATAAAAAACACAAGGTTTAACTTTAATCTACACTTTATTTGGAAAAATTCGACGACGTTTCACTGACACAGCAGCTTTATCAAGAATGACAAACAGAATGAAGAGTATGGTATTATAAACAAATCGTAGAACAAGTTGGATGAATAACAGGAAAACCCATACCAAGCCATTGTACAGTTAGTATGAAAGGTAATTTAAAGCATTTTAACATTCTGCGGTTCTGCAAGTACAAATATTAAATCCTTTCTCGTCAAACAAAATCTTAATATAACTTTCAAAACTTCTAATAACTTATGTAAACATATTGAAAATAATAAATCTCGTGTTGAAAAATCAAGTAAATCAGGAATCTATAAACTCAATTGCGGTTCTTGTGATAAAACTTATATCGGTACGACCTATAGGAGTTTTGGAATAAGAACATCTGAACATAAACGTAGCTTCGATAAAAATAAATCTGATTCAAATTATTCAAACCACTTAATAAAAGAAAAACATTCATTCAATAAAAACTTTGACATATTACATATAAAATCAAAAAGTTTAAAATTAGATCTCCTAGAAGCATTAGAAATAAATAGATACAAACATTCGGACAAGCTTTTGAATGAGCAGGTAGATGTGAATTATTCACCCCTACTTAACTTGTTTAATTAGTTTTTAATTACCTTTCATACTAACTGTACAATGGCTCGGTGTGGATTTTCCTGTTATTCATCCAACTTGTTCTACGATTTGTTTATAATACCATACTCTTCATTCTGTTTTTCATTCTTGATAAAGCTGCTGTGTCAGCGAAACGTCGTCGAATTTTTTCAAATAAAGTGTAGATTAAAGTTAAACCTTGTGTTTTTTATCTCATTTATATCATGGATCTACATCAAGTAACGGCCTCCACAATTCAAATAAAATATGTCTTAATAATCAGCCTACCTAAAAAAAAAATACAAACATTGAAATAATGCGTTAATTTCTTGGAACAGGTGTCTCTAGAGACAACTTTTTCCGTATTAACTCCTATATTGATAGACATTTCTGTGCGTTCATGAAGATTGATTGTTTAATTAATTAAGTCTGAATAAAACAAACATGTATTTCATAAATTGTTTATAAATACCTATCTTTATTATGCAAATTATTACAATGTCCTCGAGAAATTATTGCGAATTTATCTGTTATGTTCAATGCATTGTTCTCGAATAAACATTGGGAAGAAATTTAGCATCGTATTAGTCACCATCCCTGTTCGAAGAACCTGTCTTTACTACACTACCCACACCAAATATTTATTTTTTGTTGATCGCCTACGAACTAACCGAAATTTAGTTGATACCTGCATTTGGACATGATGCAAACAACATTCAAACTCCTTCGTAAAGTAGTTTATTTAATTTAAGATGGATACAGAAATATGACTGCAAGGTTAACGTAGAGGATTTTGCATCACATGAGCAAATGGTTCAAAGTAAGTGAAAAAAACGAACGACGAACCTAATTTAGATACATTGACTCATTCCTCTGTTAACAACGTCCCAGCGATTTTAAACCTCACTACCATTTTTTGTGATTCTTTCATTCAAATAGCTGGATTTGTATTGACCAGCTCTTGCAAACTATCGCATTAATTTCTATACTGTTTAATTGGTAACTTTTGTTAAGTTTGTCAAATTGATCGAAAGATTGAAAGTGGTAATCGGGTGGGACACTTTATATACAGGGTGTTACATAATAGTATGTGACAACTTGAGCTGGTAAATCTACGTGCAATTTTAAGAAATAAAGTTCATGTAAACATAGGTCCGCAAAAGCTTCTTCACGGAGATACAGGGTGTTGAAATTTCCGGAAAAAATTGTTTTTTCTTCAAAACTCCTGCAATTTTTGAGATATTCAGCCCAAATTTGGAATGTAAGCTATTTTCTACAGCCTCCATCATTACACGTCCTAAATTTCAACAAGAATCTACAAGGTGTTTTCTTTTCCGGAGCCATGTCTTCCATTGCCCCCTCAAATTTTTTTGCAGTACGCCACTGATCAGCGTACAATCAATTTCCATCATCATCGTTCAATTTAGAAACTTTTTTGACACTTGTATAATTTTTTCGTATCTCCAACCGTTTTCGAGTGAAGAATTATTGAATTTGAATTATGTGAATTGTGTTATTCGCTAAATCAAGAAAAAAATACTAGAAATACTCTATAGGTATGCCCAAAATTTACTTTCATTTTGATAGCTCGTCTTCTGGAACTCAACTTATACTTATTCAATATCTAACTAAAAAAAAGAACAATTGAAAACTAAATAAATTGCTGGAAGTGTCCTCCCCTGCAAGAATACAGGTCTCTGTCCTTCTTCGCATATTATCGCGCACTCTTTGAAATATTCCTGCGGTATTTCTTATCGTGTCACGGGAGTTTATTATTCGATTTCTCAATTCTTCTACAGTGTTCACTGGAGTAGTATAAACTAAACTTTTGAGATATCCCCATAAGGAAAAGTCTAAACTATTTAAGTCTGGGAACTTAGGAGGCCACGGTTTTGGCCTACCCCGACCTATCCATCGGCTGTTGAATGTGTTATTTAAGAATTCCCTAGCTTCTCCACTGAAATGTGCTGGTGCTCCGTCATGGATGAACCACATTATGTTTCTCACCAAAAGTGGCACATCCTCGAGCAATAAAGGTAACTCCTCCTCAAGAAATTGCCGATAACCGGGACCGTTTAGTCTGTTAGGCAAAAAAAATGGCCCAATCGAATAATTACCAATTATTCCGACCCAGACATTCAGTGAGAATTGTTCTTGATGATGAGATGCTTCCAATCAAATGGGGGTTTTTCCTCAACCCAATAATGATTATTGTGAAAATTTGTGATAGCAATTCTCGAAAAGTTAGCTTCGTCTGTGAACATTATTTCACTATCAAAATGAGCATTTTCTCTAATCTTATCTAAGAACCATCGGCAGAAATTCAGTCTTGAAGAAAAATCTCCAGGAAGTAAAATTTGGACGCGTTGAATATGAAACGGGTACAATAAAAAATCGTGGATTCAATTCAATACAATTCAAAACTGCTTCTTCAATATCTGGAGTTCTCATGGTTCCAGTTGCACCTTTTAAATGATTATTTGCAATAAAAGTACCAGTTTCCCTACCTTCTGTGGATATTTGAAAATGTTCGACTGTCTGGTGCGACTCGATTTGGAAAGCGCACCTGATATAATCGTCTAGCTTTCGGTGTGTTTCCGTCAGTCAGACCGTACATGTGATGGATATCAGCCAATTTGGCGTTAGTAAAATTAGCCATTTTTTTCTTACAACAATAACTTCAAAAGTCTTGAAACTAACCGTTAATTTAATAAACGATTCCAACTTTATCAACTGTCAAAATAAATAAATAAATGAAAAAATTCAAAGCCTACTAGTAATTTTTTAATTAGAATTGCTTTCAATTCAGCGAATGCATACAATCGTTTAATAATTTTTTGCTCGAGAACGGTTAGATTTCACGTCCATTGCCTTGACAAAATCCGTACACCATATCAACCATTTGAGAGTAACTATACATCTCCGTGCCTAATAGTGATAAAAGAATCACCAAAATACCTAATTAAGACCACAGAAATTAATCCAAAGCCAACATGGTCGAATGTGATATTTTTGACTTGCTAGGTGGTTGAAGAAATGAAATCATGAAATTATAAAACTGTTCTTTGTGATTGAACCGCTCATCATATCAAAATATCTCAAGAGACAAAAAAGTTTGATAATTAGCCTAGCTACTTAATGTCTAAAACAGTTTTGTTCAAAAGCAGACAGTTGAAACATTACGGTTGACTAGAAACACATTCGAGTTCTTAGCGACACTTGTAAAACGTCAAGGTTATTGAGTGGATCACTGAAAAAACGTGAATAACGCAACCGATTACGCATACCAAATATGGCTTCTATCGATCAAGTGGTTCTCGGATAATTGAAAAATAAGAAAAAAACATTTGGATTTGGCGACCTCTAGCGGCCAAACGAAGAAACTTTTCATAAAGATAAGTTGGCCTAAACCGACTTATTTCGAGCTGAAGACTCTGTGGTATAACATTGTACACTCAATTCACGGACACCCTGTATAACAGCTTATGAACAACATTTTTGGAAAAAAAAGGAGAAATAACATCAGATATCAAATTAGAAGTGACCGAAAAGGTGATAATTCCTACATTACCCCATAACAGTGAAACTTGGATCCTTATGAAGAGGGAAAAGAGCAAAATAAATTCGTCAGACATGACTTGTCAGGAAAATTGATGGAAAAAGAAGAAGAGAATTAGGAATGAGATATTCAGGAACAAATTTTAAATAATACCGATAGTGGCGAATATAAACACCTCAAGAAAGTCTAGGTAACACTTCTGAATATCGATATATCGTATCCAGAACGATCATATGGCTGATTTTTTTTTAAGAAATGAACACCTGGATCAATTTCTCACCAAATTATGTAGAGTGCCGCAACAGACTTCAGTTTTTTTTTATAAAAAACTAAAAATGCAGCAGATGCGACGCTGTTTTATAATCATTTCATGTATTCAGTGTTTGAAATCAGTTAGTTGGCACTTTGTTTCTGTTGTAAGCACAAATAAAAGATTCAAGTTTTGTGATTCGACCATGGAAAGACGACATTTGACTAGAGATGAGATGTTACGAGCCGTTGGCATGCTCCGAGCTGGGAGCTCACAACGGGAAGTATCCAGGGTTCTGGGAAGTAGCCCAAGTGTCATAAACCGTTTATGGTCGCGTTTCAATGAAACAGGTAGCGTATAAGAACGCCATACAGATCGTTTCAGGATTACTACAGTCGCCCAAGACCGATTTTTGGTTTTACAAACCAGAAGAGATCGTACTACCACAGCATCTCAATTAGCTCAAAAGCTATCACGAGTTCATAATGTACAAATTTCCGACCAAACTGTGAGAAATCGACTGCACGAAGGTCAACTCCACTCCAGACCCCCTTTAAGAGTTCCACAACTGACCCATGGAAATCGCGTTGCTCGTTTAGCTTGGTGCCAAGAACACGTAAACTGGGATCAGAAGAGGTGGGCCTCAGTTCTCTTCAGTGATGAATCTAGATTTAGTTATTATCCCGATTCGGGAAGAATTCTAATATGGAGGGAACCTGGAAAGCAAAACCGTCTCCAGCATGCTCGAGAAGTTGTTAGACAGGGAGGCGGATCAGTGATGTTTTGGGGAGGTATACGCCTTGGTCGAAGAACCGACCTCGTTTTCATACAGAACAACCTCACGGGAAATTCTTACGCAAATGAGATAGTTTTGCCTGTAGTGGTACCGTATCTCCAAACAATGGGTCAAAATCCACTCTTCCAACAAGATAATGCCCCTCCTCATCGTGCAAGAGTTGTCTTGAACGTTCTTGAAGAGAATGATATCGATCTTCTACCGTGGCCATCCTGCTCCCCAGATCTGAATCCCATCGAGCATGTGTGGGACACCCTAAAAAGAAATCTCCTGCGTCAAAACGTCTTCCATCATGAACAGGAGCTTCAATTAGCAGTTCAGGGGGCTTGGAATGACTTAGTCCAAAATGTAATAGACAATTTAATATTGAGAATGCCGCGACGATGCCAAAGTGTCATTAATAACAGAGGTGGGCCTCTGGGTACTGAAAAATATAAGTGCTTTCATATCGTTTCGAAAATATTAGTTCAGGATTTTTTTTTGTGTTTTGCCAAATTTCGTCATTTTCAAATTTCAAATTTTTTTTTATAATAGGTGCTTTGGAGAAGTCAAATATTATTTTGTTTTCTTGAGAATACATTATGTACGATACATCCTAACAAAAGCCGAAAGATTTCTATAAATTCGAATCATCAAATTCATATTTTAAAGATATCGGTAAGTGTTCCCTAGACCTTTTTGAGGTGTTTATAAGAGATAATGGGGATGGCTAGGACATATGTTATATACAGAAATACAAACGCACAAACCAGGCACGAGTCCAAGGACCCAGAAAAACTTGGGATGAAGTAAAGTGAGCCACCAGTATCACGAATATAGGGCGGAGGGGCATCTAAGGTCTGGAACAAAAGAGGAAGAGATGAAAAGAGTCAATTCGACTCCATAGTCTTACATCTACCCATAAATAGACTAAGCATTTAGTCTATAATTAAATTTAAGTTTGTTAAATTTTTCGTCGAAACTTTTCATAATAATAAATAAGATTTTGGCCCTTCCATTTTTCCTATCAAATATCAAAATATATTTTGCAAGATTTCAACGATTCAAAAAATATTCATAATCTTATTCACATCCCACAAATATTACACATGAATGGTGTAATATTAAAAAATAATCTCAATGAATAACGATTCATTTCCTGTACTGTTTATCTAGAAAATGACAGAATATTGCACAATATTTCCATCAGTGTATCAAGATCGAACGCATCTACGATCTACAATTCCTGTAATTCCCTGTCGGTGGTGACGAACAGTAGTTTCTTGACCTGCCTATCTTTTTGCTGCGCGAATTTTCTCACGTATAATATTGAGAGTCATAGATTTGTGGGAACTCATTTACATCAATTCAACTACTTTTGCTGCAAGTTTCATCGAGTTGGAAACATGAACTTCGTGACTCTTTGTAATAATGGGAGTTACTCGACCAAAAATATTTAAACGTTACTTACGATTAGAAGGAAGCAACTGTTTGTGAATGAAAACGCAAAGAAGGTAAACTTAGACAAATTTTGAGAAATGGGTTTTTTGATCCAAAGAAATGATTATCACAATTTCCTTTGATATACACGGTGTATTTCCTTATTTTTCTGCATTTCCATGCGATTTATATTTTAATTTTTCCATTTATTTTATTTACTTCAAATTAAGAGATTACATTCGTCGCGATACTTTTCATGTTAATTGCATCAATAAGATTGCCAATTCATCTGTTCCTCCTTCAATCCTTTCCATATCCATCATATGGACTTAATGAGAAGAAAATAATAAAAACAAGTACTGTGTTTTAAGGAATTTTACTTAATATTATATTATATTAAGTAAAATTTTTAAAACACAGTACTTGTTTTTTATTATTGATAATGGAATTTTACCAAGTAAAAGCCTCCCAAATTCAAATGGAGAAGAAAAATGATGGAGAATGGAAATGCAAGAACACATATGAAAGATCGCGACGAAGGGTGGATCTTAAGACAATTGCGATACATACGAAGATTTTTCCGATACACTATGTTACGAACAATTTCGAAATTAATCAAATTAGTGACTTTTCTACCGGACATTCCGCATACATACCTCATTTTCCTATAAGTTTTCATTTGGTAAGTCTCAATCTTAAATTCCTTTTCATTTACACATTTCACTTGAGCGTCAAAACGCTCAGAAGAAAGAATTGAATCAGTTTCTCCTCAACTTTTACAGTAGACACAACACAGGGTACCCCAAGTTGAGTGGCCTATTAGACATGTATGAAGAACTAATAATGCTATGGTTCTGAAATTATGGTAGTTGATTCAGCTGGTCCGAAACTCCATATCTAAAATATTTTCACCTCAATGGTATGCATACCAACTTATGTTGTTATGATATTATAAAACATACTACATATTATTATAATACATACATATACAGGGTTAGGCAAAAGTACCGGAATGGTTAATTCTCTAATTTATTTACCGAGCGATTTTTTTGAGAATTGGTATTCCTACATTGCTAAGCTTAAAGAATTAAGTGTTGATATTTTGTGCTCGCTAGTGTTTTCGTTGTAGCCGGAAATGACCACAACATGAGAATTTCAAATGTAACATCCTATACAGGGTGTTTCCGTTTCAATCTGCCAAAATGCACATAATGATAGAAAATCTTGAAATATTGACACTTTTCTCAAGAACATACCCTCTCTCACATGTCGTTTTCGGAATACAGTGTCGAATTTTCGGAAAAAAAAAATTATTTTTGATTAACTCGCTTAATTTTTTAGTTATCGAGCTGAAATTCGACAATCTATTGATTTTTCATCAGCTACACGATATTAAAAATTTGTCAGTTGCTTTACAGGGTGATATATTTTTCGGTGTCATGTTTTTTTTTCACTTTTGTGCAGCACGCCACTGACCACATTTTCAGATATTTCATATATATTTCACACACTTGCAGGCAATTCAATAACCAAATTTTCAAATTTGGCGCCTATGAGTAAAACAAAATTTCGAAGGATTAGAAGCAGTTTTCTGCAATTTGGAGGAACAATTTATTGATTCGGCTTCATGAAGATGAGACAATTCTGCAAAAAATTATATGGTCTGATGAAGCCAAGTTCAATGAAAGTGAAACAACCAACAGGAGAAATCGACATTTTTGGGCCACAGAAAATCCACATTTCATTGAGGTTATTGATTCCAAAATAAATTCAGCGTGAACATTTTTGCAATTTTAATGAATGATTTGTTGGCTTATCACGATTATGAGGAAAATCTTAATGGACAAAGATACCTGGAAATTTTGAGAGGAACGTTAGCAGATTTTTTAGTTGGATTACCCCTGAACATTCTGAGGGATTGCTATTACCAAATGGATGGTGCACCAGCACATAAAACACGAGCTGTAGATCGGCAGCTATCAAAAATGTTCGAGGATAGATGGTGGGGTAATCAATCATCTAACCAAATTTATGGCCTCCGCGTTCTCCGGACCTGACGCCCCTTGATTTTTATTTATGCGGCAAAATCAAGAGTGAAGTGTATCTTATTCCTGTAAGTAGTAAAGAAGAGTTACTAGAGCGCATTCATAATGCTTTTCGTAATATTGATCCTGAGGAAACTAGGAGGGCAACTCATCATGTTCGTATACGAGGTGTCAAGTGTATCGAGCAAAATGGGGTCCATATTGAACATTTATTCAGATCGTGAATTGATTTTCTCCTATGATGTTTGCTATCATTTATTCGTATTAATGTAATTATCTTCGATGATTGGTTTTCGCTTAGTTCCTACAATTTTTATTCATCCGAATTGTAGAAAATTGCTTCTAATGCTTCGAAATTTTATTTTACTCATAGACGGTAAGTTTGGAAATTGGTTATTGAATTGCCTGCAATTTCTACCCACTACTTTTCGACATTCTAAAATGAATTAAAAAAGGTTAAATATATTTTCATTTGAATAACCAGTGGTTTTATTCCAAATGTGTTGTATTTTTTGGATACTTTCAATCTAAAATAACGACAATTCTTGTTGAAATATCAAATTCGAATGAACGAAGTGACAAGTAAATTAATTTTAGGCACCTGTCAGGTGAGCGTAGCCAGTTCAGCTACTTGATTCAAATATTTCAAAGCATTCTCTGTTAGTTCTTGCAAAATCATCAAAACTCAATATATTCCCAAATTATTTCGAAACTATAAGAGATGGGTATAGTACATGCTTATACAATTCCATCTGAAATTTGACGCTTCATCTGATGGCGATATAAAAATTGGCACGTGCAATTTGAAAAAATTGAGTTATTACTGTTTGAAAAAGGCCAAATTGAAAAAATCATACAAAACAACGCAATAAACATTTGACATGTGTAGACTGCTTAAAAAATTCCTTGATCCTTCTTCTATCCACCCAAGCAAAAATTGTGTCTGTAGTGCAAAAGATCTACGAGCTACAATTTTTTTAAATGTTCCTCAAAAATCGAGTTAGAACAAAAACAATTAAATCTGTCAAAAGTTTCGACAGATAAGTGCCAAGAACTTGGGTATTTTATGCCTTGCTCAAATGTCGGCTCTCTCTTCCGGTATAAACGGAAATGGTATCACTTCGAAAATATTTCGCCCCGATTGGAAATCGCTAGTTATGGCCGCGTATAAAATTTCAGCTTGATGTTGTAATTGGAACTTAAAAAGTTTTTAACGGACGGTCCCGGTGGATAATCCTGTATACAGAATGGCATGCCAGGCACGAGTCTAAGGACCCAGAAAAACTTGGGATGAAGTATAGTGAGCCACCAGTATCAGGAATATTGGGCGGTGATGCATCAAAGTTCTGGAACAAAAGAGGAAGAGATGAAAAGTCTTAAACAATTCGACTCCATAGTCTTACATCTAACCATAAATAGACTTAGGAAGAAGTAAGTAAGTAAAACAAAAACATTGCAATAATAATTTAGTGTATAACTTAATTTAAGTTTATAAAATTTTTCTAGCATAGTGCTTAGGTGAGATTCTTTATTCACTGTCCGGCCGACCGAGTACTTAACACCAACGATAATCAAAGAAAACAGGCAACATTACCTCAACTTTTAATCGGCTTTGACGAGGTTTGTTCTGTTTCGGTGCAGTTGGAAGGCGTTATTCCGAATCTTGTTGACTGGTTTGCATGTCAAACTCATAAACCCATGTCTCATCACCAGTTACAATGCGTTTTATGAAAAAATTGTAGTAGATTATTGCCAAAAATGTGCAGGTTTTAATACCATTTACAACTGATTTGTCAACTTTCACAGTTTGTTGTGGTTACAACAATTCACACATAGAACTGAAATTTTGAATTTTCATTAAAAAATCTTAGAGGTTCATTTTTGACATCTATGTCCCAATATGCAAAACATAAAATACATCCCTCGTAACATGTCTCTAAAGTTGGACCAAATTGCACATAATCTGTAACTAACAACCTTGATAACAAAATCAACTTCTGGAAGAGATACAATTCGTTTGTCGCATGTGCAATAATAAGCATCGATTCAATTTGTAGTTGAGTAATCAACTCTTTCAGTCTGAGATACGTTCTATTTTCGCGACAGTTCAATTAATTGTTAATGGACTGTCCGCTTTTTTAATTTACACACTGCATATGATATGAATCGAGAAGAAAGCTTCGTCTTTTTTTCTATTCGATTAAATACCTGACAAAGTTTTCATCAGTTTAAATGGAAAAGTGGTTTTAATTTCAGCGTTCCGAAAAAAAATAATTGGATCCAGATGCATAAAAGTTGAAATGAAAAAATTTTAAAAGGTAGAAGTCTATTATCTCGGTCGTTTTTATTTTCTCATTATTTATTAATTCTTGGATCTTTTTCAGACAAATTAGAATTTCTGTATGAAATGTAGGGTGGATAGTATCTTCTTATTTGTCAATATTACAATATTATAATAATTATTATTTCTTCTTTATTGTTGCTTGTAATATTCTTAATTTAATTTAATTAAAAAATATTTTTATTGTTTTCGCTACCAACGAATTATGAACTCTCGTTCATCATCCGAGAGTATGAAAACCCAGTATCAAGTGACATGAAATATACAGGGAGCTTCAACGAAAACTAAACAGAGGCTATATCTACCAAGATATTCATTTCTGATGAAAACGCAAAAACAGGTCAATTTTTGTTTCAAGGGGGACATCTTTTGGGGTACAAAACTTTCCTAAAATATCAACCCTCTAAGCGGGGGATGCAATCCTTGAACATTTTGAATAGGGAAGATGGGTCGAGTGATGACTCAAAAGAAAGGTGGTATCTTTGTCTACATCACCTTGAACAAATTTCCATTTTTAATTGAAAACTGTAAAAGATACAGGGTGAGCAACTGAAAGATAGGGAAGACTATTTCCCTGAGACTATTCAAGTTTCAGTGAAGTAAAATGGAACAAATCTATGCTGATCAATGGCAGTCATCATCAAGTAACATCCTCATCTCGAATTTCAACCCCTGGAGCAGGGGAGACAACCCCTGAAAATTTGGAAGAGGGTAGATGGGGATACAGAGTGAGCTACTGAAAAATAGAGGAGACTATCTATCGCCCTGAGCTATTCAAGTATTAGTGCAAAAAAATGGAACAGATTCATTCCAGATCAAAGGATGACATCTTCAGAAACACCATTCACATCTCAAATTTCAATCCCTAGAGCAGGGATGACCACCCTTGAAAATTTGGAAGAGGGTTGATGGGTCGAGTGATACCTCGAATGGAAAGTATTATCTTTGTCTGCATCCCCTTGAACGAATTTTCATCTTTGATTGAAAACTGTAGAAGATACAGAGTGAGCTACTGAAAAATAGAGGAGAATATGTTTCCTTACCTGGACAAATTTTGAAGATTTTTCTACGCTGAGGTAAATTTTACCGAACCTTTTTCCTTAGGTGTGCGTAATTCCCCTGCTTTCCCCTACACCAACTAGAGAACATTGCATTGAAAATGGCCATCATTTTCCACTCATAGATCCACTTAAAATTATTCACAGAATACTTAAAGGACAAAAGTTAGATTTCTTAGAATTCATCGAAATTTTCAAACTCCAACAACTCCATATTTGATATCTTTAGTTATACCTGAAGACGTTCTAGTGACCTAAATTGCAATCCTGAATTTCAATAAGTTCTTGTAAATATGAAACTCAATTGATGAAACTTAATAACCTCATTAAAAATAAACCTAAAATTAAAGAAATTAACACTAACTTATCAAATCATCAATTTTTCAAAAAATTCATAAACTTAACCGAAACAAATTTCACCATTAATGAGACGGAGAAAAGATTCAAACACAATATTTATCCTAAACATCATACATCGAATTTTAAACATTTAGCAATAGATACTGAAATTTGCCTCAGAGATGTTAAAAATAATAGCTCCTAAAACACCAAACTGCGTCCGTGATTAAGTAAGAACACCTAAAAAGCTTAATAGACCAATTAGAGATCACATATTAATCAAAAATACAAAAGTTAAATCAATATCGAATGACATTATTTTCACAAAAGCAGATAAAGGCAATACAATTATAGCGTCAAATAAACAAGATTATATTTCCAAAACATTAGATTTCATTAATGATTCTAATTATTCAGTTATATCCTGAGATACAACTAATGAATTCAATAAGGAGGTGAAGACAGTCATTGAGAATTCAAAATCCATCATTACAGATAGCGAAAAATTCAAACTTATCTTACCGAATTCTTTACCACCTCAACTTTATTCTTTAGTTAAATTGCGCAAAAATGGTTATCCAATAAGACCAGTGGTATCATTCACACATGCACCAGCATTCAAGATTTCCAAATTTTGTAATACATATTCTGGAAAAATGTTGTAATTTTAAACCGTCGTTTTCTATTCGTATTTCAAATGATTTGATGAGGAAAATAGAAAATATTGTCATTCCAAGTAATGCAAAGTTAGTCTTTTGTGATGTCAAGAATTTGTTTCCAATTATTCACCCAAAGATCCCTATAATATAATCAATAATTTGTTAACACAAAATATGACGCATCCACTAATTAAATACGACATTATGGCTCATTAGATGTTTGCATATCTCAAAATTATTTTTATTTAACGATTGTTTTTATAAAAGTGATGAGGAACTTTTTTATAATGTGAAACCCCTTAAGCCCTCTTTTAACAGAAATATTCATGGATAACATAGAAAAAACTATTCATAAACACCCGCTTAGTAAACATTTCCTATATTAGTATCGATATGTCGATGACATTATTGTGTGTTTACAGGAAAAAACAGACAGTTCACTGTATTCCTCAACAACCTGTACCCAAAAATAAAATTCACTTCTGAAATAGAACAGAACAACTCGAGCAAATTCCTAGACCTAACAATAACAAGATCAAATAATAAACACCAGTTCTCAATTTATCATAAGCCTTCTCATATAGATATCACAATTCATTATACATCGGCACATCCTTACCAACATAAAGTTGCAGGATTTAATAGCTATATACATAGACTCTTGAGCACACCGATGTCTTATGACAATTATTTCAAATAATTGAATTTAACAAAACAGATCGCAATAAATAATGGTTAAATTGCAAATTTAGTTAGCATCATATTATATAAGAAAACACAAAATTAGCTTTACAACATACATATCCAATCGGGGAGCACCATGACAAGAAATTCAATAGTTTAACATATATAGGCAATATTAGCAATAATGTGAAATCCTTCTTAAAATTCAAATTTAAATATAACGTGCAAAACATCAATAAACTTAGGTTCATTTATCAGGAATTATAAACCTCCAATTAATAAAGAAAATAAATCAGGTGTTTATAGATTGGATTGTGCAGATTGCAATTAATTTTATATAGGTAGAACAGGAAGAAATTTTAATGTTAGAATCTCTGAACATAAACGCAGTTTCATCAATGGAAAAATCGATTCAAATTATTCAAATCATCTTAGGAAAATTGTCACTCTTTCAATTCAGCATTTAAAATCCTACATTCTGAGAATAGAGGTATAAACTCAACCTTCTGGAAGCACTTGAAATTAATAGATTAAGGTATTCACCGGATATTCTTAATGATCAGGTAGACATAAATAACTCACCCCTATTAAATTTATTTCCTAAACATTAGTTCAAGTACGGATAGCTCTAAGTGAATTGCCTCTTTAGTATATATAAAAATTTGTTAGTAAGTAATATTTGTAGTATTCATTCGCTCTTGATAAAAATACTATGTATCCAAACGCGTCGAGCATTTAATGATATATTTTAGTAGAAATCATCGTTTACTTGTATTTGTATTTGTTATTGTTAAGCTTAAAAACCCTTCCAATGATATTTAAATTCTACATATTTTCCAGTATTTTTACTTATTTCCGAAGAATCATTACATATATATGTATATAAACACCTCAAAAAGTCTAGGGAACACTTCTGAATATCGATATATCGTATCCAGAACGATCAATATGTATGATTTTTTTTAAGAAATGAACACCTGCATCAATTTCTCACCAAATTATGTAGAGTGTCGCATTAGAATTCAGTTTTTTTTATAAAAAACTAAAAATGCAACAGATGCGACGCTGTTTTATAATCATTTCATGTATTCAGTGTTTGAAATCAGTTAGTTGGCACTTTGTTTCTGTTGTAAGCACAAATAAAAGTTTTGTGATTCGACCATGGAAAGACGACATTTGACTAGAGAAGAGATGTTACGAGCCGTTGGCATGCTCCAAGCTGGGAGCTCACAACGGGAAATATCCAGGGTTCTGGGAAGTAGCCCAAGTGTCATAAACCGTTTATGGTCGCGTTTCAATGAAACAGGTAGCGTAGAAGAACGCCATACAGGTCGTTTCAGGATTACTACAGTCGCCCAAGACCGATTTTTGGTTTTACAAGCCAGAAGAGATTGTACTACCACAGCTTCTCAATTAGCTCAAGAGCTATCACGAGTTCATAATGTACAAATTTCCGACCAAACTGTGAGAAATCGACTGCACGAAGGTCAACTCCACTCCAGACGTCCTTTAAGAGTTCCACAACTGACCCATGGAAATCGCGCTGCTCGTTTAGCTTAGTGCCAAGAACACGTAAACTGGGATCAAGAGAGGTGGACCACAATTCTCTTCAATGATGAATCTAGATTTAGTTATTATCCCGATTCGGGAAGAATTCAAATATGGAGGGAACCTGGAAAGCAAAACCGTCTCCAGCATGCTCGAGAAGTTGTTAGACAGGGAGGCGGATCAGTGATGTTTTGGGGAGGTATACGCCTAGGTGGAAGAACTGACCTCGTTTTCATACAGAACAACCTCACGGGAAATTCTTACGCAAATGAGATAGTTTTACCTAAAGTGGTACCATATCTCCAAACAATGGGTCAAAATCCACTCTTCCAACAAGATAATGCCACTCCTCATCGTGCAAGAGTTGTCTTGAATGTTCTTGAAGAGAATGATATCGATCTTCTACCGTGGCCATCCTGCTCCCCAGATCTGAATCCTATCGAGCATGTGTGGGACACCCTAAAAAGAAATCTTCTGCGTCAAAACGTCTTCCATCATGAACAGGAGCTTCGATTAGCAGTTCAGGGGGCTTGGAATGACTTAGGCCAAAATGTAATAGACGATTTAATATTGAGCATGCCGCGACGATGCCAAAGTGTCATCAATAACAGAGGTGGACCTTTTGGGTACTGAAAAATATAAGTACTTCCATATCGTTTCGAAAATATTAGTTCAGGATTTTTTTTGTGTTTTACCAAATTTCAATATTTTCAAATTTCAAGTTTTTTTATAATAGGTGCTTTGGAGAAGTCAAATATTATTTTGTTTTCTTGAGAATACATTATATACAATACATCCTCACAAAAACCGAAAGATTTCTATAAATTTGAATCATCAAATTCATATTTTAAAGATATTGGTAAGTGTTCCCTAGACTTTTGTGGACGTGTTTATTTTCACATTTCGGCCTTACATATAATCCGCCTGTACTTATTACCCAGGTGGAAATTTACATGTCCCCTCTAAGTATGATATAAATTTCGTTGAATCTTCTTAGTTTTATGTAAATAATCCAACATAGTTTCTGGTACACTCTGTAAGATCTTTAATTTTCTTGTGAACAAGATATCGTCGTAATTGAGATATGCTTTACAATTCATCCGATCCAACTCTTTTCTGAAGGTTTAAACGAAGTAGGCCTTGTGTAATACAAGATGCAAAAACAACAATACCTCGTAATTATCAGTTTTCCAATAACAAAGCGAAATGAATGACGTACGAACGTCAGTTGTCATAATATCTACATCTCCGTACTTCCTATCCTCTTCTTTTGATTTCTATCCATTAGCGTCTGGATCCAATTACAGTCATCGCCTAATATCGCTAACAGCTGTTAAGACATAAAAGGCAACAAACGAAACCTCCTATCAGATACCGCACAGTGCGTAGTACTTCACTCGGTATCAAGAAATTACTAAGAAGGAAGGGCATAAAAAATTGTAGTGCATCTGCTGCTCCTGAATGACAGAAATGGAAGGAATATTTTTTACCTTTCTTTACGTGAAAGTGGAATGGTGGGTGGCAAGCTGCACCATCTCGACGCTATTGTTCTGAACTCAGGTAGCATTCGGTCTACAGTGTTGCCTGGGAATAGTCTAGAAACTGAACACAAGTGTGAACTATACATTTATACACAAGTGTGATAAATTTCTTTGGTCTGAATGGAAATAAATTCAACTTGTAAAAAAATTGTTATGATATTATTAAAGATGTGTATGCCGTTGAACCTCTTGATTTAATTTTCAATCAATTTTGAGTTTTATAGAGTTAGTATGCTACTCAGAAAATTATGGCTGGACTGGTTGAGAACAATATTTATATTCGTATTTTCCATGGATACATGTTTCGAACATGAATTTTTTGAAGAATCTGATCATAACAAGCATTGTTTGAACAATCAAAAAATAACATTCCAAGCTTTCAGTTATGTAAATGAGATAAAAAACACAAGGTTTAACTTTAATCTACACTTTATTTGAAGAAATTCGACGACGTTTCGCTGACACAGCAGCTTTATCAAGAATGACAAACAGAATGAAGAGTATGGTATTATAAACAAATCGTAGAACAAGTTGGATGAATAACAGGAAAAACCCACACCGAGCCATTGTACAGTTAGTATGAAAGGTAATTAAAAACTAATTAAACAAGTTAAGTAGGGGTGAATAATTCACATCTACTGCTCATTCAAAGCTTGTCTAAATGTTTGTATCTATTTATTTCTAATGCTTCTAGGAGATCTAATTTTAAACTTTTGATTTTATATGTAATATGTCAAAGTTTTTATTGAATGAATGGTTTTCTTTTATTAAGTGGTTTGAATAATTTGAATCAGATTTATTTTTATCGAAGCTACGTTTATGTTCAGATGTTCTTATGCCAAAATTCCTATAGGTCCTACCGGTATAAATTTTATCACAAGAACCGCAATTGAGTTTATAGATTCCTGATTTACTTGATTTTTCAACACGAGACTTATTATTTTTAATATGTTTACCTAAGTTATTAGAAGTTTTGAAAGTTATATTAAGATTTTGTTTGACGAGAAAGGATTTAATATTTGTACTTGCAGAACCGCAGTTGAATATTTTATAGTCTTTATGAATAGGATATACTTCATTTATTGCTTTCTGATACAGTTTTTTACGAATGATTAGATCTATCATATCCGGATTATATAAATTATTAATGGCTATCTGTTTGATGATGTTTAACTCTTTATTATAATCTTCTACTGATAAAGGTAAATTGAGTAACCGATGTACCATGCTGTTTAAAGCTGCAACTTTGTGTTGAATTGGATGTAATGAGTAGTTATGTATAATTGTATCAGTATGTGTTGGTTTACGAAAGACCGAAAAATCATGATTATTATTTCGTTTAGTGATTTTCAAGTCCAAAAAATTAATGGAATCGTTCTGTTCAATTTCTATCGTGAATTTAATGTTCAAATGGATGGAATTAATGAAATTAAGAAATAAGTCTAATTGACGAGTAGTTCCAATGAAACATACTAAGATGTCGTCAACATATCTATACCAATAAAGAAATTTGGAAATGAGTGGATGTGTATGAATTTTCTGTTCAATATTATTCATAAAAATCTCTGCTAAAAGTGGACTCAAAGGATTTCCCATGATCAAACCATTTTCACTACTGTAATAGATGTTAATGAGATAAAAAACACAAGGTTTAACTTTAATCTACACTTTATTTGAGGAAATTCGACGACGTTTCGCTGAAACAGCAGCTTTATCAAGAATGAAAAACAGAATGAAGAGTATGGTATTATAAACAAATCGTAAAACAAGTTGGATGAATAACAGGAAAATCCACACCGAGCCATTGTACAGTTAGTATGAAAGGTAATAAAAACTAATTAAACAAGTTGAGTAGGGGTGAATAATTCACATCTACCTGTTCATTCAAAAGCTTGTCCGAATGTTTGTATCTATTTATTTCTAATGCTTCTAGGAGATCTAATTTTAAACTTTTTGATTTTATATGTAATATGTCAAAGTTTTTATTGAATGAATGGTTTTCTTTTTATTAAGTGGTTTGAATAATTTGAATCAGTTTTATTTTTATCGAAGCTACGTTTATGTTCAGATGTTCTTATGCCAAAATTCCTATAGGTCCTACCGGTATAAATTTTATCACAAGAACCGCAATTGAGTTTATAGATTCCTGATTTACTTGATTTTCAACACGAGACTTATTATTTTTAATATGTTTACCTAAGTTATTAGAAGTTTTGAAAGTTATATTAAGATTTTGTTTGACGAGAAAGGATTTAATATTTGTACTTGCAGAACCGCAGTTGAATATTTTATAGTCTTTATGAATAGGATATACTTCATTTATTGCTTTCTGATACAGTTTTTACGAATGATTAGATCTATCATATCCGGATTATATAAATTATTAATGGCTATCTGTTTGATGATGTTTAACTCTTTATTATAATCTTCTACTGATAAAGGTAAATTGAGTAACCGATGTACCATGCTGTTTAAAGCTGCAACTTTGTGTTGAATTGGATGTAATGAGTAGTTATGTATAATTGTATCAGTATGTGTTGGTTTACGAAAGACCGAAAATCATGATTATTATTTCGTTTAGTGATTTTCAAGTCCAAAAATTAATGGAATCGTTCTGTTCAATTTCTATCGTGAATTTAATGTTCAAATGGATGGAATTAATGAAATTAAGAAATAAGTCTAATTGACGAGTAGTTCCAATGAAACATACTAAGATGTCGTCAACATATCTATACCAATAAAGAAATTTGGAAATGAGTGGATGTGTATGAATTTTCTGTTCAATATTATTCATAAAAATCTCTGCTAAAAGTGGACTCAAAGGATTTCCCATGATCTAACCATTTTCACTACTGTAATAGATGTTAATGAGATAAAAAACACAAGGTTTAACTTTAATCTACACTTTATTTGAAGAAATTCGAAGACGTTTAGCTGACACAGCAGCTTTATCAAGAATGAAAAACAGAATGAAGAGTATGGTATTATAAACAAATCGTAAAACAAGTTGGATGAATAACAGGAAAATCCACACCGAGCCATTGTACAGTTAGTATGAAAGGTAATAAAAACTAATTAAACAAGTTAAGTAGGGGTGAATAATACACATCTACCTGTTCATTCAAAAGCTTGTCCGCATGTTTGTATCTATTTATTTCTAATGCTTCTAGGAGATCTAATTTTGAATTTTTGATTTTATATGTAATATGTCAAAGTTTTTATTGAATGAATGATTTTCTTTTATTAGGTGGTTTGAATAATTTGAATCAGATTTATTTTTATCGAAGCTACGTTTATGTTCAGATGTTCTTATGCCAAAACTCCTATAGGTCCTACAGATATAAATTTTATCACAAGAACAGCAATTGAGTTTATAGATTCTGATTTACTTGATTTTTCAACACGAGATTTATTATTTTTAATATGTTTACCTAAGTTATTAGAAGTTTTGAAAGTTATATTAAGATTTTGTTTGACGAGAAAGGATTTAATATTTGTACTTGCAGAACCGCAGTTGAATATTTTATAGTCTTTATGAATGGGATATACTTCATTTATTGCTTTCTGATACAGTTTTTACGAATGATTAGATCTATCCTATCCGGATTATATGAATTATTAATGGCTATCTGTTTGATGATGTTTAACTCTTTATTATAATCTTCTACTGATAAAGGTAAATTGAGTAACCGATGTACCATGCTGTTTAAAGCTGCAACTTTGTGTTGAATTGGATGTGATGAGTTCATTCATTCATTCAATAAAAACTTTGACATATTACATATAAAATCAAAAAGTTTAAAATTAGATCTTCTAGAAGCATTAGAAATAAATAGATACAAACATTCAGACAAGCTTTGAATGAGCAGGTAGATGTGAATTATTCACCCCTACTTAACTTGTTTAATTAGTTTTTAATTACCTTTCATACTAACTGTACAATGGCTCGGTGTGGGTTTTTCCTGTTATTCATCCAACTTGTTCTACGATTTGTTTATAATACCATACTCTTCATTCTGTTTGTCATTCTTGATAAAGCTGCTGTGTCAGCGAAACGTCGTCGAATTTCTTCAAATAAAGTGTAGATTAAAGTTAAACCTTGTGTTTTTTATCTCATTTATATCATGGATCTACATCAAGTAACGGCCTCCACAATTCAAATCTTTCAGTTATGGGTATTTGTGGTTCCGGCTATCCTACTCATTATGGTTATTCTTATTAAGGCCTAGTCTATTGAAGTGAAAAATTTAACCAGATGATCTCGAAGATCTGTTTTTTGCAGGTAGTTTCATAGAATTTCATGTGTTTAGATCTGGACTCCACGAAGGCCTCTAAATAGAATTATGGCTTCATTAAGTTTTCTCATCACTACGGTGATATGTGGTGTAGACTTATCGCGCATAGGAAACAAATCTTAACCGAAAGAGAAGCAGCATCTTATACACTGCGCCAAAAATTAAGGCACAATTCTAATGTTTCAAATTTATTTTCTGGTAGGCTAGTTACACAGCCACACAATAAATAAATTCGATCTGAGGGTCTGACTATACAGAATGTCCACGCGAGATGGTACATTAAAAGTATATGGAGAAAGGAATGATCGTTTGGAGAATTTTCTTTGTTGTCTTGAATGTTATTCGAACTAAGTTACGAAAATCAACATCATATTTGTTATTTCAAACGGCATAATGTATGTTTCTATTTTTTTATTGCAGAAAATTGAGTTCTGAACAATTTTTTCTCATATTATTGCCACCTGAAATCAACCGAAAGGAAGATATGAATTTTTCAATCGGAAAATCTCTCACCTCTTTCGTCGAGAGAAGCAGTTATTTCGGGCAATAATTCTGAAACCTTTCTAGGAATTTTTCGCGACGTCCGTATGAAGAACTAAACCACACTGATTCCTTATCTTCCAACTGCAACTTAAAGAGCCGCCGTTGCAAGCTACCCATAATTTTCTCCGTGTTTGAAACTTTTGAACACCAAACTTGTTGATGTATAGTGCAATGGAATAAAAAAATTGAGGGAAATCTTCATTAGCTCGATACAATGCCATAAAACCGTGTTTGTTTTCAGTCATTGCTGGTGCTCCATCGGTTGTAATGCACACTAATTTATATATTGGTAGCTTATAGTTTTTCACAAAATTGAAGAAAACGTCATATATATCTTCGCCACAGGTCCCCTCCTTCAGAGGAATGATTGTCAAAAATTCTTCCTCAGTCAACATGTCATTGAATACCATCCGAATAAAAATACACAGTTGGGCAGTGTCTGTCATATCGGTGGATTTGTCGAACTGTAAAGAAAAGTATGTACATTTCATGATATCATGTTTTAGTTTATCTGCCATGTCCTGACTCATGACTTCAATATGCCTTGTGACAGTCAGACGAGATGACTGAAGTTCTCTAATAGCTGACATGATTTCTGTTTTATTTTTAAAATCTCCAAATAAAGTCTCATCCGCTTCAATAAATGCTTTCTTCACAACCGATCAATCTTCGAGTGGTTTTTTGTGTTTCGCCAATATATGAGATATTTTAAATGACGCTATCGTAGCATCTTTTGATTGTTTGGCTGGTTGTGAACATGGCTTGTTCTTTTTTCGAACAAGATATCAAATCACGTACTTTTCGTTTTCTTAATTCACTCTGTGGCGGAAAATCATTTTCGTAGTTTTTATGAACCGTTTTATGATGCCTCTCTTAGTTACTTCGCTTAGGTATCGTAACTGACGCACGACAAGTAAGACAAATGCACTTATCCTTCATCATACAAAAGAAAAATTCTTCCTCCCAATCGTTCTTAAAATGATAGGTCTTAGATTTCTTCGCTTCACTCATTTTGTACTATTTAATAATAAACTTTGTATCGACGTAGTAGTGCCTTCACGTTACAATTCAGAATGACTCAAATTCCTGCAGGCGTAACATTTATATCGGCGTGAACGAAAGTCTCGAATGTTCCCGTCAAACGCACCGACCGAAATTTCTAGAAAAGCGGCAAGATTAAAAAACGCGGTTTTTCTTTAACAAGTATGCCTTTTGCCACTAGCAGAGTGTTATTTTATTACGTAATAAATGTTTGTAGTTTAGTTACCTACTTATTAAAAGTTTTTTCTTCTCGAGATCTATTCAAAAGGCACTCGCGATAGACTGATCGATCGCGATCGACCGTTTGAGCACCCCTGGTCTAGATCTTATTATTAACGAATGTTCACGAATAGAACAAAACCAAAACAGAATCAATAATCATTTCTAAGCTACGGTCGCATACGAGAAAAATGTTTTTTTAGTTAACGATCGCATTTATTTTTTTCTGAAATTGAAAAATTGATCATCAAAATAATTTTGATGGAAAGAATGACTCAGAATGGGTTTCAGAATAGCTTTACAAAAAAAACTCACGAATTACACGTTGAAGTTGTTTACGAGAAAGCATATTGTTGATTATACTAGAATGATAGCAGGTATTGGCCGCGATTTGTTTTATAATATTTAGCGGACATTGGTATCGCGGTGACTCTATCTATCATACTGTGTTTCGACAGCGGATGATTATAAATTATTTTCTCAATGTTATTCCTGAAAATTTCTGCTAGTAAAGGACTAAGAGGATTAGCCATTATTAAGCCGTTGTTACTCATGTAAATTTCATCATATAAGCTGAAATAATTTTGCTCCAAGCATACTTCTAAAAATTCATAGGTTCTGATTTTATAATGGAATTCACATTATTATTATGTAGAGCTTGGTTGAGTAATTTCAATAAATCATGAGGTCGAATACTAGGGTAAGATTGATTTCATCCCAGGACATAAGTTAAGCATTATATGATAGAATATGTCGAATTTCTTCTATTAGATTTGAAGTATTCTTAATTGTAAAATTTGGACTGAAATGACATGAATGTTCAATGATGTTTATAAGAAAACGTGAAAGTTCTGGTTGCTAGGGCTGTAAAATATGAGACAACTGGTCTGATGGAATAACATATTTCATGGAGTTCGACGAGAAACTAAAGTTTTGGTGACTGTGACTAAAGTTTTTTCGGTGTATGGAATTGGAGATTTGACATTCTTTAAGGCGTCTTTAATATTGGATTCAATGTTATTAGAAGGATCGTTCTTAATTTTTTGATAATTGCATAGGTTTGTCAATTTAGTGAGAACTTGTTTTATTTGATAAAAGAGCGTACATTCTATTTAAAAAGCACCGGGAATTAGTTAATGAAACACAATATATTTATTTTTCATTCAAATTTATTGTATCGCCATCACAGTAGGCCTTTTCTGAAATAATACATTTGCGCTGAGGAAAAATCCAATCATCGTTCTTCTGCTTTATGTCTTCTGTCGCTTGAAAACGGACACGAAGTGGCGATTTGAGTTCAGGAAAAGAAAAAAGTGGACCAGAGCCATATCTGGTGAACACGGTGTTTGTTGAGTTCTTAGAAATTCATTCACAATGCTTGCGATGGTGCATTATCGTGGTGCAAAATCCTTGAATTTTCTTTCCTCAAATCTGGCCTCTCTGAAACGCCGCAAGAATTCGCGATAATCAAAGAAAATTCCTGTCCCTTGAATCTAGTCAAGCTGCAACGCGTTTCAAGCCCAAACAATCGTTTAAAATGGTATGAATTGATTCCTGAGACACAGAAAGTTCATAGCCTCTATCAAACTTAAATGACGATTTTCAAATACCATTTTCTGTATTGTGTCAACTTCAGTTGAAGATATTCATGGCCGACCAGAGTGATGTTAATTTCCCACCACATCTCGATCGCTGATGAATCCACTGTACCACGACATATGTTGCAATACAAAATTTGAGACAAACTCTTTGTTCGCTCTCGATTTTACACCTGAAATGACAAAATTTTGAACAAACTGAATGACGGATTGTGTTCAAACTCAACGCCAGTATAGCAATCAGTTGTGCCAACTTAGCAACAATAAAAATTTTGACAATTGTTTTGAGCAGATTTTGTAAATAATGAATTTCCGTCAGAATGTATATCAATTTTCATCAAAAAATGACCTCCTCAATCGTATTATCGCAAGTATCTAACAAAGTTTTATAGCAATGGAATTAAATGTATATAGACATTGATTTTTATACAAAGTGCTGATTTTAGATAGAATGAATTCTGTAAAACGTCAGGCCGTGGTCGTTAACAATTTGCCAGGCAAAAATTATTGGTTTCCGTTGAATGATTAGCAGCATATTCAGTTTAGTGTCGTGGTCAACAATTGTCTTTTTTTTGGTACATGCCTATATACCATATTTTCCGGTATTGAGCCTTGATTTTTGCTTATAGTACCTTTGGTAATTGGAGATAAATCTTGAGACGTTTCTCAAAACAACCAAAGCTAGAATTCTGATTCTGTTGCCTTAACCAATCATCAATATTTCAATTTCAAGCAATTCGGTTAGATGGATTAAGTAGAAAAGAAATTGAGCACTTTTACTACATGATAAAGGCAATTATTTGAAAACTCATTGAGTAATAAACGATTATACATTCGCCTGTAACAAAAAAGACCCCCATAGCGATAAAAGTTATGAAAAAAATCTAAACCAAGTTTGAGGTGATAGACGATAAGAAGTTTGTACACACCCATGAAGTATTATCAAAGCGATCAATGCCATACTTTCATTCTTGGAATTAGAAGTAATTGTCTTTGGAAAATGTTAAAATCAATAGTACATTACAATTTTTTGGAAGAGTCTTTTCTAAACTTACAACAACGTAATATGGCGGTCCCACCTTACTCTTCTATTTATCGAATGGAGTGGCAGTTTGAAAAACTTTGAGACTTTGTTAAAAACTAAGTTGGTATGTTTTTTGGAGTCGAGGTTATTGCTGAACCAAGGATAACATGGCTTTGGACCAGGCAGATTAACCACCTTAGCCTTGATTGAGATTGTGGACTTCACTTTCAAAGCCTTTGACAACATGGAAGATGCATTGCCTACTTGTTTGGGCCTAACCAAGGCGTTAGACAGTGTAAACCACAAAAAATAATTGAGAAATTGGAAAACAGCTGACGTCTCACCTTCAGGATAGATATCAGGTCGTTGAGTGGAACGGAATTAGATCGGAAAGAAAAAAAATATCAACTGCAGGTTCCTCAGGGGTCCATATTAGGCCCAATTTTATTCGTCATATACATAGACGATATTTTCCTAAATGTTCCATATGACGACACATCTATAATCAACAGGGTATGAAGTATTCAAGATCTACAGACGAGTCGATCATGAAACAAAGGAACTCATTTTCTCCACCCAAAAAGGAGAGCAATATTGGTGAAAATCTGACACTTTTGGGTTTCTCTTGGGACGCTATGTTGTCTTGGAAAGATTATGTAGACATAAAGTGCAAAAACCTAGAAACAGCAATATTCACAACCAGGAGAATTAAATCATCAATGGGCTTGAACGAGGCAATCCTAACATACTAAGCACATTTCAACAGCGTTGCTACATTTGGCATTGTTCTTTGTGGTTGTACAACAGAAATCAATCAGGTGTTTCTGAAAGAAAATAAGCAATAAGAGTTTCGACTGGAGTCTCTCAAATAAGAAGTTGTAGAGAACTGTTTAAAAACTTGCGGATACTCACTATTCCTGGTTGATTTATTTTAGAGTGTCTCAACTTTTTCACCAGATAAAGCAAAATTCCTTCAGCACCACACTCTTCACGACCATTTCACTCGAACTCGAAACAACTTCATATTTCCGTAACACCTATTGGAAAGAGCAAAAAATTTTCCAAGGTACTAACCAGTTAAACTCTATAACAAGCTGCCACCATAACTGAAATCACTGACCACTGAGTTGTTCAAAATAGAAATTAAGCGCCTACTACTTGAAAACATTTTTTATTCTGTGGAAGAATTCTAAGACTTTAATCTTTGACCGGTCTTATTTTTGTTCAGTTTGTGTGAGTTGATCTCAATGTCGAGGTATTATTCAAATAAACACCTCAAAAATCTAGGGAACACTTCTGAATATCGATATATCGTATCCAGAACGATCAATATGGATGATTTTTTTTAAGAAATGAACACCTGCATCAATTTCTCATCAAATTATGTAGAGTGCTGCAACAGATTCAGTTTTTTTTATAAAAAACTAAAAATGCAACAGATGCGACGCTGCTTTATAATCATTTCATGTATTGAGTATTTGAAATCAGTTAGTTGGCACTTTGTTTCTGTTGTAAGCACAACAACAAGATTCGAGTTTTGTGATTCGACCATGGAAAGACGACATTTGACTAGAGAAGAGATGTTACGAGCCGTTGGCATGCTCCAAGCTGGGAGCTCACAACGATAGCATCCAGGGTTCTGGGAAGTAGCCCAAGTGTCATAAACCGTTTATGGTCGCGTTTCAATGAAACAGGTAGCGTAGAAGAACGCCATACAGGTCGTTTCAGGATTACTACAGTCGCCCAAGACCGATTTTTGGTTTTACAAGCCAGAAGAGATCGTACTACCACAGCATCTCAATTAGCTCAAGAGCTATCACGAGTTCATAATGTACAAATTTCAGACCAAACTGTGAGAAATCGACTGCACGAAGGTCAACTCCACTCCAGACGTCCTTCAAGAGTTCCACAACTGACCCATGGAAATCGCGCTGCTCGTTTAGCTTGGTGCCAAGAACACGTAAACTGGGATCAAGAGAGGTGGGCCACAGTTCTCTTCAGTGATGAATCTAGATTTAGTTATTATTCCGATTCGGGAAGAATTCGAATATGGAGGGAACCTGGAAAGCAAAACCGTCTCCAGCATGCTCGAGAAGTTGTTAGACAGGGAGGCGGATCGGTGATGTTTTGGGGAGGTATACGCCTTGGTGGAAGAACTGACCTCTTTTTCATACAGAACAACCTCACGGGAAATTCTTACGCAAATGAGATAGTTTTACCTGTAGTGGTACCGTATCTCCAAACAATGGGTCAAAATCCACCCTTCCAACAAGATAATGCCCCTCCTCATCGTGTAAGAGTTGTCTTGAACGTTCTTGAAGAGAATGATATCGATCTTCTACCGTGGCCATCCTGCTCCCCAGATCTGAATCCCATCGAGCATGTGTGGGACACCCTAAAAAGAAATCTCCTGCGTCAAAACGTTTTCCATCATGAACAGGAGCTTCGATTAGCAGTTCAGGGGGCTTGGAATGACTTAGGCCAAAATGTAATAGACAATTTAATATTGAGCATGCCGCGACGATGCCATAGTGTCATTAATAACAGAGGTGGACCTTCTGGGTACTGAAAAATATAAGTGCTTCCATATCGTTTCGAAAATATTAGTTCAGGATTTTTTTGTTTTACCAAATTTCGTCATTTTCAAATTTCAAATTTTTTTTTTATAATAGGTGCTTTGGAGAAGTAAAATATTATTTTGTTTTCTTGAGAATACATTATATACAATACATCCTAACAAAAACCGAAAGATTTCTATCAATTCGAATCATCAAATTCATATTTTAAAGATATTGGTAAGTGTTCCTAGACTTTTTGAGGTGATTATTTTTAAATGTGATTCTATCGTTAATTTTATCATTTTAGTATCTAATATTCTTAATATATTGTTTGAATTATTAATTATTATCATTTTATTATGAATATTTTAATATTTTGACAATCCTTGTGAGCTTTGTTAAATGAAAATAAATTACATTACATTATTTGAATTGTGGAGGCCGTTACTTGATGTGTTAAATGACACAGCAGCTTTATCAAGACGTCATTCTGATAAAGCTGCTGTGTCAGCGAAACGTCGTCGAATTTTTTCAAATTAAATGAACTTGTGTTTTTTATCATATACATTACATTACAATATATAAATATGAAACATTTCTATACTAACATCAATTGATATGTTTAATCGCCGTTGTCTCAGTATTAGAAAATATACTTCTACAAATTAGGAAACGCTTTTTGTCGAGTACTCACCCTTATTGAATTCATTTTCTTCCATAACAGTTGTATTAGTTGGGTGATTTAGTAGGTAGAAATGCAAACAACATTGAGTCAACATTCAAGCAATTGGGGATCCACCCTGGACAAACAGAAGCTCATTATTTATGGTTTCAAAGTTTACCTATATTAAGCAAGGATGAGACAACAGCTTAAATTATGAGGGATTGAATTTTATGAAGGTGTAATTATGTTTAAAAGATGCTTAAATTGTTAGCTAGTTTATGAGTTTCGATGATTTTATCATCGTTGCAGGTAAAAGTCTTATTCAACATTTTTATCTGTTATTAGAATGAAAATTGATTTTGTACGAAGATGTAGGATCATAAAGCTGTTGGGGTGCTGTTAAATGAAAGTTACAGATAACTCATGTTCTGGTTGTTAGATTTTCGATGTTTTTGTAAGATAGAATGTAAATAGAGAAATATAATTCTCAACATTCTCAATTTTTGTTTTCGAAATTCAGGAACCAATAAATTTTCGTCGAGAACTGGGGATGGGGATGAGGGATCCTTTTCCACTATTCGCAGTTCTTTATATAGTTGTCATTCTAAAACATCGACAGGGACACTCTGTATAATTAATTAAAACGTCAAGCGTTTATCAAAGATTTCTGTATCTGCATATTGCGAATATGCATATAAGCTTTATCAAGTAGAACTAGTTTAGATTCAATTATGGAGACTGTCATTTAACCCATTTGAACCCACGATTTTTTTTCAATTGAATCATATTTTTTCAAATTTTCAATATCTAAGAAGTAAAGTTGAAACATAGACATGACAAAAATTTGTTTTTTCAAACCATTTTAACAAAAAATTGGGTCATGTTTTTTGGGTCCACTGGGACATTTAGAGGTCTAGCGAAAAATTCCTTTTTAATAAAAGTTTATCGAAGGTCAACCAAATAACTCCTGCTAAGAAGACGAGTGATATGTTTGAAAGAGTTTCGTTTTAAGCATAAAATGACATTACATTTGATATATCTCCAACTCATTTGCTATTGTTATGTTTGGTTTTTTGTTTTTAGAAACGAGGCATCTATCCCAGTTTTACCCTAAGGTTGGTTGAATTTAATGATATCAATAAGTTCGGAGAGAAAATTGCCGCAATCTAATCTAACCTCACATAATGGATTATCCGAATATGGTTGTTGTTCGATGGTTTTTGTACACTATGCCATTTGAAATATCAAACTTGTAGTCGATGTCTGACGTAACCGGAAAATAGTTGCAAATTCTAGATCACTAACCATTTACTCTGATGTGATGATTTGAAATTGATCGATAAACCCGTTTTCTAGATATTTCTAATGAGCCCTTTTTCGCGGACATCCTATACTATGTGCAGCATCAAACTAATTTTACAGCTCAATAGTTTCGGGGTCAGCTTTGATTTTGCAAATAATTTATATGTAATTTTCTCTTCAGAAAAAGAAGATTCAAAGCATTGCGTCACTGTGTCGTGAAATAAGTCGTACCTCTCCTCACCTCCAAGTGTTTCCAAATATTGCTAATCCACTCTCTCAATTTTCCATATGAAAAGTTGGGATTTTTTACCGAAAAAGTTCGAATATATTTAAATTCATTATTTTCGGCTTTTAATGAGTTTGACGAATTGGGTTTGTACTCTGTGATCTGAGAAATGAGCACTTATGGTGTTTCCTTCGTACTTGTCTGATGAAGACGCAGTTTCGTCGAAACGCATTACCAATATTTATAATCTACATATATAAAAGAAAGTCGTGTTAGTTACACTATTTATAACTCAAGAACGGCTGTACAGATATGGCTGAAAATTGGTGGTAAGGTGGCTTAGAGCTAGGAGACGGACATACATACTGTTTATCCCGTTCGACAGCGTTCCCGTGTGACTTGGACGTATGGATGACAATTTGATTTTTGTAAGAAATAAATTTTGAAAAAGTGAAGTGAACTATAAAACGAAAAAAAGAAGAAAAAAGGAAGTTTATGATACTTTAATGAAGACAATCGATGCCCTTGGTGGAACTGGTAAGACATTCCTCATGTCAGTAGTTTTAGCCACTGTTCGTGCAAGATCCAACATTGCGGTTGCAGTTGCTTCTTCTGGAATAGCAGCCATATTAGAAGGATGCCGTACGGCTCATTCAGCATTAAAATTACCGTTAAATCTTCAACGTGTAATATTGCAAAACACTCAGCAATGGCCAAAGTTTATCGCCATCGAAAATCATCATCTGGGACGAATGCACCGTGGCGCATAAATGTGCATTAGAAGTACTTAACCGAACATTTGAAAGATTTACGCAATGACTCGAGATGTTTTGGAGGAGCAATGATTTTACTGTCTGGCGATTTCACCAAACACTGCCAGTAATTACAAGATCTACGGCTCCCAACGAATTAAACGCTTGCCTCAAATCGTCGAATCTATGGCGCTATGTGAAGAAACTGCAGCTGACAAAAAACATGAGAGTTACATTGCTTAATGATACATCTGCTGAAGATTTCTCGGAGCAATTGCTGACTATCGGTAATGGTCAAATACCTGTCGATGAATCTAGCGGATTGATATAATTTCCAAATAGTTTCTGTAATTTTGTCTCATCAAAAGACGAACTTATCAACAATGTATTTCCAAACTTTATTTCTAACTACAAAAATGATGAATGGTTGAGTGAGCGAGCAATTTTAGCGGCTAAGAATAATGATGTAGATAACTTGAACTATATAATTCAAAATAAGATCATTGGAACAATGCATTCTTTCAAATCTATTGACTCCGTCACAAATGAAGATGAAGCCACCAACTATCCAATTGAATTTTTAAACTCCTTGGATGTGCCTGGCTTACCACCGCACAATTCACGCCTAAATGTTGGCTCATGCTTCGAAACATAAAGCAACCAAAACTGTGCAATGATACGCGTTTGGTGCTTAGAAAATTGATGAACAATGTAATTTACGCGACGATACTGAAAGGAAAATTCAAAGGTGAGGAAGTTCTTATTCCGAGGCTCCCAATGATCCCAACCGATAAGCTGTTTGAATTAAAAAGACTTCAATGTTCGATCCCTCTTGCATTTGCCATAACAATCAACAAATCACAAGGCCAATCCTTAAAAGTTTGTGGTTTGAATCTAGAACATCCATGTTTTTCCCATGGTCAATTATATATGTTATGTTCATGGGTCGTATGACCATCTGCGTTGTTTGTTTTTGCGCCTGATTTTTTCTAATGAGAAGAACTTAATAAATTCCAAAATCTGCTTATTTATTGCCTTTAAGGCGGAACAGAGTTCGCCGGGTCAGCTAGTTAAGTATAAATCGTAGCTTTCTATTTATAATTTGAAATGGATTTGCATCAAGTAACTGCCACTCGTGTTCAAAAATAATCACCGATAAATGCAACATGAACCTCTTCATCTGGAAAATCATTACCAAATATAGCGTTCGATCATACATAATAATAATAATAATATAATAATAATAATTTATTGATCCCTTAAGACATCACAAGTATGTATAGGACAGGTCAATAGAAAAGACATTTAGACATTATCTAAATCAACACATAGAAACTCATTCACAGTATAAAAACATTTTGTTAAAAGTAAATTCTTAACTGCTACCTTGAATCTATTTACACTTAGACCCTGTATATGCCGTGGAAGATGATTGAACAATCTGATACCCTGGTACAGGGGCGACATTTCAAATCTAGAAGTTCTGTGTTTAGGGATACATAATGTTTCCTTATTTCTAGTATTGTGGGAATGAAAGTTAGAAAGTTTAGTCATGTTACTTTCATTCTCTTTAATATAAACGAGGCATCTCAAAATGAAGATAGACGCCAATGTGAGGATACCATTCTTCAGGAACAACGGTCTACATGAAGATTGTGGAGCTGTATCGAACATCATTCGCAGAATTCTTTTCTGGATGATGAAAACTCTACCTACGTCTGAGGAATTTCCCCACAGTAAGATATTATAGGACAGGTGACTATATACCAAACTGTAATAAACGTTCACAAGGGAACTTAGAGGTAGTGAACTCTTGATTCTATTTAGGGCATAATAGGAACTATTCAGCCTCTTACAAATCGCATCGATATGTGCACTCCACTTCAGATTCCTATCGATGTGAACGCCGAGGAATTTAGTGGTGTCCTTCGAAGAGATGACTGTATCTAAATACCTTATTGTTATGCTACCCTGATCACAAGACGACAGAGTGAAGTGAATGCATTCCGTCTTAGTTGACATTGATCATAATAGCATTAAAATGGCACCATTCTACGAAACTCTCCACCAGCAGCTCGCATAACTTTTGAAGCTCCTCAAGAGTCTCAGCAGTAATAGCTATGGAAGAGTCATCAGCGAACAGTATCAACCAGATTATTTTTGATAATAAATTGCGAATATTAGATTTTCTGTAGAATATTTTTTTCAAATTTGGTGGCAGATCGTTGATGAATAACAGAAATAGAAGTGGCCCCAAGACAGAACCCTGGGGTACTCCTAATTTACAGTACTGTTCATTTGAGAACGAGTCGTGAACCCTGATTGAGGCAGTTCTGTCCTCCAGATAACTACGAATCCAGTTCAAGAACACGCCTCTGAATCCAAGATTATAACATTTATAGAATGTCCTACTACAAAAATGGATAAGCCTGTTTATATTTCTTGATTGACTTAACTTACTTAATGTTGAATAAATTATTTTAAACGAACTGCTATCAATTCAGATTGATGAACGAAAATGATTATGAGCATGAATTGTTTAGCAAGAATTTTATAAGCTCTTAAATAATTCATTGTGCTGAAGAAAACTATGTTCTATTAACGAACAGATATGCTTCTCAGCTCTACTTTAATTGTTTCTGTGACAGAGTGAATGTAGTATGGAATGATGGGAAAGAAAGATAAGGAACGTCTTCACCACACTCACATGATGGATTATCCGAATACGGTTGTTGTTCGATGGTATTTGCTGAGTTTTGGTAGGATAGCCTTGTAAGATGGTGCATTATAGTGGTGCTAATCTATAAGTTTTCTTTCAGTAAATCTGGCCTTTTTGACAAATTTGCTATTTCAAACGCAGCATAACGCTTTGGTTATATTCTTTATCTACCGTCTGACCTTCTGGCATCAGTTCTGAGTGCACAACGCCGCGATAATCAAAGAGAACAGTCAACATCACTTTGATATTTGATCGATATTGACGTGTTTTTTCGGTTTCGGTTCAGTTGAAGGCTTCATTCCGTAGCTTGTGACTGGTTTCAATGTAAAACTCATAAACAAACTTGTTGACTGTTTGCATATAGATTTCAGAAACCCATGTCTCGTGACCAGTTGCAATGAGTTTTATAAATGCGAGGTCATAATTAACTAGTTCTGGCATGTCTTCAGCGACCTTTACGCTATTCATTTAAAAAAAAATTCAGGTCTCTTGGATATAGTCGAGCGGCGAGGCTTTTAATGCCCAATCGTTTAAAATGGTACGAATTGATTCGTGAGACAAAGAAAGTTTATAGCTTATCTCTCTCAAACTTAAGACGATTTTGAATTACCATTTACTCCATTTCATCTACTCGTCAGTATAGAAAACAGTTGTGTCAACTAGGGAATGCAATCTCGGTATACCAAGATCTTGCAATACCGAGATCTCGCACCTATTCTGCAAGATCAATCTCGCACCCAAAATCATGCGCGATCTCGCAAGATTTGCAAGATTGGTATTATGTCAATTTTGGTTAGATTTCAGTGCTTTCACATGTTGTTGTTGAGTTATGTAATCAATGTACCTATTCCCGGCGGAAACACGTGGCGCTAGGGCCACAGCGCGATAGGGATGAGTAAGGCGAGACGTTTTCCGGTTGTAGTCAATTTGTCATTGTTTTACGAGCCTGGACGTGTCAGAGTGCATGGTAATCTGCAGATTTATAAACTATTCCAATAACAGTTGAAAATAGTTCCTTGTGTGTTTAAGTTCTTTCGGTCTATTCTTTTTGTGTTAAAATGACAACAAAGGTAGTTTAAAAAGAGTTTCAAAGTGGATCAGAGGTATGGAAATACTTTTTGAAGACAGAGGATGGACAAACTGTCCAGTGCAAATTGTGTAAGTCTATTTTGAAAACAACGGCACGATCTCCCAAAGGCTAGCATGTACATTTACTGTCCAAGCACAAAACTGATACTTCTCATAAAAACTGACAGGAAACATGACTCTGGTTCCATCAAATTCTTCAATGCTGATCAATGCAATGATCTGATTACTTTTCATCCCTACAAAAAGTTTTTTTGGAGGAAAGAATTTCAAGGATAAATTCTTATGAAGCCATGACTTTTAGATCTTCTTGCACGTCGAAAGACTTGAGAGAATCATTTCCGACTAGTGACTACAAATTACCTGCATCCCTAACTCCATAAAACAGATTGTTATGGATTATGGCATGAGTGTGATAATGAAAGTTTCGCAGGATCTTATGAATCTAAGAAAGAATAATCATAGATTCAGCCTTACTTTCGATGAACGGCGCTTCATGAATGTGAATATTCATACATTTTCAGAGAATAAAAATATGTTCTGGAATTTGGTCCTGTGTGCATCGTAGGAAGCATGCCTGCAGAGAGTTGCATAACTATTTTGAAGAAGAAATTATCAGAATATGGCTTGTCATTAGATGAAGATATAGTAGGTGTTACTACAGATGGGGCCAGTGTAATGGTGAAAGTTGGGCGACTCGTGAATCCTCTTCACCAGCCATGTTACGCTAACGGCATTCAATTGGTAGTTATAGATG
Organism: Cryptolaemus montrouzieri; assembly: GCA_013387265.2. Lineage (NCBI taxonomy): Eukaryota > Metazoa > Arthropoda > Insecta > Coleoptera > Coccinellidae > Cryptolaemus > Cryptolaemus montrouzieri. Next base: position 7,482,596 of record JABFTP020000144.1, on the reverse strand, counting down.
GGACTTACAAATCAAAACGTGGAACCGAAACGCAAAAAGAAAGTACAAATGACACAGTCGTAGCTCAGTCAGATGTGGAGGAGTCTGACGATGAAGAATTTGATGACATTAGTGATAATGAAGGATTTGACTGCCGATTACCCACTGTAGATGAAGTTGACTTAGTGCCAGAATTTGATCACCTTATCATAAAAGTAAAACAAGTCAAACTTTTTAAAAAATCACCAACGAAGAATGATATTCTTCAGAAAATGAAGACCGAATTCAGCAAAAATATGGACTGCAAAACACGCTGGTCTAGTCTTGCAGATATGATTTCCACATTCAATGAGGTGAAGCAATGTGTAAGCAAAGCCTTGATTGATTCCAATCTTGGATAGAATACAAATCATAGTTTCTCAGACGAAGAATATCGTGCTTTATCAGATTTAGAACTCGTATTTTAGCCTATAAAACTAGCAGTGGAAGTACTATGTCGTCGAAATTCAGCTTTGTTAACTGCCGAAACTACTCTGCAATTTATGGTGAAAAAGTTAGAAGAACTCGGAACACCACTAGCTCAAAAACTTTCTGAGTCCATGAGGGCTCAGATTAATGAACGTCGAACATTTATGACCGCAGCATTGTATTATTTGACAGACCCTGTCCAATGCGACGTATATTTCAATCAATCTGCTAGTGATCAAACTTTCAAACTGTCTCCAAAATCTTCAATCGAAAAAGAAATAATAAAGTTAATCGGAAAAAAACACAAGAATATTGCAGCCAATATACAAAACAAACCCACTACATCTTCAGTTGCAGATGAAGCCATGAATGAAAGTGATGATGACGATTCAATTACGTTAGCTGCAGTAAAAAAATTTAGAGCCAGAAATGGCGAACGCTTCTCTTAGTCTTGATGAGGAATTGGAAATGGCATTGAAAGAGCGTTCGCAAAAACGTGTGGCACCTTTGTCATCGTCACTTGATATGATTTTGAAGAAAGAAATCAATTTGTACGAGTCAGGAGGGTCAAAAGGACAAAATCTACAGTTCGCTCACCAATGTCTGTTATCTGTAGTACCAACAAGTGTCGAGGCAGAACGAGTGTTTTCCTCAGATGGTGATCAGGCATGCAGCATTCGGAATCGGCTGGCAGATGAAACCCTAGATATTTTATGCTTTTTGATGAGTTATTTTCAAGTTTTAGAATAATATGTTACTTTTTGAATGAATTACTGGTTAGCTTGACATTTCATTTCTCTATTTTGCTTCTGAAGAACAATTAGAGCCAATAGAAATATAAACGATAGGAATTTTTGTTGATCATTTCTTTTCATTGTGAGATCTTGCACAATACTGAGATTTCGCAAGATTAAAATTCCTGAATCTCGCGAATACCGAGATTGATATTCTGATGCGAGATTACATTTCCTAATGTCAACTTAGCAACAATAAAAATTGTGATAATCCTTTTTAGCAGATTTTTTCAATAATCAATTTCCGGTACTTTTTGCACAGAATGTAGCTATAACTGATATATCCATAAACCGTGAAGGATCCACTATATTAGTTCTATTTCAAAGATCCTTTGTATCATTCGACTACTTAAAAAACAAACAATCCGACAACAGCGCATTTCTAATCACTACCCTTATTTGTATCTACATATTTCAGAATCACCCTCGAAAGAATTCAGTAGTTGAAAAGCTTTCTATTTCAGCCAACGCGCATGTTCGCCCCACTACGCGAGCTTTGTCCGCTATCCGCCGCGTCTACACGAGCTATTCCTTTGAGCGTACAATTTCATATTCTCCTTCTATTCGTTCGACTCCGTCGTCGTATTCGGAAGTGTGATGGCCTAAAGTGAGCGTGCCGTCCGCAACACGTAAATACGCATCACACGGTTCGTGACGTTTCGAAAATTTCGGAATTTTTTTGAGTTCGCAATTGGCAACAGTGGAGTACCATACATCAGCTTAAAAGTGTAAATTATACAACTATTTTAAGAGTAAGTATTATTTAATAATTACTCAAATGACAGCTTTGTTTACATTCGGACGTAAGTGGATATTTTCGAAAATTTCGCTTGACATTTCCAGGAAATGATAACAATCTTTCGAATACACCGGTCTGTATCATTTTTGAGTTCAGTGATCCATTTAAAGCTATTTTTTGTCTATGGTGTTATTGAATTTCTTAAAACTTTTTTTAGACATTTCTATTCCTCTACTTTAATTATAGATAAATTGTATCCATTTAGGAACGAATGAATGATAAGGTTTTTCTTGGAAAACTAACGAGCAAATATTTTCGAGAATGTGCGTCATTGAAATTTCGCAATATTGTCATTTATTGACAGCGACACTTGACTTCTTCAACTTCTGTTCTTTTTGTTACAGATTCAGTTCGCTGCTTCAGAAAACTAACAATCCCAAGGAATAATTTTAAGTACTTGTGATATACCTAGTGTCTTTAGAAATCAGTCATAATGCAAAGTGTGCAAAATACGGTACAGGGTGTTCGTGTGTCGGTGGACAAATCTGTTGAAAGTGTTTCAGCTAGTGATATCGTGAAAAAAATTAGCGTTTCGGCAAATCCGGATCGCGAGTGCAGGGTCCCAAGGGTCACAAATAGTAGGGACTCTAGTTCGGCTTTGAACCTGAATCCAACTGAGCATTTCCCTTCTAAAATTGGAGATAAATATCTATTATTGGATCAAGTGGAAGGTAGTTCCTTGTATCGATGCGTCGACACAGTGTCAAAGGATGAACTAGTCTGCAAAGTAAGTTGCTTTTGAGATTCAACACTAAATTTCAATATCAAGAAGCTAAAGAGAACGAATAATAGTTTACTTGGAGGCAACATGTTCGAAATATTAGCGAAGCGCATTCGGCTACACGTTTATCAATAAAAATTTCTTCCATTAAAACAAAGCACAAACAATCTCTGGCTTCACTCAGGTTCGAAAATGATAATCTGAAATCATATTGTAACCATTCGCTTATATCACTATTCTCGTCGTTATATTCTTCATTTGAATCGAGGTTTTGCAATTTCCGAAACTACGCTTGACCTAGATAGGATCGGCATCCCATTGCTTCATCCCAGATTGAAAACACTGCATTATGTATGGATTGTTATAGTGTGCCACAATTATTTTTCGTTTGAATATTAAATTAATGCAACAAACAAATATTTGTACAGTCAAAACCGGATATAGCGTCATTGAAGGGACCGTATAGTTTCCGACGTTATATCCGATAGTTGTTATAAGTAATACATAGCATAAGTATGTAGTCAAATTATCATAAGTACATATATATCTAATATAGAATAAAATATTGTTCTCAAATGAAATATCTAAGTCAGAAATAAAAATGTTGATTAAGAAATAATTGGAGATACAAGATGTTATTAACGGCACCATAAGACTTTTAGTCTGTTTTTTAAGCCCACTCTCAAATATCTTTTGCTTTTCATACTCCTCAAGTTATGAGTATCATCAGTATTAAACTGGTCGTTAAAGGTAACTTTTGCAAAACTGTTATAGCGCTAAGAGCCTCGGAAATTGTTGCTGGCCTAAACTGATCTTCAGGGTCTTGCTGGTCTTCGTTTTCTTCGTCAGTGTTACGATTGTTACTTTCAGCTTCTGCAAGAATTTCTTCCTCAGTACCTAAGGCGCACACATCGGCACTGTCATCCATTCCAATAAATTCCTCTATCTCAATTCTTTGTTCTGTACCAGCAGATCTTTGCAACTGAGTAACCAATTGAGCGAGTGGTACGTTGTCGTCGTCATCTGTGGAAGATCGCATCATTCTCGCTAGCGGAATATCATCGTCGTCCTCTGCTTGTGATGGAGAGATCTTTGAAACCTCCAAGGCGAAAGCAGTTGGCTATAGTGATATGTGACGTTTTCCCAAGCTTCCGATATCATTAGAATTGCATTTAAAACACAATGCCTTTTGGTATATTTCCCGTTTTAAATATTCTGTATTATTTATGGCACTTGAAGGTTTCTGTATTATGTTTTTAAAGCTTTTATCACACCTAGGCTGTAAAACAGAGGTGACATTGGTCGGTAAAAACACAAGCTTTATGCATTTCAGATTTGGGAATTTCAAAGCATTAAACGTAAAAACAATTCGTGATAAATTGAGAGAGACAGAAGGAATTAAAATTTTGAACCGCTACAACATTTTGGGGAAAAGTTTGAAGCATACTCGGGTAACAAATAATTGTAGGGTTTTCATTCAGGCTCTACTTATTCTTTTTCAATATTTTTCTGACACAGATTCAATAATATGAAGTTTACTGACGTATTGGGAAGACGGTGAAAATAGCCACTTATAGGATGTTAACCCTCTTGGTATTTTGAATGTAGCACAACTTGAAATACTTGGGTTGAGTCAAGAGAAAGTTGACAATAGGATATAATAGTTGGTAACTTATCTGTTTGTGTTGAAACTTGAACGGAGTTGGTAAACTAGATGGGTCACATTTATTGATATCCTCAAGTCTGCCTCAAAAGGGTTGAAATTAATCATTAAATTTTACCTGCTCGAACTGACCTGTTGTTACCTGATCTTCATTGGTCGACGGAGATTTGAAATTTAGTAAAACGACATTATTAAGATATTTGAAATTTTGATGATTATTATATTTTACGTGTTGAGCTACTGTGATAATATTAGAATAAGCAGTAAGCTACTTAGTCGTATGCGGCGTGAACTGACTGGAATGAAACAATGTACAGCAGGGGTGCTCAAACTTGAACTGCTGGCGTTCTACCTCAATATTTTTAGATTACTTACGATCGACTTTGAGAGGCTGCAAGTATGTGTGATGCAGGGTTGTCGTACATACACGATACACCCTATCTACCTACCTAGATAGGGTGTACATATATAGATATTAGCTTTCCGCACAATATACATTATTTTAATCAAGGTTTGGGTTAGGTTTAGTTTGGTTCTTCTCTATAATATCAATGAAAAAACTCATAGTTATTCAAAATTGCGAGTTCATTAGTTGTTACAAAACAAAAGAGTTATATATGGTGTTAAACTTAACTAAGGAGTGACTTTGGATGTTGAACCCTGGCACTGCTTGTCCTCAGCATACTTTTCATTAGATGGTACGTAACCACTGAGTGCTAATCGCAAGCATGATGACATATGATCGTCAGTTAGTCGATTGCGATATTTTGACTTAATTATCTTCATTTCAGAAAATGCAGACTCGCACAAGTAAGTTGCCCAAACATTGCCGTCAGTTGAAGGGCGATTTGCCTTAGATTCGGATATTTATCTTCAGATATAAAACACCAGAAATGTGTATCAGATGCTGTAGCTTTGAGATGTATATCTGATATAATCTGCATCAACTCATTTTCAACAGAACATGAGTTCATATTTAACTGACTTGCTATTTCAATGTTTCTACATGAAAAAAGAATCATTAATAATAATAATTATCCCAAAATATTTGATAATTCAGATTCATACGTATCATAATTCAACTGAGGTATCCTTGCTTAGGTATTGCAACTGACGCACGACAAATAAAACTAATTCACTTATCCTTCACCATACAAAAGAAAAATTCTTCCTCCCAATCGTTATTTAAATGATACGTTTTAGATTTCTTCGCTGCACTCATTTTGTTCTATTTAATAATAAACTTTGTATCGACGTTGTATTGCCTTCGAGTTACAATTCAGAATGACTCAATTTTTTTCTAGAAAAGCGGCAAGAATAAAAAACGCGGCTTTTCTTTGACAAGTACCGCGCGTTCCTTTGACAAAGCCGCCTATTGCCGCTAGCAGAGTGTTATTTTATTACGTAATAAATTTTTGTAGTTTAGTTACCTACTTATTAAAATTTTTCTCTTCTCGAGATCTACTCAAAAAGCACTTCCGAGCGACCGTTTGATGTACAGTATGTACAGATTTTGACGTTTTAGTACAGCAACTTCGTGAAATATTGTTGATATAGGAAGAGGTTTTCGTTAGATAGAGGATATTGTTGCGATATATGACCAGTCTGTCTTAAAGTAAACAGGACTTTTCAGAAATAAGGAAAGCAAATGTTTTTTTGTCAAAATTCTTTTACTTTATTCAAAATAGTCTCTTTTTGCTTCGATGTACGGTTTTGCATGGTGTAGTAACATTTCGAATGAGTGTTTGAGGTTCTTGGCCTGCATAGCTCAGAGAATGTTGGTACACGCCTTCTGGATTGCCGGAATGTCTTCATTACTCACGATATTCCGAATGCGACGAATATGATGCAACAAACGCCTCAAAACACCAAAAAAATGAAGCGTAGTAACCGCTTGGCGCTGTGGAACGAACTCATTACGAACAATACCCTTCGAATCGTAAAAACAACTGAGCACTGTCTTCACTTTTGACTTCTCAGATTTTTGGTTGTTGGCTCGTTTCCTGGCCTCCATTCGGCACTTTGTCGTTTCGTTTCGGGATCGTATTTGAAAAATCACGTTTCGTCACCAGTCGCAATGTTCAAAAGGAAGTTTTCGGAGCAAATTTTGATCATCAGTCAATTTATGTGGCAAAAATTTCGCCCAGCCGACGTGAGGGTCGTCACTTATATCTTCCAGACCGTTTTTAAAACGCGTGTACCACTCTTGAACTCTGCCACGGGATAGACAAGTGTCACCATAAACTTCTTGCATTAATTGAAACGTTTCTGTGAACGTTTCAAACAAAACTTAATATTGGCACTTTGTTCAATTCTTATTTTTGTACCGACTATCAAAACATACTATCATATAAGTCTGGAAAAGATGTACCTTTCAACCTTTCAAACGTCACTAGTCACATACAGGTGGCGCCATTAGAAGCGTCCCTACTGGGAAAGTCCTGTTTACTTTGAGATAGACTGTGATCAAACGAACAAATAAGACGAGAAGTCAATATATAGACGCTAGAAAAAACGATAGTCAAGATGACAAAAAACTTCTTAGAAAAAATAGAGAAACACGAAAACGAAGAAATGAAAAAGATTGTTCAAACAAAGACAAGGAAAACAGACAAACACATTTCCTGCTACAGTGGAAAAGAGGACAGGAGGACGAAGAAAAACAAAACAAAAGAAGGAGGATAACAGAGTTATCTTCACTCGATCCGAAACCTCAAAGAGAGGCTGGTGACCCAAGGCCATAATAAGGTAAGAGTAAAACTTCTAAAAACGAGACAATAAAATAGAACAGTAGAAAAAAGGCAAAAGAAAAAATTTTTCCGGACCACATCAAAATTAAAAAAAAACCACAGACTTTAAAATCGCAGGTGATTTTATGGACCATCCATAAGTAAAGCGAGCCAATTGAACAAAATAACTGCTGTTAAGATTTCAAGACATTTACTCGCTAAATTGTGTAGAATTAGCAGGTTACTATCGAATCCACATCATGTAGTTATGCAAGGTTAAGTTCACAAGCTAATAAAACAGGAAATCTTGCATGCTCAAAATCAATATCTCTTAAGGAAATGTTTGAATTTTGATTAGGTATAATTTTATGCCATGAGGTTCGACCACAAACTGATATCAGTTTATTTGAAATAACTGTACTCAGTGAACATTGGGTAATATTGCAACATACGGTTTAAGTGTATTTTCGACTGTATATTTCCATTCTGTTATCTTTCATGACGAAGATTTCAGTATCATTTCTCCTTTGAATAAATATCTTTCTTAGCGAATAGATATATATTCCGATCTTTCCGTGTTTATCTCCGGGGAATAAAACCTTGTTGTCTTATACCTCAGATCTTCAATGATTAGCTTCGGCCCTTTTTGTCTTTCGCGTGTTTATTTTCCGAATGATGGGGACTATTTTCCGTGAGGGAAAATAAAGGGATAATCATCGGACCGCCGGCACTTTCCACGGATGTTTTTGCCTCGTTTATCCAACCCATCACGCTGTTTTTCCTCCAATTTCGGAGTGGCTTGGTCCCGCCTCTCGATGGGATATCACGCGGCGTGTTTTTCCAGGCATTTCTCCAGCAGTTCCTTTAATTATGAGAGTTGTCGTGCCGATGGAGCACTTTTCGTTTTAGCGTGTAATTTTCGCACGGTCCGTGGCTTCTATTCGATGATCACAGCGGGATCGGAACCTATATTTCGAGGAGCATCGAATTAGGAAGCGTCGGTACCCCGTGGGATAGTTGTGGCAATTTTCCAGACATGTCTAGTAACGTTTACGAAGTGGCGGCGGCTGTATGGAATGCAATCGGACTAGTACGTCCAAACATACTCGTCAGTAATCTTAGAATTGTTTCCAGTATAAAAATAACAAGAGCACTCTTCTTGAATTTGCTCATCACGTACTTTATGGAAAATCTCAAAATCATAATCTGAATAGTCACCATAATCGTAAGATGCGAAAAGTGTCGTACAGAGTTTAGTGCTTCACATAGTGTGCTGGTTATATTGACCAGGATTTAACGTCTGAAAAACGTTTGCAAAACTTGCGTTGGTTTTCACGTTTATGAACAAATAAGAAAAGAAAAACTTTCCGGTACTAAGAGAGGGTCTTCCATCAGCAAGTTTCATTTTCAATTCCTAATAAAACGCAATTTGTTTGAGAAAAGTAGTGATATTTTTATTTTAATGCAAAATAAAAACTTCTAGGTTAACAATGAAACACGATATCTGGCATGTGTCCACTTCGGGCCTTTCTACAAATGATCATTCTTTGTGGGAAATTTTTCATTACATTTTCGCATAATTGCGGTGGTATTTCGCGTACAACAGCTCGAATATGCGTCGATCGTTGCTGGAGCATTGGCGTAGACCTTATCTTCGATCTAGCCCCAAAGAAAAAAGTCTATTGGTGTTGAATCGCATAATCTGGGAGGCCAATTCACGTTTCCATTGCGAGAAATCACACGTTCAGGAAGTTGTTGTTGCAATAGAGCCATTGTTTCAGTAGCTGTGTGGCACATAGCGCCATCATGTTGAAAATGAACATCCTGCAAGCCAAGAGCATCCGCTTTGAGCCAAAGAGTCAGTCAACAACGGTTTCAATTTGCTGCAACGGCTGTGCACCTCCCGACCAAAAACCGCACCAAACAGTCACTCGTTTTGGATGAAGAGACTGTTCGAGTATTTCTTTTGGATTTTCGGATCCCCAAATGCAGCAATTTTGTTTGTTGACTTTCCCAGATAGTTGAAAATGTGCCTCATCAATCAAAATAATTCAAAAAAGCAGGATCTCTGCTAAGCATTCCCAGGACCTAATCAGCAAATATACGGCGTTGTTCGTGGTCTCGCGTTACCTGCACTTTATAGGAATTAAGATGCGAAATAAGGTGCAAAGTGGTTGAGGAAATGCCCAATTCTTGTGATTATGAGCTGCAGCGGCGATATTTTCAGCTGAGCTGGCCGGATGAATACCTAATCGATGCTGCATATTAATAACTTGTCCGCAGCGTTCAAATTTGTTGATTAAATGGTATTCTGGGTTGAGATAGTCGAAATCGCCTAGTTCCTAAATTCTTTTTCTCTTGATTAACAGTTTTGGGGGTTCAAAAAAATAACGTCAGGATACTGACCCCTCTCACCTCCCCCTCATAGTCCACAAAAATCAAGTTTTTCACATTTTATTTTTTTCAATTCATTTGAGTCAACCGAAAAATCTGAAAAAAATCGGAGAGGTGTATCTTTGGATGAGAAATACACATGATTTTTTAAAAATTATTAGAGCATTTTACATAACCTAAAAAATCATTAAAAATTTGTATCATTTTTCCGGATATCGAAATAAGCAGATGCAGGTCCAATTTCGGCGTAGAATGATGTATCTTATTGCAAAGTATCTCTGTGAATTTTTTCAGATTTTTCTGAGAGGTGCGCCAGCTCCAAAACTATGAAAACCCTATTTTGACCATTTTCTGCGGCTTTTTGGTCATCCGAAGAGGTCCAAAGGCAAAAACAAGCCTAACTTTGATTTGAAATAGTGTTTCTAAGTGTAAGGAACCCCTTAAGAGTTTTTTCAAACTTGCCTGAATGATCCACTATTTTTAAAATGAGACCCCGTTTCTTTAATTATTTTCACAATTCTTTAGCTATTTTTGAATATTTTCGATCATCGAAAGAGCGCTTATACAATTAACCTTGAGCTACGGTAGTATCTTAACCCAGGATACCCTTTACTATAGATAGGCGAATAGGTGCTTGATGATGACCAAGAGCAGTACGAACTTTTCGAACTGTGTTCGCTAAATTTCCACCGGTTTTGTGTTGAATTTTCATTATTTCGATGCGTTATGCGAGAGTGAATATTTCCATGATTGAAATTCCTAGTTTTCACTTGTCAAATCACCATGTAATGACAGTTCTATGTCGATAATTCAGAAATGACAAATTTAAAATAAAACCTGTCGATGGAAAAACCTTAATTTCAACTGGTCTCGAAATATTGAAATTTAACACAAATCACTTCGATAAAATGTGGTTTTAAGATTCGTTATAATCTACTCAAAAATAATTTTAGTAACACGAAAGTACTCGAAAGCGAATTTCATCTTCATATCCATAATACTAAATATATTGACCCAAACTACGACGTGAGAGTATGAGTGAAATCGCCACGAATTTTCACTTTTGTATATTTCAGAATTGAAGATTCTATACTTGGAATAAATTGTGGAACATTTTTGTTTCCTCGAATATACGAGGACGGTTTGATAAGTCAGTGACTTTTTGAATGAAACAAATATTTTTCGACAAATAAACAGTTTATTTTTCTACAAATCACCTTTCAGATCGATACATTTAGTCCAGCGTTTTTCTAATTTTTATTTCCTCCAAATAATAGGTTTTCTGAAGGCTCTCAAAATAAGCGTTTGTTTTGGTAATGACTTCTTCATCCGAATCAAATCTCTTACTAGTAATTTCTTAAGGTTTGGAAGATAGTCGCAGGGGGCTAAATCTGGAGAATATGCTGGATGGGGTAGCAGTTTGTATCCCAATTCGTGAATTTTGGCCATCGTGACTAGACAAGTGTGCACACGTGCATTGTATTGATGGAACAGCACTTTCTTCTTCGCCAAATGCGGCGAAGAATCAAATTCAAATCGACGTCGAATCGGTTCAAAAGTTTTGACTAATATTCAGCGATGATCGTTTTACCTTTCTCGAGGACTCTGTTTGGCCTTCTGTGATCCTGTTTCGATTGTTCCAACTACACGACTTACCTTACTCAAAATTAGAAACTTGACGGCAGCACTATTGCATTTGAAATCACTGCGCGGGAAATTCAAAAAGTCACTGACTTATCAATCTCCGTCGTACTTCAGGATATGGAACTTCATCCAGAAGAAAACTCGTATTTTTTCTTTCCTCGAATTCATCATAAAAATCATTACTGCGTCTATCGATGATTCTAGCAGCTCTGTTGTGGTTATGATGGTGATCTAACCCCTCGATATGCTTCGAATATCTCGACCCAAATACCCCCAAATTTGTAATGCATATTGGCATATTAAGAGAAATTGCTCTCGGAGATGAAGATCGATATATATTCCACCACATTTGACGTGCATGTCGGACACAGAGGATTCCAGCATCCCCTGTCCATTACTCAAAGGCCCATATAATAATTATGCACCCTTTCCTCCCGACGTGACCCTACTCAAAAGGGATCTTTCTACGTGAATTTCGGGGGGTGTATTTCTTGCCTATTTGACTATTCAAAGGTGAATAATCCATTAAACTTGCATATCTTGGAACGCTCTGAGATGGTATTGATTCTCTCATACGTATTCAGCTCTGTTCGGGCGTGCTTGTTCTTTTGGCGTTATGAATTCTAATTTTCTCCCTTTATTTCGTTGTGTTCAGACTCGAAATCATTTCTCGTTCCGGAGTTACGCTAGTTCCCGATGGCCGTAATATTGTTTTACGGCCGTGGATATATCGCGAGGGATACAGAAGGAGAAATGAAATTCGACAGAGTTTGATGGCAGAAGGAAATATAGTAAGCCTTCAAGATAACGGAGGAAAGACTTGGAAATTCGTATCGAAGGTGATATGTATTACATAAACTTGAAGTCGTGCGTGAAAAATAGCTTTGTTATGAGAAAATATGTTATACATTCCACCTTGTCTAGAGTAGAAGCAAGTGTGATAAGGCAGCAATTTAGTCTGTATCGATGTTTAGAAGGATCTGAACTCAATGGTGGTGATATATTTATTTTAATGCAAAGTACAAACTTTCTATTGTTTCCATTGCGAGAAATCATACATTCAGGAAATTGTTGTTGCAATATAGCAATTGTTTCACCAGCTGTGTGGTACTTAGCACCATCCTGTTGAAAATGAACACCCTGCGAGCCGAAAAAGTCAGTCAACAAGGGTTTCAATTTACTGCAACGGTTGTGCCCTAAAAATTGGGCCTGATGACACCTCCCGTCCAAAAACCGCACCAAACAGTCACTCGTTCTGGGTGGAGAGGTTAAAGTATTTCTTTTGGGTTTTCGGATCCCCAAATGCAGCAGTTTTGTTAATTGACATTCCCAGGTGTTGGACTATTTTGCGCGGGACATGTGACAGTCCAGTTAAACGGGACGTGGTCACTTTAATTATGAAGAACGTTGAGATCGACCGAGATAAGGTTATGTTTTTTTGTTTTCTGTTAAGAATTTCAATTTGTCCGAAATCTTCATCGATATATTTAAGATGAAATATTCACATGCTCTATCGAAAAATCGGAAATTTCTATGACGATGTGATTTTCATTGCTCGCAGAAATTCCAATGAATATCATGGCTTCCAACCACAACAATCGGAGACCTTCTAACGATCTATTCGCTCGAATTCGTTCCCAAAAACCTGTGATAGTTGCTCAATATTACGTAGCTTTACGCTGATAGTAATCGACGTTTAGAATAAACTTGAATTTCGAACAACCTCGAGCCGCAGAGGTCGAATGTTGCAACTCGGCATAAATAATTTCAATAAAAATCTATTTGATGAACGCGATATTTCGCAACAGCGGCGACTCATTGATGACAATTCCACTGATGAAAATAACCGGTCAGGATGCCGTTTTCCCGAACGAAAAGATGTTCACGCGAAAATTAACGTTAGGAATAGATTGATGAATAAGATTATCTTACTTTGTTCGAGAAAAATGTAAGTGTGATCGTTGTGGACATTTGTTCGATATCTTTTTCATTTATAATTGCCTAACTTTATTATTTCTTTGAAAGTTCGTTCATTTGCTTTATTTTGTTTAAAAAACTTTGTTTTGAGTTCTTGTTGAAAATCCTTCGTGTAAATTCAATTTACTTCACAGGGTTTAACGAGGTTTCACAACTTTTTTACGGTGGTAGAATTATTTTTATTTAAGGAACAATATTCAACCCCGTAGAATGTTAAATATTCTTCCCTGAATGATCTGGTTTTCTGATCCACCCCTCACATCACCGCCAATCAGGGCCACATAGCGCTCACCATCGCCACCAGGAAACCATGAAATCAAGGGAAAGATAAACGGAAAAACCTCAAGAAATCACACTAGTTCGACTATTTGCCGCAACGCTACACACCGTGTCAGCAAGAAAGACTAATGCTCCTTATACCTGGTTGACATCCAGACGGATTTTCTGTTTATCCACTCTTTGTTTTGTTTTTTCGGTGGTATAATTACGTTACGAGACATGACATTTTTTTACATTTTATTGTTTTGATGGGATCAATATGGTTTTCTCAAACTTTTCGATCATAGTAGTAGTCTTTTCAATGTAGTGTATGTATTGAATCTAAGAGGTTCTTTTTGATTGATTGAGTAGGTTGTTACTTAATGAAAATGGTAAAATTTTTAATTAAATAAAACAATGATGTGCGAATTTTAACTAGATTCACAAACTCATGAAGCTCTTCATCACTCTAAGTCTTAGTATTACATGCGTAAAATCAGGTACTTAAGTCAATAGGGGGAAAACCCAAACAGAGTTGGTTCTTTTAAGAACTGTAAAGATGAGATAATGGTGACGGATTTAGGTCTAGTTGACTATTAAGTAAACTCCCATTTCGATTTCCAATAGGTCCAGTTTCAATCTATTATTTTCATTTGGAAAATATCAAAACTAGTATAAAGAGTATAGTTTTCTTCTAGTAGATGATTTGCATAGTCAAATCTGATATTTTTCGTCAAAACTGCGTTTGCGCTTTGAAATTCTAGTAATAACATTTCTAAAAGTTAAAAGTTCTACGAAATATCTTTCATCACAACTTCTACAAGAGAGCTTCTATAAAGAGCTTATATATATATATATATATATATATATATATATATATATATATATATATATATATATATATATATATATATATATATATATATATATATATATATCATATAATAATATGAGAAAAATTACTTCAAATTTACCAATATACGTTAGTATATTATATTTTGATTGATCTCTTTAACACTAGAAAAACATGTGAAAATTGTTTACGAGAAAGCTTATCGTCAATCGCACTAGAATTCTATTGCATCCACATATCTAAACCAATAGAAGCAGTCTTTTGATAAAGAATAATTATGAAGTATTTTCTTAATGTTATCCATGAAAATTTTTGCTATTAAAGGACTGAAGGGATTAGCCATTATTAAGTCATTATTTCTCATGTAAATTTCATAAGTGAATTGAAGTAATTTTGTTCTAAACATTACTATTCTGCAGAGCATGATTAATCAATTTCAATGGATTGTAAGGTGGAACATTAGGGTAGAGATTAACTACATCCCACGATATGAGTTGTCCAGTATGCTGATTTTTTTTATTAGATCTGAAGAATTTTTGGCTAAAAATTTTGGAATGAAATTACATGAATGTTCAATGATGACTATAAGATAACGTGAAAGTTTGGCTGCTGTGGCTGTAGTGTATGATAACATTTTTCATGGACTTTGAGGAGAGAGTTTTGGTGCTGTTACAGTATGATCTTTATCTGCCCAAGTAAATACTATATTGTCTGATTTGCACTTTGATTCAATAGATTTTAATGTTATATTATCGAATTTATTACATAGGAAAAACTCTTGTTCTAGTAATGATGCTGCTAAAAGTTTTAAATTTTTGAATTGCAATGGCTATTTCATCTTTAATTCTAAGTTCGTCGAAATGATATCGGGAATTTTTCGATTTTAAATTGTGTTCGAAACCCTTTCGAAGAAGTGCGATTTGTTCTTTAGAAAAATTAGTATCTGAAAGACTACTGAATCGTATAACTGGCGATTTAAAAATTTTGATATTATTTTTGTTTTCAACATTTTGGGCTCATCTCTCAATGAGTTAATCAATTTTTGGAACTGAGCTTTATAATTTTTATCGGTTAATGAATTCTGAATCGAGTTTCAAAATTAAACATATCAAGTTTTATTGAATGTAGCACACACTCAGTTTGATAAACAAAAGTCATATTCTTACTATGCAAATCATTTACTAGAAGAAAACGATACTTTCAATAATGTTTTTATATTTCACAATAAACAGAAAAATTCTGGAAATTTGCTAAATAGCCCACTAGATCTGGATTCCTTATCACCACTCAATCTTTCAGTTATTAGAAAAACTCTGTTTCAATTTCCTTCCTATTGAAATACGGAACTGCTTTTACCATTGTAATAAATAACACATCATCATTTTAAATGTACTACTTAGCTGAAGGAGCTACATTGTGGTGAAACGCGTTTCTCAATATATAGTGTGTTCCAACGAAAATTTGCCGCCCTCTCTATCTCAAGATGGACTGATTTTGGTGGAAAAAGCTGGGACAACATTGGAGCTGTACCATTTTGGGAGTTGGTTCCGAGCATGTCAACTTAGGGGCTGTTGAGGGTAGGTGGTTGATTTCCCATGCTCCGAACCAAGTCATAATTTGATCTCAGCGTTTTCCACTATAATTAGTCCTTTTCGACATAGAGAGGGTTGCGAATTTTGTTTGATATACAAACTTTCGCTGTGCTTGGACTTTCTGTGTGATACTTAGGGTTCATAGAGATACTATTTTTGAATGGGGAATTTAAAGGCATAGAGATATGCCACTCGATCACTTTCCTTATAATGTATTTTGACTTAGGAGCTGCTGATGGTAGGGGGTTGATTAACATGATCTGAACCAAGAGATTGATCCCCTTCCAATCAAAAATTGATGAGACAGAGGGGGCAGTAAATTTTTGTTGGAATACACTGTGGTGAAAATTTGAACATCATTGTTTAATTTGATTAAAAACAATCTTAATGTTACCATTGCGACTGGATTATAGAAATAATACACGTGTACTGTAACAAATGTTAATAAGACATGCCCAGAGGCAGAACTGCCTACAAATTGAAATTCTGTTTACTGTTTGCGAATTTTCTGTTCTGATATTTCTGAGAATTTCCTTATGTGAGGAAAACAACCACATCATATCATGCATTCGTAATCATTCAGATTCACTCATAATAGATAGATGCAAATGATGTAACTTAATCTGCTTATCTGAACGGCTGGTGTTGTTGTTAAAATTCCAATTTGTATTTGGAGTACACGATATCCTGGAATTAGTGCGTAGTTTCAATTGAGTGAATATATATTGTGCAAATATTACGATATTGGATTACTGTACGTCAGACGAAAATCGCAACACCGAATATTTTACGCAATGTTTTTTCATCAAAGTAAATAGTATTTTGGAAGGTCGCGAGTACACTTCTTATTCAACGCAAATAACTTTGATTTACAAGAAAAACAAAGAAAATCATTTAATTTTTATTGAATCTTCTATCACATTGTCACATATTTACGGCTCTCTTTCAATAATAACGGTACAAATATTGTCTTTGAGAATTTCAATTGATTGGGGATCATTAGCATAAACGTTGTCTTACACGAAACTCGAAAGGAAAAAAATCATTTCAATTGTTATCACCGTGTCGAGAAAAGATTCTTTCCGGAAAAGAGTAGTGGTTTCATCTCTTGTGAGGCACGTTGAGCCATCTTGTTGAACATTAGTGTCCTCCGTATACAAATCTTCCAATTCTGGCTTCCAGTGCTCCACACAATTGGCAAAGACAAAACGCTGTTGATGGTCGGATGGCTTCGCTTTTTGTGTTAACTGAATTTGGCTCCCCTCGAGACAAAAATCTATATGCAAAATGCCTTACTCTGAAGAACCTCGGTTCTTTACTTCACAATTTCAGCAATATTTGCTGGTGTTCTAGCGCAACGAACACGAGTTGGATTCTTCACATCATCAACTCGACCCAACAACTCGAATTTTTCAACTATTTTTACGATAGCTGTTCCAGACGATGCTTCACGACATCTTTGTAGCTAATTTAAGTAACTACGATGCGTTATGGAAGCGTATGCCGTTAATTTACATTATTGCCGTGGATTTTACCTGTTGAAAGATGACATACCTAGCAAAATAGTCGTCATTTCGAAATGATACCGCTAATTGGAAAACACCGATATACATTATGTCAAAAAATTACTGGAAATTGGTCAATCAAAATATTCATTTTTCATTCAAATTTTTTGTATTGCTTTCAAAGTTGGCTCCTTTCCGAAATGATATATTCACGCCTATGAATAATCCAATCATCAAAACATTTTGCAAACGCTTTTACCGGAATCGACTTCAGTTCTATATCGATTCAAAACGCGTACCTTGAAGTTGTAGTTTGAGTTTTGGAACCATATATATATATATATATATATATATATATATATATATATATATATATATATATATATATATATATATATATTTACAATAAATGTTATCTTGTATATGGTTCAATAAACGAGTGAAAAAACCTGAGGAAAAAACTCGTTTCGGAAAGAAACCTCGTATTCACTAGCAATAGCTTGTCTGTTTATGTTGTGTTAGTGTCATCTTGTGTACATAAAGAGTACCAAAGATTTTTCTGCTTAGCCGCTTCATTCTCTCTTGCATTCCATCATTTCCAAACGAAGACAAGGGTGAAAGGAAGGCGTTTTGTGACAGGAACAATGGAAAAAGAGAACCAGCAGAAAAATTTTTCAACAATCAAACTTCTTATATGTCTAAACAAATCTGAGAAAAGATTTCACATAGCAAGCAAGGTCATAAAAAGGACTAAGGAGATAATAAAAAATACATAACCTCAAATTCCCTCTCTGTTTGATCGAGAGAACCCCGATGGCCAGGTTTAGTCTTCCAAGTGATGTCGATTATTATCTATAGATATTTAGAATCATTATGGACCCAATAATTTGGGTTGACATCACCCATATATTATTTCTCAGAGGAACTGGTTTAATTAAAAGAAAAATTTGCGAAAAAATTTTGACAGTCGTTCGAAAAATATGACAAATGTCAACATATCAGGTGAATACGGTGGTTGTTCGATGGTTGAGTTTTTGGTCAGAAATTCATACACAATAATAGGCTTGCGAGATGGTGAATTATCATGGAGTTTTTGCACGAATTTGCTCTCTAAAACGCCGCCTTACGCTCAGGTTATATTCTTTACTTAGCGACTGATCTTCAGGTAAAAATTCCGGGTGCACAACACCCCTATAATCAGACAAAAAAAGTCAAAATTACCTCGATTTTTGATCGACTTTGACGTTGTTTTTTTCGGTTTCGGTTCAGTTGGAAGACGCCATTCCAAAGCTTGTTGACTGGTTCGCATGTCAAACTCATGTCTCATCACCAGTTGCAACTCTGTAACATGGTTATGAAGACAATCCTTGAATCAGATCTGTTATTCAACGATAAGTTATGGGCATCAGGTTTAAAATACCTTGTATATATATATTCTTTCGAAAAGAGAGGATTTACAAAAATTTGAATAATTGTATTTACAATAAATGCTTATATCTATAATTTTGGTGTGCGTCAGAAAAACACAAGTGTGAGCTCAGGAAATGTAACAGGGGAACCATACTATCTTCCATATGATTCAATAAACGAGTGAAAAAACCTGAAGAAAAAACTCGTTTCCCTGTCGCTATTGCACTAGCAATAGCTTGTCTGCTTATGTTGTGTTAGTGTCGTGTGTACAAAAAGAGTACCAAAGATTTTTCTGCTTAGCCGCTTCATTCTCTCTTGCATTCCATGATTTCCAAACGAAGACAAGGGTGAAAGGAAGGGGGTTTGGGGCAGGAATCTGTAACAATGGAAAGGGAAAACCAGCAGCAAAATATTTCACCAATCATACGTCTTATATGTCTTAACAAATCTAAGAAAAGATTTTACACAGCAAGCAAGGTCATTAAAAGGACTAAGGAGATAATCAAAAAGTACATAACCTGCGATATTTCCTCTTTCGCGGAGATGTTCTTCCGTAGCAGTGTGAGTCTCCTGAAACATAATCACTTCCTTGTTCTTGCTTTCCAATTTTGAAGTATAATCGCAAAAAACCCTTCAATATTCAAACTCAAATTCCCTCTCTGTTTGACCGAGAGAGCCTCGATGGCCAGGTTCAGTCTTCCAAGTGATGGCGATTATGGTCTATAGATGTTTCAGAATCATTATGGACCCAATAATTTGGGTTGACATCGCCCATATATTATTTCTTCCTGGAACTTGTTTCATTTTAATTTTTTACCTTGTAAGTGGATTTCATGAAATAATAATAATAATATATATAGTTTATTCAGATTTGAAGAATGTATAACAAATAATATGAATTTCTTACCTAATAACTATTATAAGTCTGAATAAACGTTTAATCACAGAGACATTACATAATGTCTGTACGTGAATTGAACTTAAATAAACAATATATTTCTCCCATAAGTACAAAAAATAAAAATATAAGCAAACAACACAAAACCAACATTTCTAATTAGTACCATTGAAATTTCATAGTCACCACGAAGAAAGTTACTATCAATGTCCCTTGATATGTCGCTATCGTTGGGAAAGTCACCATCGGTGTGAAAGTCACTATCGGTGTGAAAAATCACTATGTTAAGTCACTGTCGGTATAAAGGTCACGATCGGTATAAAAGTGACTATCGGTATGAAGAGACTATCAGCATCAAAGTCACTAATTTGGTATTTTATTGTCACATATCTGATTAAGGCAGCTGATTTATAACATTAAAAAGATTTGCCTGCCACTTCGTTGTATCCATCTTCTTATTTTCTCTTGAAATTCTTATACAATAGGCTGTTCTTAATTCTTGAGGCAACATGGCATATATTCTTGGTGCCAAATAGGTAAAGGATCGTTGCCCAACTCTTTTCTCAGCTCTCGGGGTTTCAAATCTATTTTCTTGTTTCTGGTAGAATAAATATGTTCTATTGAATTCAATTGTATTTTTCCTTGAAATGTGTGAAACAAAATGTGAGCCGAGAACAACTGATGAATGTCTGCTATTCCTGATAATCTATACAGTTCGTCTCCATCAGAGGTAAGTGGTCTCCCAAAAATAATCCTCAACAACCATTTTTGCATTGTTTCGATCTTTTTTAGTTGATTCTCGTAAGCACCCCCCCAACCTATAATACCATATGATAAGTGGGATTCCACGAGAGCAAAATAGAGTATGCGTATTATTATATAAATATTAACTGAATTGTTCAGTGTTTTCTGGCTGTTTGGTAGGAATGGATGAGATAGAGTCTGCGTGCGGCGCTCACGTTTTTCAGAGCTTTTCCTTGACAGCAAGCTCATATAAACATAAAAATACAAAAATAACTCCGCACGTGTTCGTTCGTTTTATTACAACATTTTTTATTCCCTTCTAAAGGATTTGGAGTTTTACTATTATCTTTTTGTATTGCCAATAGAAATGATAGTTTACAGGTGTCCCTGGGGAGTTTCTAATGAAAATATTTCAGACATACATCAATTTTTTGTGAGACTTTCAGGCGAATTAAAATATTTGAATGGCTTGATTATGGGCAATCCGTTGAGTCCTTTGTTAGCAGAAATTTTCATGAATAACTTAGAGAAATTAATTCATAATCATCCACTCAGTAAATATTGTTTATACTGGTATCGCTATGTAGACGATATCATTATTTGCTTCACAGGAACAGATAGACAGTTGAAAATTTTCGAAAATCATATAAATTCATTACATCCAAAAATTGCATTCACAACCGAAATAGAAAGCAATAATTCGATAAATTTCTTAGACGTAACAATTTCGAATGAAAATGGAAAACATGTTTTCGCAATTTACCATAAGCCGTCACATACAGATATTATAATACATAACGCGTCGTGTCATCCATATCAACATAAAATGTCAGCATTCAATAGTTTTATTCATAGATTGATTAACATCCCGCTATCACCAGAAAATTTCAACAAAGAACTAAATTTGATTAAACAAATAGCCAAAAATAATGGTTACAATCCCAAACTAATAAATAATATTTTAAATAAAAAACAAAGTAGAATCGCATTGAATGAAGTTTACCCTGTCGATAAATTGAAACAAAAATTCAACACCTTAACCTACGTTGGCATTACAAGTGAGAAACTGAAATCATTCTTAAGTAGCAATAATTTCAACATAGCTTTCCAAACTAATAATAATTTAGGCAAATATATAAAAATAATAAAACCAAACCAGGTAAAAACAATAAATCAGGTGTTTATAGATTGAATTGCAATGACTGTGATAATTTCTACATTGGTAGAACACATAGAAATTTTAATATTAGAATATCGGAACATAAACGCAGTTTTTCAAATAAAAAATCAGATTCAAATTACGCGAATCATCTCTTAGAAAATAATCATTCTTTCGACCCACAGTTTGAAATTTTGCATACAGATAATAAATATTGGAAGGTAGATCTTTGGGAAACTTTAGAAATAAATAAATACAAACACTCAGGTAGACTCATCAATGAACAAGTCGATTTAAGCCCTTCACCTCTATTGAATCTTTTCGGGGAGCAATCTATTCCTTAATTTTATTGGATATACCTGTCATAAATAACCACTTAGGAGGAGGCGACCAATAAGCTTTTAATTACTCAAGAACATTTATAGTTATATTCTCATTTACATTTTTCTGCATAATCATTCGTCTGAAGAAGCTACGGTGTAGTGAAACGCGTTACGAATCGCAATTATTAAGTAAAATTCCTTAAAACACAGTACTTGTTTTTTATTATTGAATTAAAATATTATCAACGTTCTACCACACGGTTCTACCGGAAGAAATTCCTAGCTTATTCAAACGTTAAACATAATGTTTTCTTCCCGTTTATGATTCCCCATTCAGCTTTCGATTAGCATAATCCTATTTTAGATTGATTTAACAATTGGCAATGTGGAAAAAATACACATCATTGAGAAATAGCTATGGTAAAGTTTCCACCTTTCATTTCTTTGTTACCAAATCTCAGAATTATTTATTTAGTTTCTCTCTTCCTATAAAGGAAAGAAAAAGTGTAAATCCTTCTGACATGATTCAGGAGAAGGGCTAAGGTCTCTCTACAGTTGATTGTCATATCACATAACAACTGGAATGTTCATGAGATGAAAAATAAAGATTGATTGTGAGATATAATTGTCGTAAATAAGCATAAGCAACATAAGGATGCGGGCAGTTTTATGATCTCGTGTCACTTGTACAACTTATTTCAATAACTCGACATTAATATCATACATTTATAAGTATTATTTTATATGCCTCTTGATAGGTAACGAAATATGAAATCACTCGGTATTTCACATTATTGATTGTTTTTAACCATGGATCTTTGACTACTTGTGAAGAATGAAGTTTTTGTTGTGAAAAACTGGATAGTATAATAAGAAATGTTGAATTATCACCACATATTCGAGATATTGTACTCAGTCGTTAATGAGATTTGAAACTGTGAATTTCGAATTTTAAAAAAGCCTATAATCATAATTGAAAATGCCCTACGTTGGATCGTCCAATGTGCAGAGGGGTCGAATAATCGCTCTCGTTGAAGAAGGGGTGACGCAGAGGGATATAGTGGCCACAATGGGGGTATCACAGGGGGTGATTTCAAAAACCTACGACCTAGAAGAAGACCGCTTTTTGTGTCAAATTGCGGCAAGAGGCCCTAGTGCGTCGCACCCCATACTCCAAAGGCGATTTCTGGAAGCAACAGGCATCAGCACCAATTTGTTTAGCGGTGTGATTTTGTGATCAGTCATTTATTAAACTACTGAAGCAACATTAACTGCTGAGTATCGAACAAGAAATCAGAGTAATGGAGATTTAAACCAGAGGATGCTTTCTGTTTGATCGAACTTTCCGGCCGGTGAGTGTGTGTCCGTCGTCTTTATGTTTTAGTCTTCTGAGAAACAAATTGCTTTATCGCAACGTTTCGGTAGTGTCCTAGGTATCTGCTTGCTTGCTTGAAGTGAGTCAGTTCACACCGCCTGATGTTACCAGAAGAGGCACTGGCGAAACGTTGCGATAAAGCAACTAGTTCTCTAAGAACCAGACATAAAGACGACTTTTCTAGACATACAATTTAAAGAACCGAGACATTATATGCGAAAAAGGCAGCAGATTGTGAAGCCTTTCTTGATTATCTACCCTTTGACATTCATATATTGCATTCAAATGTAGATTGGAGAGAAGCCAACTAAATCACTTGACAGACATCAATGAACTTATGTAGGGATCATGAAAATCAAGAGCGCTAGTTCAATGATCTCTATAGCTTGGGATTTTTTGAGTGAATTGATTGCCAAAAAGGTTTTGATTTCTGAAGGATTTGTTCTTTTGGGTTGATTGACTTTATAAACAACTCTGCAATACTATTGAATCCAAAACATTTCAGTTCAAGTTCAAAGAGTTCGTTTGGTGTGGGTGAGTACAATTTCTCGACGAGATCTGTGATGTCAGAATCACTAGTAAATTTTTCAGGAGATTCAAGCGAAGTAATTCTTGACTAATTTTGTTGAGTACCGACAGGTTCGCTTGTATTATTGAAAGAGGTAAATCGTCTTCTGAGTCGCTGTCTGCCTCTATGACAACATTATTTGATTCGCCTTCCACCTTATTTGTGGAGTCGTCTACAATTTAATCATTGTCGGAAGGTATAACCTCTGTATCAATCTTTTCGATTTCATGCATAAATTCCTCCCGAGTCATCCCTACCAGTCTGAATGGCAATGGATCCATTTTAATTCGCTGCAAGTGAAAAAACACCGTTGATAGACGGTGGTACAAATAAAATACAACCACCTGAAGCGTAATGAATTCATGTATATTTACATGCATTTGATTGAGTGATTCTCTTTTCGATCCACTGCCCCTATAGATGATTTTTTTTCTGTTCAATTTTTGGACCACTGACCTTCAAAGAGTTCAAATTAACACAGTTAACAAATTATCCATTCTACACTGAATGTTAGATTATGTTTTCTGATTCATTCGAATAAATAACTAAAATCTCGGATTTTCTCCACACAGGTGTTTGTAACGTTTATGAACTATGTTATTATAAGTGAGTCATAACCATAATGCTTCCGTGAAGTAATTTACGGGATAGTTTAAGAAATACTCCCTCATCATCTCAACAAAAGATCGCATTTATATAAACCACTCACAACTTATCACAAACCTTCAAAACGCACGCACTTGACAAATACTAATGCGAACAATGTAACACAAATATGTTACACCCCCTGCATAGGAATTAGTTCAAGCCAACCCTCTTCGAACAAGCGGTTGTGCGACGTCCGCAGAACGTATGAAGGGTGCATAACTGCGTCAAATTACTATTCGGTCCCAGTAATTCTCACAGGAAGGCCAATTAATCAGCATCTGCAATGGGGCGGACGAGATGAAACAAGTTGCAAGGGGTCATAGGTCGCGCGTAGAGATAGTGAATCTACTATCGGCCGCCTAGCTGTCCAGATCTTCTCCGAGGACAGGTTACAATTCACGGGCCGTGCGTGAAACGAGTTTCGTGTCAATGGTAAACTACTTGAATTAATTTCGCCGCTTATGCGTGATGTTACGAGGAACCGAGGAACCAGACACACGACCAGATGTTTGACGTACGGTCACTCATGTGTGACCATGAGAATTCGCACTCCCGTTTCTAGTGTAGAATCTTGAAGAAGCGTGATATGTGTAAATCTGAGTAAACCTGCTGTGATTGAATGGATCGAAGATGCTCTGGAATTCTGGGAATTGATAGTCAATACTTGTGCGGTTACATTACGATATCACGAAAAATGCCAGATGGATAATTTGATCTGACTAGACAATCGTGACTTGATGAATATTGATTACATTTCTTTATTTAAATAAAACAATAATATTAATTTTACTATACTGACAAATTATGGTGCGTTTCACACACTGGCTTCTTCAGATAAATAGTACACTTTGAAGGATGATTCATACAGGACACGTTAATATTTCTTCGTTATCGATTTACAGAGTGTTGAAGTTTAGTCGAAAAATGCACAAACATTTGAATTTTTCATAAACAGCTTGAGATATCGTGATAAAATTTTGGAGGTGTTGAAAATTTTCAAAGACCCATAATTTTCAATACGAAACAATAGTTTGGACTCACCAGTGACGCACGTATGGGCACAACTCAGGTTATTTTCACAGAAATAACTGGGACGCTACTGATTTTTTCAAAAATAAAAAATTCTTTGAACTCTCCAATCAGTTTCCAAGAAGAAAGCTCTCTAGACATTTTTTCGTACGACGCCAAGTTTTTGAGTAGGAAAATGTTGAAGAGAATAAGAAAAGAAAGTCTATATATTTCATTGTATGACACGTAGTCTTTATTAGAAGAATCATCGTTGTGTCTTTCATTTCATCAACAAACAACCTATGTTTGAAAAACAAAGTTTAATTCAAGGGCAAAACAAAGACTTAGAGCATCACCAATAATTCTCAATTTTTGTATTGTACAAAGTGACCTCCTCCAGCTTGGATGCTGGAGGTCACTTCTCATTGATTGAAGAACCCATTCAAAAACACCAGGATCTGTTCTTATCGAGTTGCACCCATCGATGATTCTATTTCTTAATGACTCCACAGAAATAAATCGAGGGGGTTTGAGTCTGGGGACCGTGCAGGCCAAAATTGTTCACCTCGAACAATTCAGCGATTTCCATACCCTTGAGTTAGAAAGTCACGAGCAAGCTGACTAAAATGGCCAGGTGCGCCATCGTGCATAAACCATATCGTTTGTGTTATTACCAAAGATACATTCTCGAAAAATTCTGGAAACGCGTGTTCCAAAAAGTGGCGGTACGAAAACTGATGTTGAAATCGATCTTCGTATGTTTAACGTGGATTTTCTTCACACCACATATGATTATTATGAAAATTCTTTATGGAATTTCTCGAAAAACTTGCTTCATCAGTGAACAGGATCAGCATAGGAAATTGAGGAATTTGAATCCACTTAAGCAAAAGCCATTGACAATACGCACTACGGGCAGGAAAATCGATAAGAAGAAGCGCTTGTACGCGTTGTAGGTGGAATGGATACAACAAATTTTCATGAAGAATTTGCCAAATAATTCCATTGCTGTCACCTAAGGCGTCAGAATTTTTTTGAGTGGAGGTACCAAGATCGTCTTGAGTATTTGCAAGAACCTCATTTTCCAGTTCTACCGTTCTTACTTCCCACCCTTCCTGCTCCTACATATCGTCTCAATGTGCCTTTTTCATATAGGCGTCGATGAATGCTTTCAAAAGTCTTCCTATCGGGAGCAATACGGTTTGGTTAGGTTAGGTTAGATTTCCATACATGAAGTGCATTTTGGTCATTACGGCATTCGTATAACGATTCATGATAGCCGATTTGAAATTCAAATTCAATGGATTGAAAATTATTGAAAAACAGAAACACTCAAATGATGCTGACGTTAATCACTTTTGAATCTATAAATCTATAAATAATTGAAAGATTCAAACATAGGAAATCAATAGCGTTCTAGTTTTTCCTTCGAGAATAATCTGCGTTGTGCCCATACACGCACCACTGGTGAGTCCAAAAAAATGTTTCGCATTGAAAAATATGCGACGTTGCCACTTTCTTCATTTCATTTACTAATCTCGTATACTAATAGTCATTAAAATGGGGTATATCTACACACTACTCTATGATAACAAATCACCTGGTATTCTGAATTCCACAATCGATTAAGCAGCTTGGTCGCAGTTTCTTTGTCAACATATGTTTTTGGACATATGAGGGAAAAAATCTTATCTATGTTATAACATAGATAAGACATAGAAGAAGGACCGGACAGGGAAGAAATCGGATAACAACACCAGTTGATGATCGTTTGCTTCGTTTAACGGCACTGTACGGCTGGAATGCTACAAAATGAACTTGCACTTTCCAGAAATGTGCATATTTCATTGCAAACTGTTAGGAACAGGCTCAGAGAAGACGATATCACACCAAGGGTGGCTTCTACCAGCCCGCGTCTCACCAGAGAGCATCTAGTCGCAAGACTTCAGTTTGCGAGGGAACATGCAAATTGGGGTATTCCAGAATAGTGGAATGTTATCTTTTCCGACGAGTCCAGGTTCTGTCTAGTATCAAATGATAGACGCATGCCTGTATACAGACGACCTGGGGAACGGTATCAGCAATGCAATATCCGGCAAACCGAAAACTTCGGTGGGGGCTCAGTTATGGTGTGGGGAGGCATTTCTTTCCATGGTCGAACTGAGTTATTTCTAGTGAATAATGGAAGATTGACAGCTGCCAGATACATCGCAGATATCCTTGAACCCCATGTTGTACCCTTTGGCCCATTAATTGGCGAAAACTTCATTTATATGCATGATAATGCTCGGCCTCATGCAGCTAGAGTAGTTACAGAATTTCTGCAAAATGCCGAAATTGATATTTTAAGATGGCCAGCCAGAAGTCCCGACTTGAATCTCATAGAACATGTTTGGGACAACATGGGGTGGCAAATTCAGCAACGTAGGATGCATTATAGAACACTCCAACAACTAGAAAATCTGTTTCCTGAAATTTGGAACTCAGTGACTCAATAGTACATCCAAAATTTGTTTGAGGGGCTTCCGAGACGTATACTGGCAGTAATTAGGGCCTGGGGAGTAAACACTCGATTTTGAAAATGATTAGTAACCATTCGATGCTAGTTGATTGGTCTCTTCGCGAATGTTTGAAGATAGTATAATTTTTTAATTTTTCATTAACTCGAAAATTGTTGATATTTTCCATCATCAACTCATCTCTTTTGAATGATATCTTCTTATTTTACACTTCTGAAAGTTACCAAGCGACTCTTGAATGACCAACGTAAAAGTTTATATAGTATTGTCGTAAAAGTAGGGTGATGCGACAATTTTTGTGGGTAGTGTATTATTACAGATATACTATACGATAGCTAAAAATATATTGATTTGAATTGTGGAGGCCGTTACTTGATGTAGATCCATGATATAAATGAGATAAAAACACAAGGTTTAACTTTGATCTACACTTTATTTGAAAAAATTCGACGTTTCGCTGACACAGCAGCTTTATCAAGAATGAAAAATAGAATGAAGAGTATGGTATTATAAACAAATCGTAGAACAAGTTGGATGAATAACAGGAAAATCCACACCGAGCCATTGTACAGTTAGTATGAAGGTAATAAAAACTAATTGAACAAGTTAAGTAGGGGTGAGTAATTCAAATCTACCTGTTCATTCAAAAGCTTGTCCGAATGTTTGTATCTATTTATTTCTAATGCTTCTAGGAGATCTAATTTTGAACTTTTTGATTTTATATGTAATATGTCAAAGTTTTTATTGAATGAATGGTTTTCTTTTATTAGGTGGTTTGAATAATTTGAATCAGATTTATTTTTGTCGAAGCTACGTTTATGTTCAGATGTTCTTATGCCAAAACTCCTATAGGTCCTACCGATATAAATTTTATCACAAGAACCACAATTGAGTTTATAGATTCCTGATTTACTTGATTTTTCAACACGAGATTTATTATTTTTAATATGTTTACCTAAGTTATTAGAAGTTTTGAAAGCTATATTAAGATTTTGTTTGACGAGAAAGGATTTAATATTTGTACTTGCAGAACCGCAGAATGTTAAACTGTTGAATATTTTATAGTCTTTATGAATAGGATATACTTCATTTATTGCTTTTTGATAGAGTTTTTTAAGAATGATTAGGTCTATCATATCCGGATTATATGAATTATTAATGGCTATCTGTTTGATGATGTTTAACTCTTTATTATAATCTTCTACTGATAAAGGTAAATTGAGTAACCGATGTACCATGCTGTTTAAAGCTGCAACTTTGTGTTGAATGGGATATAATGAGTAGTTATGTATAATTGTATCAGTATGTGTTGGTTTACGAAAGACCGAGAAAACATGATTATTATTTTGTTTAGTGATTTTTAAGTCCAAAAATTTATGGAATCGTTCTGTTCAATTTCTATCGTGAATTTAATGTTCAAATGGATGGAATTAATGAAATTAACAAATAAGTCTAATTGACGAGTAGTTCCAATGAAACATACTAAGATGTCGTCAACATATCTATACCAATAAAGAAATTTGGAAATATATTGATTTCTTCAATGTAGTCAGGATTTCCCATGCAATAATGGTGACTGCATTTCGTCAAACGTATCGCTGATGAATAATTGCCTAACTGAACATCAAAGATTTAGGAACAGCATCCAAGAAGGTTGTCCCAAACAAATATTCTCCAAATTGTGCCGAAATTAGATTATCATTTCCTTAATGACCCACCACACCAGTTAACTTAGCCAAGAACGAGCCCTTCTGCCGGAAATGGCCATAAAATGAAATTATGCAAATGGCAGTTTGCAATTCATTCCATATAATATGATAGTCCTTAGCGATACAATCTATTTTATAAATTGCCACCACAACAACTAGATTAGCGGCAAACTTTGAGAAACGAATGCTAACAAAATGCCGGCTAGCTGGAAACAGCGTTTCTCAACATTTACTTCCGGATTTCCCGGAGTGTAAACTAGATTTAGCTCTTTTCTTTTCCGAGGAAAGAAAACGAATCATTTCATTCCTGAGGTATTAATGGGAAACGAATTACTTTGTCTATTATTCCGTTTCAGGGTTTCGTATCTCCGAACGAATCCTTGTGAGATCATTTCGATGTTTCTTTGTCTGTCTCTCTGGCAGACTAGCTCTCTCTCTTTCCAGTATACATTCTGTTAAAAAAGCAACGGGAATTGGTCAGTAAAACACATAATATTTATTTTTCATCCAAATTTCACCACTTAATCCATGTTAACTGCAGGTGAAGATGTTAAATAAATAAACTCGTTGAGAAAAAGTAATGAAGAAGTTGGTCACGAAACACCTTACATTTTATTCTTAATCGGTTTGGTTGTTTCACACAGGTATAATTAGATTGGATTATAGAAAATCTATTCATGAATTAGTACTGAAGGTCTTGCAGAAACCTCTGAAACATGGCATACCTTTCGATTATGAAAATTCGTGCAGCAAAAATCAATATCTCAAGCATCAATTTCATTCATTACTGATGATTTTTGTCTTATTCAAGATGCTTATTATCGAAATTCGAAGCAATGTAATATTCTCAGGCCAATACCAGCGAAGAAACTTAACTTAGCGAAAATTAACAATATAAATAATTGATCGTAATCTCGATTTTAATTTTGAACCGCCGCTGTTTGGGGACTACCGTATTAGAGGGCGGAAAGCTTATAAATTTAAGGGATTCGTGCAAATTGTGAGTCCTTCTACCTGGATTTTCCTATGCCTTCGTAATGCTGTAGCCAGCGGAAACGACCGTGTTGTTATCCGCATTCTGTATTTTTGTCGATCGATTATTTTGTATTCTATTCAACCTTCGTCAGTTTATGCAACGTTAAAGCCCCGAAGAGACAAGAAAACGGAAATAGGACGTGCGGATGTGTGCATTTTGCTTCTTGTGATCGGACGTGGTCCCCCCTCGCCTTTTGTTGTCGATGTCGGGTACACCCACTTTCTATGTGTGTGGATGCGAATGCGGAATAGTGAAACAGTTAGAAATGTCGATATCTGTAGATATGTCCTACCAATTATAACGCATATGTCACAGATATCACTAATAGGAAAGTTAGGGATATAGTATAATATAAAAAAAAATTCTATGTGGCTATACATTCTGTAACAAAAGTATCGGAAATTGGTCGATGAAATACAAAATTTATTATCAATCCAAATTTATTGTATCTGCTTAAAAGTAGGCCTCTTCCGAAATAACACATTCACGCCAATTAATAATCCAATGAGTTCTCACTGCGAATTAAAAATAATAATAAGCAATTAATCTTTCTAACAGAATAACACTCAAGGCGAAGTCTAGCAGACAAACTCCTACATAATCTTAATATTTAATGTAATTATAGATTAAACTAACAAAGAAAAAATATAAGATACAATCGTTTTCAAGAAAATGCAAAAGCCATTCAAGATAACAAAGATAAGATAAGAACAAAGACCATCCCAGGGCAATAAGAGCAAAACCAGCAAAATCAATTGTGTAGAAAATAGAAGAGATACATTAACCAAACTAATCAAACTCAATATGTTGTGAATAGATTAGGTGGTGTTTCAGACGAGTATGTATCGAGGTTGTTGAAATATTTTTCAAATTATTTGAAACCTGCTTATCAATATACAAAGAGTTATATGTTAACCATCTCCTGAAAAAAGCCGAATGGAATCCAGGCAGAGGAAGTGTAGGATAATTTCTCAGATCAATATTGCGAATATCGCTTCCAAATGTTAATTTTTCACCAGAAAGTAGAATGCGTTGTGCTAATGTTAGCTGAAATTCAAATAAATGATGAATCCTCAGCCATTTCAATTTTTGAATTTCGGCAGAAAATGATCATATTTCCGCAAACGGCAGACGAATCCGCCGATGCTCTCTGAACACGCTGTAGTCTTTTCTGCGTTAGCTTGTCCCAAGCAAGGAAATACGACAACCATGGCGTAATTCAAAATAGGTAGCACTAATGTATCAACTAGTTTTTTCCTGAGTTTGAAATTAAGAACTCTAGCATTCATACATAATTCCTTCCAGGCTATATAACATTTTCTGATCACCTAGGAAATGTAAGCCTGAAAACGAAGGCCACAGTCAAAATTACACCGAGGTTCTTCACAGAGCTTTCTACTAGATTCCGTACCAAACAGTATGAGATCACACTTACTAGTATTCAATTTGAGACCATGTGCCTCGGTGTACTCAAAAATTTTCAGCAGCATCGGGGCACGTAAAGCAGTGTCATCTGAAAAAAGGAGCTAATTCTTGAAAATATCTGCAGTGTAAAGAAGAAGTGCGGGCCCCAGCACAGATCCCTGCAGCACTCCAGACGTCACAGGAATGGCGTTAGAACGGTCATTGTCGATAATTACCTGGGAACGCTTGTCCAACTATGACTCAAACAATTGTAACTCAGTTACATCGAAACCAAAATATTTCAATTTAGCTCATAGTAATGGGGGTGATCAACTCTGTCGAAAGCTTTCGCAAAATCTAAGAGGACAATTGCCGCGATCATACCACAATCAACGGACCTAACAATATCATCAACAACATCCAGAAGCGAAGTTGTCGTTCGTGCTATGCCTCCTAATGAACCCATAGTACATCGAAGATATAATTTTCCAAGAAATATCATTTATCTGGACCGCAATGAATTTCTCCAGAACTTTAGACATTGAGGAAAGATACTAATGGGACGAAAATCTCTATAGTTTTTGGTATCTTTCACCTTGGACAGAGACCCAATCAATAACAATTTCCAGCATTCAGGAAATATCCCTTATGCAAACAAAAATTTATTATATGGGTCATATAAGAAGCAATCACAGGACAGCATAACTCTAACATTTCAGACGATATCCCATCAGATCCCATAGCATTCGACTTTAGTTTCATGATCAACTGTGAAATTTCATCAACCCTTGACAAACGAAAACAGAACTTTGAATGCGGATTGTATTCATGTGTGCTGTAGAATTCCGATGCCGCTCCACAAGCATTCCGCTGTCCAAACACAGATGAGAAGTAGGAATTTACTCCATAATTCCTGAGAGAGTCGGCTATCTCTTTGTTGCCATGATTGTTTTTGACGCCCAAGCTCCTAACCGCCTTCCATAGGAGATCACTATTTTGCGCCACCGCCTGATGTTCCAAATACCCATCGTTACCATATACCTTAGCCGCCTGTAATTTGCTAGGTCCATTGGGTCGTTTCTTCTCTTATATTTACTCATGGCATCGTTTCTCAATTTCATACTATATCGAAGATTGTTGGTTAACCAGGGAGCATAGATCTTACTTACTTTCACTGTTCTGAGAGGAGTATGACTGTCCAATAGACCCAAAATAATACTATTTGATAATTGAATTTTATTGTTGACATCATTTATTGTCCTCTATCGATTCAGAACGAGTCCCTCGAAGTGTTAATTTGAGTTTCGGAAAGAGAGAGGTTAGTGTTGGTGGTCGTTCGATGGTATTCTTTGAGTTTTTGGTCGGAAGTTCATTCATAATGATAGCCTTGTGAGATGATACATTATCGTGGTGCAAAATCCTTAAGTTTTCTTTCCACAAATCTGGTCTTTTTGATGAATTTACTCTCTCAAACGCAGCATAACGCTCAGGTAATATACTTTATTTACCGCCTGACCTTCAATTTTTGAAGACAATTCATGTCGACGCTGCAACCCGTTTCATGCCCAAACAATCGTTTAAAATGATTTATTGTTATATTTATAAACTTCCAATGAACAGTGAAATAATAAGAAAATGATGATTGCGGTTGGGAGAGATTATACCTTACCTTATTGAGATGATATAGACATTTCATTCGTTCTTTCATTCAACTATTTGGCCTCAATCGCCGATGTGAGCAACTGGAAAATACGGCATATTCTGACTAAAACGAGTAAAAAGCTACTTACATTCCACAATATTGTATTTCCCTGTTCCGGGGGAATTTCCCTCTAAAAGGTTCGGGGGAATAATCTATCCACATTCGACAGAAGAAGATTCTTTTCCACACAAAAGATCGATTCGCTGTAGAAAATACATGAATATCTTACCGATACGAAGTGCAAGTAATTCTTTGTTCGGAATTTACATTATTTCGAAGTGAAGTTGGATTGAAAGGAATGGATGGCAATCAATCAACCCCCAGTTCGCTTTCGCCTCCTAATGTGGAATGTTGGTATCGGAAAAGAAGCTTATGTAGCTCGATATAAATGTTGCACAGTAATCTTCTCGTGTTTTTGATATCGTGAGGGAAAATCTTGTTAGTTTTCGTTGATAGGTAAAGGTAACCAAGTTATTTTGTTTGTGAATAAATTAAGGTCGGGGAAAGAAGAAGTAATGAGCGCAGATTCAATGACAAGTGATAAGAATATTACCAGCTCTTTTCTGAACAATGAAGAGAGTTAAGGTTAAAGTTTTCGTGTAGTGGTGATATAGTGTCTTCATTGTTCTTACGCCAAAGGTTCCAAAATCACAACACAGCTCTTCTCTAACAATAGATCTGCAGCCGGCTAGTGGCGTGGTTCAGTGTAGTTGGTTATACATAATATGGTTTCAAGCTTATAAAAAATATGTGGGGAACCACAGGTTTTTTCTTTGATACATGTGAAGTGATAAAAAAAACCAGAGAAAAATAATGAAATCTAACTAGATTACCAATAGGTACTCCTGCGGAGTTTTGGCCACTGGTCTAACGTCCTCATTGCAAAAGCAAGTTCCGCTATGTGCTCATCTCATGTTCGTTGGTTATCGGCAACATACGACCCATCATTTTACTCTTCAGTCATCTTAGTTTGGGGGTGCTAACGGGATTGGAACAAAAATTGACATTGATATTCCTCAGTCAATCGTTAATATGCGGTACTCCAAATACTGAAAATATTTGTTCTCCAACTAACCGCTTCACCAATCCAGTCCTATCATTCGCCTAGGGAAATAAGAAAACGAACTTGGTAAATGTTTCTACCACAACTAGAAGAAATCGATCTTGTCTAGACGACATCGGAAGACCTACAAGATCCATCGATCATTTGAAAAGGCTTATTAACGATTCCGTAGCCCATAACGCCCATTGGAAGCTTCTGTTTCTAAGCCTAACTTAGTTCACACGCTCTAACGTATTTGGCGACATCTCTGAACATTCCTGGTGCAATTCGTTTGCAAGCGCCAAAAAATCCTTGATGGCTGTCAGTTACCGCACCATGGTTTTGCCCCAGAATCTGAAATCTCAAAGATCTAGGAGGAACAAGCTTTCATGGAATGTTGGAAGACTTTCCACATAACCTATAAAGCTTATCCTCTTGTAGCTTCCAGTGGGTGAATGGAAGGATCTGGGTTTACTTTTGCAGCCAGGTTGCGATACCAGTCATCTAAATCAGAGTCCTCAACTTCAACGATACCTTTCACAGGAACAGCACGAGAAAGGGCATCAGGATCAGCAAGCATTTTACCTTTACGATGTTCTACCTCAAAATCATACTCTTGCAATTGTAGGGGTCACCTGCCCAACCTCGAAGAGTTATCTTTGAAGCCTACAAAGGTGACAACAACAAATCTCGAGTACTCAAGGTAAGGTCTAAATGTTTTGATCGCCCTGAGAACGGCTAAGCATTCAAGTTCTGCGGCGGTATACTTCTCGACCTGTTTCCATACGCAATCACTTTTTCACATGCAGAAGTATCTTCGAATAAAACAGCTCCATGGTCGGCCTTCGAGGCATCTGTAACTCATCGAGAAGGTAATTCAAAATTTGGATCAGACATCATTGGCGCTGAAACGAGCCATTGTTCAAAGTCCTCAAACGAGCGTTTGTTCTTCTATATATATATATATATATATATATATATATATATATATATATATATATATATATATATATATATATATATATATATATATATATATATATCTTCTGAAAAAGAGGATTTACAGAAAATTTGAATAATTGTATTTACAATAAATGCTTATATCTATAATTTTGGTGAGTCAGAAAAACACAAGTGTGAGCTCAGCAAATGTAACAGGGAACCATACCAAGTACCAAGGA
Source organism: Cryptolaemus montrouzieri (assembly GCA_013387265.2). Classification (NCBI taxonomy): domain Eukaryota; kingdom Metazoa; phylum Arthropoda; class Insecta; order Coleoptera; family Coccinellidae; genus Cryptolaemus; species Cryptolaemus montrouzieri. The sequence continues at coordinate 7,446,494 of JABFTP020000144.1, read as the reverse complement.
TTTTTCTGCTTAGTCGCTTCATTGTCTCTTGCATTCCATGATTCCCAAAACGACGACAAGGGGGAAAGGAAGTTTGGGACAGGAATCTGTAACAATGGAAAAAGAAATACAGCAGAAAAATATTTCAACAATCATACTTCTTATATTTCTAAACAAATCTTAGAAAATATTTTACATAGCAAGCGAGGTCATGAAAAGGACTAAGGAGATAATAAAAAAAACCTGCGATATTTCCTCAAATTCCCTCTCTGTTTGACCGAGAGAGCCCCAATGGCCAGGTTCAGTCTTCCAAGTGATGCAATAATTTGGGTTGACATCGCCCATATATTATTTCTTCGTGGAACTTGTTTCATTGAAATACTCGGATAGTAGGGTATCAAACTTAGGCACAAACCTCCAGTACCACTAGGCTATCCCGACATAACGTCTCACGTTTCGCACTGTAGATGCTCGCGAAAATTCAGCAACTGCTTTAACCGTTAACCACAAAGCCCAATTTGAAACAAGATTTTTCAGACGCTTTTTATGGAATCGACTTCAGTTCTCACCGCGAATTCTTTTTTATGTCTTCTATAGATTCAAAACGGATATCTCGAAGTGGTAATCTGGGTCATGGAAAAAGAAAAAAGTCAGGCGAAGCCATATCAGGTGAATACGGTGGTTGTTCGATGGTATATTTTGAGCATTTGCTCAGAAATTCATTCACTATGATAGCCTTGTGAGATGGTGCATTATCGTGGTGAGTTTTCTTTCCACAAATATGGCCTTTTTTGATGAATTTGCTTTCTCAAACGCAGCATAACGTTTAAATAATATTCTTAATTCAACGCCGCGATAAAACTGTCAACATTACCTTGATGTTTGATCGATTTCGACGTGAATTTTTCGGTTTCGGTTCAGTTCGAAGGCGCCATTCGAAGTCTGCCGACTGGTTTGCATGTCAAATTCATGAACCCATGTCTCATCACCAGTTACAATGCTTTTCATGAATGCGAGGTGGGAATTTACTCGTTCGAGCGTGTTTTCAGCGTCTTTTGGAACTAGTCGAGCGGCAACGCGTTCTCTGCCCAAACAATCGTTTAAAAGGGTACGAATTGATTTGTGGGACACAAAGAAATCATTTCCTATATTTATCAAACTCAAATGACGCTTTGCAATTACCATTTCCTGCCCTTCATTGTTGTAAACTTCAGTTGAAGATGTTGATGGCCTACCAGAGCGACCCAAATCTTCCATCACTTCTCGGCCGTTGTTTAATGCACTGTACCACTCATACGCACCTGTTTTTCATAAAGTGGATTCGCTGTAAACCTTCTGTAAGATTTTCAGCGATTCGGCACACGGAATTCCATTTGAAGTACAAAATTTATTCGATATTTTGATCCATTGTAAAATCGTAAAACACACTCGTGACATATGATGAAATCGAGCACTGTGAACAAACTAAATGACATATCGTTGAGAGAACAGTTGTGCCAACTTAGTAGAAATAAATTTTGATAATCGTTTAGAGCAGAATTTTTCAAATAATCAATTCGTACTTTTCGACAGAATGTCGTAACAAGAAACAAATTGTTTTCTATTTAATACGTAAATTTTGGAACACCTTTGTAATTTTTGATGCTCGAAATGGTTCATATAACGTAGTCTTGCGAAATCAGAGACGCAGACAGCCCGAAACAAAACGGGGGCATTGAAAGTATGATGCGATGGGTCTGTATTTCTCCATTGCCTCGTAAATTATCAATTCCCTCTTCGTATGTGAAATTGAATGCCGGCAAATTAATATTCATTAATTCCAGCACTGGTAATGAACATATACCATTGCTAGGCAGGTCCTTTCATACAGCCTAACCGAGCGTTTAAACAGGGACCGTTACAGCGACTGTAACAACATTGTTCGATGGGCTTATTTGGTTAATACGTAATCATCCGTTCGCCAAAATGTACCCCCCGTGACGTGTGCTTCTTGATAGTGTCTAATGATATATGTATATGTTTGCGTACTCACTAATGCACGAATACGCTGTAATGTGTTTTGCACCAAATTCAACCTATACCCGAACGCCACACCGTCAGAACGCGCCATAATCGACCGTAATGACGCCATTATACGGGTATTGCCTTACTTGGGAGAATATTTGGAATATATACTCGACACCCAACAGCAATTGAAATATATCTTCGGGGATATTACAATGAATTTATCGAGGAATTAATCATACCAAAATTAATCTTGAAGGAATACATGCCACGTACTTTGCGACTATTGCGTGAGCATATGTTCTCTACTCATATGATTTGAAGGATTTTTAATTGAGAAAGATGAGAAACAATAACATCATGAAGTAAATATAGTGTAGGGGGTATATGTTCCGAAAATATGCCGCGAATATATGGGATGATAGAGAATACGGTTTTACACCCTTCATTCCACAAAAACAGAACTTTTCGAAAATAAAAACAACCCGTATTTTGATACGAATCTTTTTATTATTGCCTTCTGCATTGATATACAAATTTGCACGCGCCTACAGGCTGTCGAACGACTTGAGAATCTCCTATTTCGGCAGGGTCGCTGCGTTATCACGAATAATTGTAACTTTATGAAACATTAAATAATACTTCTGAATTGTCATTGCAAGAATCAATTTTCGAACTATTACGATAAGTGTGCATATCATACTTTATTTATTTCAATCATTTCATAAATTAGATAAAAAACACAAGGTTTAACTTTAATCTACACTTTATTTGAAAAAATTCGACGACGTTTCGCTGACACAGCAGCTTTATCAAGAATGACAAACAGAATGAAGAGTATGGTATTATAAACAAATCGTAGAACAAGTTGGATGAATAACAGGAAAATCCACACCGAGCCATTGTACAGTTAGTATGAAAGGTAATAAAAACTAGTTAAACAAGTTAAGTGGGGGTGAATAATTCACATCTACCTGCTCATTCAAAAGCTTGTCCGAATGTTTATATCTATTTATTTCTAATGCTTCTAGGAGATCTAATTTTAAACTTTTTGATTTTATATGTAATATGTCAAAGTTTTTATTGAATGAATGGTTTTCTTTTATTAAGTGGTTTGAATAATTTGAATCAGATTTATTTTTATCGAAGCTACGTTTATGTTCAGATGTTCTTATGCCAAAACTGCTATAGGTCCTACCGATATAAATTTTACCACAAGAACCGCAATTGAGTTTATAGATTCCTGATTTACTTGATTTTTCAACACGAGATTTATTATTTTTAATATGTTTACCTAAGTTATTAGAAGTTTTGAAAGTTATATTAAGATTTTGTTTGACGAGAAAGGATTTAATATTTGTACTTGCAGAACCGCAGAATGTTAAACAGTTGAATATTTTATAGTCTTTATGAATAGGATATACTTCATTTATTGCTTTCTGATACAGTTTTTTACGAATGATTAGATCTATCATATCCAGATTATATGAATTATTAATGACTACCTGTTTGATGATGTTTAACCCTTTATTATAATCTTCTACTGATAAAGGTAAATTGAGTAACCGTTACTCAATATTTTTTCAAGAACATCTGAACATAAACATAGCTTCGATAAAAATGAATCTGATTCAAATTATTCAAACCACTTACTAAAAGAAAACCATTCATTCAATAAAAACTTTGATATATTACATATAAAATCAAAAGTTTAAAATTAGATCTCCTAGAAGCATTAGAAATAAATAGATACAAACATTCGGACAAGCTTTTGAATGAGCAGGTAGATGTGAATTATTCACCCTACTTAACTTGTTTAAGTAGTTTTATTACCTTTCATACTAATTGTACAATGGCTCGGTGTGGATTTTCCTGTTATTCGTCCAACTTGTTCTACGATTTGTTTATAATACCATACTCTTCATTCTGTTTGTCATTCTTGATAAAGCTGCTGTGTCAGCGAAACGTCGTCGAATTTTTTCAAATAAAGTGTAGATTAAAGTTAAACCTTGTGTTTTTTATCTCATTTATATTATGGATCTACATCAAGTAACGGCCTCCACAATTCAAATGTTCAATCATTTCGTGTAAATTCTGTGAATGGACATGATGTTTCTAGATAAAATCAGGAAAAGTTTTACAATTTTCGGATTTTCATTAAAACACGTATTGGAGAAGAGAGTGATATATTTTTGTGTGAGAAAAAACACTCTATTCTGTAGCTGCATATGTTTCTCATCAAAAAAATGCAAGTTTCCATTATAATTCAAAAACTGCTGGACAGAAAAAAATCGCATGATTTTGCATGAATAAAGTGCCTGTGGATTGTGAAAACTCTTTCGTTGTAACTTCAAAAATAATCGAAACATTGGTCTGATTTCGAAAATTTTCAGAATTTCCAAATTCCAAACTATTTTAAATGAGTTTGCAGCAATGAAAGACTCACTACAATAAATGATTGGTTTATCACTTGGCAGAGGTTTCGCAAATATTTATTAAAATACTCGACATATGTTTCGGGTTATCAGCCCATTATCAAGAGTAATACAATACTAAATTCAAAATGAATGATTTCACTTATATTTAACGGCATTCACAAATTTAATTTTACGTCTAGTCGGTCGTAGCAAATTGGCAAATTTGCTGGTTTTTCCTATGAGCGGACGTAATTTCAATAATCTCGAAGATGTCCATGCATGCATGAGTTCAATATTCTCGAAATCTATGAAATGATTTTTGTTGATGCAGTGGTCTGAAAAACCCGTAGAATTTTTATTTCGGAGAATAGATCTCTCATTTTCTTTAACTCTCTTCTCGATGCATCTTCCGATTTGGCCTATATAAAATGTCTCACATTTACCGCAGTGCATTTTATATACTATATTAAAATTTAAAATTTATTATAAAATTTTCCAGAATATGTATTAAAAATTTGGAAATCTTGAATGCTGGGGAATGTGTGAATGATACCACTAGTCTTATTGGATAACTATTTTTGTGCTATTTAACTAAAGAATAAAGTTGAGGTGGTAAAGGATTCGGTAGGATAAGTTTTGAATCTGTAATGATGGATTTTGAATTCTCAATTACTGTCTTCACTTTATTGAATTTGCTTTTTTAGGTATTCTTTCTTAATCACGGACGCAGTTTGGTGTTTCAGGGAGCTATTGTTTTCAACATTTCTGAGGCAAATTTCAGTATCTATTGCTAATTGTTCAAAATTTGATGTATGATGTAATAAGACCAGTGGTATCATTCACACATTCCCCAGCATTCAAGATTTCAAAATTTTTATTACATATTCTGGAAAAATTTTGTGATTTTAAACCGTCTTTTTCAATTGATTTGATAAGAAAAATAGAAAATATTGTCATTCCAAGTAATGCAAAGTTAGTCTCTTTTGATGTCAAGAATTTGTTTCCAAGTATTCCACCGAAAGATCCGTATAATATAGTCAATAATTTGTTAACACAAAATATGACGAATCCACGAATTAAATACGACATTATGGCTTTAATAGATGCTTGCATATCTCAAAATTATTTTTTATTTAACGATTGTTTTCATAAAGGTGATGAGGGACTTATAGTGAGAAACCACTCAAGCCCTCTTTTAGAAGAAATCTTCATGTATAACATAGAGAAAAACTATTCATAAACACCCATTTAGTAAACATTTCCTATATTGGTATCGATATGTCGATGACATTACTGTGTGTTTCACAGGAACAAACAGACAGTTCACTGTATTCGAAAATTTCATCAACAACCTGCACCCAAAAATAAAATTTACTTCTGAAATAGAACAGAACAATTCGAACAATTTCCTAGACCTAACAATAACAAGATCAAATAATAAACACCAGTTTTCAATTTATCATAAGCCTTCTCATACAGATATCACAATTCATTATACATCGGCACATCCTCACCAACAGAAAGTTACAGAATTGCAGAAATCCTACATTCTGAGAATAGAGGTATAAAACTCAACCTTCTGGAATTACTTGAAATTAACAGATTTAGGTATTCACCGGAAATTCTTAGTGATCAAGTAGACATAAATAACTCATCCTTATTAAATTTATTTCCTAAACACTAGTTCAAATACAGATAGCTCTGAGTGGATTGCCTCTTTAGTATATATAAGTATATGTAAGTAAGATATATTTGTAGTATTCATTCGCTCTTGACAAGGGTACTGTGTATCGAAACGCGTCGAGCATTTAATAATATATTTTAGTCGAAATCATCGTTTACTTGTATTTGTGAAAATGGATTTCCATGACGTAAAAGCCTCGTCAATTGAATTCCAAAGATACTAACTACAATACTAAAACGTCAAAATCTGTACACCCTGTACATTTCATTGAATTGATCTTCTTATATTTAGCAGCACGAAGCAACGTATATAGATTACCTTGCTAAAATAGCTAATTAAATTGGTAAAATTAAGTTAAGTCTTCGGAATAAATGGAGAGAAGCCGCAAAATGTAAATGCCGAAATATTTAAAATCCTTTGACACGTTCATTCTCTATTCTTGCGGGAATGGGGATAGGTGCATAGTCGCCTAGCTGAAAGGCTTTGCTTATGAATATATTTTCAGCTTTCACAATTAATTCGCTAGCATTACCTAATGTTTTGTAAGCATCGCCAAATGTGCTAAAATACATGCGACACGAATCATTAGTTTAGAATTAAAAGATAAGCAAGTGATGGGTTTCAGCTTATATTTAAAAAATGAAATAAAACTAAAGTATTTAGATTTTCACTATATTAACAAAACTTTGACCGGTTTCACCACACTGTGGCTTCATCAGATAAATACAAACTAATGAACAGAGTTATTCCTTATACATTAGTCTTATTCCCTACTTAATATTACAATAGGTACAAGAGGTATGTTGGAAAACCCATCGGAGTTGCTTACTTTATGAATTGAAAAGATTGAGTAAAGGAGAAGGATTTAGATCTAATGGACTATTAAGTAACCTACCTGAATTCTTTTCTTTGTTGATCTCTAAAATTTCCAATAGATTGAGTTTTTGTCTGTTATTTTCATTGTGTAAAATTTTGAAATTATCATTAAAATTATGGTTTTCTTCGAGTAAGTGATTAGAATAATGGGAATCTGATTTATGATAATTAAAACTACGTTTGTGCTCGGATAATTTAACTTTGAAATTTCTGAAAGTTCTACCAATATAAATTTTATTACAATCCCCGCAAGACAGTTTATAAACACCGGATTTATTACTTTTATCAATTTTAGATTTGCAGTTTTGAATATGTCGGACTAAAGAATTATCAGTTCGGAATGCTATATTGAAATTATAATGCGAGAGGAATGATTTTAATTTTAGACTAGTATTACCAATATAAGTTAAGCTGTTGTATTTTGTGTTAGAACTTTTTATACTTGGAAATGCTTCCTGGATTGTTTTTTGACATTTTTTGCGTGAAATCATGTTCTCAATCATAGTTGGACTGTAACGGTTATTGACTGCTATTTGTTTAATTATATTTAGCTCTTTTATGAAATTATTTTGTGACATTGGGACATTAATGGGTCTATGTACCATACTATTGTAAGCTGCTAATTTATGTGGATAAGGATGTGTAGATGAGCTGTGAATAGTAATATCTGTATGCGATGGCTTATGAAAAATAGAAAAATCATGTTTGCCGTTAATTTTAGTAAAGTTAAATTCAGAAAGTTAATGGAGTTTTCTGTTTCTATCTCTAACGTGAATTTAATATTATCGTGAATTTTGTTAATGAATATTTTGAATGACTCTAATTGTCTGTTTGTGCCAGTGAAACAACAAATGATATCGTCGACATATCTAAACGAATAAATAAAGTGTTTGAATAACGGATGTTCTTGGATAGTTTTTTCAATATTATCCATGAAAATTTCAGCGAGCAGAGGGCTCAGAGGATTACCCATGATTAAACCTTTCTGACTATTATATAATACTCCATTGAAGTTAAAATAATTTTGTTCTAAACAAATTTCTAAAAGGTGTAAGATTTCTGATTGAATTATCGGATTGACTTTATTAATTTGAAGGGCGTTCTTGATGAGTTTGACTGTATCACTAGGTGGAACACTAGGGAAGAGATTTACTACATCCCATGACATAAGTTTAGCGTTCGGTGGTAGTATCTTGTGCTGAATTTTATTTTTTAGGCCTGAAGAGTTTTTATTGAGAATTTAGGTTCAAAATTAGCGTACTGTCGAATGATGTCTATGAGAAAGCGTGAAAATTTTGCAGCTGGAGCTTGAAAATATGAAACTACTGGTCTAATGGGATACCCTGTTTTATGGAATTTGACGAGGGAGTAAAGTTTTGGTGATTGCGGGTTCTCAATGAAAAGTTTATATTTTTGGTTGGTAGGTATTATAGACTTGGCATACTCTAAAGCGTTTTTTACTATGGATTGAAATTTATTAGTTGGATCTTTATCAATTTCTTCATAACAACCTGATTCAATGAAATTTTGGGTTTTCAATAAATATTCTGCTTTATTTAAGGCTATGACTGTATGACCTTTGTCAGCTTTGGTGAATATGATGAAAAGTGTTTTAGGTGTTTGGCTTGTGGTGAATAATTTAGGGCTATTTCGGTTTCAATTCCTAGCAGATCGAAATAGAGACGAGCGTTATTTGACTCTAAATTGTGTTTAAAGCACTTTTCTAGAAGTGAACCTTCATCTTTGGAAAAATTAGAATCTGAAAGATTACTGAACCTATCATAAAATTGGTGATCGGAAAATTTGGACTTGATTTTTGTCATAAAAGAGCTAAATATAATTAAACAAATAGTAGTCAATAACGGTTACAGTCCAACTATGATTGAAAACATGATTTCACGCAAAAAATTTCAAAAAACAATCCAGGAAGTATTTCCAAGTATAAAAAGTTCTAACACAAAATACAACAGCTTAACTTATATTGGTAATCCTAGTCTTAAATTAAAATCATTCCTCTCGCATTATAATTTCAATATAGCATTCCGAACTGATAATTCGTTAGGCCGACATATCAAAAACTGCAAATCTAAAATTGATAAAGGTATTAAATCCGGTGTTCATAAACTGTCTTGCGGGGATTGTAATAAAATTTATATTGGTAGAACTTTCAGAAATTTCAAAGTTAGATTATCCGAGCACAAACGTAGTTTTAATTATCATAAATCAGATTCCCATTATTCTAATCACTTACTCGAAGAAAACCATAATTTTAATGATAATTTCAAAATTTTACACAATGAAAATAACAGACAAAAACTCAATCTATTGGAAATTTTAGAGATCAACAAAGAAAAGAATTCAGGTAGGTTACTTAATAGTCAATTAGATCTAAATCCTTCTCCTTTACTCAATCTTTTCAATTCATGAAGTAAGCAACTCCGATGGGTTTTCCAACATACCTCTTTTACCTATTGTAATATTAAGTAGGAAATAAGACTAATATCTATAATATAACTCTGTTCATTAGTTTGTATCTATCTGATGAAGCCACAGTGTGGTGAAACCGGTCATAGTTTTGTTAATATAGTGAAAATCTAAATACTTTAGTTTTATTTCATTGAAAATATGTATATCGATTTTCATCAAGTAACGACCTCCTCAATCAAATTAAATTTCATTTAACTTTACCTCTCCCTAATGTGAAATACCCAATTGCAATGCACCAGTCTTATGTTTCTTTCCTTTGTAGCTTTTCGCTTATATGAAATTGATTTCTTTCGGCCATTTCTTTCTTTTATGTTACATTCGAGGATTACTCGGGGAAAAGTATTCTCTCGAAAAATTTCCGGTGTCCCGTGCGAAAGTTTGAATTGAGAAATCGAAGACAAAAATACCGGTCCCTTGGGATTTTAATATTCTATCAACGTGAGACAATGCATTCCAATCACGATCAGTGATTGAATTGGGACTCAGTCCAGGCAAATCTGTAATCCTTGTTTTGCATAAGAGGGATGGGATAAGGTTACAATCAATTCCTGTCGACTAAATCGAATATTAAACGAGGACGCAAACAATTATACTGAAATTTACCGGGGTAGATCGAGAAGTATGAACAATTTCAACTTTGATCGATTCTCTCAAAGGTTTAAGTGTCGCTGCACGAATTTTTCAATCGTCCTTATAGAGATACGTAGGTTACCTATTAAATTTTGCGCCTGACAGAAATAAAACAAGTAACATAAGGCTATATTGTTTATCAAAGTATTCTCCATGAATAATCTAACCTAGTTTTGCATACCCTTAAACCAATTTTCGAAAAACTTTTGCCACTATGAATAAGACACCTCCAATGCCTCTTCCTTCCGTCGAAAATTGTTGCCCACTCAGTTTTTCTGGATTAGCGCAAACAAAAAGAAGTAGTTAGGTGCCAAATTGGGAATATAAGGTGGATGGCTCATTAATTCAATGTTTTGGGTGTTGAGATACACCATCATATGCACTGATGTGTGTTAGCTTGTCATAATACAGAATTATTTTCGATCTTTGCTTTGATATCCTCAACTAATCGAACTATTAGGCAAACAAATTGTTGAATACCATTTAGAATTGACCGTTCTACGTTACTTTTATTCCATGGTGGAGGCAGGTCTAGTTTTCCTGAAAAAACAGGTGACCATTAGCAAATTTTAATTAACATCTATATCCAAAAAGTAAGATGGCTCAGCATTCATTTTGAGAAATCTTTATTATTCTTACAAATCAATTTCATCACTTTCAAATTAATCTTATGCCAACGGATTTTCCAATCTTCAAAACAGTTGTCGATGTCCTTCAGCTCTTTCTTCAATGTGGCGTTTATCTCTTCTATTGACTCTAAACGGTGTTCCCAGAGCGGTTTTTTGAGTTTGCTGAATTACCAGAAGTCACACTGTTCCAGATCAGGTGAGTGCAGCGGTTGTGGAGCAATATGGGTCGATTTTTTCGCGAAATAGTTAAACATTATTGTGGTGCAAAAACCAAGAATTGTCTCGCCACAATTGCAGCCTCTTCAGGCAAATAGTTTCTCGCAAACAACATTTTTCGTCTTCTTCACGTTCTCGACCGTTTTGGAACTCTTTTGACCAATTATTTTCGACAAAGCCCATCACCAAAGAATTTGCACCGTCCTCAATGAATAAGCAGCGGAAAATTCATTCCGCGAACCAAATTTAATGAGCTTACAAACCGAAGCGTATCTCGAACATTAATGAATATTTCGATGTGAACCTTGGCACAGATATCAAAGACAGTCCTATCAACCTAAAAATAAGATCACTGCCCCAAATCCATTTGAGCACTGTTTAAATTCAAATGTCACCTTACTTTCAGGACTGTAGTATCCCAGCAAGTTCTTTCAATTAATTATTCTTAGATTGATGGGTTTTATATAATCGAACGCATCCCAAAATATTATTCTATGGCATGTTTCACAGAGCTACCAGTTCGTGTAATCACAGCAACCATAGAACGAAATTGTATTCTTTGTCGAGAATGGCTAAGAAGTTTTTATGTACTCCTGTGATACTTTTTTTAATAATTTTTGCGGTTGGGTCTGGGATTATTAGGCAGGGTAGAAAGGCAGATTCTACTCGGAAAGAATCCAATCTTAATAATTCGGCGGATTTCTCTCCTAATTAAGTCCTACCAGGCTATACGCGATTCCCTCTTTAATATTCTCGTGGCTCAGTCGGGCACCTTAGGGCGTCTTTCACGATGATTTCAGTATTTCAGAACGTAACCGTAAGTTTTTCCTGTGAAATTAGCTGAGCTTTCAAAAAAAATTCATTTTTAAGATTACCATTATCAACCCGTTTATTAGATGCTTTATTTTTTAATATACTGAATATCGAATTGAATATTATTCTCTCCTAACAATTAATGATAAGTAGATTATTTATGATTCGCATTCAAACTTTATCCTGAAGAATTGTTGAATAGTTTGTGTTTGGTAGTTAGATCTCAACAAATGCGACATATTTCAGTTGCAATATAATAGAATTAGTGTGAACTATATTAAAAGATTGTGCCACATACTATTCAGTCATACGTCTTCTCGAATTTAAATAGTCATCGAAATTTATTTCATTACATTCAAAGTAGTATCCTTCAGAGACAATACAATTATGACAAAGATCAATCGAACTATCCATACAATTCTTATTGACCCCAGCTGCGGATTCGCTTCAGATCTTTTATGGTTTGAATCGAGTCGAAGTGGCAATATGAGTATAGGAAACATAGATCCTTATCTGGTAAATGTGATGCTTGTTCAGTCAAATTAGTTCAGTTTTTGGTCAAAAATTAGCTGAAGCCAAATCTAAGATTTGTTTCTCCACAAAATCTGCATCTTCATTTATTGTTTGACCTTGCGGCAGACCTTGGTTTTTTCGATTTCTGTTATGTTGTGTTGCATAAATGTTGGGTCACTGGCAATCCGAGGATGCATGTCTTCAGCAAGCGCTTTTCGATATTCTTGTTGCGAAAAATTCAGCCCTTGTGGAACGAGCCCTGCTGCAATGCATTTTATCTCTCAAATATCAACCAAAATCGCATTCATAGTATTCATGACATCTTAGCAATTGAGGTATGAGGTACATCTGGTTAGTAGCCAAGTACAGGTGTATTAGCTATACGACAGATCGCATCTTGCAGAGATAGTATGTCGCGTTGCATTTGTATTGGTCTTGAAGTTTTCTGTTGGATTTCCTCTTTGTTTTCATCATTTCCTAGTGACGCTGGTAGTAACCTTCGTGCCAGTTTATTGGAGGGTGCAAAATGTATATGTATACATATAGGAAGGTTGAATATTGTTTCCAGAATAAAAGTCTTCAATGTGTTCATATACATATAGCGATAAATTTTCCATGTTAACATGAGATATAATCTATAATAAGAATGGAAAATGCACTCAAGTTGAACCAACAATGCAGCAGCTGCACCCAAACTAATTATAAACATAGCATCAAACTTGTCTTACAGTGCTGCCAACTCAGCAACAAAAAGAAATTTGTCAATAGGCTTACGCAGGAATTTTAATGGAGAAATTCCGGGTAGACATCTGACAGAATGTATTTTAAAAAAATCAAAATTTCTTGAAATATATCGTACAAACGGGAAAATATTGAGCTGTTTGTTTGCGAAATTGCGCAATATGTTGTCATTTATATATATATATATATATATATATATATATATATATATATATATATATATATATATATATATATATATATATATATATAAACACAAGTGTGAGCTCAGGAAATGTAACAGGCGAACCATACTATCTTGCATATGATTCAATAAACGAGTGAAAAAAACCTGAGAAAAAACTCGTTTCCCTGTCGCTATTGCACTAGCAATAGCTTGTCTGTTTATGTTGTGTTACATAAAGAGTACCAAAGATTTTTCTGCTTAGCCGCTTCATTCTCTCTTGCATTCCATGATTTCCAGACGAAGACAAGGGTTTGCTCTAGACACTTGAAAATGACATATCTGTCAAAACTTGTCGGGTGTTCTGAATACAAACTTTGTGTAAATCGAATCAAAGTGTTTCACTTTATTCTTATAAAAATGCATTTCCATAAAATAAATTCATCGACAATATCATTAACTGAAACCACTATTTGGCGCTTATTTCTCGCCTTTGTGTCCACATCATAGCTTTCTCAATATGCTGCGAATATTTTTGTACTTGAATGTTCGCGATTGTGTTGTCCAAATATTGCACAATAAAATTGATCATTTGTTGGTCGCCTTCAAAACATGGTGCCATATGTTTATTATCTGTGAGTTGAAGAACTTAACGTTGTTATTAGTTACGACTATATCGAACACGATGAACTCACATAGTACAGAATGGGCTGAGTTTAGTAGGACACGCAAAAACTTGAATGGTATTAACAAATAATTACAATTAACGAAATAATTTTAGCTTAGATTCAATATTCAGCACATTGAAATTGATATCACATCTCAATATAACGAGAAATAATTCTCATTTCGATACAATCTATCAAAAGTTCGTTAAGGACGCATTTTCCGTCATCCTTCAGATAACCGAACGCGATAAGCGTGGCAAAACACGCGCGCACTCGAGATGGATCCAAGGCGGCACGGCTAGAGGGATGAAGAATTGGGTCAAACTGGATATATCGCGGATAAGGGCGGTATAATTTTATTATTTGCCAAGCAGAAGAAAAAGATTAGGCTGGATGAAACTACCTCCGTTGTTTCTCAACGCAGCCACGCAAGGAAACGATCAGATATTGCCATTCATGTTCGCTAATTTTAGTCAATTTATGTTTTACAACGTTTACTCAGTTTTCCTAGAAATAGGGGAAAAGTTTGCAATATGGTCAATGTCATGGATTTCATAATGTATCATATCTTAAAGAACTTCATCTCAGCTATACAATTAATACTGTGAAATGAAATACAAATAGAATACGTGAAAATTCAGGAATTCTTCATGGATTATCTGATGTGTATTGGATAATTCTACTTGATGAAAATTGGAAAAATAACATTTCATGATCAAAATTCATTTCAACTTTTGATAAGTATAAATACAAAGTGTCTATTTTAAGTGGATCATAAGAATATAGAAAATATTAAACAATATTTAGAAAGTGCAGCGAATGATATATATTCATCTACAAAGGTAAAAAATTATAATTCAAATAACAATTTTAATCGAATTTAGTTTATATGCTTGTCGTTTGTGTCGCAAGAATGAATCAAAATTTCCGATTTGGGTTTCACAATGCTAATTGCGATTCCTAATACAAAAACTGAAAAATCAAGACATTTTAGAATCACGGGTGATTTTTATTATAGCGTGAATCAATATTTGGCTCTAAAACCTTTTGACACTCTCACTTTTTCATTTATTTCCAGAAAAAAGTGTATACGTGTATAACAATTTAGAAGAAATAAGAAATTCAAAGTATATTACACATCAAGAGATTTATTAAAAAGCAGGATTGCGATTTCGGTTTCTCGACCATCTTCAGTTGGCAACAAGGACTGAACTAAAGAAATATATACAGTCATGAACAGAGTTTGAAAATTTTGATGGGTTCTAAGAAATCAAAATTTCATCCCTTAGGTATTATGTCAATATTTAGTTGATATATGTTAGGAAAATGTGAAGCGAAAGTAGATTCGTCGGTTCTCTAGTTAGTGTAATCTGATTGATGCTTTTTGTATCTAGTTTTGAATGAACGACCAGTCTGACCTATATAGGCACATAAATCATGCAGGATAACTTTTAAACTCCAGTATTGCCGAATCTATCAGTTTCGTCTTTACTTTTGAAAACTTCTTGGAAGAATTTCATGTGGGTTTTGAAAGCTACTTTTTTACGCCGTTTGGAAATGACACTTGCGAATTCTTCTCTGATAGGGATCAAATATATTAATGAAATGTATTTATTTGTATTAGTTGATTCTATACGTAACTAAATATCATGATATATTATGACATGCTATTTATGTTTTGTTTCTGATCATTCCTTTATAATATTTAAGGTTGTTCTTTTCTAATTTTTCAATAGTTGACACTTCTCTTCGGATAATGGCAGAGAGAAGGCCCTATCAATTTTTGAATTGAACGTAGCGTATTTATAAAATTTTGGGTGTGTTGAGTCATAAGCCATGCAAGTATCAGTAAAGGTGGGTTTTCGATATACACTGTGACGAAGAAGTATTCGGAAATTTGAAATAAAAGTCACAAATCTTAATCTAATTCAATATTTATTGAATGTCCTTCAAAATATGCTCCATTTGAAGCAACACACATGTGCCAACGTTTTTTTCAATCATCGAAACAATTCATAGGCGCTTTCAGCCTACTTTTGCGAATTTTCCCTTATGACATCTATGGAATCAAATCTGGTTCCCCGGAGTGGCAATTTCAATCTGGAGAAAAGAAAAAGTCACACGGAAATAGATCAGGCGAAAAAGGCGGCTGCTCGATGGTACTTATCGAGTGTTTGGTCTTAAAGTCGTTAATAACCGTGGCTCGATGAGATGGTACGTTATCGTCATGCAAAATCCACGAATTGTTTTGCCACAAATCCGGCAGTTTATGGCGAATATTTTCACGCAAACGTCTTAGAACGATTGAATAGAAATAAGCTATCTTTCTAACACTGGCATGACGATTTTCGAGCAGCATTTTCTTGATTTTTTGGACGTTATCATCGGTTGGAGAGGTCGAAGATCGTCCGGAACCAGGCAAATCTTCGACGATCTCCCGACCGTCTTCAAAGGCTTTGAACCACTCGTATAGTTGGGTTTTCGATAAAATAGAGTCTCCATAAGCCTTTTCCAGCATTCGTAACGATTCAGCAGATGGAATTTCGTTCAAAACACAAAATTTGAGACAAACTGTTCGTTCATAATTTTTTCCATTGTAAAATTCGCCGAGTACCACTGAGGTTGACTGATTTCAACAGTTGTCATAAACATAGTAATCAGGGACAGTCCTGCCAACATACAGAAACTCAAAATACTTAAAAGTACTCAACGCGGGCAATTTAAATGGTCACAGAGTATGTAAATCATCACAAACATAAACGTACCTACTACAGCAGGGGCAATATTCGAATAAATATTGCAACATGAAACAAAAAACTATACTTCCATCGTTCTAATGAACTCATTAGATACAACACTATGTGATATTTAAACAAAATTAACTTTAATGGAACGAAAAAAAATTTTTTACGTGTTTTTTTAACACTCCATTCCTGCCTGGTGAAATTCTCTATTATTCTATGCTGCCAAATAGTTTTTCTGTAAATAGTCAGTATGACCTGCATACTAACAGCCTGAAGAACTTACAGAATAATTTCATTTATTTCCATGAAAAAAGTAATTCGGGAATTCCCTGAACATAATGAAAATGCAAAAACCAGCGGAATAGCAACATTTTTGTTAATATCACGAAACATCTCGCATTCAAATATTCACATCGGCTAGGCAGAACGTCCCCTAGTAAATATTCAAATCACATTCTCTCCGAAAATAATTGGAAAAGAGAATTAAATTCAATCTGATGGGGCGAGGAGAACGCTGAAATGAATAATGACTCGAAAAACTAGTATCGCATCTCTTGCAGCTTCCACTTTTATGATTTTATTTCGGATTCAGTTAGGGTAAGTTCGTTTGGTAAAAATTGCACCATAGGGGGTATTTATGAAGTCTAGACTAGATTTAGCGATATTGTGGGGAAGAAATTCTTGATAACTCAGCGTCTTAGCTGGTTAAGAAATATCACGACTGGAATGTAGCAAAGTGAATTTTAATGAGGGATTGTGTCAATGGGAAATATACAATGTTTAATATATCATTAACACAAAAAATTATCCTTGAAAATATGTTAGAATTGGTTTTTTGTTGATGTTTTAAAGTGACGAAAATGGTTACTGAAATTGAGTTTTCTTCGAGAATTGAATAGTGTAAAGATCGCTGAAGACAAGCTAGAACGAGTCAATGCCGAGCCCACATTTATAAAACGCATTGTAACTGGTGATGAGACGTGGGTTTATGAGTTTGACTGTTTTCTTCGATTATCGCGGTGTTGTGCACTCGGAATTCTTGCAAGAAGGTCAGACAATAAATGAAGAATATTATCTGAGCGTTATGTGGCGATTGAGAGAGCAGATTCGTCGAAAAGGCCAGATTTGTGGAAAGAAATTCATGGATTTTTCACCACGATAATGCACTATCTCCCAAGGATATCAATGTGAATGAATTTCTGACCAAAAACTCAACAGATACCATCGAACATCCACCGTATTCACCTGATATAGCTCCGGCCAACTGTTCCGGAAAAAGCGTTTGAAAAATGTTTCGTGTTTCATTGTCCAATTACCGATACTTTTTGACAGAATATACATTGGTCGACTGCAAAAATTTCAATCGATAATAAACTATAATATTTCTGTAAAAAACAAGTACTGTGTTTTAAGAACTTTAATAGGGTTTTATATATATATATATATATATATATATATATATATATATATATATATATATATATATATATATATATATATATATATATATATATTGATATTTGTCTGATATGCTATAGTATGTATATATGAATGGTAATAGTCCTTATATTCTCATAACATTTAACGTTATCCTAATATATAATTATTCCAGGATATGTTTTGATTATAATCGAACTAGTGGCAATACTGGTGGTTTTATTTTTATCAGTTATTATATATAAGATGAAGAATAGGAACAGCATAAAACAAGTATATATGCAACTTTTACATATCTAATATATATATATATATATATATATATATATATATATATATATATATATATATATATATATATATATATATTAAAACACAGTACTTGTTTTTATTATTGATAATGGAATTTTACCAAGTAAAAGCCTCCCAAATTCAAACGATAATAAACTAATTATAACTAAGTCAGTCTCTTATCGAAGAAAATATTATTTTGGACTAAACTTTTACATTCTTCGAACGAAAATTATCAATGCGAAATTCTTCGTTCTTTATAGATATGGAAAATGCGAGAAGTTTTGATTCGAAATAGTATTTGAGAATTTGCATCGATTTCCTCTTCAAGGTCACATAAAGGTCATATCATCGAATATAGACTGAAGTATCTTCAATTATCATACTTCAGAAGAATCTTTTGAATTTCTAAGGAATACGCAGATAATCTCCTGTATAGTGGACCTTGATCAGAAGGTTAGCCGTTTCAAGGTCATGAATATTTTAGATTTAATTTCAATTTCTGAAAGAACGAAATATATCACACTATAAAGGTCAGATCAAGTCGACTTTGTAACACTATTTTGTTGCTGTTTATTTGTATTTTTGCCTGAGAATAAATTTCAGGAGACATCGATTTAAATTATCAGAATATAATATTTTCAAAGTTTTGTGATAAATTTTTAAAAGAGAACGTTTGAAGTTTGTACCATTCATAGTTGGAAAAAAAGAATTTATAATCTAGGGTGGTAGTTTGCGCCCACTAGAAGAATTGGCCAATATATATGAAACTAATAACTTACTTTTCAATTCAATGATATTCTGAGTAAATTCTCACTCCCACCAAAAAAATTCTGTAAAAATGTAGCTGGGACTCTGCCGTGCCCCATCCCCTAATGAAACTAATAACTCACTTTTCAATTCAATGATATTCTGAGTAAATTTTGATCAGATACTTTTAATTCAGGGACAGTTTTTTTCCCTTGCGTTTTCACATTCTCGAATCGTCATTTATCATTCAGCGGTAATTTTTTCGACTGGTAAAAAACCACGATCTGATTCGCGGAAATCGATAGGAGGAATTGGAAAATTCTCATCATTAAATCCATGATTTATTACCACTTACCACGCTCCTTTATACACGGCTCGAATTGTGCGACGTTGCGAGAACAAATACGCGCTTTGTACACGAAAATCTCCATCCCCGCCGGGAAATGCTGTTTTTTCGACACTTTCGCGTGACAATTATTTCCCTTGTTGATACCATTACTCAAGTCGACAATGATTAAAGATCCGACGGTCCCCGGGGACTTTTACTATTTTCTGGAGGAGTGTTTTCAGTCATTTGTCAAGTTACGCCCACCATTAGGAAATCATATGAGTGAAAATCGATATTCTTATCTGGTTGTACATGTAAATAACAAGTGGATGGAATTGAGTCTACAAACGCCATGGGCAGATTGAATCGAGTCTACAAACGCCGTGGGCAGATTGAATTTTTTAATTCATTCGGTGTTCAATTGAGGAAATTGCAGTGGGGTTCTGAAGATGTTCCACAAAAGCTCATATAGCCAATAGCGCTACAGCTGGGTTTATACATCCGATTCGTAAAAGCAGTATTTTGTTTTCGTTTCAAATCACCGCTACAGTCACTTTGTGCTTTTATCGGACAATACAGTACAATACAAAATACAAGACATGCATGCATGAGGTAGAATGCAGTAATTTTTGGTACAGGTCATTTTTTAAAGAAATTTAGTGTTTATAGTCTATTTGCCCATATTAGTTCAATCGGATTCAATTCGCGGCGGTAAGGTGGAGTATACTAACTTGGCATTTCGTCACTCTTAAATTTTTGTATGGTGATGACGTGGCTGGCCACTCAACTGTTCCTCTTCTGCCAATCCACTATGTGAAATGTGCAGGAGTACCATCCTGCTGAAAACGTATCTCATTCTCTGGAAGATAATTTCTGTGAGCCCTTGATTTATTAATTCTTCCAAAACTGCAAATAAGTGTGTCCATTGAGATTACCTTCGATACAGCAAGATCCTACAATATGTTTTTTTTAAATTACAGCCCAGACATTCAATTTTATCTACAACTATGCCTTTTCACTTCACCATTGATAGTAAAGATACTTTCGTCAGAAAAACAGGTACATACAGCATATATAGATTATTGTTAATATTTTCACTTGAAATTTCACAAAATTGTTTCACTTTATAACGGTGATGTTGGTGAACGGAAGATTCTGCAGACTGTTGAAGCTGGTGTACCAGATACGTGATAATTTTCTGATGGAAGTGGTGTTTTCCATTTGTTTGAATTTGGGAGGCTTTTACTAGGTAAAATTCCATTATCAATAATAAAAAACAAGTACTGTGTTTTAAGGAATTTTACTTAATAATTGCGATTCGTAACGCGTTTCACTACACCGTAGCTTCTTCAGACGAATGAATATACAGAAAAATATAAATGAGAATATAACTATAAATGTTCTTGAGTAATTAAATTTCGAATGAATTCGAATGAAAATGGAAAACATGTTTTCGCAATTTACCATAAGCCGTCACATACAGATATTATAATACATAACTCGTCGTGTCATCCATATCAACATAAAATGTCAGCATTCAATAGTTTTATTCATAGATTGATTAACATCCCGTTATCACCAAAAATTTCAACAAAGAACTAAATTTGATTAAACAAATAGCCAAAAATACTGGTTACAATTCCAAACTAATAAATAATATTTTAAATAAAAACAAAGTAGAATCGCATTGAATGAAGTTTACCCTGTCGATAAATTGAAACAAAAATTCAACACCTTAACCTACGTTGGCATTACAAGTGAGAAACTGAAATCATTTTTAAGTAGCAATAATTTCAACATAGCTTTCCAAACTAATAATAATTTAGGCAAATATATAAAAATAATAAAACCAAACCAGGTAAAAACAATAAATCAGGTGTTTATAAATTGAATTGCAATGACTGTGATAATTTCTACATTGGTAGAACACATAGAAATTTTAATATTAGAATATCGGAACATAAACGCAGTTTTCAAATAAAAATCAGATTCAAATTACGCGAATCATCTCTTAGAAAATAATCATTCTTTCGACCCACAGTTTGAAATTTTGCATACAGATAATAAATATTGGAAGGTAGATCTTTGGGAAACTTTAGAAATCAATAAATACAAACAATCAGGTAGACTCATCAATGAACAAGTCGATTTAAGCCCTTCACCTCTATTGAATCTTTTCGGGGAGCAATCTATTCCTTAATTTTATTGGATATACCTGTCATAAATAACCACTTAAGAAGAAGCAACCCGATAAGCTTTTAATTACTCAAGAACATTTATAGTTACATTCTCATTTATATTTTTCTGTATATTCATTCGTCTGAAGAAGCTACGGTGTAGTGAAACGCGTTACGAATCGCAATTATTAAGTAAAATTCCTTAAAACACAGTACTTGTTTTCTATTATTTTCCATTTGTATGTAGCTGGTCCAAAACTGCCACTTCAATTGCTTCGATCTGTATAGGACGATGTTCAACTTCATGGTTCTTGTTGGACACCGAAAACTTAGTCGGAATTCATTCATCAAATATAAAACATAGTCCTACTTGTTTTTCTGGATGATTGGCATTGAAAACCCTTGCCGTTTCTCTGGCACAACTATTATTTCCATAATAATATTATGAATAATAAAAATTTAGATAAATCAATTCGATCCGCTCATCAGTTGAATTTGTCTAACAAACGGCAACTGTGATTAAAATTATTGCGACAAGGAAAGACGCACGTGAAACAGATTAATCAATACCACGGTTTTGGTTAAAGCTGCGTTACCTACAAAACATTGATGTTTTACCTCTTTTTTCTGATGAAATTCGTTTATCAAATTGAAAATATTTAATTTGTCTATGTAGTCACAGAATCGAGAGAAAACAGAATAATTTGTGTACAATACGTCGCACCACATACCGTAACCTTCAAGTGCATACAATGTGGCCTTAATGGCTACCATAGTAAAATATTCCTCAAATTATTCATAAATATTTTCGCGACTAATCAGCCTTAATGGATTACTCATTATAAAAGTTTTCCCTACCGCTGTAGAACTTTCCGTTGAAATAAAAGTCATTTGGTCGCAAGGCAGCGTAACCAGTGAGAAAATATTCAATTTAATAACAGGATTTATCTTGTTTATGTTCGGTAATATTTCTGAGAGATTAAAGTCGTCCTTTGGATGGAACGCTCGCATACAAATTTTTGACGTGGAAAAGGTAATGAAATTGCGTTAGATGGAATTATTACTTGGTCTTTCATATAATATTTTGGTTGAGAATTACAATATTTTCTTATTATACAGGGTGTTTCCCCTATCTCTTAAGTTCTGATTTCCTGTTCTTCCTTATGTCTTATTTTCCCATTTGATTTGAAATTAATAAGATCGTGATCCGACCACACTGGATTCTCTGTGTGAGGTTAGACAATATGTATAATTGAGTTTACATTTTCAGTTTACAGTTTTTACTTTTCCTGAAAAAGAGCATAATATGAAATAAACTTTGCTGCTGAAATTCAGCGCAACAATTAAATAAATTACTAAACCATCACTACACTCAATAATAATCTCACCTACAACATATTCATTCTGTCATAAAAGTACGAGGAATTGGTCAATAAAACACTATTATTTGAATTGTGGAGGCCGTTACTTGATGTAGATCCATGATATAAATGAGATAAAAAACACAAGGTTTAACTATAATCTACACTTTATTTGAAAAAATTCGACGACGTTTCGCTGACACAGCAGCTTTATCAAGAATGACAAACAGAATGAAGAGTATGGTATAAACAAATCGTAGAACAAGTTGGATGAATAACAGGAAAAACCCACACCGAGCCACCAAGTTAAGTAGGGGTGAATAATTCACATCTACCTGCTCATTCAAAAGCTTGTCCGAATGTTTGTATATATTTATTTCTAATGCTTCTAAGAGATCTAATTTTAAACTTTTTGATTTTATATGTAATATGTCAAAGTTTTTATTAAATGAATGGTTTTCTTTTATTAAGTAGTTTGAATAATTTGAATCAGATTTATTTTTATCGAAGCTACGTTTATGTTCAGATGTTCTTATGCCAAAACTCCTATAGGTCCTACCGATATAAATTTTATCACAAGAACCGCAATCGAGTTTATAGATTCCTGATTTACTTGATTTTTCAACACGAGATTTATAGAAAGCAATAAATGAAGTATATCCTATTCATAAAGACTATAAAATATTCAACAGTTTAACATTCTGCGGTTCTGCAAGTACAAATATTAAATCCTTTCTCATCAAACAAAATCTTAATATAACTTTCAAAACTTCTAATAACTTAGGTAAACATATTAAAAATAATAAATCTCGTGTTGAAAAATCAAGTAAATCAGGAATCTATAAACTCGATTGCGGTTCTTGTGATAAAATTTATATCGGTAGGACCTATAGGAGTTTTGGCATAAGAACATCTGAACATAAACGTAGCTTCGATAAAAATAAATCTGATTCAAATTATTCAAACCACTTAATAAAAGAAAACCATTCATTCAATAAAAATTTTGACATATTACATATAAAATCAAAAGTTTAAAATTAGATCTCCTAGAAGCATTAGAAATAAATAGATACAAACATTCGGACAAGCTTCTGGATGAGCAGGTAGATGTGAATTATTCACCCCTACTTAACTTGTTCAATTAGTTTTTATTACCTTTCATACTAACTGTACAATGGCTCGGTGTGGATTTTCCTGTTATTCATCCAACTTGTTCTACGATTTGTTTATAATACCATACTCTTCATTCTGTTTGTCATTCTTGATAAAGCTGCTGTGTCAGCGAAACGTCGTCGAATTTTTCAAATAAAGTGTAGATTATAGTTAAACCTTGTGTTTTTTATCTCATTTAAAACACTATTAATTTGTCATTTAAATTTACTGTATCGCCTTCAAAGTAGGCCCTTTCCGAAATAATAACGAACGGTTTTTCCGAATTCGACGCTGCGAATTTTCTTTCACGGGTTCTATCGATTCGAAACGGGTACCACGAAGTTGTTATTTGAGAGAAAGAAAAAGTCGACCGGAGCCATGTCAGGTGAATACGGTGGTTGTTCGATCATATTTGTTGAGTTTTTGGTCAGAAATTCATTTACAGTGATAGCCTTGTGTGATGGGTTTTCTTTCCACAAATCTGGCCTACAAAATTTGGGGCAAATTTCTTGTTTAATATTTTATCCATAGTGAAAATTGCAGAAAACACTTGTGAGAACTGACAAAATCGAGCACTGTAAATAGTCTGTTATCTTTTATCTCTTGACGAGGATCAGAATATCTTTCCTTTCGCCTCTTCGTCTTTCTTTAGCCTTATTTCTACTATTTTCTTTTTATCGTCTCGTTTTAAGAAGTTTTACCTTTATTGATTGGGCAGCAGCCTCTCTTTGAGGTTTTGGCTCGATTAAAGATAACTAACTCTGTTATCCTCCTTTTGTTATGTTTTTCT
The DNA here is from genome assembly GCA_013387265.2 of Cryptolaemus montrouzieri. NCBI lineage: Eukaryota > Metazoa > Arthropoda > Insecta > Coleoptera > Coccinellidae > Cryptolaemus > Cryptolaemus montrouzieri. The sequence continues at coordinate 7,421,644 of JABFTP020000144.1, read as the reverse complement.
CCGTTTGTGTTTTCTTTTTCACTGAAGCAGGGAAATGTTTTTGTCCGTTTTTCTTGTCTTTGTTTGTGCTATATTTTTTATTTCTTCGTTTTCGTGTTCGTGTTTAGAGAGTATACCTTCAGTTCACCTCTTTCAGTTTTTATCTTCATTCCTATTTCTTCTATGTTCTTTGTTTCTGTTTCTGTAGTAAACAAACTGAAAGACAGATCGCGTTCAAACTCCGCGTCAGTATAGAAAACAGTTGTGCCAACTTTGCAACGATTGTCAAATTTTTTTAGCAAATTTTTCTTTAAATTAAACAAGATTCACGAAGAAATAATATATGGGAGATGTCAACCCAAATTATTGGGTTCATAATGATTCTAGAACATCTATAGATCATAATCGGCAACACTTAGAAGACCGAACCTGGCCATCTGTTCTCTCTCGGTCAAACAGAGAGGGAATTGTTTTGTTGAGTTTGAATATTGAAGGGATTTTGCGATTATATTTCAAAATTAGCAAGCAAGAACAAGGAAGTGATTATGTTTCAGGAGACTCACACTGCGACGGAAGAACATCTTGCGAAAGAGGAAATATCGCAAGTTATGTACTTTTTGATTATCTCCTTAGTTCTTTTTATGTCTTCGCTTGCTATGTAAAATCTTTTCTTAGGTTCAAGTGAGTTTAAACATATAAGAGTCAGGTATGATTGTTGAAATATTTTTTTGCTGGTTTTCTTTTTCCAATGTTACAGATTTCCTGTCCCAAACCCCCTTCCTTTCACCCTTGTCTTCGTCTGGAAATCATGGAGTGCAAGATGAGAATGAAACTGCTAAGCAGAAAAATCTTTGGTACTCTTTATGTACACTACACTAACACAACATAAACAGAAAGCTATAGCTTGTGCAATAGCGACAGGGAAACGAGTTTTTCCTCAGGTTTTTTCACTCGTTTATTGAAACATACCCAAGATAGTATGGTTCCCCATTTCCTGAGCTCACACTTGAGTTTTCTGACACAACAAAATTATAGATATAAGCATTTATTGTAAATACATCAAGAATTTTGACAATCTTTTGAACAGATTGTTCAAATTTTCAATTTAGTACATTTTTGACAGAATGTATATTAAAATGAATTTCCATGAAATAAATCAATCAACAATATCATTGATTTGTGAACTTTGTCTGATTTCATTTTTATTCATAATGAACTTTACTCTTTTGAATACGAAAAGAATTTAATCTAATTTTTTCGTTCGATTTTCTTTTCAAGTATGAAGTTCTTCTTGAAAGTTTCTGTAAAATTTTTTATTGTATGTGATTTTGTTCAGAAGGAATGAATATCCTGGACGTTTATGTTGATTTCAACCATTCTTCAAGGCAGTTTACAAATGTTGCAACAAGTATATTGTATCCACTTCCATCCAATTCGAACGTGACATTTCGTTTCATGTCAAATCTCATTAGATCAGGGTTGTATGTATGAATCATCTGACATGGTACATCCTACGTAAGATATTTCGCGTTATCGATTCAAATTGGGGCGTTAAACTGATTCCATCGACGAACTCTCAGATCCACTCAACGGAAGTAAATTTGCCTCGATATCTGTATCCGATAACTATAACGAGATAATTGACGCGACTAGATATTGATGTTTCCCGGAGCAAGACTGGGTTAATGGGTAAGTTCGAACTACTTTAATATGGCCAGTAGTCGTCTACAAATCAATTTCAATTGGCAGACTCTACGGCTGAAAGTACAGAAAAAATGATTCTCAATTACTGAGTCGTCTTGCAAGCGTTTTACGATCAACCAGACCTGTGTCGTGAAATGACCCAGCTGCTAATGATACCCATAATCCAGCGTTGATGCGTTAACGAATGATTGGACTGGTGAAATAAAGTGGTGTTTAATGGACCACAAACAGTCGTATGAGAACCTTCCATTCTGCTAAAAATTATTGGAGAGAACGTCTCGTATTGCACCGAAATTCTGTTCATCTGCTTGGTATAACAGTTTGCTTTATGAAAATTCCTCAAAAAATCAAGTTGAAAGTTACGCTGTTTAGTTTTATCTTGAAGCTACGAGGGACGTCTTTAAAGTTCAGAATATAGTGCTAGAATTGAACAATTGAGAGCTGTCAAACACTTAATTATTTTTCGAAGTATTCCCTCGAAGATTTATAAACTGTATCCGTTTGTTGCTACACTCAAAATGGCTCTCTGAAAGGCATCAACAGATTCTTCTGAAGACTCAGAGTTAAAACGTTGACCGTTCTTGATTTTGGGAAAAGTAAAGGAATCAATCGTTTTCTGGGCTCTGTTAGAACTTGTATTGTCTTGGAGAATGATGATTCGTCGTTCAGGGTCGGTTTCTAGAAGCTTGCTAACGACTTGTGGTGAACAAATGATTGTTTGTCGTCGATATCGCCGAAAGAGTGGGGTAGGAGAGAAGTGCTTTCTTCGTTATATGCTCACAGGTACGTAGAAGAAGTTCTTCCAGGCCATTTCGTACCTTTTGCTCCATTTATGGCATAAAAATTCCTCAATGCATGATTAAGCGCGTTGTTATATCGCCAGGCTTGTTACGCAATATCTTGATGAGGTCAGTATTCAAACTTCATGGACCACGCGTAGTCTTCATCTTAATTCCATTAAACTCATTTGGGATAACCTAGAATAACGTGTTCGGGTAAGAGTACCTATGCCTTCTATCCTAGGAGAGCCAACGTAGAGTTTTGCTAATCATATTTGCATTTAGCTCATCAAATTTATGTGAAATAGGCTATCTTGACCCTGGATACAATGTTCAAATTTGAAAAGATCGCAAGAAAACTACAAACGAAATACTTCGAGGTTGAACTTATTGTTTTTCCGGAAGTTTACTGATCTAGGCATTATTTGCACGAATACTACTCGATCTTTAAAAGAATGGAATGAGAACTAATTTTTCTTGAAATGAATAGTCCATATTTCGAAAACTAATTAAAGTGGGGTTCTGATATAATGGATCCCTGAGGAAAACGAAATAAAAAGCAATAAATCAAAGATGTAATGATAAGTACCTTCCAATTCCTTATCGCGGATCGGGAAACGAAAATATCGATTTCAGATGTATCACCGGACTGTCATTTCCTTCTTATATTTGTTGGAATAACAGGACCGGAAATATTATCTATTTAATGGTTTGTGGCAACGGTTGGCAATTTTTCATCTCGTGAAAACGACCGCGGCCGCCCGAAAGCGTGATTTCCTGCCCCCTAATGTTTCCAGATTATGATACATGAAAGAAATACGGTGGAATTCCAAACATTTGTGTTTTCGTCAGACAGATCTACGTGCTTATGGAAAATTTATCGTTTCGGGATTTCCAAGTGTTCGTGCGGGGACGCAACTTCGACAAAATGAGGGACTTTGGGGATTTGCAACCCTCGATCTTTTTAATTCAAAAGTACAGTCCACAAATTTTCTCTTAACTTAAGAGCTACCGCAACATTTTTTGGTCCTTCGGGCCGGATCGCTTAGTTTTCGGTTTCACCGAATTTTCATTTGTTTGAATATTTAACATCATTTCCATTCTCAATAAAGAAGGTTGTGTAAATTATATGCAGATAATTCAATTTTTAAGTCGATTTATTCCATTCATTTATCGCTGCGCCATATGTGCAGTTGTTATTCCGCATTTTTTGTGTGACTTTTCGTTTAGTGTTTATTTCGCTTCTTCATTGGGAGGAACACTCATCAGCGTTCTGTAACAAGGGATCTTTCTTCATTCTCGAGTCTTATTATTTCGCAAATATTATTCTAAATTAATAATCTTTCATATTCATTTTCTTTCATCGAAAAATGTCGAACCTTAAGATGAAAAGAGCTAAAGCTTATCGTAATACAGCGATCACTGAAATTCAGTTGTTACTAAATTTTGCAAAAAGAGCGGAATCTGATATAAATCAGTACAATATTTTCAAAGCTAGATTTTCTGATATAGAAAGAATTCGTGATGAATTTGATCATCAAAATACTACCATCGTTGATTTAATACTCCAAGATGAAAATAGTGATATAACCTTGGAAGATACCTTAAGAGAGGGTTTTTTGGCCGATTATTATTGCGTTAAAGCAATTTATGATACAATAACTTCAGAAATTAGTAAATCTGATACTGTTCCAAATTCATCTTCCTCAAGTTCAAAATTACATGCGAATGTGAGGTTACCAAAATTAGAACTCAAAAGGTTCGAGGGTGATTGCACCCAGTTTTCAACATTTATTGGCTTGTTCAATGCACTAGTCCACAATAACGCTTCTCTAAGCAAAGATGAAAAATTTCATTATTTAGTCTCTTCGCTTAGCGGACCTCCCTTGAATCTAATTCAACATTATGAATTTTCCGGAGATAATTATCAATCCGCATATGATTCTTTGGTTCAGCGGTACAACAACAAACGATGGCTTGCTAAATGCCATTGGCGTCGCATTGAGGAACAGAGAAAATTAAATCAAACGTTCCTAACGCTTTAAGAAATTTACTTGATACTTTTCAAGAGAATATATGCGCTTTAAGAAATTTGAGTTTCCGACAGATGAGTGGGATTTTATTCTGCTTATGATGCTTTACGATAGGTTGGATGATGAAATAGTTTCTCGATTTGAACATGCTTATGGTTCCACAGAGGTTCCAAAGTATATTGATCTCACACAATTTCTTGAACGCGAGTGTATTGCTGTAGAAATGTTAGGCGACAAGAAGATCGTTAAAAGTAATTTTAATTCTCAAGTAACTGACAGTACTAGATCAAAACCAATAAAAATAAAATGTCGAATTTTTTGTGAAGAACTCAAGCAGTACTAATAAAGGTGGTTTCTCCAAGTGTCCAGTTTGTAGAGAGACCATTCAATTTTCAAATGTAGTGATTTTCTCAAAATGAAACCTTTTGAACGATATAATTTAGCACGAAAACTACATTTATGTTTCAATTGTTTGTCAGACTTACATGATATTCGTTCATGTAAATCTAAATCAACTTGCCGTAATTGCGCTTTGAAGCACCATACATTTCTACATTTCAAACAAGAGGAAGGTGTGAAACCAGAGAGTGAAAATTCGTCTGCAATCCCTGAAAATGAATCAGTGCCTCAACCACAAAGCTCAAAATTTTCTGGAGCTGGTGTTCTCAGTTCTAAGAGAAAATCTTACTTCCTATTAGCTACCGCCCTTATAGACATAGCAGATTCTAACGGCGTTTATCATAAAGTCAGATGTCTTATCGATTCTGGCAGTATGACTTCTTTCATCACAAAAAAGACAGTTTCTCGTTTAGGTCTTAAAACCGAAAATGTTTGTTTGGAAGTTACAGGTTTGAACTCTTCCAAATCATGTACAAGTAGCGGATTGGTTACCCTTACTTTGAAACCGGTTGATCAAGTTACACCTATATTGTTTACTAACGCTTCAATAATTAATGAAATTACAGAAAGACTGCCTACTTTGCCTGTACCTGCAAATGTAGCTGATGAATTTAAAAACTTAAATCTTGCCGACAAATCCTTTTATATTCCTGGTCAGGTTGACGTTTTACTTGGCGCTGATATGTTCGCAAAAATTCTGCTTGACGGCCAGATTACTGGTTCAAATGGCATCACTGCCTTTAATTCGATTTTGGTTACATTCTTATGGGAAGTGGACCGGACTCTCCACAAAATTCTATAACGTCATTCTTTGTGACATTAATTGTCAGGTTGGTGACAGTTTATTGCCGAATATTTTGAAAAATTTTTGGGAGATCGAATCTGTGCCTTCAGCAAGCACTCGTTCTCCCGAGGATAATTTTTGTGAAAAATTGTTTGTTGACAATCATAAACGCGACTCATCAGGCAAATATGTAGTTTCCTTGCCTTTTAAATCAGATATTTCTAATTTTAACGGCATGGAAGAAATCGCTTCACGAAGATTTATTTCGTTGGAACGTAAACTTTTGAAAGATCCTCTTTATATGAACAATATTCAGCTTTCATGCGCGAGTATCTTGACTGCGGACATATGGAAGTTGTACCTGAAAATTCTATTAGCCAAAACCCATATTATTTAATTCATCATTGTGTTTTAAAACCTACCAGTGTTCACACAAAATTGCGTGTGGTGTTCAACGCAAGCGCAAAGCTCCGTCAGGATCATCTCTTAATGATAATTTGTTAACTGGTCACAAACTACAAGCGGATATAGTTTCAATTCTCTTAAAATTTCGGCTTCATTCATATGTATTGTGCGCTGATATTAAGCAGATGTACAGGATGATTTGGATTGACTCTTGTCATTACGATTTTCAAAGAATTTTTTGGAGATTTTCTGTTAACGATCCTTTAAAAATTTATCGTTTGAAAACGGTAACATACGGTGTTTCATCTGCACCTTTTTTGGCGTTGCGGTGTTTGTCTCAGTTGGCACATGATGAAGGAAATAACTTTCCATTAGCGGCAAAAGTATTGCGAGAAGATACTTACATCGATGATGTTGTGACTGGCACCTCTTCTCTGGAGGAAGCCAAAATCTTACGAACCCAATTACTCCAATTATTTGAAAAGGCAGGATTTCAATTAAGAAAATGGTCGAGTAATAATCTCACCCTAATAGAAGATCTCCCCGAATCTATGCGCAGTATGCATCCTTTAGATTTTGGAACTGAATCAAATTCCTTATCTTTTAAAATATTGGGATTGTTGTATAATCCCCTCAAAGATATGTTCTCATTTTCTGTTGATTGTCATGACAACGCAATTTGTAGTAAAAGACAAATTTTATCACAATTAGCTCGGATATATGATCCATTAGGCTTTCTATCGCCAGTAACTTTCTTGATAAAATATCTCATTCAACGGCTCTGGATGTTCGGTTCAAATTGGGATGATGAACCCCCAAATGAAATTTTACGTGTTTGGAATCGCTTTAAATCTCAAATGCAATGCTTGTCTGAATTTTCTATTAAAAGACAACTATTAACCACTTCGCCTCTCGCTATTTTTGAATTACATGGTTTCTGCGATAGCTCCGAAAAAGGTTATTGTGCTGTTTTATATATGAAGACTGTTTGTTCGGATGGCAATGTTTCTGTAAATTTTGTTATGTCAAAGAGTAAGTAGCTCCTCTGAAAAAATCTCCATACCACGATTAGAACTATGTGGTGCAGTTCTTCTCGCTAAATTGTTCGATTTTGTGCTTAGAACTTTTCTAATAAATTAACTTTTTCAAGCATTCGCGCTTGGTCAGACTCGCAAGTGGTATTGGCTTGGCTTCGTTCACCGTCGTATAGATGGAAGAATTTTGTTGCAAATAGAGTTGCGTATATACAGGAAAAATTCCATTTGCTCACTGGAATTATGTGAACTCTGACAATAATCCCGCTGATATTGGAACCCGAGGTATTTTTCCTTCAGAAATTATTAATAATGAATTTTGGTTGAAGGGTCCAAACTTTTTATCTGAATCAAACTATCAGTGTGTTTTCGATGAACCTTCTGAAACCTCAGTATCGAATGATGTGAATAGTGAGGAAAGAAAAATTTCTTTAATTACATCTACGCAAATAGAACATTTTTGTGAAGAAATTTTAAAATCATTCTCCAAATTTTCAACTTCATTACGCATTTGTGCTTATGTCTTGCGATTCGTGCATAATATTTCTCATGTTAAGGAAAAGCGCCATGGTCCTCTCTCTACTGCAGAACTTCAATCTGCTATAGTAATCTTTGCGAAACATACTCAGCAATTCACATTTTCTAACGAACTGTCGATGGAAAAATTTCCAAAATTTTTGAGAAAACTCAAGGTTTTCAAAGATAATGACGGTTTGCTTCGTGTAGGAGGACGACTAAAATATTCTGATCTTCCTTATAACGCAAAACATCCCATCCTTTTACCAAGAAATAGCTTATTGACCGCACATTTAATAAACCACTATCACCAAAAAGTATTTCCACGTCGGACCACGCCAACTACAGTTTTGTTAACGCAACAATTTTGGATATTGTCTCCAAGGAGAGCTATCAACTCTGTATTATCAAAATGTATAAAATGTTTTAAGATGAAACCGACGGCTTATCAACCTCCTATGAGTGATCTGCCAAAATCCAGATTCTCCACAGTAAAAGCTTTCTTACATTCCGGATGTGATTATGCAGGTCCGTTTACTATAGCTCCGATGAGAAAATATCGAGGACAAAAAACCTCGAAAGCGTATATTTGTATATTTGTCTGTCATTCTACCAAGGCTCTGCACTTGGAATTGGCGAACGATCTATCCTCCGAGTCATTTTAGCCGCTCTTCAAAGATTCGTTTCTCGAAGAGGCCGTTGTACGGATCTTTACTGTGATAATGGAACTAATTTTGTGGGCGCAAATCGCGAATTAATCAAATTGTTGAATGATGCGGCTGAGCAAGAAACTATTAAATTTCATTTCAACCCGCCATCAGGAAGTCATTTGGCGGACTTTTTGAGGCAGCGGTTAAATCAGTGAAAACGCACCTTTTCAGGGTCATTGGATCGCAAATTTTAACATACCAAAATGAGGGACTTTGGGGATTTGCAACCCTCGAAGAAACGACTCGAAGAAAGATCCAGATTCTCCGAATCATCCGGATTTTTCAGTGCTGTCAAGTTGATACCTTTCGAAAGAAATTTTTTTTGGTATAATTTGTTAGAATAGTATAACGGTTTGGGGCGATTTTATATCAAATAATTTTCCTCAATTTATTCAGTGGCAGTGAGCGCGGCTTCATCAGTGATGTTCGCGGTGATGCGTATTCCTCGTTCAGGATTTTTCTTCTTATAATTCCCTTAACCAGTTCAATGGTATCACCAATCATTATAATAAAATCTTGGATATGATTTTGTCGAATTACTGACTGATTCCAGAAGACCGGCATCATGTCTTAGAAGTGTATGCAAAATTTTCTTTTGATAAAACTCCTAGCAAATCTAGATCGATGTACAAATTTTTCAACGCGGACTATGTAGCGATAAATTCGGCGCTGTCAAGTTTGAATTGGAAAACTTGGTTATGTTCTACCGATATGAATGAATGTGTTGATTAATTTTATTCTGCTTTGAATATAGTTAACCTAACCTCGTAGATCTGTTAAGTGTGATAAATTCCCTTCTTGGTTTGGTAAAGACACTATTAAATGCACTAAGGATAAAACTAACTTACATCAAAGATTTAAAAAATTCAAAGAAAGTTTTCTGTATGAAAGTTTTTGTATTTTGCATAAACAATGTAAAATCTTAATTGAAAGAGATCATAAGAAACATATTGCTTCTGTAGAGGGCGGAATTGTAAAAAATCCTAAGCTCTTTTGGTCATATGTGGGCGAGTTGAGAGATAGCCAGAGGATGCCTCAATCCATGTGTCATGGTGAAAAAATTTTAGAAAATAGTTCGGCTATATCTGATGCTTTTTCTGAGTACTTTCCTAGTGTTTATGAACATTTCGAGCACATTGCGGTAGAATACTTGATTTACGGTCTGTTCAGGTGGTACGAACTCTGTGAACCACCCTTTTGATATCGAAGAAGCAAATCAACATGGTTTCCACTTTGGTCTTGTAAATTCTCGCGTTCTTTGGCCTTGCCGCTCCAGGGGACAGCTTTGTCGTTTGTGTTCTCTTATACAGCAGGAATAAATAAACTGGGGTCTCTTCCGATTGCACATTCTGGTAAAGAAAAAGAAGAATGTACATCTATTGCTTTGGTTCTGGACAAAATCGAGAGTACAGAAAACAACTCTTATATGTTTTTTTTGAATTGTGGAGGCCGTTACTTGATGTAGATCATGGGAAATCCTTTGAGTCCACTTTTAGCAGAGATTTTTATGAATAATATTGAACAGAAAATTCATACACATCCACTCATTTCCAAATTTCTTTATTGGTATAGATATGTTGACGACATCTTAGTATGTTTCATTGGAACTACTCGTCAATTAGACTTATTTCTTAATTTCATTAATTCCATCTATTTGAACATTAAATTCACGATAGAAATTGAACAGAACGATTCCATTAATTTTTGGACTTGAAAATCACTAAACGAAATAATAATCATGTTTTTCGGTCTTTCGTAAACCAACACATACTGATACAATTATACATAACTACTCATTACATCCAATTCAACACAAAGTGGCAGCTTTAAACAGCATGGTACATCGGTTACTCAATTTACCTTTATCAGTAGATGATTATAATAAAGAGTTAAACATCATCAAACAGATAGATCTAATCATTCGTAAAAAACTGTATCAGAAAGCAATAAATGAAGTATATCCTATTCATAAAGACTATAAAATATTCAACAGTTTAACATTCTGCGGTTCTGCAAGTACAAATATTAAATCCTTTCTTGTCAAACAAAATCTTAATATAACTTTCAAAACTTCTAATAACTTAGGTCAACATATTAAAAGTAATAAATCTCGTGTTGAAAAATCAAGTAAATCAGGAATCTATAAACTCAATTGCGGTTCTTGTGATAAAATTTATATCGGTAGGACCTATAGGAGTTTTGGCATAAGAACATCTGAACATAAACGTAGCTTCGATAAAAATAAATCTGATTCAAATTATTCAAACCACTTAATAAAAGAAAACCATTCATTCAATAAAAACTTTGACATATTACATATAAAATCAAAAAGTTTAAAATTAGATCTCCTAGAAGCATTAGAAATAAATAGATACAAACATTCGGACAAGCTTTTGAATGAGCAGGTAGATGTGAATTATTCACCCCTACTTAACTTGTTTAATTAGTTTTTATTACCTTTCATACTAACTGTACAATGGCTCGGTGTGGGTTTTTCCTGTTATTCATCCAACTTGTTCTACGATTTGTTTATAATACCATACTCTTCATTCTGTTTGTCATTCTTGATAAAGCTGCTGTGTCAGCGAAACGTCGTCGAATTTTTTCAAATAAAGTGTAGATTAAAGTTAAACCTTGTGTTTTTTATCTCATTTAACTCTTATATGTGTTGATTTGAAAATGCTCAACTTTCTTTCAGGCAAATAAAGTTGTCACACAAAGTATCCCTGTTTCTCTGCTTGTGAGTTAGTGGTGCTAAAAAGCTCCACATGCTCATGACTGGAAGAAAAATTTGAAATGAAATTGAAAAACTCGAACTTGTGTAAATTCCCCCAAAACCCATAAATTAAATTAAAATTTTTCGAATTATTGATCAAAAACAAGAAAAATTGATAGGCATTGATGTTTGACGATATATATCTCGTAAATGCTTAACTAAATCGGAAAATTATAAGAGACCGTTTTTGTAGGTTAGTGAATTTCCTACAAAACTATGAGTGTTACGATTTATAATGAACTTTTGCATTGAGTTATAAAATTCATAAGAAAAGAAAGAATTCACCTACAAATAATCGAATTTCAACCGTTAATACTTTTTAAACGGTTGGGTTTACGAAAAAAATCTTAGGATGATTTTCTGTAGAAGATTCAATTTCCTACGAAATCTATAAAACGATATATTTTTTCAATTACAATTAAGAGGTCATACTTGGAGAGACTTTCTTTGAGCTGTCAAGGAACCTATTTTGCAGAGTACCAAGTGAAAAAAAATATTCTTTTTGTTTGACCCACCCTAGAGTAGATGCATGTTTGTTTCTGAGGAAACTCGATGTCCTTGCAAGATTGAAGGAAGTTCTCCAGCATTAATTTTACTAGAGAACTTTGATGATTGCATCTAATTCGCAATAAAAGTGACCGAGTTCAACCTGTCCCACTCTTATATCTTAAGTCCATTGAAATGTTACATTTGCTTTGCATTACTTAGAGGACGCAATTTTATTGTTGGGACATGTGGGGGGCGTCAATATAAGCTTAACTCCAAGTTTGTGAGGTTGCAGCCCTTGTCCCCTTGCCGCCATCTTGAAAAATGGGTGCAAACATATTTTCAAAAATATCTCGGAAACTATACATCTTATCAAAAAAATGTTAATACATAATTTGTAGCAAATTGCTTTATCTACAAATAAGTTGATATTACTTTTTGCCGTAAATGAAAAATTTCAAAAGTTATAAGCAAAAAAGTGAAAAAATTGTTATAAAAATTTTCTTTTCTGAACAATAACTTTTATTTTTTCATTTTATCGAAAAATTATCCCAGACCAATCTTGTAGATGGTCTTTTGAGGAACATTTTCACATATTTGTTTTTCAAGTTCATTTATTTTTAACGCTGTTATCACCAATTCTCACGAGAATCCGGTCAAAACGAAATGAATTCGTTTGATAATTTTTTTTATAATCCCTATATACTAATAACTTTTTTTACATCAATACCATGTAGGTAAAGCGATTTCCTACAAATTATGTCTTTAAATTTTTTTGATGAGATGTATAGTTTCCGAGATATCGCGGAAAATATATTTGCACCTCTTTTTCAAGATGGTGGCCGGGGGACAAGAGCTGCAACCCCACAAACTTGGAGTTAAGCTTCTATTGTCCCCCCCCACACATGTCCCAACAATAAAATTGCGTATTCTAGAAAATGCAATAATTTTTTTTACCTTAAATTGTAACATTTCAATTAACTACTTCTCTAAATCTGATTTCAGTGATATGCTCTCTTGTTATCATTGTCGGTTACTCATTAACGTTTCATTCATTATTTCTACCAAATTTTAACGAACTAAGAAGAGCAAAAAAATAGTTTGAGTCATTATATTTATATTTTGTAGGTTATCTGAAAGAACTAACTGGGAAGGTTCTGAAAATATTATTGTTTCCTTTCTGCTACAAATTTTGAGAGATGAATATTTACTAATCCCGTATTTATATGACAAGTAATACGAATTAATGAAAGTATTAAAACTTTGGACGATCGTTTCCGCTTTAACCCTAAATCTCTGGGCCCATTCGTGTACTCCCATAGATGTCGTGGTATTATCGCATCTTACGTCCTCTGGCTGGTATTAATTAAATCCTCCAGCATAAATATTAATGTTGGTTTGGAGTTTGCCTATTTGAATCCCTTTTATGCATTCTATTTAACATCTCAACATGCTTAAGAGCGCAGGAGATGGGAGTGAACATTCAAAACCGAAATGAGCTTAATGGCTTTGTGGAGATAGCTTTGAATGAAATGCCCGAAATACTTCATAAATAATTTCCACACAGACTGAATGGAAATTATGCGCCATATCCCTTGGAATTTGATACGTACATTCTGACACCTAAATACCTAAGGCTTAACCCTTGAAAACGGGAGACTTATCCGATTTCCCTATGGAACGGACAATCCGGCTGCCTTTGGCGGACATGAGGGTAGCTCATAATCTGAAAATAAATAATTTTCGATAAATAAAAAGCATTCTAGTAAACAGAGGGTAACAAACGCTTCCTTAATAAAAGGTGGAGTATTTGTAAAGATTCACGGCTGACTTGATAATCAAGCTGCTTCACTTCACTTGATTTGAAATCAAGCTTTCGTTTTCGGAATTCAAGTCAGGATAAGCTTTTTTTTATAGAGGCTTGAAAGTTCAAGCTTATTGTATCGCAAAGTTTGAAAGCTTTGTCTTACATTCGATAAGAGCGTGAATAAAGGTTGATATATCAGGTTGTTCAATAAGTTTTGTCGTTCGATAAGAAAAACACAATGTTATGGTTCAAAATACACTTTATTATTCAGTTTAATCTCCCTGAACATTAATACACTTGCTCCAACGATCCTCCAATCTGTGGATCCCATTACTGAAGTGAGAATTCGGAAGGTCTGCAAAATACGCTTCAACAGCCGTTATGACCTCTTCATTTGATGAAAAACGCTTGCCACGCATACATTTTTTGAGATCTGGAAACAAATGGAAGTCGCTGGGGGCCGAATCTGGTGAATACGGTGGATGCTCCAACAATTAGAACTTTAATTCATGGATTTTCGCCATTGTCAAAATGCTCTTGTGACACAGTGTATTGTCCTGATGAAAAAGGATTTGTTTCTTTTCTAAACCGGGTCTTTTTTCCTAGCGCACGAACTCGTTTCGAAGCCGAACAACCAGGTTCGCACCACTCTTTAGCCTCTTGTTTTGATTTAGGATCATGGTGATAGACCCAAGTCTCATCCATAGTAATGAATCGATGCACAAAATCCACTTTCTCTTTTTTAAAACGCTCCAAATGTTGCTGAGAAAGTCGCACTCGAATGTGTTTTTGTTCCATTGTTAGCGAATGAGGCACCCATTATGCACACAGCTTTCTAAAACCCAAAATTTCACTTAAAATATGGCTCACACTGCCTAATGAGATGTGTAGAGCCTCCACTAAATCCCTCTCAGTCAATCCACGATCTTCCAAAACCATATCCTGTATTTTGGCTATGATTTCTGGTGTTGATGCGCTTTTGACGTCCTTCACGTGGATCGCTTCAATGCTTGTACGACCACGTTTAAATTCAGCAACCCATCTTTCTACTGTTCTAATTGTAGGTGAACAATCATTATTCACTCTTAACATTCGTTCGTGAATTTCTTTGGTGGTGGTGACACGGCGACACTAAATGGCTTGTGAACAAAGAAAGAATTGACAGATTGAAATGAACCTTCACATACGTTCATATGAAGAGTTTACCAACAAAACAAAAACAAATTTGGACTAGTAGCTACGCCCTCTCTTATCGAACGACAAAACTTGTTGAACAACCTGAAAATCACTTTCGTTCAAGAGGTGTACTAACAAACTGCAACGTTTAGCATGAAATCTAATCTAACCTAACCCTCGGTACATTGCTAGGGGTGATCCTGAATCTCTCCTTTTCACATACATGTGAGATGTGTCCTGGGAATTCAGGAATCCATAATGTCGCTGAAGTATGATTTTCATACCCCAAGTAGTCATAGAAGACCGTATTACACCAAAGCAGCAAATATGCCAGTTGGACCAGACATCCCCATCTGACACATAGATGGTTCCAAAACAATTGGGGGAGCAGGAATTGGTTTAAAGCATCAGTATCATCAGGTTTGTCTACTACAATTATGCAAGCACAAATACTTTTAAAAGGATATGTTTTCAAGAGGTTCTAGGAAGAAGAATTGAAGGTGCACATCAGATCGTATTCTCCTCCAAATGTCGTCAGTTCACTTGACAACGAAGCTATAGGTCATGGAATTGACGATAAACTGACTATTTCAGCTGCTAAAATATGTGCTATAGCTCAGAACAAACTTTACAGACTGCAGGAATTGAAACGAAGGAAAACAAAAACGGCACTCAAGAAGAACTTGAGGAACTAAGCAAGCCTTGATCTATTCAGAACAAAACAAAAACAAATTTGGACTAGTAGCAACGCCCTCTCTTATCGAACGACAAAACTTGTTGAACAACCTGGTAATATTGAATATTTGATCGGGAAATATTTAGATGAAACACAATATGGGAATCTGAACAGAATTCATCAAGTTCTTGAAGGAAACGTAAATACATAACAAGAACAAGAGTGAGAGTGAAATGTATATTTTTTTCATTTTCAAAAAACAACTAAGATAAAACTTGTGTTAAAATACAAAATATTTGAAATAAACTTCTGTGAATATATATATATATATATATATATATATATATATATATATATATATATATATATATATATACAGAGTGGTCCAACAAAGACTCTACACCTCGATTTTCCGGTTTTAAAATGAAAAAATGGAGATTCGTTCGTACCCGTCGATTTCTGATTCCGATTTTTTGATTTCCGTAACTTCAATCCCCACCGGGGGTGAGCACAACCCCCTGGTTTTGACTAGGGATGAGCCCAACCCCCTAATTTTGACTAGGGATGAGGGGTGTTGCGATACCTCATTTTGAAGATCGAGTACTATCTGACCCTAACTTATTTTCGCTTCAAAATTTTCATCGTTAACGAAATGGCAGCTAAAAAGGTGGAAGACTACTTACTTTTGTGATTAGTTTATTAAGGTAAGTAAGGAAAGTAAATGGGGGGTTCTGCTAACCCCCGTTAAGGAATTGAAGTTACGGGGTTGAAAACATCGGAAAAGTTGTTGCCCCTCGAATCAGAAATCGATGGGTCCGAGCGATTCTCCATATTTTTATTTTGAAACCGGAAAATCGATGTGTTAAATTTTCGTTGGGTCTCCCTGTATATGATGTTGAGTCAAGCTTTTTGGATGCAAAATCAAATCAAACCTATGATTTTTTGAAAGTCAAATCAAGTATTTCGAAAAGTTTTCAAGCTGTTTGACTTGATGAAACCCTAAGTAATTATACTGGTCTAAAATCTGTACCAGCAGACAAAATGACAATTACCATCAACTCACAATTGCCGCAATTGTGTGGTAACAAGACCTTTAATGCTTGACGGTGCAATTCTTGTTACGGATAAATTTTATTGTTGGGTGTCTTGTTCCTTCAACCTTGTGCGTTGGACGAAGACCTTGAATTATGCAACCAAAAATAAACCACCCGTGAAATGGACCATAAAATTATTGAAAAGTATTAATCTTCCAATAACGAGTCATTTAATAGCAACCATCGAAGAAGTACACCATTAAATACCTATTTCTGATCAATTCCATCTTAATTGAACTATGTCATGTTGACGTGATAAATTATATTGTTTGTCGAATTGTATACGTGTTGGGAAATTCCTGAAATACCTCGAGACGAATGATTGTTTTCTAATTATGTTTGTTATAACACTCCACGGTTAACCTGTAAGGTACCTAAACTGATAACTAAGATCGTTCAGCTTCAATTTGAGGTTATTTCGGTACAATGACTCAAAAGCTTTGCATGTTATCTTAATATATAAATATAAATATTCATGATTTTCGAACGGTAATGAGCAGTACAAATTACAATATAATCTGCTTTATGATTACTTTTATTTCTGTCGATAAGAAGGTCCTGTAAATGTAAATCTTAACGAAAAGAACACGCCGAATTTGCATGGTGATTGTGAACACAATCAAACTGATATATATATATATATATATATATATATATATATATATATATATATATATATATATATATATATATATATATATATATATATATATATATATATATATATATATATGGGGTTTTACCCCGACGAGTTGCCCATATATCTGTTCATGCAATCAAACTGATTTCATGAAAAATATAAATCCACCACCCGGTAATTAATACCATTGCCAGGCAATGATTATAATCAAAACATATCCTGGAGTAATTATATATTAGGATAACGTTAAATGTTATGAGAATATATCAATCTACCAGAATATATACATACTATAGCATCATCAGACAATGATATCAATGTACCAACGAGTAGTGTCAGAGGCTTTCTCCCGGAAAAATCCAGTGTACGGACCTTAGTCAAGTAACACTGAATGTTACTCATTAATAGTTTCCTTTGTGTGAAGTGGTGAACGATCGAATAGAATACTGCTCTGAATATAAATATGACAAAATTGTCAGTTAATTATATTACATTTATATAAACAAATAAATAAAATATGAAATGAGATTCTGAGCAGTATAAACTAAAGAGAAAACCTATGACTCTACCTCATTATTATTTTCGGAAAGAAACCTACGAAGAATATTACAAGATTTGATGACTGTTATCTTTTGTAACTGTTCAAACAAATTTTTCTTCAGACCCAAAATCTCAATACTTTTGTGAAGATTTCTAGGAATAACGCCTGTTGTAGAAATAATAATCGGTAGAATAAATATTTTCTTCATTTTCCACATTTTTTAATCTCGTCGCCAAGCATCATATATTTAGAAATTTTTTCATTGTATTTATTTTGTATATTATGTGTGTCGGGTATAGCAATATCAATTATATATGTTATTTGATTCTGTTTATCATTAAGAACGATATCTGGTCTATTGTGTTTTACAGCTCTGTTGCACAGAATTGTTTTATCAAAATAAAGTTTATATTTGTCATTTTCACAAATAATCTCAGGTTCATATTTTTGAAATTTTTTCTTTTGGGAATTAGGTCATGTTTAATTCCTAGATTGAAGTGAATAATATTAGCGACGGCATTATGTCTTTCTAAATAATCTGTTGAAGCAAGGACTGAGCAAGATGATAATATATGAAAAACTGTTTCTGAAGAACAGAAACATCTACGGCAAGAATCATCTATATTTTGTTTGATGATATGTTTTCTATAATTCCTTGTGAAAACAACCTGGTCCTGGATCGCAATTGCCAAGCCTTCTGTTTCAGCAAACAATTCTCCAGATACTAACCATTTATTCGATGCAATTTCATCAATATAATCATTTTTCAATTCTTTAGGTGCTTTCCGTGTAATTCCTTCTGCATCCAACTTTCTCTTTTAGAATTATCATCAAATATATCAAAATCTACCTTTTGCATTGTCAAGTTCAGAGGTGTAAGATTATAATCTGAAGCAACAACAATATCAAGTAATTTAGACGTTCTCTGTTTATCATGAAAATGGGAACGTAGATGAAAAATCTGTTTACTATGAAGATTATTCAAATCAATTAATCCACGACCTCCAAGATGTCTAGGTAGTGTAACTCTCTGAACAGCTGACTTTGGGTGGTGCTTATGGCTTATGATATTTACAGAGCATTTTCCTCGTTTGACATTGTAATTCATTTAGATCAGTTTTAGACCATTTAATAATCTTCCAAAAGAAGATGTAAGAATAGGAACAGTTATATATATATATATATATATATATATATATATATATATATATATATATATATATATATATATATATATATATATATATATATATATATATATATATATATATATATATATATATATAGCTTTAGTTTTAATAAAAACTAAACAGCGAAATCGTCTTGCCGTCGATAGCGATTTAACCATTGCTCTAGCAAAGACGAAACCTAGAATCGACATACTGGTACAGAACATGCAAGCTCAAGTATCTCATTAGTATTTAATAATTGAAATAAAACATACATATTTACCTAAATGTGAAAGTAATTAATGGTTTTCAAGTGTATATACATATATCTTCTCTTATTAGATCCTTAAAACATAAATATCTACAAATATCTGTATGGAACTTTTTGTTTTAATTTTAATTCAAATAAATAATATAGTTGTAAGAAAAATTGTGTTTGAATTGTGGAGGCCGTTACTTGATGTAGATCCATGATATAAATGAGATAAAAACACAAGGTTTAACTTTAATCTACACTTTATTTGAAAAAATTCGACGACGTTTCGCTGACACAGCAGCTTTATCAAGAATGAAAAATAGAATGAAGAGTATGGTATTATAAACAAATCGTAGAACAAGTTGGATGAATAACAGGAAAATCCACACCGAGCCATTGTACAGTTAGTTTGAAAGGTAATAAAAACTAATTAAACAAGTTAAGTAGGGGTGAGTAATTCAAATCTACCTGTTCATTCAAAAGCTTGTCCGAATGTTTGTATCTATTTATTTCTAATGCTTCTAGGAGATCTAATTTTGAACTTTTGATTTTATATGTAATATGTCAAAGTTTTTATTGAATGAATGGTTTTCTTTTATTAGGTGGTTTGAATAATTTGAATCAGATTTATTTTTATCGAAGCTACGTTTATGTTCAGATGTTGTTATGCCAAAACTCCTATAGGTCCTACCGATTAATTTTTTTGACTTAAAAATCACTAAACAAAATAATAATCATGTTTTTTCGGTCTTTCGTAAACCAACACTACTGATACAATTATACATAACTACTCATTACATCCAATTCAACACAAAGTTGCAGCTTTAAACAGCATGGTACATCGGTTACTCAATTTACCTTTATCAGTAGAAGATTATAATAAAGAGTTAAACATCATCAAACAGATAGCCATTAATAATTCATATAATCCGGATATGATAGATCTAATCATTCGTAAAAACTCTATCAGAAAGCAATAAATGAAGTATATCCTATTCATAAAGACTATAAAATATTCAACAGTTTAACATTCTGCGGTTCTGCAAGTACACATATTAAATCCTTTCTCGTCAAACAAAATCTTAATATAGCTTTCAAAACTTCTAATAACTTAGGTAAACATATTAAAATAATAAATCTCGTGTTGAAAAATCAAGTAAATCAGGAATCTATAAACTCAATTGCGGTTCTTGTGATAAAATTTATATCGGTAGGACCTATAGGAGTTTTGGCATAAGAACATCTGAACATAAACGTAGCTTCGATAAAAATAAATCTGATTCAAATTATTCAAACCACCTAATGAAAGAAAACCATTCATTCAATAAAAACTTTGACATATTACATATAAAATCAAAAAGTTCAAAATTAGATCTCCTAGAAGCATTAGAAATAAATAGATACAAACATTCGGACAAGCTTTTGAATGAACAGGTAGATGTGAATTATTCACCCCTACTTAACAATTAGTTTTTATTACCTTTCATACTAACTGTACAATGGCTCGGTGTGGATTTTCCTGTTATTCATCCAACTTGTTCTACGATTTGTTTATAATACCATACTCTTCATTCTGTTTTTCATTCTTGATAAAGCTGCTGTGTCAGCGAAACGTCGTCGAATTTTTTCAAATAAAGTGTAGATTAAAGTTAAACCTTGTGTTTTTATCTCATTGAAAAATTGTGTGTTTCTAATGGTTTTAAACTTAAGGGGATGAGAATATTATTTTTGAATTGTAGAGGCTCAGTGAAATGAAGGTTGGGAAACCCTGCCCTATATTATCAGGAAAAATATTATCGAAAAAGGATTTTCATCAAAATTGTTAATTGTTATAACAGTTTCGAAGAAGTCAAATATATAAACGAGAATTGTTTGTAATAACTACTCTTGTATATGTCACTGATAGATTCAAGTTTTATTAATATGAAGTTTCACAGTCGCATATTCTGTTCGTATATAGTGAGTGATAGGTCGTTGTTCATGTTAAAAGCGTCGAAGTTTTACGAGGAAACTAATAATTCGACATGGGTCAGGATCTCGGTGAACTTTAAAGTTACGGAACACCAAGTTTAGTTCACAAGTAATATTGCAGACATGTGTTCGCTATATTGGCAATAATGCGCTCGAGGTATATATTGCGTTAGTACCGCAATGTATAACTAATTAAATATTTCGTTATATTATCTAACAAAAGTTAAACTAATTTTTATTTTGTAAGTAAACGAATGTAATAACGCTTAATTGATACGTAGAGCAATTTGCAAAACGATTTCGATTATAAGAAGCGTTCGCGGAATACCGAACGAGGTTAGTCAAATTTATTCTTTCTCTTGGCTATGTCAGGAACACATCTCGTTATACAGAGTTGCGGACTTGAAATATGGAATGGAATAAATTCAGTAAATCGTCAGGCAATATTTTTCTTGCAATTTTTTGGTAATAATAGGAGTGGGAACAATGCCTAACTTTTTTTCTCAAATTACATGATTTAACTTCATCTTATAAATTTCAATGAATGTAATTTAACTGCATTACTAATTCTGAGCAGTATACTAGTCGAACATAAAACCCTTTTCGTCTATGACAGAAAAGTTGAATTTGAAGGAATTTTTTTATTTCTTTTTTAATATATGAGACCTTATTCTGTTACAGGCGATCAACTTGATATCAGAGTTTAGTTCATGTTGATCTTATCTCTCGCGTTTACTGCGTGAAAAAATTCTTTTAACCGAATTGCATATAATTGAAAGATTGATAATGATTGATAACGGAGATAGAACCAGAACTGCAGTTGCGGATAAAAGTGTAAGATGATACCAAAAATGAATTGTCCATTACATTTGTCTTGAAGATCTCTTTCTAAAGTGTATATATATATATATATATATATATATATATATATATATATATATATATATATATATATATATAATATTTTCATTTATAATAAAGAACCCTCAGCTACTCCTTTATTTTTCACACAAGGAATTACTTATTTAAAACCGAAAAGTGATAATACTATTGATCCGTCTCAATATAGACCAATTACTTGCCTTCCAACAATATATAAAATTCTAACTGCATGTATTACCCAAAAATTTATGCACATTTGGAGAATTATAATATTCTTTCCGAACATCAAAAGGATGTAGAAAAAACACCTTGGTACTAAAGAGCAACTTGTAATTGATTCTGTTGCTTTGAATCAAGCTCAAACTAAGAAGAGAAATATTCATACAGCCTTCATTGATTACCAAAAGGCTTTTGACAGTTCTCCCATTCATGGCTTCAAGAAATTTTGGAAATTTATAAAATTGATAAGACACTTCGTCATTTTCTTGAATTCGTAATGAAAAATTGGAGAACCAATCTTCATTTAAATATTTCAAAACAATCGTTAAAATCCGAAGTAATTCCAATCAAAAGAGGCATTTTTCAAGGTGATTCTTTAAGTGCTCTTTGGTTTTGTCTTTTCCTCAATCCATTATCTCATGAATTAAATGCTACTAGTTTCGGCTTCAAAACAAAGAGTTTATTAACTGAATTCAAATTAAGTCACTTAATTTATTTAGATGATATTAAATTATATGCCGGAACCAGATCTCATTTAAAAAGTCTACTTGAGATTACTTTCAACTATTCCAATGATATTCATATGAAATTTGGGCTTCCAAAATGTAAAAATCTTTCTATTGAAAAAGGAAAGATCACCTCTGATTATATAAAGATTTCCAATATCGAAATCGAGCCAATGCATCAAGGAGATACATATAAATATCTTGGATTTTGTCAGAGAAGACAATTAACCATAGCAGCACTAAAGAAATTATTAGAAGTTCATATTACAAAAGACTAAGAATTATCATCAAGAGTTATTTAACTAGTAAAACCTTTTCAGAGCTATCAACTCCTATGCTGTTCCTATTCTTACATCTTCTTTTGGAATTATTAAATGGTCTAAAACTGATCTAAATGAATTACAATGTCAAACGAGGAAAATGCTCTGTAAATATCATAAGCACCACCCAAAGTCAGCTGTTCAGAGAGTTACACTACCTAGACATCTTGGAGGTCGTGGATTAATTGATTTGAATAATCTTCATAGTAAACAGATTTTTCATCTACGTTCCCATTTTCATGATAAACAGAGAACGTCTAAAGTACATAATATTGTTGTTGCTTCAGATTATAATCTTACACCTCTGAACTTGACAATGCAAAAGGTAGATTTTGATATATTTGATGATAATTCTAAAAGAGAAAGTTGGATGCAGAAGGAATTACACGGAAAGCACCTAAAGAATTGAAAAATGATTATATTGATGAAATTGCATCGAATAAATGGTTAGTATCTGGAGAATTGTTTGCTGAAACAGAAGGCTTGGCAATTGCGATCCAGGACCAGGTTGTTTTACAAGGAATTATAGAAAACATATCATCAAACAAAATATAGATGATTCTTGCCGTAGATGTTTCTGTTCTTCAGAAACAGTTTTTCATATATTATCATCTTGCTCAGTCCTTGCTTCAACAGATTATTTAGAAAGACATAATGCCGTCGCTAATATTATTCACTTCAATCTAGGAATTAAACATGACCTAATTCCCAAAAAAAAAAAAATTTCAAAATATGAACCTGAGATTATTTGTGAAAATTACAAATATAAACTTTATTTTGATAAAACAATTCTGTGCAACAGAGCTGTAAAACACAATAGACCAGATATCGTTCTTAATGATAAACAGAATCAAATAACATATATAATTGATATTGCTATACCCGACACACATAATATACAAAATAAATACAATGAAAAAATTTCTAAATATATGATGCTTGGCGACGAAATTAAAAAATGTGGAAAATGAAGAAAATATTTATTCTACCGATTATTATTTCTACAACAGGCGTTATTCCTAGAAATCTTCACAAAAGTATTGAGATTTTGGGTCTGAAGAAAAATTTGTTTGAACAGTTACAAAAGATAACAGTCATCAAATCTTGTAATATTCTTCGTAGGTTTCTTTCCGAAAATAATAATGAGGTAGAGTCATAGGTTTTCGTTTTAATTTATACTGCTCAGAATCTCATTTCATATTTTATTTATTTGTTTATATAAATGTAATATAATTAACTGACAATTTTGTCATATTTATATTCAGAGCAGTATTCTATTCGATCGTTCACCACTTCACACAAAGGAAACTATTAATGAGTAACATTCAGTGTTACTTGACTAAGGTCCGTACACTGGATTTTTCCGGGAGAAAGCCTCTGACACTACTCGTTGGTACATTGATATCAATATATATATATATATATATATATATATATATATATATATATATATATATATATATATATATATACAGGAATATCCACCGGGACCGTCCGTTAAAAACTTTTTGAGTTCCAATTACAATATCACACTGAAATTTTATACGCTGCCATAACTAGCGATTTCCAATTGAAGTTAAATATTTTCGAAGTGATACCATTTCCGGTTATTCCGAAAGTAGGTCATCACTTTGTTATTTCAAATGGCAATCTACCTTTTTTATTATACATCTAGAACCGACATTTGAGCAAGGCATAAAATACCTTCTTCCAAAAACATAAATATAGAAAATGGACCTGGAGAAGTCCAGACTTCAAGTATAAAAACGAAATTGACTTTATAATTTCGAGTAACCCTCTCATAGTAGAAGATGTCGCTACAGTCAGCAGGGTAAATGTGGGAAGTGACCACAGAATGATACGAGCAAAGGTCAGAATAAAAACACATAAGAGAAATTTAACGTTGAAGCCCCAAAAGAGAGTAGACCCTGAAGTCCTTATCAATAGAAAAGAACAGTACCAATTAAAAATAGACGAAAATATTGATAAGGCACCCCCAACTCTAAGACATACCGACTTAAATACACATGCAAATGAATTAAGCAACAACATTAAAGAAAGCGCAAGTGAGGTAACAACAGTGACGAAAAGAAGTCGAAGAAAAATAAGTGTCGAAAAAGCGAAATTATTTGAAGAAAGAAGGAAACTAAAACCAGACAAAGATAGGAACTCAATCGAATGGGCTGAACTGAACAAATTAATGAGAAGAGAAATTAGAAAATACATTAGGAAATTTAATACCAAGATCATAAAAGAAACTATTGAGAATAACAAAGGCCCAAAAATTTTTAATAGACATGTTAGTATAGGAAGAAGAGAAATGACATCACTTAAAGACAAAGCTGGGAAGGTCATTACAAATAGAGATCAAATGCTCAAATTAATAGAAAGCTTTTATAAAGAATTATATGATTCCAAATTACAACCAAACGCACAGCAAAAGGAAGATGGAAAGAGAAAAATATGTAATGTCGGTTCTGAGGATATTCCCGAAATTACTGTTAATGAATTAAACTCAACCCTGAATAATCTTAAAAATTCCAAGGCGGCTGGACCAGATGGCATAATTCCAGAAATGCTCAAATGTGGAAATCCTCGCCTATAACAAGAACTGGTAATATTGTTCAACAAATGCTTGGATCAAAGTCAAGTCCCCCAAGCATGGCTTGAGGCTGAAGTAATTCTTCTCCACAAAAAAGGCGACATAAGAAACCTTGGTAATTATAGACCAATAAGCCTTTTATCCCAGCTATATAAATTATTCACCAAAATAATTACCAAAAGATTAACGGGAAAAATAGATTTCCAGCAACCCCGTGAACAAGCTGGATTTAGATCTGGGTTCAGTACGCTGGATCATATTCATGCAATTAAATACCTAATAGAAAAGTGCAATGAGTATAATTTAGATCTTTATATAGCCTTTATAGACTACCAAAAGGCCTTTGACAGTATAGAAATTTGGGCAGTCCTTAATTCTCTTAATGCATGTAGAGTGGACAGCAGATACACGAACCTGATAAAAAACATCTATTCTTCCGCCATAATGCATGTCCAGTTATGGAATAAAACCAACGACATTCCAATAAAACGAGGTGTTCGACAAGGAGATACAGTGTCAACGGGGCTATTTATTGCAGCTTTGAACGAAATCTTTAGAGAAATGGATTGACATAAGAAAGGAATCAACATTGATGGCGAACTTCTACATCATCTACGCTTTGCCGACGATATTGTACTAATAAGTAGTAACGTCCAAGAATTACAAGATATGATCCTAGACTTGAACAACCATTCAAAAAATGTTGGCCTAGAAATGAACATCACCAAGACGAAGATAATGACTAACACAAACAATAACCCCGTAATCCACGTAGAAGGTCAACAACTAGAGAATGTCGAAAACTACATATACCTAGGACAAAAACTAACTACTAAAAAAGACAACATGACTGACGAGATTACACGAAGAGTGTCCCTTTCTCCTCTACAACCTCTACAACCAATGCATTCTTCCTGTGCTTACATATGGAGCCGAAACATGGTGTCTTACTAAGAAGTTGGCCCAAAAATTGACGAAAACCCAAAGAGCCCACGAGAGAATAATATTAAATATTAAACTATCAGATCACATAAGAAATACTTGGATGAGAGAACAAACCAAGCTGACAGATGTCATGGAGAGGGCAGCTCAACTTAAGTGGTCATGGGCAGGTCACGTAGCTCGAAGAAATGACAATCGGTGGACCAAGAGGCTCATGGAATGGAGGCCAAGAGTGGGGCATAGGAGTATCGGCAGGCCAAACACAAGGTGGAGAGACGATATTAAAAAATCAGCGGGTCTTCTTTGGATGAGAGAAGCTATTAGCAGAAAGAAATGGTTCAATATGGGAAAAGCCTACATCCAGCAGTGGATTGAAATAGGCAGATCGTGATAAAATACCCAAGTTGTTGACACTTATCTCTCAAAACTTTTGACAGATAAGATATTTGTTATTCCCTTGAATGAGAAGCAAAGTGATTGGTTCATTCCGTAGGTCAGCTGGTAGTTGGATGACCTATGCCTTCTCAGATATACGCCTACGAGTTTAGTGTTAAATGAATGAGCGAAGAATAATTCAGACTATTCGTTCTTCAAGAAAAAATCATTTTGTTTGCGCGGTTTGCGAGATAGCCTTTTTTGTGGTTCAGTTTATATAGACGAATATTTTTCGTTGTGATGAATACATTTCAATTCATTTCTTAAACTATCTGGAGGAGAACAACATGGCATTTATCAGTAACAGCCGAAAGTGTGGTTGTCCGTTTGCATTCACAAGGCAACAAATCTCTCGTACTCCAGCAATAAATCTATTTACGATGTCCCTAGCTTAAATTGAACTTTTAGCTTTTTCCGAACTTGAAACTCAGATAATTCCCTTTATTTTTATCCACGTTATACGTACCCAAGTTCTCACAAGTGGAATCTAGATTTAGATACTTCAGTTCGGAAGTAATCTTTTTTTCAGATAACTCAAAGAATATCTGCAAGTTTTTGCGGAGAATCTTCGTTTTTCATTAATATTTCAAGCCGTCGTACGTCAACACTGTTCTTGATTAAACGCTCAGCAACTTGGCGAACTTTGGATGTTCCCTCCGGAAAAATTAATTGGAAATATGTGAAAGTTTTTCGTACGATCGGATCTTAGGGGTGGATATCGAAGTGACTCATTTCGGGCGTCTCGTTGATCACTAAACTCCCTTGACGTGAAATTTTCCGCTAAGGAGTTCTCCATCAAAATTTTAATACAGAACCGAATTCTGTGTTTATTTCCGCACCATTTTGCTTCACGTGGCTGCTCGTAAAATGTGCTTAAAAGCGCTGAGTGCGAACTCTAAGTTGGTGATCTCGGAGACGAAGTATCTCACACTTTGTTTGTTTATGGAAGAGGGTCGTGTTATACATTATATATTATACGTGTTGGAAGAATTAGATTATCAGGGGAATAAGCATCAGGTGTTTTATTTTGAGCTATTATATAGAAGTTATGTATGGTTATATAAACTGATATTTCTAAAACATTTTAATAGACATATAAATAGAAGGATAGATAATAATGTCCCTTTAAAAGCATACTGGAAGCAAAGCAATACACTTGGAATTAGTAGATAAAGTTAGACTTGGAGAACATATCAGAATGGGTCCAGTTGAACTTAGTCAATTTCAACGCAAACAAGGCCCAATCAACAGCATTCACCAGAAAAGGCCCTGCAAGAGAATCCCTTTAATCATGCAAGAACATTCAATTTCCTCGGAAATGACCACGGCATCGCAGTCAACACCGGAGTTTGCTGGCATGACCATGTATCAGTCATAACCAAATCTGCTTCTGCTGAACTCTGGCTTCTTCACAGGGCTAAGTAGTACTCCTCGCCATCACAGGTGATGCTTTTATATAAATCACAGGGTCTCTCTTGAAGAAGCGAGAGAACACACTCATTAAATTATCTTGGGTGCAGAAGACCATGTTAAAGGAGGCAATCAAGGATAGTTCAGACTGTCTTCAAGATATTCTTGCATCACATAGTAAGCCTTATTTTACAGGAGTTGTTTCAATCGATCTTTCAATGTTGAATCGGGTAGTTGGTAATTCTCTTATCACTCTCTGAGACTTGTTATACAAATGTAATGAGATAAAATCCCGTTTTTCTGCAAGTATACGCAGTTGTGTTTGAATGTTTCTAAATTGCTCTTGAATCTGGTGTAATATTGATGCTTGTGTGAATCAAAGAGAAAAAGATGCAGCTTCGGCATTAACCAGTTTTATGAGAATCTTCAGTACATAGCACTCTTTGCTGATATAGTTTAACCCAGAAAAATTTTCAAGGAGTTAAAGAGAATTCACATATTCCTTAAGCGTTTCAGTGTCAGTCCCAGAAAGAACCGGAGAAGTAACATCTGCGTCCTATTAGACAAAAGGTTGCAAGACACCTGGAAAGTCGTCTGTATACATGATATACATAAGAGGCCCCAGTACTGAACCCTGAGGGTACAGAGAAATACAGTTAAGTAGTGAAAATCAGCGCTCTGAATTTGGGAATAGGACTTGACATATGGTAGATTAGAGTATATACCCAAATCAAAAGAAATTTTAATTAATCTCAAACATGCTGTATTTGACTTAGGTATTATACCAGTTCTTCCATATGGTTTTGGGTAAATCAACAAACTTGAGCTCACTCAACGAGCTATACAGTGATCCAAGCTTGGAGTTGGTCTGAGGGATAAAATAAGAAACGGGGAGATCAGCAAAAGAACGCGCGCAACTGAGATCTTCAGTGGAATAGCCCAACTCAAGTGGTGATGATCTGACGTCCAAGACTAACTCAAAGAAGTATAGGAAGACTTCTGAAGAGGTTTTCTTAGATAGGTATGACAACATACAAAGCATGGCAGACCTTTATTCAGGCGTGGAAGACCGGTGTCATTCAAAATCACACCAGTTTTTCTTCAAAACAACGGAGAGATTTCTTCATGTTCATGTAAAAGCAGAGTGTTAGTTATACTTTCGAACTAACGGATTTGGTGGAATTTTATCTAACCAAAAAATATCTATGCCGTGGAGAGAGATGATCGGGCTGCATTGCGTCTGTTAGATCTGGCCAAGGCATTTGACCTTGTGATGCACTCTATACTCTTGAGTAACTCTTATCGCTGTGGTATAAGGGAAGTGCCATTGCAGTTATTGTGTTCTTACTTGAGAGACAGGTGTACCCCAAAGATCTGTACTTGGACCGTTAGTTTTTTTGATTTATATCAACGACCTAGCGTCTTTTCTGAAATCAGTAGGATGACACTACAATGTTTTGTTCCAACAAAGACCCTCAAATTGCTAACAACGTGTGCGAGAATGTCATTAATCAAGCTGAGACTTGGATGACGGCGCACTCCCTCAAGATAAACAGAGAAAAGACCCAGCGACTAACAATAACAAGTAATCACAGGTCCTCGATTGGAGATACAGTCAAACTATTGGGATTTACATTGGATGATACCTTATCGTGGGGAGCGCATATTGATTCTATAGAAACCAGACTGTCTTCAACATTATTTCTGCTCAGAAAACTTCAATACTCGGGCTATGAGGAGGCTAGCTTGCTTACGATTTATTTTTTGCTGTTTCACTGGATAATCTCATACGGTGTTGTCTTATGAGGAAATTGTACCACAATGGATAACATTTTCGTTCGATTACCGGGAACACTGCAAACCTCTTTTTAGGAGACTGGGTATAATGATCATTCCATCTCTCTATGTCCATAATTCGCTTATTGACCTCCACAAGAATTCAAAACTCATAGTTCGAAGCACTCTAAATTAACTAGACAAAGAAACCTTCATATTGAACCACGATGTAGGCTCACAAAATCTGTAAAGAACATTCCTAATCTTAAATACTATAATAAGCCTCCCATTGAATGGAGACAACTGCACGCTAAGCAGTTCAGATTAACACTAAAGAGACTTCTGTGCGGAAAAAGTCTGTAGTCACCAAGAGAATTTGTAAATTGATGTTTATTCTAATGTGTTCTGCATCTGATTTGTCACCTTGTGTTTCAAATTTTATATTTATTTGATTATATTTTTAAGGGGTAGAACAGAACCAATTTGTTAAATGTAATATGTAATATTTCTGCTCTATACCCACATTTTTGACTTGTCATAACTTAAAAACCTAAACTTAAAAATTAAGAATTTTCATCAAATTTCCACTCGTATCGTTTATAGGTTAGAACTGCATATTACCATATGTATTTTTAAGTAGTGGCGTCATCTGGCGGTCACCCTACGAACTGATTCTTTGCGAATTACAATATCGAACGTCATTTTCCTCTGGAATGATTTCAATGCTAGCGTTTCTCCTTGTCCTCGAACTATTTCGTATCTGAGGCGAAACATGGGTCGTCCTTATGCTAATTTGAGTAATTACCAACATCTCCCCTAGCACATTTCGTTCGGCAGGTCCCTGATGAACAAGCAAGCTTCGCATACAAAATGTTCGCAATGTAACATCATCAACTAATTTGCCGATTCTATTGAATCGAAATTTGTCCTGAACGTAACCTGTTGAAAATTAAATTGCAACAATATACATGTTGTAATCCGGCATGGGTTTGGTTGAATACCTTTCCATTTACAGCAATAAAGTTCCACATATCTGCGAGTTTCGCATTAGGATTTCGTATTTATTAGATCATATTTATCAACGGTACTTGTTACACATGAGCTCTGATTGTTGCGATCGATTGTGCATAAATCTGGAGGTGTTGAATTCTTCTAATGAAATGAAATGTATAATTTTTGCATTTATCGTTGTACCAACTGTTCGTTACCTTGCAAGAGTTACGTCACTTATATTGAGTAATTGCTATTTATTACAATTACTTACGAATTGACTTTTCAAACCTTCGGGCCGGTGTTTCTATGTCATGGTCCCGACGTACGGTATCTTCACTTATTTCGAGACACAATGTGGGATCGACATGATTCGTCTGAATGTGCCTACGCAGCCGGATATGAATTCAATCCTCTGGATTATTTCCAATTTATTTTTCAACGAAGTTTTGAAGAATAAACGGCATTGAGAAGAATTAATACTTAGGGCATACAAGTTTTACATAACCCTGAGCAATTTGCGGAGAAAAGGGAATGGTTTTGGATTCGTAACAGTTTCATTACAAAGGCCTCCAACGAATTTGGCGCTGGGGATTTTAGACCTGATTTTAAGTACTACAGTGTCCAAAAAATAAAGTGACTTTACTCTTCCTCCAAATCAATTTCAAGTTATCCCCTTCAGGTACAATACACTCTTACCAATTAGTTTTCTAATTCACAAAACAGTTGTTGAAATCATTTCCGGTATGGCCTGCAGCTCTCTCTTCGTTGCGGCTTGTATCTCTTCTATTGACCCAAAACGGTATTCCAGGAACGGTCTTTTGAGTTTGCTGAATAACCAGAAGTCACACGGTGCCAAATCTGGTGAATACGGCGGTTGCGGAACAACATTTTGGCGAAATGGTCACGAAGAATCAATGCAGTTTGAGGCATTAATGTTTTCAGTACCAATCGAGATTTGATGCGTCTGAGACCCATGACACCCCTAAAAATGGCATTGACTGATCCTTTCGAGATGCCAAAATGATCAACAAGGTCTATGATATACCAAATATTTGATTTTTGGACGCGAGCTTCGTCGGTCGAAGTTGATGGACGATTGAGACGCTCTTTGTCCTTTCCACGTTCTCGACCTACTAAGAACTCTTTCTACCACTTGCAAATACTTATTTATTTCGACATAGCCTCATCACCAAAGGCTCTTTGAACCATCCTTAATGAATCAGTAGTAGAAATTTCATACCGCAAATTTACAATTTAATGCAAATTCTTTGCTCAACAAATGCAGACATTATAAAAATCGAGAAATTCACCTAGGAGCTTAAAAACAAAGCGTTATTTCGATGTGAACCTTGACACAGACATTAAAGGCAGTCCTACCAACCTAAAAATAAGGGCACTACCACAAATAGATTTGCGCGCGCAGTTTGAATTCAAATGGTACCTTAGTTTTTGGACACAGTAGTATATTTTACATGACGATATCATAAATGTTACCGGTTTTTATCACCTCTAGTTCTCGAGACATAATTATAATTTTTAGGTTAGGTATTAAAAATCAATCACTGTACGAGTGTTTCTGATGAAAACCTGCTATCAATGAATTATGAATTTTATGAAGGAGTGAAATATTATTGGGAATGCATCAATGGGAATGAAAATCACTCTTGTTTCTTCTACTCGAGCTCTCGACTTTATTTTAAGTCTTCATCCAGTAGCTATAAAGACAATCTACATAAGTAATAAACCCTCAAATTGGTAAGAAAAAAATATACAGAATTTGACATTAATTTCCTTATGTTCTCTATATTAAATGACATGACGTGAGACATTAGTCAGCCTAAGTGAGGATTTCATACCAAACTTGATTTTTCACATTAATCAGCAGACCTTCACCGGCCTTAATGTGAAAATGCACGTGATTTCAAGTTGAAGGATATAAAACTGTAAAGTCACTGTCAACTAATGTGTCCATCAGAACAGCAGTTTTATGGTTTATTGAAGAAGACTATTGGACAGACCCAAAGAACTATTTTCAAAAAGTTCGATTACTTTTGAAATAGATGGTACATGTACCTCCATCAAACGTTAAAACGCGACTACCATCCGAGACACACATAAGGACCAAACGAAACAATGGGGGGAATCCCCATCGAACAAATTCGTAGGACAGGAAGTTCTCAATAGTTCAATCAGAATGGTAAGAAAAGCGGGGATTCTTGCGACCTTTTTCAAGCAAGCAATCTGCGTTATGCCAGGCATTTTATCGTGAAATTTGAGATTGGCGATTGGCGAGATTGAAACAGCGCTTAAGCGGGGTACAATTGTACTGTGATTACGCTTTTACGAAAAAAAATCTTATCAACATCGCACTCACTTATCAATAAGTTTCCAAAAACAAATATTTCCCAACGTTTCCGAATTCTAGTACGATTTGAATCAACTTGTTCCCAATATTTTTTTCGAACAGGGCGCTAAAATTGCACAATGTCTACTTCACGTTTTGTTTGCACAGATCTCACGAGAGCTGATAAAGTAATTTCAAAATATGAATACATTTGGAGATAATGGAAATTTTAGGTGGAATAATATGAGAGCATTCAGAAATATTAGATAAGATATCACTAAATCTTAAGTTATGGATGTTGCGAAAGCAATATACAAAAATACAAAAATTTTGATGGACTTGAATACATCGGTTAGGTTAGAAAAATGGATATTTCCAACTTGAAAATTAATATTTTATACCACAAATAAAAGCGTGAAACATTCCACAATCATCCTTAACCAATATCAAGTACGTAACGACAATATAATAAACAACTGTTACAAAAACATTGTCGTGATAAATAAGCAGTAAAATTTTTCTTAAAACTACGCATATCATTAAATCTTGTGATATTAAACCGTAATTTCCGTACTCACGACGGTTCTGACATTTCTACGCCCAGTACATAACGGATTACATCAAGGTCCTTTCGGAACCTATTGCAGCAAAATCAATTATCGATTGTGATTGAGTATATCATTTACAAACGTGTGATATCGAAGCATTGCCTCTAATTCTAGATTACGATATAATGTCCGAGATTATAGTCTTACAACAGATCTTCTCCGTGTTGAGAAAGAGATAATTTTTCACAATTTGTCCATCCTTTTACGGCAACATGAACTTAGAACGGTTAACTGTGTTACGAGAATTGAACTTAGCGCATGTGTTCTACGGGGGCCTCGGATTTTTTAACTTGTTGGCAGAAAATACTTGTTAAGTTTACTGAAATCCTGATATCCGTAGCATACATGGATATTTATATATATATATATATATATATATATATATATATATATATATATATATATATATATATATATATATATATATATATATATATATATATATATATATATATATATATATATATATATATATATATATATATATATATATATATATATATATATACCGACGACGAGTTGCCCATATATGTTATGAGAATATATCAATCTACCAGAATATATACATACTATAGCATCATCAGACAATGATATCAATGTACCAACGAGTAGTGTCAGAGGCTTTCTCCCCGGAAAAATCCAGTGTACGGACCTTAGTAAAGTTACACTGAATGTTACTCATTATTAGTTTCCTTTGTGTGAAGTGGTGAACGATCGAATAGAATACTGCTCTGAATATAAATATGACGAAACTGTCAGTTAATTATATTACATTTATATAAACAAATAAATAAAATATGAAATGAGATTCTGAGTAGTATAAACTAAAGAGAAAACCTATGACTCTACCTCATTATTATTTTCGGAAAGAAACCTACGAAGAATATTACAAGATTTGATGACTGTTATCTTTTGTAACTGTTCAAACAAATTTTTCTTCAGACCCAAAATCTCAATACTTTTGTGAAGATTTCTAGGAATAACACCTGTTGTGGAAATAATAATCGGTAGAATAAATATTTTCTTCATTTTCCACAATTTTTAATCTCGTCGCCAAGCATCATATATTTAGAAATTTTTCATTGTATTTATTTTGTACATTATGTGTCGGGTATAGCAATATCAATTA
Source organism: Cryptolaemus montrouzieri (assembly GCA_013387265.2). Lineage (NCBI taxonomy): Eukaryota > Metazoa > Arthropoda > Insecta > Coleoptera > Coccinellidae > Cryptolaemus > Cryptolaemus montrouzieri. The sequence continues at coordinate 7,386,543 of JABFTP020000144.1, read as the reverse complement.
TATATGTTATTTGATTCTGTTTATCATTAAAATGATATCTGGTCTATTGTGTTTTACAGCTCTGTTGCAAAGAATTGTTTTATCAAAATAAAGTTTATATTTGTCATTTTCACAAATAATCTCAGGTTCATATTTGTGAAATTTTTTTCTTTTGGGAATTAGGTCATGTTTAGTTTCTAGATTAAAATGAATAATATTAGCGACGGCATTATGTCTTTCTAAATAATCTGTTGAAGCAAGGACTGAGCAAGATGATAATATATGAAAAACTGTCTCTGAAGAACAGAAACATCTACGGCAAGAATCATCTATATTTTGTTTGATGATGTGTTTTCTATAATTCCTCGTGAAAACAACCTGATCCTGGATCGCAATTGCCAAGCCTTCTGTTTCAGCAAACAATTCTCCAGATACTAACCATTTATTCGATGCGATTTCATCAATATAATCATTTTTCAATTCTTTAGGGTGCTTTCCGTGTAATTCCTTCTGCATCCAACTTTCTCTTTTAGAATTATCATCAAATATATCAAAATCTACCTTTTGCATTGTCAAGTTCAGAGGTGTAAGATTATAATCTGAAGCAACAACAATATCATGTAATTTAGACGTTCTCTGTTTATCATGAAAATGGGAACGTAGATGAAAAATCTGTTTACTATGAAGATTATTCAAATCAGTTAATCCACGACCTCCAAGATGTCTAGGTAGTGTAACTCTCTGAACAGCTGACTTTGGGTGGTGCTTATGATATTCATATATATATATATATATATATATATATATATATATATATATATATATATATATATATATATATATATATATATATATATATATAAGAGTGCTCCAGAGAAAACCGGACAATTTTCTTTCCGTTATAACTTTCGCAATTTTAGAGCTAGACCATTCTTTCTTTCTTCATTGGAAAGCTAAACGACTAGGTTTTTCAGAAATTGTGTCGAAATTTCTCGTCCTATGAAATCCAATATGGCTGACTCATTAGAAAATGAGCAATATTTCAAGATCGCTGGAGCGTTTGTTTTTCACTAAAAAATTGGGGGATGGGGCATTCAATCGATAATTCAGTCTTTTCTGAACAATTTGACAAATTGATCTTGAAAATATTCTAAGAATTGGTAAAAAAGTAGCGAGAAGAATTTTTTCCATTCTGATTTTCAGCTGAAATCGAAATATATTTTTCACCTCATGGCGTTGGCACTCCTGAAGTTGTTGTGTTTTTCATGAATGTTCTAAGAAGACAAAGAACCATATTTTACTGAAACCGACCTAAAATTTTATTTCAGTTCGAATTCAAAATGGCCGACTTCCTCAAATATTAACAATCTTTCCCGCGCATTAAAAAATTTTTCGCGATCGTAATGAATCAACTGCGTAATTCAATCACTAGATTGAATCTTTCCCATCATTTTGAGGGGTCAAACTCAAATATTGATTCAGAATTGTGCCAATTGTAGTCAATAATGTTTCTCTTCTTCACCATCATATGTACCTCCCGTTGTGAAACCTCTGAATATAGACTGCATGCATAAACTCTATGTTATCGTAGAGTTCTAGAAAGATGCTAAAAATGGAAGAAACTGAAGAGAGCTCATCTCCGGCATTTTCTTCTAGTAGAGGTTCAAGTAGCGTTCCAATTTTCATTATATCCATTTGAAGAGGATGCTGCAAGCTGCAGTTCAGTTATCAGAGAAGTTTCAAGAGTTTGTAGGACGAGAAAAAATTCCCGCATGTCTCATCTTCAAAATTGACATGACTGGGCTTTTTTTTCAATTGAAAAAGATTGACTCGCACTTCTGCTGGATGGTAAAGCTGCTGGTGATTTCAAACTGAAACCTTAACTGGTCTACCATCCAGAAACACCCCGTTTAATTCAAGGTACAGACAACACGAGCCTACCAGTTGTGTCGATGTGGGTTTTAATAGTTTTTACCTATCAGTCGAATTCTACTGTAACAGAAATGGGCTTGAACCTAAGGTTATATTATACTTAGATAGTGCACCAACACATCCAACCACACTTGATATGCCAACTGACTTAAAAGTCCACGTGAAGCTCTTGCCATCAAACACTACGTCAATATTACAACTTGAAAAATTCAAGAAACTGACTGGGAAGGAAGACAATTTACGCGATAGTGTGGAAGGCTATTCACATCATAAACGAGGTTTCGAACAAGGTAACGAAGAGCTGTATGAACAGGGTGTGGAGTAGCCTCTGGCCAGATACAGTAGAAGAATTTGCCTGATGCAGAGACAAGTGCTTGAAGACGTTGTTACTATGATTGAGGGGTCTGAACTTGAGATGTCACGGAAGAAGATCTCTTAGCAATGAAGATCTGAGTAACAGTATAATACCATCAAGGATGAGGAAGAACGAGTAGAATAGAAATACAAAATGCTCTCTCTTAAATTTATTCAGGTTTAGACTCATTGCAGAGCAAAAACAGTGATGATAAACTGTTTTGGGTGAAGGGTGTTACGTATGTGTATTGGAAGACGTAAAAGTTAACCAAAGGGCAATAGATGCATTTTTTCATAAAAAACATCTAATACTTACTGCATACAGTGTTTGTAGATTAAAGTGATTGATTCAAATGATTTTATTTTTTTGTATTAATACTTAATTGTAAACCCCGATATACTTGAATAAGGCGAGATATTACTGTATGTTATACATCTGACAACATTTCTAATATTATTTAAAGATATTATACCACCATCCGGTAGCTTTTACAGATATCTCATTTTAGCTTCTAACATATCAATCCGACCGCTTGAAAGTATCAGCTTACATTAATATACTTTCTTGTCTTTTTCAGATCGTGTCACGTGACAGCCATTCTCTAGTTTCTGCCCATTATCGGTTGGATTCTCACCCACGCGTCGCTTCTCTCCATGAGGTCTTGGTTGGAAATCAATATTTGTATCTTATATTCCCTAAGGCTCATGGAGACTTGCATTCTTACGTGAGAAGTCGGAAAAGGTTAAGAGAAACGGAAGCGAAAAAATTGTTCAAACAGATCGCCGAAACGGTTCAGGTTTGCCATCAGAACGGGATCGTACTGCGAGATTTGAAGCTGAGGAAGTTCGTCTTTGCGGATTCACAAAGGTAAGTAATAGCTTAGAAAGAATTACGATATTCTCCAGAAGTCTGAAATGAAAGGTTTGATGTGTGAGGAAATTTGAGGTTTTCGGTGATGGATGGATCCCCAACTAGCAATGATGTAGTAATCTATAGGTACTGTGTGCCAAATTTCTTGACTGCAATATCAGGTGTTTATAGGTTACAATTGTTTTCGATTGCCTTCGAAAATTAAACGAATTGAACATTCTTTTAATGTTGAAAGTGTAGAGAAAGGTGTTCATTCAGACCATCATATCTGTTAACCAACTTTTTCATGAAAAATTTCACTAATTTCATTGCACATTTAAAGGATAACTTCGTGGTTATCAATTTCACTTTATGGAGGAGAGAAAGGCGCAACTATTAAGGCGCTCAAGATTATACAAAAAAAAGAGTATATCGAAAGATTAAAAAAGTTATGGTACGGTCTCTCCCTGTTAACCCTGGTGTATGGAGAAGCTTTTTCAGTCCATATTTGATATATAATATCTCCTTTTATTATAATTGGTTAATCACCTTTTGTTTGCACCCTTATTAATTTTGTATCTACCTGTGTATGTATGTATGTTGAGTACTTGTTCTCACCTGAAGATGGTCGAGAGACCGAGATTGCAATCCTGATTTTCAATCTCTTGTGATAGTATAAAACATAGTTTAATTCCTCATTATCATCTTGGTACAATCAAGTTTCATAATATAATGTTGTTTTAAGGTCTTCAAGTCAAGTATTCGACAGAAAAATGTTTCTTTATATGAATGAATTATTCGAAAAAGAGAGAAAATAAAAGTTGACGTTACGTTGAACGAAAAAAAAAACCTACATTGATCTCGTCTGCATTGCACAGTCATTCCCAACACCAGGCCTGACTGCCACCTTTTCATCTCAATCCGTTGGAGCACATTAGTTAGATATACAAGTATACATATACGATTAACGCCCTCCAACGAACTGACCAGCGCTACCGGGAAATGATGAAAATAATGAGTAGATCTAATAGAAAACTTCAAGATGCGATATTAGTTCTACTATATACCGCAACGCTACACAGTGTGTCTGAAAGATGCGATGGGTCGAAAAGCTAAGGTTCCAGTATTTGTCTGGCTGTTAATCAGGTGTACGTTATATCTCAATAATGATAATATGCACTTGTATATAAGAGTATGGTTTAAAAGAGAGAGAGACTGTCTGTCACTCGGGACTCGCACTGTATGAGAATATTGTTGTCGAAATGTAGCAGTTTTCAAGAATTATGCAGCGTATGTGACTAATTTGAGAAGTTTCAATTCCTTTTGATCACAGATTATTCGACGCTTTTTCTGGAACGAAATCTTGTGAATTTTGTACAAATGGCATATTCAAGTCGTCCACACTCGAAAGCTTCATCCATATTTTAACAGTGCCTTCAGTGACGAATCTTGATCTCTCTATTTTGTCAAAACTTTCCGACTGAAAGCACAGAGTTCAATCTCAGCGAATTGTATGGCTATTTTAACTTGCAGTCGACATCAAAGCTATTTCACATTAAAGTATCCTCCTTCAAATACCTCTCTTCGCCTTTATCGCGAAACTATTCATAGTTGAAACGCTTCGGACATTTTCATATCTCCTGCGAATGCCTTGAATTTTCCGTATCTGACTGTGCCGTGTTTAAGGAGCTTTACAACCGTCGGAATGTGTATTACGTAACGGTCAGAATTTGCACTTTGTATGCAAATGAAATTCGACATCCTGAATGGTAACTTAAAGATGTTTCCTAATCAGGAGAATTTTCAATATTGCAACTATTTCTGCATTTTCAGATATCAACCAAAAATTCATATCAATTTTGTAGATAAGTAGAAAATATTTAAAAATACATATTTTGGTTTGGTGAACGACATACGAGGATTGTCTGAAAAGTTGCCGAGCTCTACGCGAAGATGGAAATGTTCACGGAACAAGTTTTTGTTCTAACGTGAGCAAACGCGTTACCCAACACGCGAACAGCTTACTCATGTATGTGTTGACTTAATAGGTGACCGACACGTTGTTTGACATGTTCATAACTTCTGCTATCGCTCTCATTTTGATTCAGTGCTCGTCTAGCACCATTTGGTGCTCGACTATAGTCGTGTACCGAAACAGTAAATAGTGAAAATTTGATAAAATAGTGTTTCATGTACCCATTCAACATGTGTTTCCACAAAATAAATAGATCAACAATACTGTCAAATGTTGGATTTTCATCTCACCAGGTTCAGTTCTACTAGAGACACACTGATTTATCGCCTCTTTCTTGATTTAAGGGGTGATGAAACACCACCCATCAAATATCGGTATTCATCTCGAAGATCTGTTCGTTTAAATTATTTTCATCCACTTCAAAGTCTTACTTCTTATCAGCTTGATTGAATATACACGTTTGGGTCTAGACCGCAATTGGAGGTGTTCTTGTTTCGAGAGGCTATCGCTAGTCGGGCGGAAATGCCGAGAGAGGATCAAATTCTAAGCTGTTCAGCGAAGTTAGGAAGTTGATGAACATCCGCTCCCCCGTATTATTATTGCGTTCGCTACGCCAGTCGGCAACGGCGGCGACACGAATACCTTTTTCGCCATGGCAAGGTCAACAATTCAGTGAGGCTTCCCCTGACTTCGCATTTATTATTCCATTGATATTCATTCATTAATGTTGCCCATTATCGACTGGAAAGAAAGACACGAAACGAATGTGTCCCCTTTGAAAGGACACGTATCGACTGGACTCTTTAATAACCCAATTTCATGACAAATTACATGCAGGTTAATTTCGTGAATGATAGACATTTGCGTAATGAAAATGAAATACGAACACGATCTCTAGAAGAACAATGAATTTAGACTAACTAATGTATTTCTACGTTGAAAATAAATTGGAAATTGATTGAATCGATATGCTTCATGAGAATTGTATACGAGGGTAATGATTTTTTAGATTTGCTTATGGAAGTGAAACAAAACAGTCCTCAAAAGTTCAATGCGAGGCGAGTATCGTTTTGGTACTCCGATGCCGCAGCGCTGCGGGCATGCACACTGGGTACCTACATCTTTTGTCTACGCACTGACGCCATTGCAGTCTGATCCATCCTCGTTTAACTTGTGTACAGAGTGTTTGAGATTCCTCCGATAATCGTGAGTCCCGCCGACTGTGAAGTAAGGGCTGGTATAAGATTTCTTGGTGTTAAATATCTAAAACCCATCGATATTCGTCTTAAGATCTGTGCAATTTATGGACAAAATATTAGTAGTGATGGAATGGGTAGAAAGTGGGTGATAGCATTGGAAGAAGGCCGCACAAATGTGAATCATAAACAACGGTTGTTAATGAAAGTTTGGTGTCGGAAGTGCACAATAAGGTGAGGGAAAACAGACGCTTTACGATTTCCTGCTTGTGTTTTGACTTTCCTAATATTTTTAGTAGTGTTTTGTATAGCATTGTGACCGAGCACTTGTGTTAAAGTTGGGTACCGAAAATGTTGGCGGATGTGCATAAAACGTAACGTTTAGACTTTTCTTGAGCGGTACCATGATGATGATTTCTTAAGCCACATTGTTACGGACGATGAAACATATGTGACCTACGTAACATTAGAATCAAAGCAACAGTATATGGAATGGTTGTACAGGGCATATCTCTTCTTTCGACGTCTGTACTCTTGGGAACGTGGATCAATGAAAAGTACAAAATCTCGATTCATCTCTAAGCAAAACACCCTCCCATTCCTGGCAAAATTCTTCGTTTTACGATGTGCTGCTGATCTGCTTATCACTGTTCTGTCGAAGCTGTATTCGAAGATGCCTAGCAGAAGCATACCTTTGTCTCAACGAGGGAATTTTTAAATAACGGTCATGGATTGCTGTTGTCGCTCGAAGTCATTATTACCATAGGTTGGACTTGTACAAGAATTCAACGCAGGTACAGGTAGATAGGTAGTCATGAAAGGAGACTTGAGTACAGACGACCTCGATCGATCTCATTTCATGACCACCAGTCTCCCTGTTCCTGCGGATCATTCTGGAAACAGTTGAATGGGACACCCTAAGCCTATTCTCGTTATCAATATGTGGTAGGTTCTTGCAAATTCGCATTTTATTTCACATGAGAGGAACATTAGTTGCCTACCATTATTAGATCTCATTTTCATTCTTGGGAATTTATTAAATGAGAACATTATTTCAAGAGATATTGTTAAAATTTAGATTTTAAAGATTTTCTTTTCTGAAAAGAGCGGCATTCGGTTTTTGTTATTGACGGTGGTTTATATGTATTATACTTTGATTTATCGTTTAGTAACCCTTTAATACCATTAGGTGAATAATGAACCAAGAAATATCCCAAGATTTTGCCATCTTTGTATACGCCATGTTGTTTGTCATGCAATTCTCGTAACTTACCTTACATGGATCTCAAATGTCGATAATTATTTTTTATCATAAGAATACTGGTTAATTACCATGTCCTTAATAATTGCATAATTGCCCTTGACTTTTATAAACAGTACTTCAGTGATAGAAGAAGACCGAGAGCTTGATAGTTTGATTGGATCCTCCCTTTCATTTCCGTTCCAAGTGAGGTAGTCCGACATATTCGCATCATGAACGTCGCGTGCGAGCGTGCCTATATTTGGACTTGGATATTCTATTAACTTGCAAATTTGAATCACTAATGAACGGGTTGATTCGTCAGATTTTATACGCACATCCTGTCTCGCTGACTCGTGTCAAGTTGCAGTCTGTTGTTAGTATCGCCTTCATCAGACGTTGATTATTTTTAGACGACAGTGGGCCGTTGGCGTCAAGACCTATTTCAAGTTTTATGGATTCCCTTAATTCAATTTGTTTTTAATGAATCGGTGACACAGGGAATTATCGTTCGTTTCGCGCCTGACTGTTTTAGGAACTGCCGACATGGGGGAATAATTTTTGCGAGATACAAGTTTAATCGTAGCGACAAACTTGGAGAAAATATGATGAATTTGTTTGATCAAATTGTGTAGTAACTGCAATGCGATTTCAAGGTTCTCAGGGATTTTTAACAATAACAATTGTGGAATAACTTTCCAAAAGAAGCTGGTTTTTTTTTTCGATATTTTTTGTCACGAATGTTGAGAAATTTGATTTTGTTTGTTTTTCCTATAACGTGTTCTATTTCTGCCTTTCGGCTAATGACACGCCGGGGAATTCTGTCACCTCACTAACCCGGGAATTTTGCCGAACCCCTCTCGTGTCGAGGGAAGGGATCTTTAATGTCCAACACATCTCTGTTAGACAGGACCAACAGCTTTACATCTTCTCCGAAAGATGGACACTCAAGCGATTCCCAGAATCCGAAAAATCGCACTGACTTTGTGGGGATTGAACCCAGGTAGGAGATGCGTAGGAGACGAGCATCATATCCCATACACCACCGAGTCGGCTAAATTTGATTTTGAGTGTTTGTACTCTACAAATTTTGGACTTGTTATCTCCTAAATTGCATGTTGTAGGAAAAGAATTACTTACAGTGTCCAAGACTGCTATCATACTGTGGTAATTTTCGAAATTTTCTAATACTTTCTCATCTCAACTTTTATGTTGTGATCAAATGAGAAATTGAATTTCTTGTCGAACAGTATTCTAGGATACTTTTGAACGCTTCTCTTCAGGGATGATCTAGGCCAGGAATTTTTTGAATAAATTCATGAAACTAGGAACAAAGTCTCCCAGTCGATCGCCAAGATTATGTCGGTTCTTTCTTCATAATGAATGGTACAGAATAATGGCTTACCTAAGAGAAATACAGAAAATATTTCAAAGTAGCAATGGAATATCAATGAATAGCAAAAATACTATTCTACATTTTTTTAGCTATTAACTTGATTAAGGCATTTCAATTTCGAAAAAAATGATGAAATTTCCATTTATTTTACAAAAAATTGTTGGTGAAGTGAATTCTATTGAATCTATGTATATAAAACGATAATATTATCCGAAAGATAATCTGATTTCCTATTTGAATAGCAAAAAAAAGGTAGGTGGTTTTATTGAAAATATGAAAGTTATTGCTATTTGAAAATTCGTGAAATTAAGACATTATTTTGCACACTCTGTATAAAATTGGTTTATGCTAAATGATGCTGAAGATAGTTCAAGACATCCAGATTATATGGTGGAAAATTTTCCATGAAATTTGAATGTTTAGGCGATAATTTAAGTAAGCTTTATATAAAAATAAAATGAATTTTAAGACTTCAATTTTAACGTACTAAATTTGATAAAATGATGTGGCAGACACTTTATATATATATATATATATATATATATATATATATATATATATATATATATATATATATATATATATATATACAGGATGTCTTAAGAAGAGTGTCTGTCACATCATTTTATCGAATTTAGTACGTTAAAATTGAAGTCTTAAAATTCATTTTATTTTGTATAAAGCTTCTTAATGTTAAATAGAACACTCTTCTTTGGACATCCTGTATATATATATATATATATATATATATATATATATATATACCGGGTGAACAAAAGTCTCGGAGCAGTCAAAGATCTCTCAAAAATGAAGCGTTTTATACGTAAGAGTGATTTCTGCCCTATTGTGATTCACAGCTCTGTTGCAAAGAATTGTTTTATCAAAATATTTGTCCTTTTGTCCCTTGGGAAGAAGGTATATATATATATATATATATATATATATATATATATATATATATATATATATATATATATATATATATATATATACACTGGAATATAGTGTATTCGTTAACGTCGCTTGATAATGGTAGAAGTAGCACTGCCGAAACGTTGCACTGAAGCAACTGAAGACCAAACATGAAGACTAAATTTCTGAAAGATGAATGAATTTTATATTGTATTCGCGTAAAAAACAGTAAAATTAACCCTAACCACATCCGAGTACTCTAACGATGCCAAAAGAGACTCATCTAGTACATACATACTAGAGACGCGCCCTATGGACCTACAAGGTGAACTCGCTACTGGACTTCGAGGAAAACAAGGAACAGTAACAAACAGATGTGAGAACGCAGAAATTTCAATACTTCTAGACATCTTTCTCTATGACATGAATCGCATTTCAGTTCAAACGAGCAAAATAGTTCCGTTGGCTTCGGTGCTCTAGACCGCGACGTTTCCTGGAAGAATCGCCTGTCGGTTGATATTTGAGATATTGTGTCGAGATATGCGACACTGATGAGTTGATAATAAGGACGAAGCTTCAGTCTGCTGCTTTACACTATTGTGGCTCTTGATGGTGGGCTGATTTGAGAACTAGCTTTTGTCAGGAAGGATTATTCATTGATCTATGGATATTTGAATAATTCTTCTTCTCTCAAATTTGTAGTCCTTTCACAATTTTACAATGTTCTTCGATCAGTTTTTCGATGTATTTATTGGGCCTTCTACTTCTTGTGATTGTTTAAATGATTTAAGTCCTCATGTATGTATTTTAATTATTTTTACCTCTTCTGCAAAGAGAAATGAATTCGAATTCTGTTTCTTATTCCATATCGTTTTGCTCTTTTCGTATTTTGATTTGATTCACAATTTTACAATTTTTCATATTTCTTCCCTATTTTCCTTGACTCTCTTACTAGATTCCTACTTCTGCGTCTGAATTATTTCTATTCGATATATATTTAACTTCGAAGTCGTATTTAACATGCAATATGTTAGATATTCCAAATCTTTTCGGGTTTGGCTCATTTTTTCCCCCCCATTCCGACGATTGGCTCGTTAGTATATCGTATTCATAGACCCATGTCTCCTCACCAGTTATGATCCGTCCTATGAACGTGGGATCAAAATTTGCACGATCCAGCATGTTTGCAGCGACCTGCATCCGGTACTGCGGAAATTCAGCTCAATCGGAACGAGCCGAGCGGCGCGCGCCTCATGCCCAATCGGTTCGCCAAAATCAAACGAGCGGTTTCACGAGAGATGTTGAGATCACGAGCTATCTCTCTAACACTGGCATGAAGATTTTCGAGCACCATTTCTTTGATTTTTTGGACGTTATCGTCGGTTGAAGAGGTCGAGAACGTCCAGAACGAGGCAAATCTTCGACGATTTCCCGACAGTCTTTAAAGGGCTGTACCACTTTGGTTTTCGATAAAACAGAGTCTCTATAAGCCTTTTCCAGTATTTGCAACGATTCAGTACACAAAATTTGAGACAAACTCTTTGTTCAATATTATTTTCATTGTAAAATTTGCAGAGTACCACTGAGGTCGAGTAGTTTCAACAGCTGTCGTAAATAGTTGACAGATCGCGCTCATGCTTGGCATAGTAATTGAGGACAGTCCTACCAACATACAGAAACTTAAAATACTTAAAAATACTCAACGCGGGCAATTTAAATGAAAATTTTCGTATACTTTTTTGACACAGTAGTACATCACGACATGTTTAAGAATATTGACGAATCTGAAAACCCTTCGGATATCAATCACTGCAAAATAACTGGATGCAATTATATAATTCCAAAACCGCGAGGGAAATATTTGTCCTGCTTTATGCATCTTGCTGACTCGAAATAAACTTAATAAAATATTTGATCAGTACGTGATCTGATAAGAGCAAAACGATGATTCTCACGCCTCTGAAACGTCGCTCGAGAATAAATATATCCACTTTTCCCTTTATTGCGATTGAAGATCTTCGATTCCGACATGTGAAATCAGAAGAATCTATTTTCCTTTTCCACTAGATGCTTGTTTCAATAAATCAGACTCAACGATCACGTTGGGATTACAGGATTGGCCGAACTTCTTAAATATTTGCTGAAAGCATTGGCACAGTTCTAATTTTATTAAGGTCACATTAATCATTGAGTCATTGTAAATATTGCATATTTTAGACGTTCCGCGCGTTTACCGAGTTTATGCAATTTAAATTCTTCGAGTAATGCAATCTGATGTGTTCGAAACTGCCTATTTATCGAAGCGGCGAAAATTTCTCCTCGTCTTCATTCTATTCTCGACATTTTGGAGCTTATTGAAGTTGGATTGGATCATTCGAATCTACAGAAATATTATTCTTCACTCAGATATTGTCCTTTTATATATTCTCGAGGCGCTTTCTATCGACAATGGGGTATAAATGATTCCGATAAAAATGATTTATGTTTAATAAATCAAGTAGTACTCCCTGAGGAGCTTAGGGAAATTGAATTGAATATTCGTTTACTGGTTTATTCATTCCTTTTGTTGAAAAAACATCTAATATCAATCTACACGACGTTCTAACACAGAGCACTCACGATAACCAAATGCAAAACTATTCACACAAATTAGTACCACCAAAGACGCAGAACGCTCTGGAAGAGCTAATAGGTGATTACCACAGAAAATATAAAAAATGTTCAAAATTCTAATGGGTGATCGCAAGGTGAAATTGCAGGAGTAAGCTGAAATCCTAAGGATATCCAGAAAGAATCGTTTTCAACATTTAATATGAGAATTTAAGCTCGAAAATAAATTTTTTGAAGTGGGTACCGCGTTTCCTCTCAGTGCAATACAAACAACAACGAATTGAGGAATCTAAGCGTTGATTAGAGCTTTTGAAATACGATTAAATTAATTTTTTGAATCGATATGTGATCATGGATGAAACATAGATTCACCTTCAAACTGCTGAGTGGAAAGCAGAGGCGAATGTCGTTCAAAGCGTACAAAAACACTTTTCACTCTGTCCACTCTCAATTGCTTACTGTCCACTGGGACCAACTGTTGGATACTAACAACGTCGAGTTGATGTGGCAGACATTCTGCTCGACCCTGGACGAAGTCGTTACCTCCAAATTCATTCCAACTAAACCATGGCTTTCAGAACAGATACTTTCTTTACCTAGGCGCGAAAAATCCCTTTGGCAACGTTACCTTCGCTGCAGATCACGTTTAAACTATGATACTCATAGGCAGTTTGCTAACCACTTGTCCTTGTCTATACGAAAAGCCAAGAAAGCTTTTGAGGAGAACCTTGTGACTTCCAGAGATCGCAAGAAGCTCTTCAAATACTTACTTTCATCGCTCAGCTCTAAAGTTTCCATATCTTATGGTGCGTCGATCTACTGGTGAACAGTGCGATGGTGGTGCGACTTCTTTGCTGATTTCTATTCTGTTGAACCGGATGGTCCAATTCCACGTGTCCGATTGCCCCGTGACCTTCAATCGCTGGAATCAATCGAGTTTTCTGAGGAGGAAGTGCTGAGCTATCTAGCTTCGCTTGAAGTTTCTACCTTTCCAGGCGTCGACAATGTATCTGCGAGACTGCTCAAGAGCTGCGACCCTGCATTAGGTTATCCATTAACCAAAATCTTGGCCTTGTCCTTCGCGACCTCTACATTACCTACCGTTTGGAAGACAGCTACAATAAGCCCAATATTCAAAATTGGAGATCGACTTTCTGCTCTTAATTATCGTCCAATGAGCCTTCTACCTATTGTATCCAAGATTTCAGAGAAGATTGTCTGCAAACGGGTGCTAGCATTCATGCAGGATAATGAAGTCATACCTGCCAGCCAACATGGGTTCTTTCCGGGTAGGTCAATTGTCACATGCCTTCTGAGGTGCGTGGACGACTAGACAAAAGCAATCGACCGTGGTGAACCAATAGACATATTATACTTGGATTTCGCAAGAGCTTTTGATCGTGTTCCTCTCCGGCGTCTGCTGCACAAACTAGAACATCTGGGGATCACGGGTGGTCTTCTGGAATGGATAAGGGATTTTCTTAGCGATCTTCAATACTCAGTTAGAGTAGGCTCCTCCGTTTCATCCACCAAACCTGTTACTAGCGGGGTCCCTCAGGGCTCAGTTCTGGGGCATATTTTCTTACTGGCATATGTGGCAGACTTACCATCAACCCTTTTATCTACTCAAGCATCGTACGCTGACGATCTCAAGTTTTATGCCAATGCTTTAACGTCGTCGTTGCAACTTCAGAAAGACCTTGATGATATATGTGAGTGGTCCCGAGAATGCTTCTTCCCGTTAATATAAGCAAATGCAAGGTGTTACATCTGGGCAAGAATAACCCCCGGTACCGGTACTATATGGATGGTTCGAGCATTCAGTCCACACAATCACAAAATGACCTCGGTGTGATCATTTCTGAGGACCTATCGTGGTCGGCTCACGTCAGCCATGTTGTATCGAAGGCGAACCGGATAGTTACGGTACACGTCTTACGTTCGACCTATCCTTGAGCACGGTGGTCCTGTTTGGCACCCAACCCTGGTTCGAGATAATAACTTCCTCGAGTCTTTCCAGAGAAAGACTTCCCTTTGGTTTTGTTCGATCTTCATACGAGGAGAGGATTGAATTTTTTGGTTTGAGGCGATTCTCTGAGCGTTGCGAGCGTGGAGATCTGATTACCACCTATCGTGCAATGAACGGCCTATTTGGGATGGACCTTAGCGATCTCTTTCGCATCAGTAGAAGCCATCTTCGCGGTCATTCACTGAAACTGTATCGGGAGGACTTCAAAACTACCCCTCGTGAGATCTTTATATGCAACCGCGTTTTCCATAAATGGAACTCTTTACCAGAAGCTGTGGTGCCCACTTCATCAGTGAACTCATTTAAAAATCTTTTCGACAAAGTGCGTGCGTAACACTGGTGCCTCCTTTTCATTTTCACTCTTTTGATATCACGTATTCTATCCATGTCATCATTCATCCTTTCTGTTTCATTCTTTTTTCAATTCATCTCGATTTTCTAGTTGGTTAAATTGGGCATTATTGTTAATATTATTTTTACCCTGTTGCCTTCCCTTTTTTTGCGACATCACATACTATATTAATTATGTTTTTGAGATTCATGGACCCTTGTGGTCCCATCTCTTACCTTTGTTAAATAAATGAAATAAATAAATATTGTTCATTCACTATCTGAAGAAAGGTCAGACGATCAACAGTGACCATGCACCCTTCCACAAGTCGGTAAAAACCATAGAAAATTCAACGATTCACGCAGGGAAATGTTACAGCATCCACCGTATTCTCCAGGTTTGATACCCTGCGATAACTGGCTCTTTGTTGACTCGAAAAAGATGCTCCAGAGAAAGAGATTTGGCTCGGACAAAGAGGTTATTGCCGGAACTAACGCGTATTTTGAGGCCAGAAGAAGAAATTCAAGTTTTGAGAAAAAAATAATATTTTATTCACTAGTCACTGGACTTTTCAACATATGTTTTATATAGAAAATAAAATGATGATATGTGGATCAATCCAATGAGTGAAGAATTACATGAATAAGGTATATGAATGGAGAAGAAATTTCACATTTCATATTCAATATTCAACTTCAAATTGAGGCATTGAATAAGACAGATCTAACCTTCGAATCGAAAATTTCGTCATTTCGAGAATTTTATTTGATTAGTTTCAAAATTTCATGCGAATTATTTGCCAGAAACTGAATATTTTCCTTTTCAGCTTCTTCACGTCATTCCGAATCCAATAATATAACGCTCATATTTTCTAGGATCTTTCCAAGAATCAATATCGCTTTGAACTTTCGTAGAATTCATGGAAACTTATTTCCATGAATTATTCGTAAAATACATCATTTTTCTTTGATCATCTCTGAAAGCCTTTTGTTGCAAAGATACGTAATCTTCATCCCATATATTATCGAACTCATTATTCCTAGGGCTTAAATTCTGAAATTGAGATGAAACAAAGATTTCTGAATTTTATAATTTTAGCATGAACGGTTTCGAAAATATTGTGGAAAATTACTTCTGCAGAATGCCCCCTTTTTCGGCAAATATGAACTTCGCAAAGGAATCTATCTGCGTACAATAATCTTCATTTAATTCTTAAAAATGATAATTTTCACGAACAATAAAGTTAAACTGCGAAGGGTTTGTATATCCCATAACTGGCAGGAATCAGGCTGATCAAACAAATTTAATCTTTGTATAAAATATAAGTTATTGAATGACAACAAAAACAACAAATATTTTCCTTACATCAAATCCATTCGTCGACAGAAAAGTTCGTTGATCCTTGGAAATTTTTCAGAAATTGGGCAGTTTAACTTTATCCAATTTGCCATCAATTATTAATAGCGTTAATAATGAAATTTTTCCTGTTCTCAAACACAGATGAATAAGAAATCAGGTTTGGTTTGACTTCATTTTGATCAAGTATTCATTAGAAAACAACATGTCACGAAATTTCTTTCAACTGAAAAGTAGAGTACTTTGTCCAACAGAAATTAAAACGGAAAATAATCAAAACATCTCGAGATACACAATGACTCCAATAATATTCCAATGTATTTATTATGCTCAGATAATTTTACGGAGAAACTAAAATATTTTTTTTTGTCTTTTTACACTGTTGTACTAATTTTGAATAAAGTCTATAATTTCGTTGTAAATAACCATATACTGGGTGATTCAACAGTGGCGCGGTGCTCTGTAGCTGGTACACTCTTGAAGATTTCATTTTTGTTCAAACGGTATTGTACTTAGAAAGTAAGATTCTACTTCAGCAATTTATTTTGCAGTAAACAGGGTGTCCAAATTTTCTATAAAAAATCTTGGGTGGTTTTTTCGGATTGGAAGACCACTTTTTTGTTCAAGATTCAGGAACGGCCTAAACTCTGCTATAATGTCTTTAAGTAATACGTTTTTTTGGTGGGTAGTCTCGTCACAATATTTTTTTTTCCGTAAAGTTCATGAAAATAGGCTCTCACATCATCGCATGCTCCTTCGGTCAGAGCATCGTTGGTCTTTGAATGTATGGGCCGCTATAGTAGATTGATATCTAATTGGGCCGCACTTTTTCGACAATTTTCTGCAAAACCATCTACCAATGTTACTTTCCGATGTACCAGAGCATATACGACAAGATTTGTGGTTTCAACAGGATGGAGCACCGGCACATTACTCACATCAGGTTAGGGAGTATTTGAATCATGTATTTCCAAACAAATGGATAGGACGTGGTTGTCGTGTTAGATGGCTAGCTAGGTCTCCGGACCTTACAAGTCTAGAGCTTTTCTTGTGGGGTTATATTAAGGGCATCGTTTACCAGATTCCTTCTACAACACAGTTAGATATGAGATAGAGAATAGTCGACGCCTGTCAGTTAATCCGCAAATTTTGTCGAGATTTCAACGGTCTTTCCTCAGAAGGATTGAGTTGTGTCTACAAAGAAACGGGCAACATTTCGAACACTTATTGAAAGAGTTCAACACCTTGTAGATCATCTCACTCACTCATTGATTGGTTTTTACCACTCTATTGCGTACTTCATACACGACTACCTTAAAATATCTCCATTTCTCTGATCAAGTATAATGATATTTACTAATAAACTCTTCTTTCGCAACCTCTGATTTTGTTATTTCAGTTTATTTTTTTTTCGAAAATGGTCGAAGATAAAGGTAAGGTTACTTTTGCAAAAATATTGCACAATATTTTAAGCGCTGACATGAATAATAAAATACAGAATGTTCCATTTGAAAAAATCAAGATATATTTTTAAAATTACAATATTCAATAATTCTTTCGAGTCACTCCTGTATACAATGAGGATAATCTATTTCAATTAATCAATAAAGCTATCCTTGGGTAATAAGAAAACGAAAGGAAAAAGTCTTCATCCTCCCTGGCGACTGAGCATGCGATGATGTGAGAGCCTATTTTCATAAATTTTTACGGAAAAAAAAATATTGTGACGAAACTACTCACCAAAGAAACTTATTACCAAAAGGAATTATAGCAGAGTTTAGGACGCTCTTGAATCTTCAACAAAAAAGTGATCTGATAAGATTTTTTTATAGAAAATTGGGACACCCTGTTTACTTCAAAATAAATTGCTGAAGTAGATTTTTACTTTCTAAATACAATACCGTTCGAACAAAAATGAAATCAAGAGTGTACGAGCTACTGGTGAATCACCCAGTATACATATTTGGAGAATCTCTAGATTATTGTACATATCTTAGTTTATTCTACATCTTAATAATTAATTTTACTAATGTCAGTTTATACACTCTCGAATTATCTAATTTTTGAGTTTTATCTTTTGCATTGAAAAATATATTTGTAGTTTGGTTGTGTATTTGTAGGCTCAAAACACGCAATAGTTAGTTTTATTATTACTCTGGTTCCATATTCATCCATAGTTATTTTTCTAGCAGTTATTTATTTCCTCTTCAGGAAATCATTTTATTTTGCACTGAAATTTCGAAGAATAATGAACACGCCTACGCCACAGAACAAAATAATGCGATTTTTCAATTTCATTTTGAACTAGAAAGCATCATAAAAGCTCGATTGAACTCTTCACCGAATTTATAGCCGTCGATTCCCAGCCAGAAGCTATATTTTGAGTGTCGCCCAACCGCAACATATCGCACAATAACAACGATAAAATTATATTATCCCGAACTGGGTCTCTCGATATGCGGGGCATCTTAGACATTTATTGCTGCACCATTATACTTTTAAGTATCCAATAATATTCCATTTCTGCTGTTAGAGGGTAGAGGTCTGCTCGGCATATTTTATTACGTCGAGGTTCAAGGCGGGGCTGTTTTGGTTGAAAAAATTTGAATATACGCGCACCGTGTTTAAAATCCTTGTATTGAGCTCTTTTGCTATTTTGATATGTGGGAAAATTGGAGAAAATCATTGTTTTCGGTTCATTCGATTATGCAGCTTGAATTACTGCGCAGATATTACGCCTCAGGTCAAAAATCACCGCAAGAACCTATCCCAACAGATTCTAAGTATCTACCTACCCAAGTCATTAATGGTCGATGCATTAAAGCAGAAAAGTAGGCTCTTAATACAGTTTGGCATGTTGGATTCATGAGAATCTCTAGAAACCTTGTGAACTAATCTATCATGAAGAAATCCTAAATTCAATAATAAAAAACTGGTACTGTGTTTTAAGGAATTTTACTTAATAATTGCGATTCGTAACGCGTTTCACTACACCGTAGCTTATTCAGACGAATGAATATACAGAAAAAATATAAATGAGAATATAACTATAAATGTTCTTGAGTAATTAAAAGCTTATTGGGTTGCTTCTTCTTAAGTGGTTCTTTATGACAGGTATTTCCAATAAAATTAAGGAATAGATTGCTCCCCGAAGAGATTCAATAGAGGTGAAGGGCTTAAATCGACTTGTTCATTGATGAGTCTACCTGAGTGTTTGTATTTATTGATTTCTAAAGTTTCCCAAAGATCTACCTTCCAATATTATCTGTATGCAAAATTTGAAACTGTGGGTCGAAAGAATGATTATATTCTAAGAGATGATTCGCGTAATTTGAATCTGATTTTTATTTGAAAAATTGCGGTTATGTTCCGATATTCTAATATTAAAATTTCTATGTGTTCTACCAATGTAGAAATTATCACAGTCATTGCAATTCAGTCTATAAACACCTGATTTATTGTTTTTACCTGGTTGGGTTTTATTATTCTTTATATATTTGCCTAAATTATTAGTAGTTTGAAAGCTATGTTGAAATTATTGCTACTTAAGAATAATTTCAGTTTCTCACTTGTAATGCCAACGTAGGTTAAATTGTTGAATTTTTGTTTCAATTTATCGACAGGGTAAACTTCATTCAATGCGATTCTACTTTGTTTTTATTTAAAATATTATTTATTAGTTTGGGATTGTAACCATTATTTTGGCTATTTGTTTGTAATAATGGTTACAATAATAATGGTTACAATCCCAAACTAATAAATAATATTTTAGATAAAAACAAAGTAGAATCGCATTGAATGAAGTTTACCTCATCAATGAACAAGTCGATTTAAGCCCTTCACCTCTATTGAATCTCTTCGGGGAGCAATCTATTCCTTAATTTTATTGGATATACCTGTCATTAATAACCACTTAAGAAGAAGCAACCCAATAAGCTTTTAATTACTCAAGAACATTTATAGTTATATTCTCATTTATATTTTTCTGTATATTCATTCGTCTGAAGAAGCTACGGTGTAGTGAAACGCGTTACGAATCGTAATTATTAAGTAAAATTCCTTAAAACACAGTACTTGTTTTTTATTATTAATAATGGAATTTTACCAAGTAAAAGCCTCCCATATTCAAAAAAAATCCTAAATTGCCTCGCTATGCCTCTCGATTTCCTTGTGGATCATTTTCCTGAGTCTTGTGGACACGTCGTCCACAGCTATTCGCTCAATACTTTTGTACACTTTTTGCTTGTGTGATATGAACACACAATTTATTACATAAAATTTACATTGTAACATTTTCTTTTCACCTCTAAAACTCTTTTTTCATTAAAGAGATATTGCTATTGAAGTAGTACTTCTATTTTCTATCCCGTCAATGCGGTATATTTGAGGATAATCTGTCTACACTAAGTAGACTGGTAAAAAGAGTGTACAGTGGAATTCGGTTTACTCTTTGGTACTAGACACGTAGAAAAATATTTTCAGGGCAGTTCATAATTTCGAACAGATCACTGTAGAGTTTGGGTGCCCCACGTCACATTTTTTGCTAGATTAGAAATCGTAATTATAAGGCAAACGACCTAGATCAAACATTATCGAAGAGTATTTATCGACAAATAAAGCACTGCGAATGAAAATAGAGACTTTCGAATGGAGCGCATGAACAAAGGTGGAATGAATTCAGTCTTCTTCAATAATATGCTAATGTTTTTCTTTATGCCGGTTCTAAAGTCAACAGATAGATTTCTTCCGGCTCTTTTACTTCATTAATTGCGACGAGGCAAAGTGAGGAGCGGGGGATCGGATGTCGCTACCGTTTCCTCTCTAATTAAGGTGAATTTTCAGCTCCGTGATAATGCAGTTGCCGACCATTATGCCGACGTTGTCGTAGAATAGAATATACTTGTTAGGAAGCGTGGGATCGCCTTCGGGAACCGAAGGAGTCTACTCGACCTCCGGCCGTTGATTATTTCCGTAAAACTCTGAGAAAATACACATGAAAACTGCTTGTTCCACTAGACTAATATCTGTCATTGTTTCAATGGGAAGAAGGTTATTGCTATGTGAAAGAAGGGTTACGGTTCAGTCTCAGTCTCAGAGATTTCCATCTTGAAGTCTAAGTTAATAAACAAAGTTCTTGAGTATATGGAATAATATCATGACATATACCATATGTCAAATTTTTCAATTAAACGAGATCCACGAAGAGATGATATATGGGCGATGTCAACCCAAATTATTGGGTCCATAATGGTTTTAGAACATCTATAGATTATTATCGGCATCACTTAGAAGACTGAACCTGGCCATCGGGGCTCTCTCGGTCAAACAGAGAGGAAATTGTTTTGTTGAGTTTGAATATTGAAGGGTTTTTTGCGATTTTACTTCAAAATTGGCAAGCAAGAACAAGGAAGTGATTATGTTTCAGGAGACTCACACTGCGACGTAAGAACATCTCCGCGAAAGAGGAAATATCTCAGGTTATGTACTTTTTGATTATCTCCTTAGTTCTTTTTATGGCCTTGCTTGCTATGTAAAATCTTTTCTTAGATTTGTTTAGACATATAAGAGGTATGATTGTTGAAATATTTTTCTGCTGGTTTTCTTTTTCCATTGTTACAGATTCCTGTCCCAAACCCCTTCCTTTCACCCTTGTCTTCGTCTGGACATCATGGAGGGCAAGAGGAATGAAGCGGCTAAGCAGAAAAATCTTTGGTACTCTTTATATACACACGACACTTACATAACATAAACAGACAAACTATTGCTAGTGCAATAGCGACAGGAAACGAGTTTTTCCTCAGGTTTTTTCCACTTATTGAATCATACGCAGTATGGTTTCCTCTGTTACATTTCCTGAGCTCACACTTGTGTTTTTTTCTGATACACTACAAAATTATAGATATGAGCATTTATTGTAAATACAATTATTCGAATTTTTGTATAACAGGTCCTAGTGGAATTAAATGTAACACCTTTTCGAAATGTTCTTCGAAAACATCCGCATTCATGTCCTCATGATAGTCTCAAGCACTTTTTCTTCGAAATGATAATAACCTCCTATCCACAAACACTACCGATATGCGTTATTATTATACGTCGTCCTTAAGCAGTCTTTGAGCAGATTCTAGTTTTGGATAGTTCACAGAGTGCCTAGATTTGTGATTAATACCTTTTATAGAAGTTTGGCGGAAATAATCTGATACATGATCTTTCGGTCTGGCCCATATCATTGGAACTACGACCGGCATATGACGAGATCCTTTAGCCCGTGATGTTAATAAAGTGACACACTGAGCAAGCACTAGGAGTTAAGGATTTGTTCAAATTTCGCGCCGTAAAACCAAAGTAATTAAAAAAACTAATGGTGTCATACTACGACGTTGACTTTTAACAGTAAGTTGACCGCAAATATAACAGAAGTTATCAGTATGGTTTACACACAATCCCGACACACACGTCGGTAAGCAAAATTAAAAAACTAAGTATGGGGTTTTAATATTTCGTTTAATAAATTTACTGTTCATCAGTGCAAACAGCATACCATATCAAATTCGGCATATTGTAAAACAAGTTGTTGTCACTTCCTACTACTCCTCCGACCTCGTACAGTGAGAAGGTCTTACGAGATTTATGCGTTTCCGAAATTTGATACGGTACAGGTAACCAGGTAGAAAGGAGAATGGCAATACGTCAATTTCCATCGCAGGACACCAGCCAGGGAATATACGTACAATTTATTAACACAGAGGTGCAATAAAGTTCGGGATCCGGAGTAGGGCTATTTGTTCGTAGAACCATTATCGAGTTCCATGAATATAAAGCGGATTTTTATACTGGCGAGAAATAACTCTCGCTGTAAACTTTTCGAATTCAGTTATTTCATTTTTGTTTGAACAGTTTTCGATTTGCTGTTGGCAATCATGATTCAAAAGTCGCACTTTTAGATAAGACTGCTTTCCATTACTCCGTAGGCTAGTTTATCTAGTCACATTTTGTTTCTGGAGCTTATTTTTTGGTCCAGAAACAAATATATACTTATATGACGATTTTCAAATACCTTCACTTCACTAACATTTCGACCGGTGTTGAAATACCCTTAGCTTGATACACTTGCTAGTCCTTTCACTTGCTATAGATCAATGATTTGCTCCATTATAGTGAGAAAGTATCTCGAGTTTGTTGACGACTGCACCCTGGTGACATATTACTGTGTCCAAAAAGTAAGGTGACATTTGAATTTAAACTGTTTGCTCAAATGGATTTGAGGCAGTTCCCTTAGTTTTAGGTTGGTAGGTGAACAATAGTTCACGAACCTTCTTCTTTGATTGGGGCCCTTTTATGACGCTTTTTGGCTGTCTCAGTGCAGTTCAGGACCCCGGTGGTGTTTCAGTTTTTAAAGAAGGAGAGCATGTGGGTCCCATTGGCCTAACAGCTGTTGCCCATTTGGTAAGACTCCCTGCTTCCATTGTATCTTCGACGCCCTGATAGGCTTGGCACCAAAGCAGAGTAACTCTGTTTGTAGTATTGAGTTGTCGAAATGCTTCTTTGCATTCGTCGACTAGTTTGTATGTAAACCTTGAATCTTTCAGATATTCCAGGGTGTTCTGGCTATTGAAGCATATGTAGATGTAAGCGTCTGTGTAGTTTCTGTGTAGATCTTCCTGCACTCTTCGGAAAATATTTCTGTGTGTCACGGTGACAAGGTCTCCTACAGCAATCGCACAGATGCTTGCACTCATCTCTGTTTCAGACCCGTCTATAAACCAGGTGGGGTTTTGTAGGATAACAAAGGCATGGGACGTGGACCAAATTTCTTTTGGTGGAATGACGACCTTAAAAGATTCGTCAAAAGGGTAGGTGGCTCTCATTCGATCTTCTCTTTTGAGAAGGTCAGATCGGAGTTCTCAAATTTCATTGAGGGGCGTTGAGTGTCCAGAAATCGAATTTTTGACCCTCACATGCCTCCTTTTTACAGTCTATGAGGCTCTCATGGCCACTATTATGAGTAGAGGAGGGAAGCTCAGCAGACGCTTGGTTGTGGATATCAAGGTTCCCGTGACTGCTAGACATGCTTCCGTTTTGTTTCCCTCTCCAGTGAAGGCCGCCATACGATGGTCGCATAGGTCAGGAGCGGTTTTGTCACTGTCGTGTATAACCAATATGTTATGTTTGGCTTGAGTCCCATCTGGGCTCAAATAACTCCCTGCGAGCCCAGAGTGTTTTTGCGATCTTTGCGCTTTCCTAAGAGATTTTTCCAATTTAGTTTGGCGTCAAGCATCAAATCTAGACATTTCACTTGTTTTACTAGTGTTACCTTGAAAGGCGGTAATTTCCTTCAACGATTGAATAGAGTCATATCTGTTTTGTTTGAATTAACGGACAGATCGTTATCTCTGCACCATTGTTCAGTCTTTGCTGCTAAGGTTTTTCCACGAACAAGGAGTACAGGTTCTAAGCGGAGGAGAAAGAGTTCTCCCCCTTGAGGATATCCCCTGCTGGCGATCCTCAAGATGGTTGACTCGCCGAGGTGAGGCTAGATGCGCCTGGTCGACAGCAGACGTCCAACCCACCTTGCTATTGTGTTATCTACTCCCCTATTCACGATTGCTTCGTCTATCGACTTAGAAAGTGTGTTATCAAAATCTCCATCTATGTCTTGGAATATTCCTAGAGTCACTTCGCCTTTTTTCAATCCTTTCTCAACCCTATTCCAGATTATAGTACATACTTCACGAATGTCTCAATTAACATCTGAGACACATAATTTTATTCAAGATAAAACGTATGCTTTGAGTAGCAAACGTTGAAAAATTGTTTTCGATTTAACTTTGCCTACAAACATTAGTTAGGCAGTGTCCAGAGGAGAACCACGAAATTTATTATAGATCACAAGTGTTCCCAAAAACTAGCAGTCCTTGTTCCCATTTTCAAATAAACAACACTTGGTTTGTCGGTCTTCTTCTGAAAAACATTTATCATGCCATTGCTTTGAGTGTACGATATTTTGTCCATTTGCAAAGCCATTATTTCATTTCATCCCGAAATAACAACGGATAGTAAGATACCAGAATTTTAGAATAGTAACACTCCACTGTTATTCCATAAAATCCAGGAATCCCCAGTCAATTTCGAAAAGATTCGCTCAACCCGAAAACAAACGAACCCGAATGATAATTTCCAGAATGTTTACACGAGTGGAATACCACTGTTGTTGACTGTTCCTCGAGGAACCTTCCCTCATCGGTCTGAAAAATAACTGCCTATTCCGCAGACGACGCACTTCTCGCACCCGATAAAAGAATGCTCGGAAAAACAAATGAGAATTTCTCCTTGAATTTCCTTTCGCCCTGTGGGATCCGAGGCACCTCTTAAGACGTAGAAATTAATGGGACATCCGAAAACGGGAACAACAGCGATATCAATTGCGACGGTGTCATCATCTTTATCCTTGATCGTTTATTAACAGATTGCGTCACGTTAAATTTGGTCGAATTAGAGAACAGTTACGGACGCCAGGAATTAGATGTTGCGGACGTCCAATTGACGGAATGATTGAAGATAAGTCTGATAGTGTCGAATTGACGATTTGGTATGACAGTCACTGTTATAAATGATGCAATGAAGCTGGTAATCTCGGTTACTCGGCCTATTTAATTAGCTGAATTAGATTTAAACTATTGCAACTGGTTCTTTATTAATTTCTGTTATTCTTATACAAGGTGGTTCCTAACTTCTGATGTTGATCAGATTTGTAAAATTAATGTTTTTGACGATAGATTTTTATGATGGAAATTCGTTTCAATATAAATAAAATGAAATACTTTTGTCTGATTTCAACAATGGTTTCGAGTAATTGAAATACTTGTCGACAAGATTATCGTAAATAACACAAAGTAGATCTTCACTTTCAAATGGAAATACCCTTCTAATAATAGGAAAAATATTCCTAAAGCCCTAACGCGTACTACTCTCCAATAGTTCAGTAAGATCCTTTGCAGGTAGTAAATGTATTGAAGAGACTAATAGCTGGAATGGGTTTCCTTCGACAGGTTTCATTTCAAATTTGGCGCAATTTCTGAACTGCCGCATAGAATTGTCATTGCATGGCCATTTGACAAGTGAAATCTAGGGGAATTTCAATCATGGAAAGATTCACTCGCGCACAATTCAAGTTAACTCAATTCAGTTTATTCATCACACATTATAAAGTACCTGATAGAAAAATACATCATGATATAGAGCGAAAAACCTAGGCTAACAAATTTCGCCTGTATGCTCGTCTCTCTCTCATCAGCCTGTCGATATCCACTCTTGGATAAAGGCCTCTTTCAAATATTTCCATCTCTTTCTATTTGAGGCAATCTGAACCCAATTTTTCCTGCTGTTTTCTGGATATCATCCCGCCATCGTTTCGGAGGTCTACCAACACTCCTCTTGGTTTGTCTTGGGCTCCATACCATTATTCTATGAGTCCATCTGTTTGGTTCTTGGTGGGCTACATGTCCAGCCCAGCGCCATTTGAGTTCCGCTATTCTTCTCAAAATGTCCGTTACGCGTGTTCTTCGTCTTATTTCCTCATTTTTGATCTAATCTCGCAAACTAACGCCAAGCATCGATCTCTCCATTGCTCGTTGTGGCACCTTGAGTTTGTTGGCGTATGCGCGGGTGAGTCATTGTCTCAAGACCATATGTGAGGACTGGCATAATACATGTCTCAAACGTTTCCTTTTGAGATTTATTGGGATTTCTCGATATTTCAACACATGACCCAGTCTTCCAAATGCAGCCCAACCTAGTCCAATTCTTCTCGATATTTTAGAGGTTTGTTTTTCCCTGCCTTGTACGATTTAATGCCCTAGATAAATGTATTCTGTAACATTTTCGATCTCCTGGATACCGATACTGATTCTTAAATTTTCAGGACTCATAACTTTCATTTTATACAGGTTCATCTCGAGTCCATCGGTCAACGCAGTCTCATATAGTTCTTCGGCATCATCACTCATAAGAACTATGTCGTCCGCAAATGGAAGATGGTTCAGACGTACACAATCTATATTTATGCCTCTTCTTTCCCACTTCAAACCCTAGAACACGTCCTCCAGAGCCAATGTAAATAATTTTGGAGAGATCGTGTCTCCCAGTCGTATGCCTCTTTTCACGTGGATTTCTTTTGATGTTGTTTCTTCGTCTATCGTTATTTGGATTGTGGCGTTTTCGTATATGTATTTGATGACATTTGAATATATACTGTCTACTCCTGCGTTATCTAGTGCTCTTAGTGTTGCCCAAGTTTCAATCAAGTCAAACGCTTTCTTGAAATTTATAAATGCCATGTGCAATATCACATTGTACTCTGAGGTTTTTTCGATGAGAGTCTACTGTACTGAAGCCTTTCCGAAAGCCAGCTTGTTCGACGTCCATTTTGTTGGTTAATCTATTTGTCATTATTTTCGTCAGTAATTTGTACAAGTGCGATAAAAGGCTTATTGGGCGGTAATTTTCTATGTAATTTCTGCCTCTCTTCTTATACAGAAGAATGACTTGAGCATTATTCCATACCATTGGTATTCTTCCCTCATTTAGGCATTTGTTGAGAAGAATCCGTACGTTATCCAACAGATATTCTCCTCCCATCTTCAACATCTCGATGGTGATCTTATCTTCACCGGGGCATTTTCAGTTCTTCATCAGATTGAGCGCAATTTTCAGTTCATTTGTATCAATTTCAGGAATGTCTTCAGAACCGGTATTGAGAATATGTCTTTCAATATACTTCTGTTCTTGATTTTCAGAACTATAAAGTTTTTGTAAAATTCTTCAATGACAACTACGATTTCTTCCCTCGTGCTGACCAAGATACCTTCAGAGTTCTTCATTTTCGTCGTTTTAGTTCTTCCATTCGATAGTTTCGATCTGAGGACTTTCATATTTTTGTTGTTTTTAATAGTTTCTTCAACTAGCTGTGTCTTCCAATCTCCCAGGTCTTTCCGAATACTTCTGTTTATTTTCCTATTCGATGTTTTATAGCTGTCATCCTCCCGACTTGTTTTTCTCTTTTTTTCAATTGGATGTCTGGTGTTTTGACTGATTTCCCTGTGTTTTTCTGAGTACTGCACGTCTTCTTTGTTGCCACTTGTAAACAATTTGTTATCTTCTGAGTAAGATCATCGATTTCTCCATCTCCCAAATAGTCTGAGTGTTATAGTTTCGTCGTGACAGCTTTTTTTCGAACTTTTTTCTATTTCTATATCAGTATTGAAATGAATAACAGATTTAAAAGCATAGGAAAGTGACAATAGTCATCATAGCACAGCAAAAATTAATCCCTAACCAACCACCCTCCCCACCTATTTGCTACCCAGGGACGGAAATGCAAAAAATTTCATTACCATCACTTTCAATGAAACAAACCGAATGTGAACTCATTTAGGAGGCCAGAAAAAAGGAAAGTAAGAATAAAAAAACGAAAGAATAAAAGATTTTCGGGTCAGAGTTGAATAAAACTATGCAAGTATTGATAAAAACTTATTATATTCTGTCACTATGAACTCTCGAAGTTTAATTTCAATTTTAGTGTTGATATTTTTCAGTTTTAGAGGAATAATTCCATAAAATTTTGGTCCATAGTAGAAAAAGTTCCGTTAAAGATGAGTCTCAGTAAGCTTTGGAAAATGAATATCTGTCGAATATGGAGACGCAATGATTCTTTATATAGAGACACAGTACTGTGCAACCATGATTTCTGAGGCGCTGTTTTAAGGATCGTGAAAATTCACTACAAAAACCGGTGAAAATTTCGCGAACACAATTCGAAAAGTTCGTACTGCTTTTGGTCATCATCAAGCACCTACTCGCCCATCTGTAGTGATTTTAATCCACAAATTCGAACGTTGCGGACAAGTTAGTGATGTACAGCATCGAACACGTATTCATCCGGCCAGGTCAGCTAAAAATATCGCCGCTGTAGCTGATAGTGTGGCTGACAAGCCAAATTTGTCAATTTCGAGACGATCACAGGAATTGGGCATATCCGCAACCACTTTGCACCATATTTACATCTTGGTCAGCATTTCCATCCATATAGAGAGCAGTTAACACAAGAATTGAAGCCAACTGACCACGAACAACGCCGTATATTTGCAGATTGGGACTTTATTTGTCCCTAAGTGGATGCTCTTGGCTTGCAGGGTGTTTATTTTCAACGGGATGGCACTACCAGCCACACAGTTGGTGAAACAATGGCTCAATTGTAACAACAATTTCCTGAACGTGTGATTTCTCGCAATGGAAACGTTAATTAGCCCCCTAGATCATGCGATTTAACGCCATTAGACTCTTTACTTTGGGGCTATGTCAAAGATTAGGTCTACGCCAATGCTGCAGCAACGAACGAGGCACTCAAAGACAATATTCTAGTTGTTATAGGCGAAATACTACCACCATTATGTAAAAATGCAATTAAATATTTCGTACAAAGAAAGACCATTTGTAAAAAGGCACGAAGTGGAAACGCCAGATATAACCCATCATAAGAGGCAAAAATAGAATTTAATTAGTATCTTAAGTCCATATTTTCAATCTTTGTGTTTTTCTCAAATGTAAAGTATGTTTAGTGGGTGTAAAAGTGAATAAAGTGAAATATTCTGTTAAAAAACTTAAATAATAATTTTTTCTATATACATTAGATATTGTAACATTAAATGTTGTTCTATAAACGTAACGATCAGACCTCATGCGTTACAACTTTTTTTTCTCATTTCTGCATTTGGATACGTCCATTCTACAATGGTAAGCTATTCAGGCTTATGTTACATCCACAACAATTTTTTTATAGGCCAGTGTAATTTCTGTTAAGAAATAGTAGCTTCATTTATAACAGTATTATTAGTTATTCAATAAATCATCTTCTTTTACATAGTATTTGTAATAAAGTCTGGTCGTCCGGTGTTTGGCCAGATGAATGGTGCTCGTCTATTTTGTTCCACTCCATAAAAAAGGTTCTCCCACAAACCCAGACAATTATCGTCTACTCTCGTTGGTCTCTCATTCAAGTAAGGTGTTACTATATATTTTACAATCTCGTTTGGAGGGTTGTATTGGCTGGCAAATTTCTCCGGCACAGGCAGGGTTCGTAAAAGGACGTTGTACGCGCGAACAGATCTTGAGCTTGAGGCAGATCATTGAGAAGTCCAGGGAACATTACTTTCCCGTTTCTGCTTTGTAGACTACTCCAAGAGAGTTCCCTACCATCTAATTTTTCTCATTCAGAAACTGTATATGTCCAACTCAGCTCAAGTAAGAATTGACGGTAATCTGTCTGATCAAATGGCAACCAGAAAAGGAGTACGTCAAGGATGCGTATTATCTCCGATGTTATCTAACATCTACTCCGAGTTTGTAATGAGACATGTACTTGACAACTGGCATGGCGGCATAACTATTGGTGGTAGCAAGATTTCCCATGTAAGGTTTTCTGACGATACTACCCTTATTGCTGCTTCTCAGGAAGAATTGTTAGCTTTGCTGAATAACCTAGAACAGCATAGTTCAGCGTATGGTCTTAGTATTAACTATAATAAAACCAAGGTTATGATCGTAGACAGGGAACATAACAACTATCCTGAAATGAAGTCTATTGGCCGTTGCCAAGTTGTTCCAAGTTTTGTGTACCTCGGTTCTTTGATCGAAAATTCTAGTGGCTGTGGAAGTGAGATTAGACGACGTATACAGCAAGCACGGGCGGCCATGACGAAGCTCACTAAAATATGGCGTGACAATAATATCACTGAAAGCACCAAAATATCGTTAGTTCAGACTCTTATTTTCTCTATTTTCCTTTATGTTTCTGAAACTTGGACTATTAAAAAGGTAGATCGCGCTTACATTGATGCATTTGAAATGTGGGCTTGGAGGAGAATGTTGAGAATTCCTTATACCCCATCGAACTAATGTTTCGATTTTAAATGAACTTGGTAATCCAAAGCGGCTCTCCTCTATTGTATTAACGCGAATTCTGACGTTCTTCGGTCACATTTTTAGAAGCAATAATATGGAGAAACTTGTTGTCCCAAGGCTTGCTCCGAATGGACGACGTCGTGGCCGCTCCCCTACACGCTGGGTGGATGCAACGAAACAGTTGATGGATGTGAGTGTCACAAAAGCCACCGAACTAACTCGAAATCGCGAAAGATGGCGTGCTACAATTTCGAAAACAATTGATAATCTTCGTATCGATGATGATGAATCATACTTATTTTAGTTGAGGCAGTATCACACCTGAATTCCTAAGATGCACCCTGTATAACGAACTGTTTTATTTCTTTAAGATAAATTCATTAAACCAAATTTTAATACACCTCAACTCCATAGATAGTGAATACTTTTTCGCACTTTTCCACAAAAGTGTCAAATTTGATGAATATAAAAAGTTTATATGAATTTTATAACTTTATACTTCAGTCGCCTTCTGCCTGTTTTCGTGAAATTTTCGGCGCTCTTTCATCACCTCCATCAGGTCGCACGAAATTAGAATACTTTCCGAATGGCTACAAAGGCCAACGACAAGAGCGCAAACGGCGTTAAAAATATTGAATGAAAGGAAGTATGAAAATTATAATAAAGTAAAACTTCAAAGGCCGCCAACGCGGGTATAACAATAACCAATCCCTCTTTGATATAATCACAAAAATGCGCCTGCTGAATAGTTCGTTTCGGACTTTGTTTTCAAAGCTTTGAAGTCGCGTCACGGCAGCGTCAGATTTCATTTTGAATTTTCGCAAGAATGCGCGAGTCTATTTTCGGTTTGTATATCCTTTGTTTTCAATTTAGCATTCGTTCTAAATCGAGCTGGTTTTTCGCGCTCAATAGCAAACTGACTGTATCATAGCCTACTGTTTCTTTCGAAGATTCGATTCATGGCGACGAGGGGTGAAATCGAAGACGGTTCTGATGGCCGAAAAGCTAAGTATGTGAAATAATTGATTGATTAATTAATAAACACCTCAAGAAAGTCTGGGGAACAGGATGGCCACGGTAGAATAAAGATATCATTCTCTTCAAGAACGTTCAAGACAACTCTTGCACGATGAGGAGGGCATTATCTTGTTGGAAGAGTGGATTTTGACCCATTGTTTGGAGATACGGTACCACTGCAGGTAAAACTATCTCATTTGCGTAAGAATTTCCCGTGAGGTCGTCTGTATGAAAACGAGGTCAGTTCTTCCACCAAGGCGTATACCTCCCCAAAACATCACTGATCCGCCTCCCTGTCTAACAACTTCTCGAGCATGCTGGAGACGGTTTTGCTTTCCAGGTTCCCTCCATATTCGAATTCTTCCCGAATCGGGATAATAACTAAATCTAGATTCATCACTGAAGAGAACTGTGGCCCACCTCTCTTGATCCCAGTTTACGTGTTCTTGGCACCAAGCTAAACGAGCAGCGCGATTTCCATGGGTCAGTTGTGGAACTCTTAAAGGACGTCTGAACTGGAGTTGACCTTCGTGCAGTCGATTTCTCACAGTTTGGTCGGAAATTTGTACATTATGAACTCGTGATAGCTCTTGAGCTAATTGAGATGCTGTGGTAGTACGATCTCTTCTGGCTTGTAAAACCAAAAATCGGTCTTGGGCGACTGTAATAATCCTGAAACGACCTGTATGGCGTTCTTCTACGCTACCTGTTTCATTGAAACGCGACCATAAACGGTTTATGACACTTGGGCTACTTCCCAGAACCCTGGATACTTCCCGTTGTGAGCTCCCAGCTTGGAGCATGCCAACGGCTCGTAACATCACTTCTCTAGTCAAATGTCGTCTTTCCATGGTCGAATCACAAAACTTGAATCTTTTATTTGTGCTAACAACAGAAACAAAGTGCCAACTAACTGATTTCAAACACTGAATACATGAAATGATTATAAAGCAGCGTCGCATCTGCTGCATTTTTAGTTTTTTATAAAAAAAACTGAAATCTGTTGCGGCACTCTACATAATTTGGTGAGAAATTGATGCAGGTGTTCATTTCTTGAAAAAATCATCCATATTGATCGTTCTGGATACGATATATCGATATTCAGAAGTGTTCCCTAGACTTTTTTGAGGTGTTTATATTCCCCTAGCTTATATTTACAATAAACCCCTTGAGGATGGTGTGTTTCCTGACCGCTGGAAGGAAACATGCATAATTCCCATCTTAAAAAAAGTGGTAACAAGAATTTGGTTCGGAATTACCGTCTTATCAATAAGCTCTGTGTCTTTGTCTTGTTTAATCACAAAATATTCCTGAACCGATTTAATAAGTTTCGTCGAATTTCCTCAGGAGGGATTCGATCAGCATTGCAGGTTGATGTTGTTTTCACTGACTTCAGTGAAGCTTTCGATAAGCTCTTTCAAGATTTCCTTGTTCGTTGCATTGCTGGAGTTGGTGTGTGTGAAGCACAATGTTGCGCTGGTTTGGGTCGTACCTAGGGGTTGGGGGAAGGAGGCAGTATGTTTCTGTTAAAGGGTATGACTCTATACACTTGTATCCTACATCTGGCGTACCTCAGGGCTCGCACCTGGGACCATTGTTGTTTATTATTCATAATAATACTTAGGTTGTACTTATATGAGAATAGGCCAAAGTTTTGGGGTGACCTATAATAGTGTTTTCCGATTAATCTGCAGGTACAGGGAGATTCGTGGTTATGAAAGCCGACCTTGAGCAACAATGGCGATCCATGACCGTTATTTAAGAATTTCCACGTTGAGACAACAGTTTTGCTTCTGCTAATCACCTTCAAATGCAGCTTCGACAAAACAGTAGAGAGAAAATCATCACTGATACATCAACATCTTGAACAGTTTCTCGTGTCACAGCTCGAGGCCCAGCTCTAACCGCAGCACATCGAAGGGTCCGATTGAAGTTTGCCAAGGAACATGTCAATTGGTGAGAAGCTGACTGGGATAGTATTTTTTAAAGATGAGTCGTGTAACGATGATCACCGGTACTAACGTAGCGCATGGTCAGGACAGAGTAGGACGTGACAACGTTCGTATAAATTCCGAAGACCGAGAAGACAAAGAGTTATTATAAGTTCCTTGTGAAATCGAATATTTTAGACTGCCGTCATTAGGACGACAGAAGTAAAATCTACCTATTATTTTTTAAGTATCATTTAGATCCTTCAGATTAAGGCTTATATGCCAATATTGTATTAATCGATTTTTCATAGAGATGTTATAATTGTTAACTGGTTTGTTAACTAAACAGACCTTCTTCTCCTTAGTTAAGCGTGCTGAGCTTAGCATTCCTTTTCTGTGCGACGCGTTGAATAGACGTGTTGAGTCTATTAACTGAAATCTCTGCGACGCGTTGGGTCCAGAGAATCCTGCCTCCTGAACTGACGTGTTGAGTCTATTTACTTAAACCTTTGGGACATGTTGAGTGCTGAGATTCATTTTTCCTCCGGTAGACAAGTTGAGTCTATCCATATCTTGGGGCCAAAAAGCACTGAGTTTGAGGCCAACCTAAAGTCCTGTCCATGTAAATAGTTCATTCAGATAAAATGGGGATTAACTGATTTAATTTCAAGAATATTTATCTTATTTTTCTTCTTTTTACTTGTGATTGAAGTTTCATTTCGAAATTCTGGTTTCTTCACTGAGACACCCGGTAGCAGTCGAGACTTTGTCTTTTTCATTGCGATGATCGTTCTCGAAATGAGAGATATGCCCAGTGTAACTTTTTACCTAGCTACTTCGGTGGGTGTTCAATAATGGTGTGGGAAAAATTTTCTCTGAAGCCCGCACTGATCTGGTCATCGTAAATAATGAAACCTTGAATGCTCAGAGATATGTTACAGACATTTTCGAAGAACATGTTGCAGCGTGCACTACTGCGGTTTTCCATATGTTTTAATCGCAATCAATTCCGACTTTTCACTTTCTCCGCTACGATCAAAGTATACCGTAATCTCATCCTCTACTCCGTTGCCTTTTACCTATCCATAATTTCCCTAGTATATTCCTTCCAATTTCCTATGATTCTGTCCATTGAATTGATTCATTTTGCTCGGATATAACCCCGAGGAGGCAGGTTATGATTCGATCTTGTTATTCTGTTAAAGTTAAAAAATTGATGAGGTTTTGAACATCTACAGAAAATACAGAAAATGACAATTTGTTAACCAAGTTGAACGTTTGTAAATGGATTGCTTGGTTACTCGTGAATAATTTGGGTCTTAGGTTAGACCTCCAAGATAAGGCCTATCCAAACGTTTGGATGTAGTATCATTGCCAACAACCCGGTTTGCAACCAGAAGGGGATAGGTGCAATTTTCTTGGAGGCTTCTCAAGGACAAATACTCCACTCAGCAGCCGAGGCATTCTCTTCATAAAAGTTTCTATATCTTTATAATGTTGTACCATTTTATGCAAATATGAATAATAAGACCAGACCTCAATAAGCAGATATAGTTAGGAACTTCCTTATAGACTACGAAATCACTTCAATATATTGGCCTCAATCTCATCGAACATATCTGGTAAATTCTCAATATAAGATTAAGAAGCCAGAAAAATCAGCCAGCCAGGAAATATCCGGTATTAGCAGGTTTTCGTGGACTGATTTTCTCCAAAGGATTTATATTTCTCATTTTCAGTTTCATTTCAATTTCTATGATCATCATTTTCAATTCGAATCTTCTTGAACATTCCCTAGGGCTGGTGGATTACTGAAAAATTACTAAAACATATCTCAGCTTCTTGAATAAATTGTGCGGTAATTTATTGGAGCAGTGTATATTAAACGCTCTCAGAAACATTGGGAGATGCATATTATCTCTTTCATTATACAGTTTGATTCAGTGATCGCCAACCAGTCGATCACGAGATACAGACATCAATTTTGGTAACTCACTGAGTTGTTTCAACAACTCGTGGAAAATATGGAACATTCTCACATGTTATGCCAAAATACACTGTATATAAACAAAAATAGTTTATGGGTTTAGCGTAATCTCAGCGGCGAATAAGACATTTATTGGCATATAGGGCTTTTTCCTCGCGAACAAATAATTTACAATGTTCGCGGCCATGTTTTCTTTCAGCTGTATATATCCGATTCAAATACGACTTTAAAACCCGTGTCACAGTAACATATTGCCCTAGAAGGCTCGTATTTCTCTTACCTCTACCAACAGGACATTTTCGCTTGGCAGGCTGCTGAAATATACGTCCATTACGCTTATAAGGTGTTTTTGGGGCGTAAAAAGCACGATGTAGTGGAGGTATATTATGTAAATGGAAAAAGACGAATGTTCTAACATGCGGCAAACGCTGGAACATTAGGAGGGCGATCTCGTGTGTGCGGCGGCTATATTAAAAACGTTCCTCCACGTTCCAGGTCTAACCTGGTACCGCATTCCAACCGAGCTAAGGGATAAAAAAAGAATTTATCAATAGGTATCCCATTCTGAAATGGAATAAAGAGTGAGTTATTTTCAGCAGACTTTATTGAAATTTTCACAGTATGAGATTCACGCTTTTCACTAATATCTCCCGTTTTTTATCGAATGTATGAATTGAAAAGTGCAAGTGTCTAAACTTGGCTGTGAAGTTTGATAATATCTTTCAAGATATTCCGAGAAAAAGTCCCGAAAAAGCGAAAATTAAAATAGTTTCCGAATATTCGCTTCGAAACCGGTACGAGGACTAACCTGCGAGTTTCGCATGTTGCGCCGCGATAATTTCGCACCTGTAAACCTCGGGGAAAGCGTAAGAATCTTCGATAGAACTTTTCGAGAGTCTCTGCCGGCCAGATATTGGCAAAGTCGACCAATTCAACGTTGCGAATAATTAGTATTTAACCATTAAAGCTACTACAATGTGTCGGGGGCTCCATTCATTTGTATTCAACTTTCATATCTTGCATCAATAGGTAACTCTTTCATGTAGTGCTAAAAGTTATTCGTAAGAAACTCAAAAAAATTTGAGGATAATCTTGGGGTGCGAATATGTAATAACAAACATTGTTATCAAAAATTTCTAACCAAACATTTCCAAAAATTCATTTCTAAATGATCTTGGTCGAATTTCTCGAGGATTTTCGTATGTCCAAACTCTACATGTGTAGTCCAAACTCCAAAGAATTTTACGCAAAATTCTGATGTGTCCTAACGAAGACACGAGCATCTAGAATTCTTCCAATTGGATAGCGTTTTCGATATTCACGAACTGCCGCTTCCTCACTTCCACTTTATAGATAACAAGAATGAATATCTCTTGTATTCGTTGTTACTAAAACGCATTTCATTTTGTGAAAAAGTAGAGGAGTACCAATTCATTCTTTAAAAATATTCAGTTATGTGTTAGTATGAACACCATTGGTCATCAAAACCAATAGTATATTTCGCAAAGAAATATGGACTCTGGACTGCAGTTAACGCCTACGAAATTTCATTGGAGTATCTTCAGTCGTTCGGCAACAATTAATGAATTTGATGTTTTGGTTACCAAACTTGTACACCCTGTATTTTGTAACGAAGCGTTTTTTGAATATAATTATTTAGCAAACTTATATTATTTGTCGATTCTCTATTGGCATCTGAATTTTTCGCTATAAAAACTGGACTACCCTGTATCTAAATCGTTCGATATCCGAACCGTATTACCGCAAACTCCACATGAGTAGGGAAAAAATCCATATTTCGACAGCTCGAGGTTCGTTAATTTTGTCAATTTTTGGCCGTCAGTCTTTCTCAAAAAGAGCTAAGTAAAACGAAATCTTGCGAGATAGCCCGGAGTTCGATTGAAGATTCTCTGCCTTCCCCGAGAATTACAGGGACGAAAATATCACGGCGCAACATGCGAAACTCGCAGATTGGTCCTCGTTACGGTTTCAAAGCTAGCATTGGGAATCTGCCGAAACTGAGAAGTTACAAAGGAGACCCTACATGATC
This sequence comes from Cryptolaemus montrouzieri, assembly GCA_013387265.2. Lineage (NCBI taxonomy): Eukaryota > Metazoa > Arthropoda > Insecta > Coleoptera > Coccinellidae > Cryptolaemus > Cryptolaemus montrouzieri. Next base: position 7,348,440 of record JABFTP020000144.1, on the reverse strand, counting down.
CAGCATTTTTTCGTTCAAAATCAGTATTTTCTTCCAGTCAATTTTGGCAAAAATGCCATCACGGCGGTGACGTACCTATGTCGTTCATTATTGCAAATAATAATTACCGATTCACTCGCCTTTCTACACGGTGATAATCTGTAAGTTTGAACCATAAGATTGGAATTCTTATATTTATGAATTAAGTAAGTATGTAACTATTGATATAATAATAGAAGTAGAAGGGTCATAGCAGATCAACGAGATTATTCAATAAAATCATTTCAGAAATCTTCCACTGATAAATATCGCCGCGTATTCCTTGGCTAGGCTGTGGATCGATAAGACATTGTGCAACGTCCGTCAAAATAGAAACACGACGTCAAGAGTGCCGTGAAGGAGTTTCGGCTTCGTAACGTCGGAATCTGAGGAACTCGATGTGTGGTAACATCTCTCGCTTGAAATTTCGGAAGCTCTATTAAGAGTTACCCAATATTTCTTCATCTCGAATACACGTGCTTGGCTTAAATCAAACGGATAGACGAGAATGCATTTCTGTTGCAACACGACACAAGTTTTTATCTTGCATAGGGCGATCGGGAGAACCGTCTAACATAAACACAGCTATGTGGTTTGATTAAACTAAAATTAAGGGAATTGTGTATTGCAAATGTCAATTAAAACAGTTACCAAACAGATGGAATTCCCATACACTTTGCTGATAATTGAATCAATTATGAATGTACATGGTGCATTGACGTAATTGCTTTGCATTCCACTCGATACTCTCCAGAATGAGGATTTCCTAACGATCTCTCAAGTTGAAACATGAATTTTTCTAAGCAATATTCCGAAAACAAGTGATTTTCCAAAATGTTAAGATAATAAATCATATGCTGGTACAAAATAACATTAAAAAAATCTATTTGAGATTTCTTTAAACTTTTCCAAACGTAATTGAAGTTTCTACTCTCTACGTTTCTATTGCAATTCCTTCATTTTGAATTATTCTTAAACAGTGCGTTGCAGAAAAATATAGAGTTATACTTTTTACTCAATTTCAGAAAATAGTGGCGTAGAAGCCTTGCTAGAAGAAAGGGTTGTTGAATTCCAATACGCCACCAGTTTTACTTTAGTGCATGATGTTACTTCAAATACTGCCTAGAAATTAGTCAAATTTCAATAATCTGCATTTAAGGGTTGCAAAGTCATAATGATTTTCTTTTGAAAAATCTCAACTAGGACACCCGGTATCTCGGAAACGAAGTATTTTTGATACATCATGTTGTCACTAAAACTTCTCGAAATTGTTCAAGGAATAGGAAAATTTTGAGCTGTACATAAGGACCAGCCTGTGTAGCTATAGAAACGAATCAAACAACGGGCCTAGATTTCACTCCTGGTTAAGCAAGCCATAATTATAACTGTACAGCATGATAGGCGACTAGAATTCATAAGATTTTGCTAACCCAAGAAAGTATGTAAAATTCAATCGTTTTGCTTTCTTTTCCGATCTAAATATAAAATACCAAAACAAATTTGACGTTGACGCGCGCTCATAACACTTTACCCATCCAGAAATCGTCAAACGACCCAAAGATGTTTTCACTTCAACATCGAGCTTCTGAATCTATGTTATTTTTGTTCACTCTCGCATATAAATTATAACCTGAAAGGAACTTCTCTAGAATCATGAAATTTTAGAAGAAGTAAGGTTCCACATAACAATTTGATGAAGAGCTCCGAATTAACTTGCAAACTTTTTGACGATAACAACAATTATAATTCTTCCTGCATAATTGTTGTAGGAAATTTCAACGTATATCTTGAAACTTATTCTTAGCAATTTAAATGGATTCTACAAGCGCCAAAAGAACTACTTAACACAATTATCATAAAACAAGTTTTTTCAGAACTTAACACAAAACTTCTGTATATACTGAATTTGAATTTATATTGGTTTCTAGTAGTAAAATTGATTGGTTACCAGGAGAACCTGCTTAAGATGAGATAATAATTATTGTACAAAGGAAAAACACTTTTTTTCGAGTTGCTACCTGATCTAAATGAAAACGAATAAAACAAATTTAAAAATGTCACTTAATCATTCGTTTTCTCCTCAGAATGTTTCTTGTGCTTGATGTGTTCATTGGTGAAAGGATATTAGCCTAAAAATCCCAAAAAATCGATAATATGATAAATCTCTGAAATCTCGAAAGGTGTAGATAGTTTTAATGGACTTTTGCAGCTATACAAATTTTTCTATCGCGTTAGATCGCTACGGAACTGGAACGAGGACGAAACCTCAATCTTCGCATGTTGCGCTGCGATATTTTGGTCCCCGCTAAACCGCGGGAAAACGGAAAAATCTTCGATAATACTAAGGAAAAACACTATTTTTCGAGTTGCTACCTAATCGATTCAGGTAATTCGTGCAACGAATAAAACAAATTTAAAGAAGTCATTTTAATCATTCTTTTTCTCCTCAGCATGTTTCATGCGTTTGAAGTGTTCATAGGTGAAAGAATATTAGCTTAAAAATCCACAAAAATCGAAAATAAAATATATCTCTGAAATCTCGCGAATGACGTGGATAGTTTTAATGGACTTTTGTAGCTATACAAATTTTTCTATGACGTTAGATCGCTACGGAACTGAAACGAGGACGAAACCTCGAGCTTCGCATGTTGCGCCGCGATATTTTGGTCCCCGCTAAACTGCGGGAAAACTGAAAAATCTTCGATCGTACAAAGGAGAAACACTATTTTTCGAAATGCTACCTCATCTATTTAGGTAATTCGTGCAACGAATAAAACAAATTCAAAATGTCATTCTAATCATTTTTCTCTCCTCAGAATGTTTCATGTGCGTGAAGTGTTCATAGGCGAAAGAATATAAGCCTCAAAATCGAAAATGAAATACATCTCTGAAATCTCGTTGATGTCGTGGATAGTTTTAATGGGCTTTTGTAGCTATACAAATTTTTCTATCGCGTGCGATCGCTACGAAACCGGAATGAGGACGAAACCTCGAGCTTTGCATGTTGCGCCGCGATATTTTGGTCCCCGCTGAACCGCGGGGAAACGGAAAAATCTTCGATCGAACGAAGGTGTAACATCGGATTTTCTCAAAATTTCGCTTTACTTTCCCCATTTCGAGAATCGTCGACTGTCAGAAATTCACGAAATTGCTGAACCTCGAGCTGTCAGAATACGGCTCTTTTTCTCATTCGTCCTGCTTATACGGGGTTAACAGAAGAAATGATTCGGATGTCGAACGATTCCTACATATCTCGAGGTTATGTGCGCGAATAGAAATCGTCACTCTAAGACTTGAATTTCCAATTTTGAGACCTAGATTTTCGAGAAAAAGACCGGAAACACGGGGAGTGGCCATATGCCTCTTCTACCGTCCCTCCGATCGCTACTCGAGCCTGGACGGCGTCTTCCTGATACACGTTAGTATTCCGGAAGTCAGTTTTACCAACGTGTAGAATATATTGCTCTCGCTTCTGATTGAGAACAGTGAGAAGGAAATAGTCAGTAACTTTTAGTTCCACCAATATAATTTGGGCACTACAACAATACTATAATCTCTCTCTCTCTCTCTTCTGAATGGGAATATGAAAAGGAATAGAAGATCCATGTATACCAACATATTTTATTTCATTTAAGAGTTGTAGGAAACTTAAAATTATGTTTCAAACATGTGGGTACGTAGATGTTCATTTTGGATGTATTATTCGAGATTACCAAAATGAGGACGATATAGTAAATAAATATGAAGAATATGAAATTATTTTTCTATGAGTCAAAAAGTCAAAAGGCGTAATGTGAAATTTTCCAAGTTATATTGAGGAATTGAACCATGCTTCAAATAATGTTTGAAAGGTGAGTGAAAGTGATTTCTCGTTAGTACTAAAGCGGTCTCACAAAACATAATTTTTGCCAGAAGACATGTCACAGGACCTAAGCTCACTGTAGATTATTACAGCTCGACTCATTGGAATGAGCACGGAGTGATAACGTTCATTCATTGAGGATATACAAGAGATTCTAGACTTGTGAATGAACTATTTGCCCTATCCAACAATGCAGAAGCCGTTCCTTCCGGCGTTGGATATCTGATGGTTCGGTGAAGCATATCTTTAAAACTCCTTATGACTTCATGTGTTCAATCACGGTTCTCTTATAATTCACTGTATGTGAACGAGATTTTAGACGACCATGTAATGCCTTTTGTCCCTTTAATGGGTCGAGATTTACTTTTCATGCACGATAATGAGGAGACAGCATATGGCCGTAGTGGTAAGAAATTACTTTGATGAAGCCAGAATTGATCTTTGAGGTGGCCTCCGCGGCGTCTCTATCTGATCCCGATTGATGAGATTCTATGAAAAGGAGACACCGACTGTGATTTATTCAGTTGAACTTTGGTCTTTAACGGACCAGGCCTTAGTAAGATGACTTTGATGAGTTTTAATTGTAAATGTAAAAGTTTATAAGGGCCCGAAGTGGTAATATCCAGTATTTATAGTTTTTGATAGTTCGAACAATGATTGTCTCTAAGATGCTAACACACAATTCAAGCTCTTTATATTAGCCTCATAATTATTTTCTGAAGATACAAGATTGTCTCCACTCGGGCTATTTGTGTGAATCGATAATTTCATGTGGGGTAGCTCAAATGAAAGATGATTCGATACAATCGTGAAAGATGGGAAACATCCGCCATCCACGTCTGCGAACGTTGTTCCGTTGACGCATTTCGCAGATTCTCAGACGTAATTTCCTGTGTCAGGCTCTAGCATTTCTTTCGGCACTCTGGCCGACATTAGTACGATGAATGGGAAAGTATATTTCGTCAAATAATAGAAGGATTGATATATAGCCTCGCCCGCCCTATTAATACAGAATAGAACGAAAGGTTCATTGAAAAGATTGCGTTTGAAATCGATCGGTTCTGTAGCGGGGGCGACTACATACATAACGAGATTTCAGTCGGCGCTTTTTCCAGCTTCTTTTTTATCTTCGGATGTTTTCACAGCACTATTTTCAAATCCAATAAGCTCGTCGGTATTGCAAGTGACATCGCGATTTCAAGTAAATCGAAATGGAAAACAATGCCTAGGACAGATTTCTACTTGAATTCCCACATTTAAACACAAATAATGATTCTTTGCTTTATAGTCTAGTAGACTCCTTAAAATATGTGTGATAGCTCATTGGATAAATGATGCCTAGAAAAATGTGCCAAGAACGTTTATTAGCAGATGAAAAATTGCAAAAAAATGATTTAAAGAGGAGTAAATTTCCAATAAATCACTTTCAACTTCAAGAACTCGCTCTCTATTATTTTTAATTTTAGTACATTATGTCGAAAAAGAACTGAGAATTGATTATTCAGAAAATTTGTGTCTCAAATTTTGAATTGCAAATGGAATTTCGTGTGCCGAATCGCTAAAATAATACGGAATGGCGCTTTCCAACTGAACCGAAACGAAAAAGAACCACGTCAAAGTCGGTCAAAAGTCATGGTAATATTATTTATTTATTGTTACAAAACATAGTAACCCCTACAGGATAGACCCAATTACCGGGGTTCACAAAAACTGATAACAGAAAAATAAACAGAAGTGAAACTATCATACAAAATGAAAATTATAACTTTCATAAAAATTCAGGAGAGAAAAAAAAGACTCACTAAAGATTACAGAATCATGCGAAATATCATGAAAACTAAAATGAGGATGATTCAGATCTAAAGAGATATGCAATAACATTATTTTTGAATGAAGAAAGAGGTTCATGAAAAATATCTATACTGGCAATACGCCAATTGTACAGACGCATTATTCGCAAGAAAACAGAATGAAAAAATAAACTAGTACGGGCCTTCGGAACATAGAAGAGTGCATTCGACGACTAGGATACGCGGGAACATTGAAAGTGAGATAATTAACAAGCGGAAAACTAAAAGAATGATGTAAAATTCGATAAAGAAATACAGTGTCGAAAAGGACTCTCCTCTGCTCCAGGCTTAAAATTTTGTGATGACGCAAACTTAATTGATTATCATGGTTAGGACTGAAAATTCTAAAGTTGAAACTTTCTCTGGACTCGTTCAATTCTGTCAATATACTTGTAATAGTGAGGGGACCAAACAGGCACAGCATATTCCAAATTATTCCTCACCAACGAGAAATATAGCATTTTTAAAGATCTCGGATCACTAAAACTTTTAGTAATTCTTAGAACGAAACCCAACATTTTGAAAGCCTTAGAAACTATATGATCAATATGATACTTAGAATCAAGATATATACCAAGATCCTTAATTTGGTTTACCCTCCCAATTACAAGCCCATCAACAAAAAAAATAGCATCGGAGACATTGACATTCTTTGTAAAACTTATATGCTTACACTTATCAATATTTATATGAAAATACCTACTTTGACAAAAAGAGAAAAGCCTGTCAAGATTACTCTGAAACCGCAAAATATCATCATAGGACCGAATAGCACTGTACACTCTAAGATCGTCGGCATATAAATCATGTTTTGTACAAAGAAAACATTCCGAAATATCATTAATGTAAATTGAAAATAAAAGGGGACCCAGACGTGACCCTTGAGGAACACCAGAGGTGACACGAACGAAACCGGAATGAATGCCATTCAGTGCAACATACTGCAGTCTATCCGACAGATACGATTCTATCCATTTCAGTGAGGACCCCACCACACTTAAGTCCTCTAGAACCCACAACAAAGTTGCATGATGTACCTTATCAAAGGCCTTAGCCATGTCTGTGTAGACGGGATCAACTTAAATACCATCATCAAAACTTCTACTTATGAAATGAACGAAAGGAGTTAAATTAGTAAACACCGACCTACCTTTGAAAAACCCATGTTGAGATTGAATCAACTTGGAACCGGAGAAATGAAAAAATTTATCAGTTACAATTGCTTCAAAAATTTTACAGAAATAACTTAGAATAGAGACAGGTCGGTAATTACTTACTTCATTTTTCTTACCACTTTTGAAAATAGGTACGATCTTTGCCGCCTTCCACTTATCTGGAAAGACACCTTGTACTAAAGATTTGTTGAAAATAATTTGAAGTGGAGTCGCCAAACTAGTTCTATCCAAAGAAAATTTTGCATACACTTCTAAGGCGAGATGGTGCCGGTCTTACCACGTACAACATCACACAGAAGACACATCAGCAGAATTCGACAAAATCAAATCCAAGATTTTATTATAATGATTGGTGATACCATTGAACTGATTAAGGGAATTATAAGGAGGAGAACCCATTACTGCTAACGACATCACTGATGAAGCCGCACTCACTGCCATCAGAAGACCATGAAAATGATCCGAGATTGAAATTCCCAACTATCATGAAGATATCATTGGGGTGCGACTCCATGAGAGATGCCACACTGTCAAAAAGACGACAAAATCTTCACTTTTTATATCTGGTGGAAAGTAACGAACACTCAAGAATAGTTTCTTATTTCCTGTACTTGATATTTTCACCCATACATCCTCCACTAATGACATATTTCTTAGTGATACACCATCAGCCTTAATTTTTCTGTTGACGCCTATGAATACTGTTCTATTTGATTATCGCTGTGTTGTGCACTCGTAATTCTCGCCAAGTTCGTCGAAAAGGGCCAGATTTGTGGATTTTGCATGACGATAATGCACCATCTTACAAGGCTATCATTGTGAATGAATTTCTGGCCAAACACTCGACAAATACCATCGAACAACCACCGTATTCACCTGATATGGTTTCGGCCGATTTTTTTCTTTTTCCAAAACTCAAATTACCACTTCGAGGTACCCGTTTCAAATCGATATAAGACACAAAACAGAATTCGCGTTGAGAACTGAAGTGGATTTTGATGATTGTATTATTTGTTGGCGTGAACGTATAATTTCGGAAGTGGCCTACTTTGAAGGCGATACAATTAATTTGGATGAAAAATAAATAGTTTGAGTTTAATTGACCCTGTAATTTTTGACAGAATGTACACTTCTGGCATATTTTTTGTGGTTTCATCACAGATCACACATTTTTAGGAGCAGTATAACTATTTTTCACCATCTTTAATTTGTCGACTAGACTATGATATCTTATTTGACGGCATATTCTTTCAAGTTTTCTGTCGTCATGCTAAAAGATATCGAAACAATACAAAATATTCATTGTTCGGATTATTTCTTCACAACACGACAAATATTTATCCATTTTATTGTTAAGACGAATATGCGAACCATCAAATATGAATGGAATAGAGAAAAGGGTCGTGGCGTGGCGTATTTCAGATGGCAAACGTGGAAACATTTCTGCTGGACGTTATTGATATTCTGGAACGTCGACGGAAATGTGTACTACCGATATTTATAGCAGATTAAGTCGTAAAAAAATATTTCTTCGGTACGTTTTGCTATCTATTTCTATAATATATATCGTCGTGAACTCTTTATGGACCTTTTTATTATTAGCACTTTTTTGTTTTCATCACCGGAACGCTGAAATGAAGCAACGTCAACTCATCATTTTATATCTGGGACTTTTTCAGGCAAAATTTCTGAATATCAGTTTTCCATTTCTTGATTGCGGTGCAATTTTTAACAAAATCGTATAACTCTATTTGAGAAACGCCAAAGTTCGTCATTTGACTCTGTCTTTGTTTTGGCGATTTTGTTGGGTTTTTTCTCTTCTCTGTATATGTTTTTATAGACTATTCTGCTGGTTTTAGCAGGTTCGGACTCTGGTCAATCTATTCCAGAGAAATGTTCATATATAGATTGTAGCCAAAGTCCTGGATACTACCGATAAGCCGATGCGTGCGACCCGTACGATGCGGGTAATTGATCGTGGTTACAATAGTCTCTATAGAAAGCATACAAAACTTCGTTGCGTACAATGTGAATTTATGACCACTTACCGTAACAATCGTTGCGGCGTGAATATGCAACAGGTAAAGAACACTACAACACAATACATTCAACTCGTTGATTCTTCAACATAGTTTAATATTCTTGAAATATTTTATAGGTGTAGATTAGTTCAACACATAACAATATCGTTTTCCAGGTCATTACTTAAATATAAAATATGCACGAAGGCGAAGAACTGCAGTAAGTTTACTCTGTAGATACCTTCTTGACATTCACAATTGAAATAAAACGTGGAGATATTTTCTTAATAATTCCTGCAATTGTTGATATATCCTCTTATTAAAGGGGCAAGTTAATTCGAAAAGTTCAAGGTTGATTTTTCAAATATGATTTTGTTCCAACATGAACTATAATTTCCTCACTGTAAATGATGATGATTTGTTATAAGGTGATTTTGGTTTACTTTGTAAAAAATATCACAAACATTTGAATTTGGGAGGCTTTTACTTTAGAATTCCATTATCAATAATAAAAACACGTAATATTTTCTGAGAAATTTAACTGAATAATTGTTATTCGTAACGCGTTACACTAGACCGTAGCTTCTTCGTCTGAAGAAGAATATTTAATTAACAAACGTTATAGCTATTTAGATATTTCTATCATCATCACACGTTCACAAATTTTTAAGTTAAAACTAAGGAACAGTTGTACAATTTGACTTAAAAATAGAAAACAGGTATGAATTATAAAGAGAGATAAAACAACAAGTTGTCTAATATTGGATTATAGATAGGTATTCAAAGGCACATTCATAATTACTTGAAAATCCCAAATATTTGGGAATAACATAGGTCTGTGTTGTCGTTAAGAAGGGTAAGATTGTTTCTATAGTGTTTAGCTTTAAGAATTTCCAGAGATTCTAGGTAATTGAATTTATTTCTTTTCGGGCCACGATGAATAATTTCAAAATTATCTATACTAGGAAAGCAGTTGTTGTTATCTAGAAAATGCTGTGCGATGGTGGAGTCACTTTTGTTTTTACGAAAGGAAGAGTGATGCACTTTGTATCTGATGCGAAAAGATCTTCCTGTCTAGCCTTTGTATACACGGTTACAATCAGGGCAACACAGTCCGTATACTCCTGAATTGTCTTATTGAGTTTTGTATTTGGCATTATAAATAATTTACATGTAGCCTTGAAAGCAGTTTTTATGTTGTGACTTGACATTTGATTTGCAACTTGCTGTGAAATTGATTTGAAAAGGGAGTATTTACTATTGAAAGTTAATTGTGTTTGTTTTTCAAGAACTATTTTGTCTTCTAGTATAGTTTTAATGAAGTGATTTTATTCGATAAGATTTTCAATAGAAAGTGGCTATGAAAATGCTCTATGAATCATTGAGTTGAGAACGGATAGTTTGTGTTGCAAGGGGTGAGAAGAGTCTCGAGGAATGCAAATATATATGAAAGTAGGTTTTCGAAACACATCAAATGCAAAAGAGTTATCTTTCGGGAAATGGTTGAGTTCAAAAAATTTATTCGATTGTTTGTTTCTATTTCTAACTTGAAATTGATTCTTGGGTGGATACTGTTGATGGAATTCAGAGAAAGATCAAGTTATCTTGATGTACCAGTACCTCATCAACATAACGATACCAAAAAATTTGTTGTGCTCTAAGATTTTGAAAATTTTTTTCTTTTATATGACTCATGAATATTTCAGCAAGAAGTGGACTTTTTTTGCAAAGGTTATCAGGGTAGCATCAAAGTGCTTTCATATAAGATTTAGAGGAGCGTTAATTCTTCTTGGCTCTTCTAGCTTCGTGACATCCCTTCTTGTTTATGTCAATTGTCACTCACTAAAAATGTATGCTACATTAATATGCATTGTATATCTAAGCTGCAGTAAAATTATTTTACTGTTAATGTAATGGTAATATAACTCAACATATTTTTTTCAGGTTAGTATGGTTTTTGCGATAGAGAATACTAAAATATAATCTGCACGAAATGGTAAGTTAACCTTCTTATATGCTTTGATTAACTGAGTATAACTTTTTGAATATTATAGCCAGTGCGGTATGGGTCCATAACTTTGTTTTCGTTAAAATTTCTAATTTGCTCCATGTTTCTCTTCAATTAGAATACCGTATGTTTTTCAGAAATCTTATTATCCAAGACGAGTAAGTAATCATTGATACTGTTAAACCTGTTGTTCAAGTTCAAACTTCTTTATTTTCCCATAATCGAATGAAACAATGATGTTTAAATTTTCACTATATTGTCGCGTTCCACCACACTGTGACTTCTTCAGATAAGTAGTCCATTTGAAAGAAAGATGTGCCTGTATGTTACATTGGTATTTACATTACAATACTAGGCAAATTCAAAAAGGGTTGCTTTTTTTAAGAACTGCCAATATTGAGTAATGGTGAAAAAATAGCTACGATAATCTAATATTTTAAAAGTTTTACCGATATATTTTTGATCATAACTTCATCAAGACAGTTTATCAATACCTCATTTGTTTATATTATTAATTTTAAATTTACAGGTTTCAACAATATATCTTCTTAGAGAGTTATCTGTTCTGAAAGCTATATTCAAACTACGAAATGAGAATAAAGACTTCAAATATATACTGCCTTTAGCAATATAAGTTTTGATTGGTTTCTTTTTATTTGGAAAACATTCACATTTTCGTAAACACAAAACAGATTCATCTCTGGCACAATATTGTGTAGAAAACAATCATATTTTTCCATCAATAGACACTCTACAGATCTTATACCAAACACAAAAAGGTATAAAACTCAAATTTCACCTAACGAGCTGACTGATTCATGTTATTCCCCAATATTTGGCATTTTTCGGAAGTTCTCAATTATAAATTAGTACCCAATGTTAATTTCTAATATATATTTTACCTGTTCTGTTAACCCATTTTTTTGTACCTATATAGAAGAAAATTGCTAACTTTGTATTTTAGTTTTGAACTCATTTGATGATGGGCGAAAGCTCGAAATAACTCTTTCGAGATATTGTTCACCTAGTAATATTCGCAATCCTTATAATGTCAATTACATATCTGTTTCATTTTTCATCTTACATTGTTTTTTGTTAAAATTGTATGTATCCTGTTTTTGCAATCGCGATTCTTCATTCATTATATTACAAATAAACTGTGTTCAAGACTTTCGTCGACTCTTTCAGTATTGCTTCAATACTATCATTTGACAGCTAATATGTTTTGTTTCGCATTGTTAATTAATCCAATATCCCAGAATATTTCGATTGTTTCCTTCTATGTTGATGAAGTTAAATCAATATTCCAAACTTATTTTGTAATTCGCAAGCCATCGATAACAATTAACCTAACCTTTAATAAGTTAACTTAACTGTCAGCTGTCATTCTGGCAATTGGCGCATTTGGCGGTTAATTTAAATCTTGACATCTAAGACAAGCTTTTTATGACAACAGGATATCCGAAGCGAATTACCTTTTTGTAATTTTTAGAGTGCTTTTTTTAACTCTATTATAATCAGATATTATTGCCAATAAAATCATACTGAGTTTGAAGAACTGAATGCGGTCTTTGAAACTCATGAAACGAATTCACTTAATAACTTTTGTGGTTCATGAAAAACTTTCAAAATCCTTAATACCAGGAGCTGAAACTTACGACATTATAACTGGCGTTATATAGAAGTTTCCTACCAAGAGATAAACGCGAAGAGAGCTGTTTCTTGTCATTGTAAGTTGCCAGGTGGTACATTTGAGCCAAATGGAAATATGTTTGCACATATTCTCTATACGACGGCACTCTCGTAATATTATGAGCTTTTATGATGTGAATCTATTCTCAGAAGCTCGGATGAATAATGGCGCAAGTTGTCTCTACTGTTGACTTGTTATGTGTGAAATTCTCTCAACGTATAGTCGGCTTTATTGAAATTCAAAAAGAACGACGCGATTTGCGAAGTTTTCATTGAATTCGTGTCGTCAACGTTGGAACTTGATGTGACAAAGCGTTCCAGTGATGAGAATTACCATTGTTATCTGAATGAAAACTCTTACTTCAGGGCATTGTATACCTACGAATTACAGAATTTTGTGGTGTATTTCGAAATACAGAATAAGCACTCTATTCGCGGGGTATGTGTTCCGTAAATATACCGCGAATGCGGAAACTGTGAATATGGAATGGTAATTTGGATGCGATACGTTTCCAGCATGATTTTAATGTCTATTGGTTCAGGTTTTTCACTGATTCTTTTATGATCAATATACATTTTGCTATGTCAAATTTCTTCCAGCATTCTGTAACATTTATATACGGATCACAATCCATAATATCCAATATGATTTGAAGGCTCGTCTAATATAATAGAGCTCAAACGTCTTGATTATTACTTGGTCCATAGGTTGAAACAACTCACTTCAATTCCTACCTCTTACTTCTTCACTTCGATCAAAATATAACATGATCTCAACTCCGTTATCTCTCCCTCTCCATAATTTCCCTAGTATTCTATAGTCCTGTATCCCTTTCCATTTTCTGTGATTCTGTCAATTGAATTGATTTATTTTATACCGATATGAACGAATCGACATAGAGGCTACTACCAGCGCTACTGGGAAATGATTAAAAGGATAGATCAATCAGGAAGGCATACTAGTTCGACCAACTATCGCACCGATACACACTGTGCCTGCAAGATGTGATCTGTCGATCTATCATTCAAGAAAAAACTGCTGGTTTACAGGGTGGACCAAAGGATACCGAATTCTATTGATTGATATAATATACCGATTAGATCGTATATAGAATTGGGTCGTCTTTTTTTCATCTGCGAATAGTGAAAACGCGAATGTAAGAAGCGAGAATGAAGAGCTTTTATTGTATAGAAGTTTTTGATATGAAGTATATCTATTTTAAGTAAGTTTTTTTCATTTTCATCTTCAGTTCTAAGGAACTTTGGTCGCCCAATGATTTTTAAGGGATTAGTGTAATCAGATACATGAAAAAATTACAATTTTTAATGTTCTTTTTTCCAGTTAATTATTTAATTTTATAAAAGTAGCATCACATAGCATCATTGAATAAGGTTTCGACTTGACTTAACATAAATTTTAGAAACAAAATTAATAATTTCAAAAGTAATGGCTGTTTATGTTGATCCATTTCCAACCGAAGCTCATTGCGGTGGCCATCACTTTTCCTTGGAGGTTAATCTAAAATAAACCAGACAAAAAAAATTAGTTTTGTTTATAGATAATCTAGCGCCCGATAAAACTTTTTTTTCAATTTTTAAACTGGTCAAATCAAGAAAATTTTTCGAGATTTTCGGGGAAACCAACAGTTTATTGATTATAAAAAACCGAAATTAAAAGAAAAAGGATCCTTCGATCAGGCACTAGTGTTTAAAAAGAAAAACAAATTTCATTGGTATCTATCGAGCGGTTTTCGAGCTACAGTGATTACCAGTTCAGAAAGTTTTATACTCAATTAACGTAAAATAATAAATATTATTTAATTACTCGCATCGAGTCATATATTCCTGGGCCAAATAATAGTTCTTCAGCTGCTGTAGCAGCTTCCAAAATATCTATTTAATGCTGTCTACGTAGCGTTCTACCTTCTCGGGTGTTGTCGTAGCGCGCTTATCTGTCCTTTCACACGTGCAGTATCGGTTTTTCGACATACCAATGAGAATTACGCCCGCAATCAAGTCTCAGTGTATTCATTATGATCAATAATGATTTCGTACTTTCATTGAATATACCAGTAGCTATGTATGCAACAATTTTTACAACATTAAAACTAGTATTAATCGTTTTTGGGCATATTTTCCACACTAGTTGGTTGAAGCTCCCATCATTATTCTGATTGAATCTTGAAAGTAAATTGTCATTACTGAGGTCTTCATAAATTGGCTTGATAGCTTTTAAAACATCAGGAGATAAGGGAGAGTAGTCTTGAGCTGTAGTGATAAAAAGTCGCCATTATAGCAGATTTCATATCATCTGTAGAATCACAATGTCGACTTATTGATAAACCATAGTACACAGTTTATTTGTTAATTACTTTTCCTGTAAGCTTACCTCTACCACCAAGACATTTTTTTTAGTTTTCAGTTCACGTAATCGAGTCCCTATCCGCTTCTGAACACGCCCTTACAATCCTTCATATTTATAGTTGTATTTTTGTAAAGATCTGCCTTTATAATTCCTGAAGAGGTTCTCGAATCACCATCGCTGATGTAGTTTGCATATTTAACTCCATATTCTGTTTCAGACTGTTTAAACGACCATCGCATCTAACTCCATTTTTCCATGAGACCCTTTGCGATTCGCACTACACTTATCTTCATGTGATTCATACCATTCCGCGAATTCAGTTGTATCTATTTCTTATTTTTTCAATACTCACATTGCTTATAATGTACTTTTAATGTTTACATTCAGAATCTTTCCAGTGGAATAGTCAATTATAGAAGAAAGTCCAAATTACGATGTTTTTCCACGTTTTTGCCAGGTTCCATCTCCTGATACAGTTAAAATCACTAGTATTTTCTATGGCGATTTTATTACAATCTAATACGTGATTCAGTAATATTTTATACGTACTTTTATCTAAAAATGCCGGCATGTCCATTAGGCACAACCCTTCGTATCTTATTCTTAGTATTCTCATCACAAAAATGAAGCTTCTATTTATTTTATAAGAATGCCCTATGTAACGACAGGAAGGAACATTTTCATTTCCACAATTATCACATGTAACTACTGTTTTGAATCCCAGCCCTCTTGTACTTGCTGTTTGAAACAGTACATTTCCATCACATTTTTGACACTCAACAAGGGTATAAATTGCAATGAATACAGTAATGAAATTCATTACTACTATTTTCGGGTACATCTTCTACAGTGATTTGTTTTAATTTTTTAGAAGATGTACTCTGGATACCTTCACCACGTTCCAATGTTTTCGGATTTTATGCATTTTTTCTTTTAAGTTAACGCGAATATTTTGGGAACTCTGAAGTTCTCTTGAAACTTTTCTAGAATCACGCCCCATTGAAAATTACTTGAAACATAATTTATTAACACACAACTATCGACTGCTCAGTGCAACTACACAAGCTTTCTACAACAAACAAATAATTATAACTGAAAATTGTAAATATATATAGTTGGACATTTATATAGCTAGGTTAGGTAATATATACATCAAAGTTGTGAGTCAATCATGATAATGGAACGCGAAAACCGGACGCTTGCAGCAGCTGCTAGCTACCTGCTCTCGAACGTTTCGGAGCGCCCTAGAACCCTTGGCTGATTATCGAATAACTCGAAAAGTATTTGTCGAATTCACTTCTAATTTCCAGAGAATATTTCTAAGATATTATACTTCAAGAAAATGATAAAATAAATCGATTTTTTGAACATTTTTTCTACATATAACCTCTAATGAGTGTGCTCACTCGCTTCAATTCTAGGTTATCGAAAAGATGTTCGATGGGAACAAGTTCCGTAGCATACTAGCCCTGAGAACGGAATAATTTTCATAGAGAGAGATACGTGGCTGTGCTAGTTAGACTTACGAGTGTTTTCTGCAACCTTTTTTTTGGAACAGGATTTTTCCGGGACCAAGAATTTCAATCCTTCAAAGCGTTTACCATGGAAGTATAACCAATTATTCGATTACATTATTACTGTTTTCGCATTGTACGTAATATCCACGTAAAGGATATCGTAATTTGAAGATGAATTACTAATGCTTATATTCATAACGTTATTCATAGCTCGGTGAATCGTTCTGAAAGCCCCAAAGCCCCCCGCATGACGAAACCCGCGTTGTTGGAATGAGGAAACGTTATTCACGATGAGGAAGTGCCCGAGAGTAGCAGACCAATAGAAACGTCATCGGAACAATTTATCTGCAAGAAAGATCTGCGTCCAGCCGCTTGCACCATATCGAAATTGACCGAAGTTATTGAGTAATGGAACTTTATTTAAAAACGGGTATTACGATTAAACCTTGCTTATCCTACAAACGGGTTATGATGCAATCCTTGTGGGGATCCTTGACACTAAATCATGTTCGTCGATTGGCCAAAAGCCAAATCGGTAATAACTCCGCGCTTTGAGGTCAAGAGTAAAAGGTTGAATTTGGAAAATCTACCATGTCGTGCATCGAGACTTTGATGACTAATTGAGGAGCGAATTCAATGCTCTTTAGGTGGATATCAACCGCAGAATTAATTGGCAATTAGATTGGAACTTGGCGTAATTGATTTCGCAGGCGGTTCGGAAAGTGTTGCAATTCCGCTGTAACATCTGCAAATATCATCTCTGTTCGTGTAGTTATCTCGACGTCGAGACAGATTGTGGAAAACTGGTTCTATATTGTTTAAAAATGGTGAAATTGTGACTGTTTCACTAACAATTAAACTAAATGAAGTAAGGTAGTAAATTTCGACTAGAATGATTCATTCATAAGGCATCCTCTCAGTAAAACTATTGTGGTTTCAATATACGGGGTGTTTAAAACAAACACGGCTGCATTAAAGAGGTGATTGCTGAGGTTATTTCATGAACACAATCGTTATCGATTTAGAGGGTGTTGAAGAAATCGAAAGTCAAAGACCCATAATTCTCCATACGAAACAATAATCTGGACTCACCAGTGCCGCGCATGCGGGCAAAACGCAGGTTATTCTCAAGGAAAAAACTAGGACGCTACTAATTTTTTTAAATAGAAAATAACTGAATTTTTCAATGATTTTGCAAAACTAACCGCTCTTTTGACATTCTTTTCTACGAAGCCCAGTTTTTGTGTGTGTTCAAAAATGATTAACGTCAGTGTCGATTGGGTGTTTCTGTTTTTCAATGATTTTGGATCTAATGAATTTCAAATCGACTATCATGAATCGCTATACGAATGTTGCACTTCATGTATCGACGTGCTAACGGAAATGCATTAGAAGAAGCTTGGCGGTTATATATTGAAAGATTTCCAAACCGCAATTCTCCCGAAAGCATTCATTGACGCCTATATAGAAAAGACGATATGAAGCAGCAAGAAGGACAAGGGAAGTAAGAACAGAGATCTGGAAAATGAGGTTGTTGGTACCTCAATTCCAAAACTGCTGACCCTTCAGCTGTCAGTACTGTTTGACAAATTCTTCATGAAAATTTGTTATATTCATTCCTCCCACAACGCGTTCAAACACTTCTTACCGATTTTCCTGCCCGTATTGCGTATTGTCAATGGCCTTTGCGTAATTTGATTCCAATTCCTCAATTTATTATCCTGATCCTCTTCACTGATGAATCAAGTTTTTCAAGAAATTCCATTAGATTTTCATAATAATCACATGTGGTGTGAAGAAAATTCACATCAAACACATGAAGATCGATTTAACATCAGTTCTCGTTGAACGTTTGGATCGGCATTCTGGGTAACTAGCTAATTGGATCAGTATTTCTACTTAGGAGACTTACGGGGGAGGTGTACTCACTTTTGAAGCACACGCTTCCAGAATTATTGGAGGATGTACCTTTGGCAATGAGTCAAATAATGTAATTTATGCATTATGACGCACATGCCCATTTCAGTCAGCTTGCTCGTGACTTCCCTATCTCTAGAGTATGGAAATCGCTGAATAGATCGAGGTGGACCTCAAGTTTAGCCTGCACGGTCCCCAGACTCATACTCTTTCGATTTCTTCCTGTGGGGTCATTTGATTATTTGAAGTTTCTGGTTTACTCACGCAATTTTCAGATGTTTTCTTTCGTTAATCCTATTTTGAGACTGTCTGATCTTTCGTCATTATTCAGGGTGTTTTTGCCCGATTCGAATCGCTTGAACCATTCGTACACTTGCGTACTGGGTAGACAATATTTACCATATGTAGTTTGTAGCATCTTGTGCGTTTCGCTCAAGGATTCAGTTTAACACAAAATTCAATTGCAGATCTTTGTTTAGAACTCATTTTCCGACCGATGTACTTATCAGGTAATCGAATTATAGTTTAACAATCATATTTACGACTCAAATGTCCTAATGCGTTTTCTCACCGTTTAGTTCTTAAGAAGGTGATAGGTAATACACACTCCACAAAAATTGTCGCATCCCCCTACTTTTACGACAATACTATATAAACTTTTAGGTTGGTCATTCAAGAGTCGCTTGGTAACTTTCAGAAGTGTAAAATAAGAAGATATCATTCGAAAGAGATGAGTTTATGATGGAAAATATCAACAATTTTCGAGTTAATGAAAAATTAAAAAATTCTACCATCTTCAGACATTCGCGAAGAGACCAATCAACTAGCATCGAATGGTTACTAATCATTTTCAAAATCGAGTGTTTCCTCCCTGGGCCCTTATTACTTCCAGTATACGTCTCGGAAGCCCCTCAAACAAATTTTGGATGTACTCTTGAGTCACTGAGTTCCAAATTTCAGGAAGCAGGTGTTCTAGTTGTTGGAGTGTTCTACAAGGCATCCTACGTTGATGAATTTGCCACCCCATGTTGTCCCAGACATGTCCTATGGGATTCAAGTCGGGACTTGGATCAATTTCGGCATTTTGCAGAAATTCTGTAAATACTCTAGCTGCATGAGGCCCAGAATTATCATGCATATAAATGAAGTTTTCGCCAATCAATGGGCCAAAGGGTACAACATGGGATTCAAGGATATCTGCGATGTATCTGGCCGCTGCCATTCTTCCATTATTCACTAGGATTAACTCAGACCATGGAAAGAAATGCCTCCCGACACCAATACTGAGCAGTTAAACGAAGCCAACGATCATCAACTGGTATTGTTATCCGATTTCTTTCCTGTCCGGTCCTTCTTCCATATTCTCCTGTTTCGTGGTACCGATTAATTGCTCTTGAAATAGTGCCTTGGTTAACATTCAACAAGTTAGCCTCGTAACGTTGGCTTCGCCCCTCCTCTGGAAGTGTTACAATTCTTACCACTTCATGATCACTCAAATAGCGTTCAAGACGTTCAGCAACCATTACAATAAATACAATTGTTTGGTTCACGACCCTTGGAAGGAACATGATCTCTGGCATCTATGTAAATGACGAAAATATGGGTCTTGTGTATGGTAAAAATATGTAATTTACATATATTCCGCTCTTTGGAAATTAGTTTCATACTGAACAATGGTCTTCCACAGGGATCAGTTCTTGGACCACTATTATTCAACTTCTTTCAAAAAGTTGCTTCATGCTGCTGATATTACTCTATATTTTTGCCACAGTATCCTCGGAATCATTGACCAAATTTTGATTGCTCGTCTGGATATTATGAATATTCTGAAGTCACAAATGTCCTAATGGGTTTTTCTCAGTTTAGCTCTTCAGAAGATTGGGTGATAGATAATGTAGGTACTTGGCCCTCAACTACTTGATGCAAAATCCTTAGAAGGAACATGATCTATGGAATTTAGGAAAATGACGAAAATATGTAACAATACCGTGAAATATCGATTTTGTATAATACAAATTTAGTAAAAATATGCAGAAAAGAAACTCGCTGTTTTTAAAATCATTTCTCAAAATTATCGGCTCATCGCTATTATGATGAAGAAACGATGATATACTTAGCGGAAATTCGGAACAAAATTCTTGCAAAACGTTAATAGTTTTCGTTTTTATTGAATATCAACGTCAAAGGTTCATATGCTATAAAACGTAATTGTTTCATGAAGTTTAATTCAATATTATTATACCCTTAGTGAAATATTCAAAACAATAATTGATTAAAATAAATATTGTAGGTAGTCCCCAAAGCAAACGTTTAGAATCAATATGCCGGCGATGGAAAATGATAACTGCAGTATTGCACGCCGTGATTTATGGGACTATTTCATAGGGAATAATTCACATCATAATTTATTTCATCATCTAGAACGATTATTTCGTTACAGATGCATGGAATCGTGAGTGTGTTTCAATTTCGGTCGAAAATCAATAACTGATATAAATTATTGCTAGATTTGGTCGGACTAACATCCGGTACATCGCGCAAGGCTTCAATTTTGTTAGTGCAGCACGTATTGGTCTGTCATTGAACTAATAATTGTAGATTAATGTTGCAATGGACTTACGAGTAAAAGCTTGTTTTGGCCATTGCATTTTCATTTTAAAACGGGAAACTCGTTAAATTATTGATAATGATCGAATGTTCTCAACGTTGTAGCACTGTAGCATATTTAAATTGATAGTATAAACCTGATTTTCAAATTATTCACTAGGAAGCAATGTCTGTCATTCCGCAAGTGTGGCTACCTGAGATGATTTAATTTAATGTGTTTTGGAAATTAGGAACTGGTAGGATAGATCTTATTAGTAAATAAAATAGTTCCATCTAATATTTAACTGTGCTTTATTTCAACAACACAAGAAGGTCCATCTTTACACGAAGTGTATTCTACAAGGGCTAATTTCTAACAGTATTAGATATTATTCTACATTTGAATTGTGGAGGCCGTTACTTGATGTAGATCCATGATATAAATGAGAAAAAAACATAAGGTTTAACTTTAATCTACACTTTATTTGAAAAAATTCGACGACGTTTCGCTGAGACAGCAGCTTTATCAAGAATGACAAACAGAATGAAGAGTATGGTGTTATGGTATGGTATTATAAACAAATCGTAGAACAAGTTGGATGAATAACAGGAAAATCCACACCGAGCCATTGTACAGTTAGTATGAAAGGTAATTAAAAACTAATTAAACAAGTTAAGTAGGGTGAATAATTCACATCTACCTGCTCATTCAAAAGCTTGTCCGAATGTTTTATCTATTTATTTCTAATGCTTCTAGGAGATCTAATTTTAAACTTTTGATTTTATATGTAATATGTCAAAGTTTTTATTGAATGAATGGTTTTCTTTTATTAAGTGGTTTGAATAATTTGAATCAGATTTATTTTATCGAAGCTACGTTTATGTTCAGATGTTCTTATGCCAAAACTCCTATAGGTCCTACCGATATAAATTTTACCACAAGAACCGCAATTGAGTTTATAGATTCCTGATTTACTTGATTTTTTAACACGAGATTTATTATTTTCAATATGTTTACCTAAGTTAGTTTTGAAAGTTATATTAAGATTTTGTTAGGTTTTTACGAATGATATCATTCGTAAAAATATCAGAAGACTATAAAATATTCAATAGTTTAACATTCTGCGGTTCTGCAAGTACAAATATTAAATCCTTTCTCGTCAAACAAAATCTTAATATAACTTTCAAAACTTCTTATAACTTAGGTAAACATATTAAAAATAATAAATCTCGTGTTGAAAAATCAAGTAAATCAGGAATCTATAAACTGAATTGCGGTTCTTGTGGTAAAATTAATATCGGTAGGACCTATAGGAGTTTTGGCATAAGAACATCTGAACATAAACGTAGCTTCGATAAAAATAAATCTGATTCAAATTATTCAAACCACTTAATAAAAAAACCATTCATTCAATAAAACTTTGACATATTACATATAAAATCAAAAGTTCAAAATTAGATCTCCTAGAAGCATTAGAAATAAATAGATACAAACATTCGGACAAGCTTTTGAATGAGCAGGTAGATGTGAATTATTCACCCCTACTTAACTTGTTTAATTAGTTTTCAATACCTTTCATACTAACTGTAAAATGGCTCGGTGTGGATTTTCCTGTTATGCATCCAACATGTTCTACGATTTGTTTATAATACCATACTCTTCATTCTGTTTGTCATTCTTGATAAAGCTGCTGTGTCAGCGAAACGTCGTCGAATTTTTACAAATAAAATGTAGATTAAAGTTAAACCTTGTGTTTTTTATCTCATTGATATTATTCTATCTAATATTATGCAGCCGAGCATATTCTCGGTGTAAACAGACGCTAGACTTGTTATACCGGGTGTAAATGAAACTAGAACCACCCCTGTAACTTTTTTTCTACTTGGAATATTTTGATGAAATTTGGGAATCGGATAGAAGACAACCCTTTGAATTTGATATCTTTCGATTTTCAAATGGGACACCTTGTATTTTTAGCTCATTTTAATTGTTCATCTCATTCTACGACCTCTTGACGTATTTTTGAAGAAAAAAAACACAATCTTTTTTTTTGCAATTTTCATTTTTCGTTCTAGAAGGCCATGAACAGTGACAATTGGCAGAGCTAAACATCTCATATCACGAAAATACAAGATTGTATCTAAAAATGTAATTGCACATTTTTTACGGGGTGTCAAAGTTTTAAATTTCAGTTTTTCCTCAAAATGTAGGTTTTCTTCTGAGACAACCATATCGAGCCACCCGGTATTACATCAGCAGTATATTTTTATCTTTTTTTTTATACCACTCACGTCACTCTATTCTTAACGGTTCCGGAGTTCTAGTGGAAAATACCTAGGCAATTTTTGCAGTTCCCCATTCTCTAATAACAATAACTACGTTGGCGATGCAAAATTTTTGTTGATACTTACAATATTCTGTGATCGTAAAAATACATGTCGAAATTCCATTCTTATTATATGTCATTTGTCATATTTTTAGAACGACTGTCAAAAATTTTTCGCAAATTTTTCTTTAAATTAAACAGTTCCCACGAAGAAATAATATATGGGCGATGTCAACCCAAATTATTGGGTCCATAATGACTCTAAAACATCTATAGATCATAATCGGCATCACTTGGACGACTGAACCTGGCCATCGGGGATCTCTCGGTCAAACAGAGAGGGAATTGTTTTGTTGAATTTGAATATTGAGGGGGTTTTTTGCGATTATACTTCAAAATTGGCAAGCAAGAACAAGGAAGTGATTATGTTTCAGGAGACTAACACTGCGACGGAAGAACATCTCCGCGAAAGAGGAAATATCGCAGGTAATGTACATTTTTGATTATCTCCTTAGTCCTTTTTATGGCCTTGCTTGCTATGTTAAATCTTTTCTTAGATTTGTTTAGACATATAAGAGGTATGATTGCTGAAATATTTTTCTGTTGATTTCCTTTTTCCATTGTTACAGTTTCCTGTCCCAAACCCCCTTCCTTTCACCCTTATCTTCGTCTGGATATCATGGAGTACAAGAGAGAAGGAAGTGGCTAAGGAAAAATCTTCGGTACTCTTTATGTACACACGACACTAACACAACATAAACAGACAAGCTATTGCTGGTGCAATAGCGACAGGGAAACGAGTTTTTCCTCAGGTTTTTTCACTCGTTTATTGAATCATATGCAAGATCGTATGGTTCCCCTGTTACATTTCCTGAGCTCACACTTGTGTTTTTTCTGACACACACCAAAATTATAGATATAAGCATTTATTGTAAATACAGTTATTCGAATTTTTTAAATTCTCTCTTTTTCGAACGAAAATAATTTCGTGAGGTGCAAGCTGAAGAGGAGGATTTCGTTATCGACGAAGATACCTAAATAGACGTATTGAGCACATCAACAAGGGTAATTGCCGAGGAGCTTAAAATTTTCCACCAAAGCGAAAGAAGAATTTTGAAAAAACATAAGTACCGCTCATTTAAAATTCAACTACACCAACACCGATAGTGTCAGGCGATTCCAGTATTGTGAAGAGTACCTTAGGAAAATGAAGGGGGATCCAGAATATCCCACAAAGATTCTATTCAATGACGAATCACTTTTCACGAACAATGGGATGTTCAATAGGCAATATACCAGGTACTGCAACAAACAAAATGGGCACAGATATCAAGATAGAAACTTCCAAGGACGTTTTGGGTTCAATGTCTGAATGGGGATGATGGGAAAATATTTAATACGGATTTAATTTTGAGGACCCAAATATATATTTTCAACAAGATGGTGCACCTCCTCACAACACAAGGGAGGTCACGTCGTATTTCGACGAAATTTCCCGAAAAATGGATAAGTACAAATGGTCCCATAAAATAGCCAGCTAGAACGCCAGATTTGAGTCCACTAGAATTCTTCCTGTGGGGTCATTTGAAGAATGAGGTCCACCAAACATCGATGGAAGTGCATTGTTTGAAAGATTTCCGGTCATATAATCTGCGAATTTCAGGGTCCTCGCGCGAAATTTCGTAATTTTCGGGAAAAAATCGCGAATAACTCGGAATTTATGTATTAAGGCAAAATTCCGATTGAAAAATTCATATCTTCCTTTTGGCTAAGTTCAGGTGGCAATAATATGAGAAAAAATTGTTGGGAATTTAATTTTCTACAGTAAAAAAAATAGAAACATACATCATGCCTTTTGAAATAACAAAGCTGGTGTCAACTTCAGGTTGTACCGGAAGTGCCCCGGCATTGAAAATTTTCGGAACTCAGTTCGAATAACTTTCAAGACAACAACAAAGAATTTCTCCAATCGATCATTCCTTTCTCCATGTACAGTATGTCCCATTTTGGGGGTGCCACCAGGAGCATCTCTGTTATTATTTAAGATAGAGATGGGGTTTTCACGATCCTTGGCTACTTTTCGAGACAAATTCAATCTCGGTTCTTATAGAAGATAAAATAGAAACATATCGTTATTAATGACATCCGCAATTTCATTTTATTTTTGAGATTGTCGTTTAGTTTCTAGAGTTCTTTTGACCTAATGAGAATAATAATAGGCACCTAATACTCAAAAGCTGGTGTCAACTTCAGGTTGTACATAAAGTGCCGGCATTGAAAATATTTCTATGGCCCTAGTCAAATGTAGCGAACTCAGTTCGAATAACTTTCAAGACAACAACGTAATTGGCGTATTGCCTCCTAATCTTATTTTCTCTAAAACGGAATCGATCATTCAAAATTTGAATTCAAGTAGTTTCAAATTATGGCAAGGAGCACCCATGAATTGAGCAAGACGAATGTCATCTTGCAGTTGTGGCAGACAAATATTTAAAATTTCATATCTCTGTGCATTCAAGTTGCCATCGTTTTCGTTTGCCCAGAATCTATTCGGACACCTCTGATTCTCCTAAATACCAATTGCAGAACGCCGTTCTCTCTCTGCATCCCCGGCATTGAGATGATGAATTATTTTATGTTTATAGGGATGATATTTATACTTTCTCAAAATTCTTTGGGCTCTGCTTTTATATTTGCCGACACGATGTAGAATGGTTAGCCTCAACAGCTGCTAACACGTCAAGTTCATTATCACCTCTATTCCACTTCTTGGTTTCTCGAACGAACCATAATTGGAAAATTTGCTTCCATTTTGGCGAAGAACTTCCTGTTTGGTTGAATTCTTTGAAATCTATTGGAGAGTGTCAGTCAGGTATTTAATATTGATTAGAATTCACATTTCCATTGTCGAACTTACCTATTCAAATATTCTTCTGATGCACGGACTGCGTTACAGTGACACTGAAGGTAAATTTGAGTAAATTATTAGGTGCCTATTATTGTTCTCATGTAGGTATTTCTCAGAGAACTCTAGAAACTAAACGACAATCTCAAAATAAAATAAAAAGCGGAAATTGCGGATGTCATAAATAAATGAGATTCTCTCGTCCGATTATTACATCCTGAAAAAAAACTTCGAGTACGTCACTGAATCTACTCAGAAAACCGTTTTAAAAACAGGACTGAAGCATAGCTCTATGAAAAGAATGACATGAAATCAGATAGAACCCTGAAGCATAAAAGAATGACATGAAATCAGATAGAAGCCCTCTGGAACTGACATAATGAAATGGAAAACTTTGATGTCATATTGATGCCCGAGGCCCAGGAAGATTGCTCCGTCCTGAATGTGTGCCGTTTTGTCCCGCATTACGTAAACATCGCAATTTCGCGGAGTCACCACAAAATGGGGCCCTAACTCATGCAGAAAATGGGCCCGAGTATGGGTACAAAACGCTGTCTCGTAAATCTTGGCCTGGCGAAACCAAAACGCTAGAAACTTTTATAAATTGTAGCGACTCTGGCAGATTATTTCATACAATTCAATGGAACGAGTGCCAATCCCGATTTTGTAACGCCGAGTTGCGACAAGATGTATAAATACCGTACTTGCTTGCTCAATTTCTGTACTTAACTAGATGCGTATTAGCTCACATTCGACTGTCTATAAACTGGTTAAATTTACAACACTCTCTCCGTTCGCCAATATTTATATTATTTATAATTTCCATTGCTCAACTCTACGCCCGGCTTATAGAATATTATTTCATTTGTCTTTAACTAATAGGATTGAATGCCACTTGGTATCAATAGAACTTGACATATGGAAACCATTAATTTTAATGAAATCGTAGTCGTTTATCAGTAGTCATTTATACACTGTGCACGAAATGTTTTGGCAATGAAATATTTTCAGAGACAGTGAGTATTTCTTTATTGCCACATTTGGTAGTCATTGATAAAACTAAGGCTGTTCCAGAATATTCAATTACATATTAAGGATTTATAAAATCGAAAATCAAATGAAAATGCACTATCCTATTAAATGGGTAAATGATACACTATACCGGGTGACACAGGATCATGGTACACCCCTCTCATTTCTATATTTCTGCAGGTAATTTATTGAAATTTCGTGATTCGATCAAGCTTATGACAGGCCACCTTTTGACATTTGTAACAATTTTTTCCAATTCCGGTGTCGCCGGAAATGACCTTTAATGAAGATTTTCAAGTCGAACATCCTGTAAATTTTTGCATATTTGGTTTCCAAATAATTTCCCAAATTCAACCATACCTCACAACTGATATTTTGGGCTTCAAAATTATATTTGGGTCGGTTTTTATTTTTCAATCTAGGGTGCCATGAATATTATGACAATGTAAAAATTTTCATCTATTTTATTTCAATTCGTGTAAGTAAATCCAGAAGGCTATGTAGAGGAACATTGAAAGCAAGCAATCCTTTACTTGTTCAAATCTAGGGTACATTCAGTTTCATACCATAAGAAAACTCAATTTCTTTCTCTAAGAATCCAAAACAACAATAATGAATCCCAAAACAAGAAATATAATCTGATCTATAAGAATAAATCGTGAGCAGACGAAAAAGAAATTATGAAACATAAAAAAATCATAATAATTGTTCGAAATGTTGACCATTATTGTCTACGCACATTTGAATCCGCTCTTGCAAATTTCTAGTCACACTCTTCAATTGTTCAGGTGTTATACTGCCGATGGCTCGTGTGACTCTATCCTCTAGATCTGCACGCGTAGTAGGCGCTATTGTTTGAACATAATTCTTTAAATAACCTCAAACGAAAATGTCTAACGGAGTTAAATCAGATGATCTTGCGGACCATCTTATTGGACCATCCGTTGAATTCCAATTTTCTCCGAATCTCTCGCGCAGGTACTCTGAGACAATTCTTGCGTTGTGTGGGTGCACCATCCTGTTGATAAAACATTACCCTCTCAATCGCCAATAGTAGTTTTTCCAAATATCCCTCAATCTCATTCTGAATGATTGTAAGTATCTAGCTCCAGTCAACGGCGCATCAAAAATCACGGGACCAATTATTCTGGTACCAATCACACCTAACAAAACATTAAAACCGAATTGTTCCTGACAATTACTCTAGTTGAATAAATGTTGATTCTCCTGAGACCAATATCTTGTGTTTTGTCTGTTGAATAACCCTGAATTAGTAAACCTTGATTCATCTATAAACATTTATTTTTTAATTATTTTTAGGAAATTATTGTGTGGTTGCACATTATTTTGCATCATCCAGTTGCAGTATTCCATCCTCTTTGCATAATCACGTTCATACAAATACTGATGCAATTGATATTTGTATGATTTATAATTATACTTCAAAATTCGACGAACGCTTTCACGACTTATATCCAGCTCAAACGCAACTTGCCTTGTGGAAATGGTTTTATCAATTTCCACTCGCGCTAACACATTAATTTCAGTGTCTTCTCCAATGATAAACTTTTCTTCAAGATCATTATTGGGTTCTCTTCTAAATTGATCCTGCAGGCGACTAAAATAATTTCTTGCGGGTCTTGTCGATGGGGGTATCTTTCGGCATACAAATTGAAAGCAACTACTGCATTTTTTGGCATTCCCCATAAATAAGTAGCATATCCACTTTCTCATTCCTTGTGTATGTTTGAGGCATTTTAAAAAATAATAACGCTTAAATAAACTAAATTCGAGTGAAATCGACTGATGCAAACTCTTCTATCTGTATAACTTTTATATTGGAAACGTCGTTTGTTTTCATAGCCTTCTTTGTTCAAAAATAAAAATCCTCAAAAATAATTCTGATTTCTGAATTATCCATTGTGAGGTATGGTTGAATTTAGAAAATTATTTGCAATCTGCAGGGTGTTTCAAAATCTCCATTAGCCTACTGGATTTACTTACACGAATTGAAATAAAATTAATGAAAATATTTACATCATGATAATCTGTTAGCTTAAAAAAAAGTATTTACAGAATTTGTTTCACTTTATTTCTAATGGTACCTCGGTAACAATATGGTGTTTTTTGAAAAAATTAATTTTTAATTCAAAAATTATTTTGGAGAACATTAATCTGGCCTCTCAAAGAATATGAAAAATTATACGGCTTAAGTGTGAAGTTGGGTGCAAGAAAAACAATTAAATCCTTTACCGGGAAAAAACGAAATTGCTTTCCGAACAACCATTATTTTAAGCACAATATCTTACCTTGTGACCTCAAGTGCAAGTTTGGAGTAAGCTTTGTCTTAAGTAATAGATCACCACATTTAAATTCCTGAAACATTCAAATTTATTCAGAAACAGACGGTCTTCGACGCGGTGTTAGATCCTCATGAACTTCATCTAACTCGGCTTCACTTTGCTTTACTTTCCATTTCTGTAAATAAAACACGCTGCTCTCGCATTGACACTTTGACACCAAAAGTTCATATAATCTTCTATTAGCTCGAATGTTTCGAGAGTTACCAACTACAAAATTCTGTTCTAAAATTACAATAAAATCTGAAGTATCCCGCAAGATTTGAATGTTTGGAAAACTCCATATTAATTCAATAATGAACAAACAAACGGTGGAACGAATGTTGATCACTAGTCATAATTTGCATAATTGAAACGCCAGTTATGGCCGTCAAATGATTTTAATGAACATCGGAGAGAACTTAGGTCGGTAAACATTAATAATAAATTTTCAGCGAAAACGTTACTAGCATTTTCGGCGAACAAAAGGCCGTTTCCGCATTTTCTGATTCATTCACTCGCCCTCGTCCGTCAGTTTCATCGGGAGTGCGTCCTCATTGTGGACTATATTCAGATTCCATCCATCTTATCTGAATCCGTTCTGCCTTTCACAAATTGAAAATGAGTTAGGGGATGAATTCAGGGCGAGAGCCATTTGCTTAATCATGACTTTGGAACAATTATATGCCCGTTCTGAAGGCGTTCCGATATTTACCTGTTATGTACCTCGCTACTAAGAAAATGTGTAATATTAATTAATTATAGCTAATGTTCTTTACTCAATATAACAACATTTGGAATGATACATTCTGTCAAAAAATCTGCTTGAAACGATTGTCAAAATGTTTGTTATTGCTGAAGTGGTACAATTGTTCTGCGATTTTTACAATGGATAAAAATATCGAGCAAAGAATTCGTCTCGAATTTTGTATTTCAAATAAGACTACTCATGTGGAATCGTTGGAAATGTTACAGAAGGCTTACAGTGAATCGACTTCATCAAAAACACGTGGATA
Source organism: Cryptolaemus montrouzieri (assembly GCA_013387265.2). Classification (NCBI taxonomy): domain Eukaryota; kingdom Metazoa; phylum Arthropoda; class Insecta; order Coleoptera; family Coccinellidae; genus Cryptolaemus; species Cryptolaemus montrouzieri. The sequence continues at coordinate 7,317,810 of JABFTP020000144.1, read as the reverse complement.
TGAGTGGAACAGTTCATTCAACAGCAGCCGCGATGTGGTGGAATATTTACCTCGCCCTGAGGGGCCATCAACATCCTCAACTAAAGTTGACGTCGATAAATTGAGGGAAATGGTGATTTAAAATCGTCATTTAAGTTTGAGGCAATGAAATCTCTGTGTCTCACGATTCAATTCATACCTTTAAATAATTGTTTGGGCATGAAACGCTTTGCCGCTCGACTAGTTGCCAGAGACCTGAAATTTCTTCAAAAATTAATTTCCGAAAACATGCTAGAACGAGTTAATTTCAACTCCACATTCATAATGGTTTTGTTTCAACAATATCTAACCTTGGTGAAGTATTTCAAGTCTATCTGAAATAAGAATTTTGAGTAATGAAGTTGAATGACATTAAATTATAGCTAGTTGAAATGAAATTACAATTGAAATTACCTATAAATTATCTATGCCTAGCTAGATCAAAGTCCCTTTATCTCAGTGTGTGAGATCTTCGACTAGAACCTACGTCCTAGACTCATCACTTCATTCAACTAGCTTTATTACAAAATAATTATCGAAATCCAGTAATTGACTAATAAATCTGGGCTTTTCAACAAAATTGAACTCAATGAACGATTAATGAAGATAGAAGAGAAGAAATGAATTATAAAGAAGAACACTTTCTTCTTCTCACGATGGTTGGATAGTGTTTCATATCGGTTTTCTAGTATTCCTGTTTCTTACAGCTTACAAGTTACTTGATTGGCTAAATATGGTTCACGAGGTGACTGCCCTAGGTGGCAAGACTAGTTCCCTAAAGACGTGGTTACCCCAGTTATGAAACATCGAGGTTTGGCATAAATATGAAAACTCGTGACAGTAAAATATCTTGGTGGTGAAAAAAATCCTTGGAATAGCAGATATCGATCTAGGTTAATATAACGAAAGAAAATTCGAAATCTCTCCACTCTCTAATTGAGTTCGTAGTCGAAGAAATCCGGCAAAATTACCGACTACTTATAACGCTTCAGACTGTTGGAGTTTATCCAGAAAATCAAAATAAAACTCAGTTACTTTTACTGAAAATTATTCACTCCAATCGCTACAACACAGCTCCAATAAAATCACAAACGATTCCGAATATTTCTAAATGGAAAGAGGGCGAATCTAATGAATTCCGAACTTATATAGACTCGGTTCTATGAAAAACTATTGATTTTCAAAAAAAAATTAATGAAAAAGCGAAATTATTCTCTTCACAACAATAAAGTCGAAATGAAACATAGAATGAGTACTGCTTTCCTTTCTTCCACAGAAACGAACAATCAAGCGGTGAACAACCCAGATCAATACCAGCGTTACCATAAGGATATAACTATAATTTTCATTGGGTATTATTATCTGTAGATTCTTGATTCGAATTTCAAACTGTTTGAATATTCAACTTGATGAAATAAGATTGCATTATTAATAAAATTATGTGTTTAAGAGATATGATAAAAGACTGCTACAAAACGCATTGTAACTGGTGATGAGACATGTGTCAATGAGTTTGACATGAACCAGTCAACAAGCTTCGGAATGGCGCCTTTCAACTAAACCGAAACCGAAAAACCACGTCAAAGTGGATCAAAATTTTAGGTTAGCTTAGGTTTTTTTTATTAATGAGGTGTTGTACACTTGGAATTCTTTCCAGAAGGTCAGACGGCAAATAAGTAATAATACCTGAGTGTTTCAGAGAACAAATTCGTCGAAAAAGCGTGATCCTTATGAGGAAGGATTGAATTTTCGTTTCTCGGCGAAATTTTCTTCCAATTTCATCTGGTGGACCCAGGAGAGCTTCTTTCGTCCAAGCGCCCTCTCATTCTCTGAGAAAAAATTGTCCGCTATTTGAAAAAATGTCTCCGTCTAAAGAATCGCCTCTCAATATCCCCCCACCGAATTCTTCCATTTGTCTTAATTCTTCACGAATTTAGTATAGTTAAACTCGTTGAACTTGTATTTATATATCCAGCGTATTATATACTTAATATACCACACGCCTAAGATACTAAAAGCCAATTTTATACTGAATGCTCTTTCATACCCAACTCACCGTATACTACACTCTTTTTTCAAGAAAATTGAGATTTTAATCAAAATATTGCAAGATTATATTATATTTTATACTTCTTGATCTTAACATCAGTTCCAAAGAAGAGTGAAATTTTTTCCTAGAAGTTTATAATCATTCTCTAATTACTTCAACCTTAATCACATTTCAATGATATAACAACACATAGAAGAAGGGCTATTGTCCCTCACATGAAATTTTTCATTATGAGAGAAAAAACAATCTATGTTAATAGATATGTCTATGGCTACCTTCTTTAAATTCTATTTTACCAGGTAGTTCCATAAGTTTTGTCGTTTCATAAGAGAGGGCGTTGCTACTAGTCCAAGTTTGTTTTTGTTTTGTTGGTACACTCTTCATATGAGAGTGTATGAAGGTTCATTTCAATCTATCAATTCATTCTTTGTTTACAAGCCATTTAGTGTCGCCATGTATTTTCGTACAATGAAAAAAATTGAATATCGTGATAAAATTCTTATTTTTGGAAGGTGCAGAACAAAAAGAAACTTACGAATGAATGGTAAGAGTGTATAATGATTGTTCACCTACAATTAGAACAGTAGGAAGATGGGTTGCTGAATTTAAACGTGGTCGTACAAGCCTTGAAGACGATCCACGTGAAGGACGTTCAAAAAGCGCATCAACACCAGAAATCATTGCCAAAATACAGGATACGGTTTTAGTGGAGGCTCTACACATCTCATTAGGCAGTGTGAGCCATATTTTAAGTGAAATTTTGTGTTTTAGAAAGCTGTGTGCACAATGGGTGCCGCATTCGCTAACAATGGAACAAAAACACTCTCGAATACGACTTTATCAGCAACATTTGGAGTGTTTTAAAAAGGATATAGTGGATTTTGTGCGTCAATTCATCACTATGGATGAGACTTGGGTCTATCACCCAAACAAGAGGCTAAAGAGTGGTGTGAACCTGGTTGTTCGGCTTCGAAACGAGTGCGTGTCCGAAAATCGGCCAAGAACGTTATGGCATCAGTTTTCTGGGATGCGAAGGAAATTTATTTATGGATAACTTGCACACTGGTAAAACAATGAATTCTGAATATTACTGCAACCTTTTGGACCAGTTGAAGTAAAAAATTCGTGAAAAATTACCCGGTTGCAGAACACAAAAGTCATTTTTCATCAGGAGAATGGACCGTGTCAGAAGAGCATTTTGACAATGGCTAAAATCCATGAATTAAAGTTAGAATTGTTGGAGCAACCACCGTATTCACCAGAATTGGCCCCAGCGACTTCCATTTGTTTCCAGATCCCAAAAAATGTTTTCATCAAATGAAGACGTTATAACGGCTGTTGAAGCGTATTTTGTAGACCTTCCGGATTCTCACTTCAGGGCTGGGATCCACAGATTGGTGGATCGTTCGAGTAAGTGTATTAATGTTCAGGGGGAATATACTGAATAATAAAATGTATTTTGAACCATAACATTGTGTTTTTCTTATCGAACGACAAAAATTATTGAACAACCTGGTACTCGTCCTTAATTCATGTTCTTGAGAAATGCACAGCTATCTTCTCCAATACAAATGTTACAGCTCAACTCTACGTTTCCATAACTATCAATTTGGCAACAAATTTCAAGCAGTCGCTTTTATTAAAATGTTGTTTATAATTGTGAATTGAGGAAATTGGAATATTCAAGAGAACCATAACATCATACTCTTGAAGCATGAAATTCAATTTTTACCAATTCTCCTTGTATTATTCTGAATTCATGTTGATAGGTATTGAGCAAAGAGCACTGTCAAAATATTACATTTAACTTGACAGTAACGTCAGTCATACAAAGTTTTCTATTTTTTTGAAAACTTACAGAATAAAACAAAATACATCCCCGAAAAAATTTCCCCATCTTCAAAATCGCCTCCCTATATCTCTTTATTTTTTACACCGATTTCTTCCATTCCTACGGCAATTCCTTACGGTTTTACTATAGTTAAACGAAAGAAACATGGGAAATTGCAGCGGAAAATTTCAAGACGGCAGAAATTCAAACAGTTTCATTTAATGTTCTCAATTGAACATCACGCAACATCAAACGGATATTATACAAAGATAGTTTCACGGATAACGAAACATCTCAGACAATGGAACGAGCTATTTAAAAGTCCTCCACCACAAAAGAACTACAAAGGTCGTATCAGTCGAACGGATGATTTATTACATGTTTATGGATGTTTTTCACGACGATATTTGTCCACCATTCCTGCAATGAGATAAGACCTCGGTTATTTTGATAACAGTTCTCGCCTCAATGATGTTTACACATTTTCTCTATCACTTTTATTGGAACAGCACTTGTTATGACGCCACATTGTCATTTTAATCGTGGTCTATCACTATCTTTGTTTTTGAAATTCACAATTTCAACTCGGTATCTCACGTAACTCCTGTTTGTTGGTTGTTTTGTCTGCATTCGACTTCTCATGACCTCAGTGTGACGAGATTGAGAAATTGTACGCTAGAAATCGGAGATGTCTTGTAAATATCATGGGAGAATTATCGATTGCTATGAAATGATATACTCGTAAATCTTGTATCGACATGACGATGACTGATTATTCGGGCTCGATTTAACATTAATATTAGGGTGTTTCTATGTGTAAGTTTCTGCTAACAGTTAGTCTAAAGTTTCATTAAAAACATTTCAACCAATTCTTGTGTCTGTTCCTTTTTTGTCGCATCTTAAAAGGTGAGCTTACAATTATAGGTACATTTCTTATAAAACTTAAGATCTGAAGAGTTATTTAATTTTTCATACAGAGTATCAGACAAAAATCAATCCAAAGAAAAATACCCATATAGAGTGATATTCTCTAGGAACCAATCAACTTTTTGAAAATAGAAACAATCAGTATTAATTTTCATACAAATATTTTTATTAATCAATGTATTCGCCTTCTGCATTGATACACAAATTTGCGCGCGCCTAAAGGTTGTCAAACGACTACTCTATCTCCTTTATTGGAATGGTACATCTCGTCGGTCACCGCATTTTCAATGGTCTCAAACCAATCGTACCTCTTTCCTTTCATCTTCAAATGCAGCTAAGGGAACAGATAGTAGTCACACACAGGTGAATAGGGTGAAAATTGCAAGTCAATAATGTGATTTTGATCAAAAATTCAGTTTTCTCGATATTCTGGACGAATACGACGAATTCTTGCTTCATGACGCCCAAATAAAGTCTCCAGTGATTGTCTGTCCAGTTTTAGAACGGCCTGATCTTTCGTCATGATTCAGGGTTTTTCTACCCGATTCGAATCGTTCGAACCATTGGTGCACTTGCGTACGGAGTTGAGAATCATTGCCATTTGCAATTTGTAGCGTTTGGGTGAAGGATTTACCAAGTTTGACAAAAAACTCAAATGCAGCTCTATACAAGGGCGTACCCTGAAATTCGGTAAGAGGGAGGCAAGCACATGATTGTAATGAAAATTAGCCGAAAATTAAGCGCGAAAAGCAGTGGGGGGTTGGGGGGCGGTGGTTATCCGTATAATGCGGGTTAAACTCATTTATGTCGAGTGAAAATTATTCCTATTATCATATTTTATTTGATCTATCAGAAATTCAGTGGAAGTATTCCCACACAAAAGAACAGATTTACAAAGAAACTCATTAAATAATAGTTGCTCCACAACACAAGATAAAATTCATAGCAACAACTCACCAAAACTTTTCTTCGAATGGAACTTCATTAGGTCTTAATCAATTAAGTATATATAATATGTTTTTGCAAAACTCAAGTTATTTTGGAACAATGATACAAAAAGGTTTTACAACTGGAAGAGTGTACCTCCTGTTGTTCGAGGGTCAAGCCAGAACCTAAAAATTCTTAATATGTTTTTATGCCTGCATTTTATGAGTATGTACCAGATGTTGAAGAAACCCATGATGATAACACAAGTTTAGTAAATTTTCGTGGAATGCTGACTTTCGACTTTATTGTCTCTACTTATGGTGTGAAGTTTACTTTGAACTGTTCATTCTGATTTCTGCGCAAAACCTCGTTTATTGTGCCAGGGTAGTCCAGGGGGGGGCTTCAGCTGCCCCACTCTGCCCCTCGGTAGGTACGCTCATGGCTCCATGTTTGAAACTCATTTTTCGAAAGATGTTGCACTTCTTCCTATTATGTCCAAAGTGATGGAGAAAGTCATAAATGATGAAATCATCAAATATCTTGAGTTGCAGGGAATTATTATCGACCGTCAGTACTTACTTAGCCCCAGAAAACCCACAGTAGAACAGTTTTAGTAGGCCTCAAACTGAACACTAGTTCCTTGGTCTTATCAACACTCATTGATAGACCATTTCCTGAAAACCATTCACTCACACCTCCACCAAGCTCCAACGCAACATTCAAGTTCTCACACTCCACAGACACAACAGCATCGTCTATAATAGGGTGTATCGTTTTTGACTTTTTTCGAAATTCAAAAAAGTATAGTGCGGAAAAGTTGCATTTGGCGGCACCGAGCATCTGTGATTTTTTTCAGAATTTTTGAACAATACCTAGGGGTCGCGCAATGCCCTTAAAGTTTCTTCTGTTGTATATAGGCAACCCGCACAACAATTTCGCGATTTCAAGTGTTTTCAGAGGTCTAAAGTCGATTTTCTTGCAGTTTGTTTATGTGTATTTGTTGTCTTTGTGGTATAAAGGAATAAAAGACTACGATGTACCGAATTAGAGGAAGAAAACAAGAAATTATAAATACCAGAGTGCTATTTTTCTCGTATTTGGTTCGGTAAGGTTCTTTATACTAAGTGCGTCAAGCAGGAACAGGCTACTCTTTTCTTATTAAATGTCAAGCATTGGCAACACTGGGAGTGGGGTAGCTGCATCGTTTCTTGGCCATGTTTCACCTTCATCAGGGTCCGCTGATGATATCGTCAAAAGTATGCGATTTTTTTTTTGATCAGAAAGAAAATCGAATATTTCTAAATTAACAGTGCTGGGATGTGACAGCACTAAAGTCAATACTGGTCGGATCCAAGGTGTGATGCGACTCATAGAGATAGCTATCAACGCTCCTGTGCAGCATGTTGTTTGTCAACTCCATTTGAACGAGCTACTTTTCCGACATCTAATGCGATATTCAAACGGAGAAACTAAAAATCCACAAGCAACCGGTGGACCCATTGGAAAAGCTATTTTACAATGCGAAAATCGACGAGTGACGCCATCCCCGTTGATTGGATAGAAGACACGGAAGGTTTGACAGATATTAGCACCGATCAGAAATACCTCCTACATTTATGTACCGCTGTCTCAAGTGGACATTGTCTAAAAGAACTCAACAAGCAGAAAACAGGCCCTGTTGTACAATCTAGGTGGTTAACAACAGCTAGTAGAGTATTACGATTATACATTAGTACCGAAAAGCCTTCGGAGGCGCTTCGCCAGTTGGCTTCGTATGTAATGAAAGTTTACGCTCCCGTTTGGTACTCAGTAAAAAGAGAACCCTCGATTGCCCAGGGTCCAATACATTTATGGAAGTTGATTCGACTGTCACGCTACCTGCCTCTCAAACTGCGGAATATTGTGGACAAGGTTATTCAGAAAATTGCCTATTTTGGACACCCTGAGAATGTACTGTTCGTTATGATCAACGATGGCAATCCCGACACGAGAGCTCTTGCTTGGAGAAGAATAAAAAAGGCAAGATCGACGAAGACAACACGGAAGGGAATACGCGCCTTCGAATTGCCCAAATTAAAGTTCAACGCTGAGCACTACTACGATCTCATAGACTGGTTTTCGCACCCTGTGACCGAGCCCCCTCTAACCCGATCACTATCACCCGAAGAAATAGAAGAAAATATTAGGAGTCGAGCATTCTGTGATAAGGAATTAACCGCTTTCCCCTGCCACACTCAGGCTGTCGAAAGGCTGGTAAAATTAGTAACAGAAGCTTCTTCCTCTGTTTTTGGGCCACAATCTCGTGACGCGTACGTGAAAGCAAAACTGGAGTCCAGACAACGGATGCCATCTCTACATACCAAAAAGGACTACGCCGTTGCACAAGAAGAGCGGAAGCGTCCATAGGAAATTCTGATTTTCAAAATTTAATTTTACCAAAGCTGCATTAACGTTAAATTGTATCCATGCTTTATTAACACTTGTTTGTAACAATATTGAATTGGCTTTAATTGTATTAATCTTCCATTATCATTTAATCCCAACAAAGCAAATATTATAATTAAAATTTTAATTTATAATGATGTTTAACTCTAATATTGTATTGTACAATAAAAGTGAAAAAGAGCCTAACAATACAGCGAAATCCTTCTTTCATTTATACTCCATGAAAAAAAACAACTAAAACAAAGAAAGAGTTCAGAAATGTGACTTTAGAACCCTAAAACAGCTTGAAAACGCAAGATTGTTGTGCGGGTTGCCTATACACAACATAAGAAACTTTGAGGGCATTGCGCGACCCCTAGGCATTGTTCAAAAATTCTGAAAAAAATCACAGATGCTCGGTGCCACCAAATGCAACTTTTCCGCCCTATACTTTTTGAATTTCGAAAAAAAGTCAAAAACGATACAGCCTATTCTATAAACAAGATACTCGACAATCTGGAAAGTCGTTAATAAAAATCAGGAATAAAAGAGGTCCCAAAATAGGCCCTTGAGGTACCTTTATAGTGATATTTTCCATATCTGTGTGTTTTCCAAACTATAAACCATGCGGAGCATAACTCATATCCGACTGAATCTCAGTCAGTATGCAGAGTGCTCTTTTTTCCGCCTCACATTTCGAAACGAAGAAACATCGAAAAATACGTCGAATAGACCTCTCAACTTGGTATATCCTGTATAGAATGAGGACTTGTTGCTTCTGCTGTCTGATTTCTACAGAATTTCCATTAAATGTATATCGCGATCCCTTTCTAGTGAACAGAAATACGTTAGAATTGTATCAAATGCCGTCATACCCGTATAACACGAGCAAATTGGAAATTTCAAGGCGTAAAGCAGGCAAATACTCCATGCAAATAGAAAGACAATTTGTCGGTACACTAAGCTATTAAAGGGACGTTCCCGAAACTACAAACCAATAACAGAAAAACAAAAGCGAAAAAAGTGGAAAAGAGGTGTTATATTTTATTCCGATTAGGATTTCGATGGTGGAAATTGAGAGACTTTTTGAGATGAATATGTAGAATTGCAAGATTTTATTATTACTGAGACCCTGAGAATCTTTGGCGTAGAATTTTGTACTTTAACTCATTGAAAACAGAAACATTTAACGTTATACACAGCTCAAAATATGCCTTTGTACCAATTGAAATTCAACTTGAAAGATTCTTAACGTTTAAAGCAAGAACATGCACACAAATAAGAAGTTAATCAGTTAATACACTACCCACAGAAATTGTCGCATCACCCTACTTTTACGACAATAATATATAAACTTTCAGGTTGGTCATTCAAGAGTCGCTTGGTAACTTTCAGAAGTGTAAAATAAGAAAATATCATTCAAAAGAGATGAGTTTATGATGAAAATTATCAACAATTTTCGAGTTAATAAAAAATTAAAAAATTCTATCATCTTCAAAGTACTAGACATTTTCAAAATCGAGTGTTTCCTCCCCGGGCCCTAATTACTGCCAGTATACGTCTCGGAACCTCTCCAAACAAATTTTGGACGTACTCTAGAGTCACTGAGTTCCAAATTTCAGGAAGCAGATTTTCTAGTTGTTACAGTGTTCTACAAGGCATCCTACGTTGCTGATTTTGCCACCCCATGTTGTCCCAAACATGTTCTATGGAATTCAAGTCGGGACTTCTGGCTGGCCATCTTAAAATATAACTACTCTAGCTGCATGAGGCCTAGCATTATCATGAATATAAATGAAGTTTTCCCAATCAATGGGCCAAAGGGTACAATATGGGGTTCAAGGATATCTGCGATGTATTTGGCCGCTGTCATTTTTCCATTATTCACTAGGGCTAACTCAGTTCGACCATGGAAAGAAATTCTTCCCCACACTATTACAGAGCCCCCTCCGAAGTTTTCGGTTTGCCGGATATTGTATTGCTGATACCGTTCCCCAGGTCGTCTGTATACAGGCATGCGTCTATCATTTGATACTAGACAGAACCTGGACTCGTCGGAAAAGAGAACATTCGACCATTCTGGAATACCCCAATCTGCTTGTTCCCTCGCAAACTGAAGTCTAGCAACTCGATGCTCTCTGGTGAGACGCGGGCCGGTAGAAGCCACCCTTGGTCTGATAGTGTCTTCTCTGAGCCTGTTCCTAACAGTTTGTAATGAAATATGCACATTTCTGGAAAGTGCAAGTTCGTTTTGTAGCATTCTAGCCTTACAGTGCCGAACTCTTAGTGCACTTAAACGAAGCCATCGATCATCAACTGGTGTTGTTATCCGATTTGTTCTCTGTCCGGCCTTCTTCCATATTCCCCTGTTTCGTGGTACCGATTAATTGCTCTTGAAATAGTGCTTTGGTTAACATTCTACAAGTTAGCCACGTAACGTTGGCTTCGCCTCTCCTTCAGAAGTTTTACAATTCTTACTTTTTCGTTTTCGATAATTCAGACAATATTGATATTTACGATTGTCAAAGAGGTCGAAACTTCCAATAAAAATCTGGATTAAAAATCGATATAATTGAACATATCTTTCCTTCTGATGTTGAAACCTTGCATTCCAGTATTCCTCCTAAATAGTAATTCAGTAGAAAAATTATTACATTTCAATCATATCAATTTGCTTGTTGAAACAGGTATATATTTTCATTACAATTCATTTAATATTAATTAATATTAAAGTATTTCACAGCGAAGATGATTATATACCTAGTCTACTTCACAAGTTCAAATCGGAGTTAATTCTTGATATTGCAAATGTTATTGATAAATTGAGATAAAGAAAAAAGGTAGTCAGTTTTTCGTGACTATTCAGGAACTATTAATAATTTAGAAATTATCAAATATGATTGATGAATAAGGCAAAATTTCTTATAAAAATGATTGTAATTTCCTAAACTCTATCTCTATTAATTATAATTTTAATTCAACGTTGCAAATAGAACTCAATTTGAAATTTTGAATAACTTATATCATTGTTATAGTTACAAGAATAAAGTCCCGTTGGGATTTTATTTTCAATTTATTCACATACCGGGTGTAACCGAAACTAGGGCCACTCCTGTAACTTTTTTCTATTTGGAATATTTTGATGAAATTCGGGAATCTGATAGGAGGCAACATTTTGAATTTGATAACATATGTTTGACATTTTGTTTCCTGTTATGCCTGAAACGATATCAACTTTCAATTTTCAAATGGGACACCCTGTATTTTTTTGCTTATTTCAATTTTTCATCTCATCCTACGACCTTTTGACATATTTTTGAAAGAAAAACAAATCACAATATTTTTCTTTAGCAATTTTCATCTTTCGTTCTAGAAGGCAATGAACAGTGACAATTGGCTTAGCTCAACATCTCCTATCACGAAAATACAAGATTGTATCTATCAATATCAATATTGGTTGGTCAATAGACCAACTACCATCACTCAATCACTCAAATAGCATTCAAGACGTTCAGCAGCCATTACAATAAATTCAAAGATTCGAAAATCAACAAGAAACACAGAAAACTTGCATTAATTTTGCGTGAAAACTGAAGAGAAATTGAATGAATATTGATAGTCAAATACACTCATTCTTGTTTCAGACGTGTTTGAGATCATATGGAAACAAATGATACTACATAGTTAAAATTTTTTCTCCTCATATGTTCAAAAGCATATGTTGACAAAGAAACTGTGATCGAGCTGCTTAATCGATTGTGGAACTAAGAATACCAGGTATATATACACACACACAATTTTTGTGGTGTGTATATATAACCTGCGCTGTTTCCTTTATATAGAGTTGTTTTTCGGTCGCAGTATGTGTTTCTTCTTCTTCAGCCTAACATGATTTTACTAATTTGGAAACAAAATCTTATTTGGTTTCTCAAAATACCTTTAATGATCAAACTAAATAACACAGATTCCCAAGATCATTTCCAATCTTCTAAATGATGACTGGTATGTATATTGTTGACTCCAAACGGAATTTAATCATCTTTTATCATATTTAAATAACAAAAACTCAACTAGTTCATACAATAATAGGGCAATATGACCTATATTTTCATTGAACTTTGTTTAAAATCGAATCTACAATGCATGATATAGTTATAGCGTAAATGATGTAAGAAAGAAGAAATTGTGAATGAACCCTTCCTGATGAAGAAGAAAAAAGCTTTCTTCGGAAACTGAAGCCAATTTGAAGCAACAAAACGATATCCACTTTTGGAAAACAGGGCGACAAACTCACGTCGACATTACTAATGATCAGCCCCACCTTAACGTTGTCGAAATGACAGACAAATAAAGATCCAAAAGATTTAGGCCCAACGAAACAAAAACGCAATAAATTCACTTTTATTTTTCGTTTTCATTAGGATTTCCCAGCAACCACCACACTCAAATAAACGGCAGTCGTAGATGAAGAGACAAGAATACAGGACTGCATCGCGCCAGAACAACACCGTCATTAGCAATAATGTCAGCCAATGTTTTGGTTCATTTCCGTTTTAACTGGCGTTCCCATTATGCTAACTCCTAATGGCGTTTTATTGAACCCTTTTTCATTTCATGAGGTTGTACTTTGGATTAAATATCCATTTCGGTTTAGTCTATATTTAAGCGTTGCTTTATGTAAGTCTGAAAAAGATTATATGTGTTATAAAGCGGCTGCGTGTAATCTCACCGTTTTATTTTCATTCATTATACCTCATTAGTGTTGAATAAAGGAAAAATTGGCTACGTAATTCACACGAAAATGGAAATTTCACGCGAAGATATTGTATTTACACTTTCAATTTTAGGACGGTGCTTTGCTTATTAATTTTTCTTACTTTTCGGCCTAAATATTTTCGTAAGTCCATATTCATTAAGGTACTTGCATAGATAGATCAAACAGAATTGAGCATTTACTTTTATAATATATCAATGAGACACTGAAGAATAAAATTAGTTATATATATATATATATATATATATATATATATATATATATATATATATATATATATATATATATATATATATATATATATATATATATAATTCGAATAATTGTATTCACAATAAATGCTTATATCCACAATTTTGGTGTGACTCAGAAAATACAATCGTAAAAAACAAGCGAATACCAGCGGAAAAAACAGACCATGCCCGTTCCTTAATCAGGCATCTAAACTCGCATGATGCCTCCTACGATTGCTCCTAAAGTGTGAGCACAGGAAATGTAACAGTGGAACCATACTATCTTGCGTATGTTTCAATAGACAAGTGAAAAAACCTGTGGAAAAAACTCGTTTCCCTGTCGCTATTGCACTAGCAATAGCTTGTCTGTTTATGTTGTGTTAGTGTCATGGGTACAAAAAGAGTACCAAGATTTTTTTCTGCTTAGCAGCTTCAGTCCCTCATTGTCATCTCGCACTCCATGATTTCCAGGACTTCTTCACGAAGACAAGGGTGAAAAGGAAGGGGATTGGGACAGGAAAAATCTCTAACAATGGAAAAAGAAAACCAGCAGAAACATACCGAACTCTTATATGCCTAAACTCACTTGAATCTAAGAACTTAACTAATGCTCCTCTGTTTTTCAACAGGAAACATCTCATACACCCCTGGGAATGAAGCCCTACGTGCGTGTAGCCCTTGCCTTATCAACATACACCATGGGAATAAAGCCTTAAGGGAAGCATCCCTAGCCTTATCTAAGAACTTAACTAATGCTCCGCTGTTTTTCAACAGGGAACATCTCATACACCATTCGGGGATGTAGCCCATAATCACCTCAAGATTCAGAAAGTAATCTCCTAAATAGACTTAAAGTTCTCTACCCAGTTAATGTAATTATCTGAAACGGAATGAATGTCTTGAAAACCACCCGTAAAATGTACATAGGACAATCGAGGACTAAATGTCTTATTGTATCTTCAGCTGCGCCACATTCACAAGCCGGACTTTCTACAGAATTCCATTTGAACAACATACTATTATTACGACCATACCCTATCCTGAGACGATTTAATGTACACCAATTTTTCCTACTTATATCGAAACCTGCAACCCTTTTGGAAGGATCCTCTATGAGAACTTCATTGAAAACATAAACTTCCTGCCATTCAGTTTTCCGAAGATCAACAGCCTTCACCTGTGTACGCAAAAGTCAATCGACCAAATAGGTTCCTAGAATTCAATCTCTGGACCTCTTAAGGGTCTTTGAATATAAACTTTCGAACGAAGTCTTGGATGTATCGTTTCCCAAGATGATTTTAAAGCTAATGCGATGCATTAGGGTCTCTTCTTGCAATTTAGCACAAAAAGCGGTCGGGTTCTTTAGAAGTGATCTTCCTAACTTCTTCTAGGCCTATTTTGCAGAGATTATAGCTCCACGTATCGGGCGTAGGTTTTCGAAATCACCCCCTGCGATACCCCCATTGTGGCCGCTATATCCCGCTGTGTCACCTCTTCTTCAACGAGAGCAATTATTCGACTCCTCTGCACAGCTGATAATCCAACGTAAGGCATTTTCAATTATGATTATAGGCTTTTTTAAATTTTGAAATTCACAGTTTCAAATTTCAGTGACGACTGAGTACAATATCCCGAACATGTGGTGATAATTCAAGATTTCTTATTCTACTATCCAGTTCTTTTAGAACGAAAAATTTCGGTCTTCACAAGTTGTCGAAGAACCATGGTTGAAAACAATCAATAATGTGAAATACCAAGTGATTCCATATAAATTTGGTTGTGTGTATATCACATTACGTATTATCCAATATGATTCTGAAGATTTTTCATTTAAAATTCGCGAGGATTACCTGGGGCATTGTCCAAAACTAGAACAGCTTTAAAGTCTAAATTTTTTTTAAATAAGTTTCAACTTTTAACACATAACAATTCCAGAACCAGTCACAAAAATAGCGCTTGTAACCCACGCTTTAATTAGCATGCTTAAAAACTGACAGGTCGTTTTTGTTCTGGTTTTTTAAAGCACAGGGAGTTGAAGATGTGTAAAGCATCAGTGGGTTAATGATAGAGTCTCCAGATGCATTAAGACATAGCAGCCATGTAAGTCCATCGTTTGCTGCTTTAAATCCAGAGACAGACTTTTGGAAATAAATGCTGTGTTTGGCATTCTCTTTCAAAACAGTGCAATACGTGCTCAGATTTGTATCCTCCATCAGCTAATAGGTTTGTAAATTCTCCTTGAAATCTTTCTGCTGGAGCAATGTCTGCAGATGCATCTTCTCCAGCGATTTTAATGCTATGTCGCATCTTTAATGTATTGATGATTGAAGTTCTTCACTATCACAACTACCACCAGGTTCTTTAAAATGCGCGAAAAGATGCTTTTCATACTCCTGGTTAATTGGACCAATCAGGGCCACTCTATTCTGGTTGCCGTCTTCGATCCGTAACGACAACGGCACTTTCATTCATTCAATGGCTGGATAAATATATATCTGCAAACGATTCTACGAGGCATGATCGATCAATCCATTCTGTTTTCACTTCGAGCGGTAACAATGATTATTTTCCTTATCGAAACTGGTTTTTCAATTTCTTTAAGCGACATTATAAATCAGGAAA
Source organism: Cryptolaemus montrouzieri (assembly GCA_013387265.2). Lineage (NCBI taxonomy): Eukaryota > Metazoa > Arthropoda > Insecta > Coleoptera > Coccinellidae > Cryptolaemus > Cryptolaemus montrouzieri. Next base: position 7,302,004 of record JABFTP020000144.1, on the reverse strand, counting down.
ACAACGGTGGAGATGTATGTACAAGGTTGCCCATATTTGAAGCGCCCAAAAGGCTACACTGTAACTTTTGACAGTGATGTCAAATCGACTAATGACATACTGCGTTCGAAGCGCGTTATTATTATACGGAGTTGTATCAAAATGGAGGTTCATTCAAATGCGGATATGACCGATATGCATTTCGCCTATAGTCTCTCTATAGTTTTCCTTATTCAAGCATCATCAGGGTATAACACTGTCATCAATATAATATCAATAGTTTCAAGAAAATGCGTGCTTTACTATTCAGAACAGAACTTATATCATCCTGAGCATCCGTTCAATTTTAATAAGATTTCCGAAGGTTGAAGAAGTAATACAATATGCATTGCCCTAAATGAAGTCATTGAAATTCATTGTAAAAACGGTAGGTCCTCATTGAAGATTCAAACAATATTTTCAACTACAAAACTCAATTAAACTTGAGGCAGTTACGAGAGAATTTCATATAACGACCATGAAAATTTATTTATACGTTGCTCATTCTAAAGTGATCTCGTCCCTCTCTTTCCCCATGAATATTACGTTGGGGACCTCGAACCTCTGGTGTAATAAACTGTCATCGCTTAGTATTCCTGTAATATCTTGATGAACGTAACGCTAATTATTTTGGAGATGGTTGGTAAAATGTATATTATATTTGTCCGCATTAGATTCCAAAGCAAACTGATTTGTCCTTATTCAGAATCGGTAGAATGTATACCATCATAAGATATCTTTTTTTTTTAAGAAAAAATTGCACTTAGCTGAAATTAAGTTCAAGGTTTTAGCAGTGTTTTTGGACCTTGCAAGGGCTTTCGACATTGTTCATCACGAGCAGTTGCTGGAAGCCTTATCGGATGTCGGGTAGGCAGGCGAGCTTTTCAGAAGTTATCTGAGTGATCGGACTCAGTATGTCAGGTTGGGTAATACATACAGCACAAAGAATTCTGTAGATTTTGGTGTACCGCAAGGTACAGTTCTAGGACCGATATTGTTTATAGTATATATAAATGATATACTAACCCCAAGTTCTGCAGGCGTTGTGTCCAGCTTTGCAGATGACACGGTTATTGTTTATGAGGAAAAAATAAGTAGAGAAAGATTTCTTGATTCCCAAGTAATCGGACTATTTCCCAGAACGTTAACATATCCAGTATATGATCTTTTATCATCTAAGCTATTTCCCCAATCTGCATCTACGTAACCTTTTAGAATTCCATCAGTCTTCTAGAAATTCAGACCAATATTTTCTGTACCTTTGAGGTATCTCAGTACACGTTTAGCAGATGACCAATGACTTGAGTCATAGCAGGAATTCGAATTGACTTAGGTAACTTACTGCATGACAAATATCTGGTTTCGTGAATGCAGCTAAGTACATAAGTGCTCCGACTAATTCTCTGTTGGGTAACTTCTTCGCTTCTTCAATTTCAAACTTAACTCAATAGTTCGGCATCAGTCATGCCGAATCGTTCGAGAATATCCTTTATGAAGCCTTTCTGACTCATTTGTATTCCATTTTCAGTCCGCGAAAACTCAATTCCAAGACAATAATTCACACCTCCCAGATTTGAGATCACGAAAATTCCGGATAGATACTTCTGGAATTCTTGAATCTTCTTCTCTTGCCTTGAAATAGCCAGAATATCGTGTACATAAATGACAACCGTAAATATATCTTCCCCTGAAAGTACGTATATCCGTGGATCTGAAGATCTAAGAACTTCATTTGACAGTACTTGACAATTATATAACATTCGAACATCAGAGCAAAGTTCACTTCTCGTTTATTTCAACAACATTGATGAAGGCAGAACAAGAATGAAACTACATTACATTCAATTCAGTTAGCAGCTCGGAGCAGATTGAATTTGTACCTGTATGAAACTTAGACACCCCGTAAAAAATGAGCAATTCAATTTTCAGATACAATCTTGTATTTTCGTGATAGGAGATGTTTAGCTAAGTCGCTTGGGTTTCTTCATGGCCTTCTAGAACGAACGATTAAAATTACAAAAAAAAATATTGTGTTTTGTTTTTCTTTCAAAACTATGTCAAAAATTCGTAGAATGAGATGAACAATTAAAATAAGTAACTAATACAGCGTGTCCCATTTGAAAATCGAAAGCTGGTTTCGTTTGAAATGTCAAACATTAATGTTATCAAATATATATATATATATATATATATATATATATATATATATATATATATATATATATATATATATATATATATATATATATATATATATATATATATATATATATATATATATATATATATATATATATATATATATATATATATATATATATATATATATATATATATATATATATATATATATATATATATATATATATATATATATATACGATAAACTGCGTGGAGTCTAAAATCGAAGACAAGACGCATTATTCAAAATGGCAGATCAGTGTCGTTCCTCATTAGAGCTCATCATCGATATGCGACACTGATGAGCTCCTGATAAGGGCGAAATTGCAGTCTGCCGCTTCGTTTCTCGGCGTCCTGCTTGGTTGCACTATTGTGGCGCTTGGGGCTGCGTGCATGGCGGGCAGATTTGGAAACTAGCTCTTGTCAGGAGGGATTATTTATTGATCTACGGATTTTGAATAATTTGTCTTGTCTCAGATTTATATATATATATATATATATATATATATATATATATATATATATATATATATATATATATATATATATATATATATATATATATATATATATATATATATATATATATATATACAGGGTGCTTCAACGAAAACTAAACAGAGGCTATATCTACCGAGATATTCATTTCTGATCAAAACGCAAAAACAGGTCAATTTTTGTTTCAAGGGGGACATCTTTTGGGGTACAATACTTGCCTGAACTACAAGATCCAGAGTGAGCCACTGAAAAATAGAAAAGACTATCGCCCCGAGACTATTGGAGTATTAGTGCGAAAAACTGGAATAGATTCATTTTGATCAAAGATGACAAGCCTTTGATCTGGAAGGAATCTGTTCCATTTTTTTGCACTAAAACTTGAATAGCTCAAGGCGATAGATAGTTTCTCTATTTTTCAGTAGCTCACTCTGTATCTTCTACAGTTTTCAATCAAAAATGAAAACTCGTTCACGGGGATGCAAACAAAGGTAATACCTTTCTTTCGAGGTATCACTCTATCTACCCTCTTCCAAATTTTCAAGGTTGGTCACCCCTGCTTTAGGGGTTGAAATTCGAGATGAGGATGGTACTTGATGATGACTGCCATTGATCAGAATGGATCTGTTCCATTTTACTTCACTGAAACTTGAATAGTCTCAGGGAAATAGTCTTCCCTATCTTTCAGTTGTTCACCCTGTATCTTTTACAGTTTTCAATTAAAAATGAAATTCGTTCAAGGCGATGTAGACAAAGATATCAATATATATATATATATATATATATATATATATATATATATATATATATATATATATATATATTCTTTTGAAAAGAGAGGATTTACAAAATTTGAATAGTCTCAGGAAAATGTCTTCCTATCTTTCAGTTGTTCACCCTATATCTTTTACAGTTTTCAATTAAAAATGGAAATTCGTTCAAGGCTGATGTAGACAAAATATCAGTATAAATAAAGAGAAAATATATATATATATATATATATATATATATATATATATATATATATATATATATATATATATATATATATATATATATATATATATATTTGAAAAGAGAGGATTTACAAAAATTTGAATAATTGTATTTACAATAAATGCTTATATCTATAATAACAGTAACAGGGGAACCATACTATCTTGTATATGATTCAATGAAAGAGTGAAAAAACCTGAGGAAAAAACTCGTTTCCCTGTCGCTTTTGCACTAGCAATAGCTTGTCTGTTTATGTTGTGTTAGTGTCGTGTGTACATAAAGAGTACCAAAGATTTTTATGCTTAGCCGCTTCATTCTCTCTTGCATTCCATGATTTCCAAACGAAGACAAGGGTGAAAGAAAGGGGGTTTGGGACAGGAATCTGTAACAATGGAAAAACAAAACCAGCAGAAAAATTTTTCAACAATCATACTTCTTATATGTCTGAACAAATCTAGAAAAGATTTTACATAGCAAGCAAGGTCATGAAAGGACTAAGGAGATAATGAATAAATACATCACCTGCGATATTTCCTCAAATTCCTCTATGTTTGATCGAGAGAGCCCAGGGGCCAGGTTTGGTCTTCCAAGTGATACCGATTATGATCTATAGATGTTTTAGAATCATTATGGACCCAATAATCTGGGTTGACATCGCCCATATATTATTTCTTCGTGGAACTTGTTTAATATAAAGAAAAATTTGCGAAAAAAATTTTGACAGTCGTTCGAAAAATATGACAAATGTCATATTCCAAATAGAAAATGATTTACAGGGGTGGCTCTAGTTTCAGTTATATGTGATAGAGTCGTTCAAAAGTTGAATAGAATATTGAATTCGTGCCGACTTCTAAATGTAAATCTGATATTCGATATTGATCTTGAAAGCAAATATACCAATAACTCAGGAACATTGACACTGAAAAATCGTGAAACATTGATACTCATCGACAAATAAAACAGTATTATTACGAAGAAAGTACGTATGTTGGCACGAAAATGTCGGAAAAACAAGTCCATTCCTTGATTAAACAAAAGGTCGGGGAGAAAAACTAATTCAACAAAAAGTGCAGAATTATACTTGCGTGTTAACTTCGTTGTTAACACAAACGTTTCGATCGCCGATGGGGCAATTAGTCTATACAATTAGACAGCCGCGTATCGCAAAAATATTTTTCTTTCGGACATAATAACAATTGCAACGCCCGGGGCATTTTCAAACAAAATGGCGTAACGCTGCAAATTGAATAACGGCCGCAACGTTTGATGCAACGTAACCTTTCAACATCAAAACTTGGGGTGACGCAAATGTATTTCGTTCCGTCGTTGTGGCGCGGCGCGTAGGCTTCGAACGAAACTTGACCGATTATTGCAGAATTAGAATGGTTCGGAAAATGGCAAATTGGTTTAGTTATTATTTTGCATTCATCTATTTGCGCAATATTTGTCGAATTGTACGCAAAATGAAAACTCGACTAATTGGACATGGGTGGAAACTTCCGCGGCGATAAATTCGTTAATTTCACGAGCATGTCATTCCTAGTCTAGTCGGATAATCAGGACGAAATTTGTCGATTCTGTGGGTTATTCATTAGTTTCCAAGCACGAAACGATGATCCGGCTAAATTGAACCGCTTTTTAGCGATGTTATGTCACGATTAAAAAGTATGTGTAAATAACACAATTTTTCGAGTGAATTTTTAATTATTCTTGTTGCGCAATGTTATAATCCCTTTGACATCATACCAGTTATTCAAAATAATATTATTCCTTGAAGGGAAACATCAACCTGCAATAAGGGTAAATTGGGACATTACGGTTTATTTCTTTGACATATCAGTACCAGATGGGCTGAAAAAATCGTAGGCTTACATGGTAGAATAGATTTATTTATTTATTTGATAAAAATCAATTTTTTTAATCAATATACTCATCTTCGAGAGAGAAACAGCGATTGTAGCTATTGTAACGGTTCGGGTTTCTTCTTCTTCTTCTTCTTTAAATAGGACGATGTCCTGTTTTTCTGTTACAGCCCCTGCTGCGAACCGGAGCTCCAGCACTCATGCCATCGCTTTTTCGGCCTTCCTATAGGTCTTCTAGTGTTGGGTTTTTGTATTTTTGCCCACTTCGCCATACGTTCGGGGCCCATTCTGTCTACGTGATCTCTCCATAGGCGTCGACGTGCTCTTGTCCACCTCACCACATCCTGGACACCTTCCTTAGCGTATCCTCATTCCTTATTCTATCTCTGCGTGTAATACCTCTTATAGCTCTTAGTGTTCTCATCTCTGTTGTCTTCATTAGTTGTTTTGTTTTTGTTGTCTCAGCTCTTGTCTCAACCGCATATGTCATCATGGGTCTCACACAGGTTTTATATATTCGGACTTTGCTTTCTGTGCTTATGTACTTATTCCGCCAGATTACATCTCTCAGGAAGCCAGATATTCTCGATGCTTTCATTGTCTGCTGTTTTGCTTCTTGTAATAGTTGCCTATCGCTCGTTACTTCTACTCCTAGGTATTTAAAGTGTGAAACTTGCTCTATTATATGGTCGTTCACTACTAGTTTGCATCTAATTGGATCTTTCGCTATTACCATCGATTGGGTTTTCTGAGTTGATATTACCATGTTATATTTTTCTGCTGTTACTTTGAACTTTTGTAGTAGGCGTTGTAGGTCGTCCTTATTCTCGGCTAGTAGTAAAGCATCATCTGCGTAGCACAGTATTCTCATAGTTTTGTTACCCATCCTATAGCCTTGGTTCATTTGGTTAACGCCTGCTATTATTTCATCCATGATTAAATTAAATAGACATGGGCTGAGGCTGTCACCTTGTCTAATGCCTGCGTTAATTTTGATCTCGCTTGTAAGTCCCTGTGTAGTTTTTACTTTCGTCTTATTAGAGTTATTTAGTTCTTTGATTATGTTTATGTATTTATTGCTTAAGTTTTTATTTCTAAGGATAGTGATCACATCGTTCATTCGAATTCTGTCGAATGCCTTTTCCAAATCTATAAAACATATAAACATCGGTTTGTCAAACTCTATGGACTTCTCCACCAGTTGCCGCAATATAAAAATTGCATCCGTTGTTGATCTATTTGGTCGGAATCCCTGTTGTTCTTCAGACACACCTACTTTGTCATATATCTTTTGCGATAGAATTTTAGTGAGTAGTTTCGATGCAGAGTTAAGGAGTGTGATGCCTCTATAATTTGCTGGGTTTGTCTTCACGCCTTTTTTGTATATGGGTATTGTTATGCTCTCTCTCCATTCTTCTGGTATCTCCTTGTTGTTTTCAATTTTTTGGAATAGTTTTGTTATTTCTGCTCCCCCATATTTAATTAGTTCGTTATTTATGTTGTCCGGGCCGGGTGATTTTCTATTTTTTAATTTATGGATTACTTGTTGTACTTCTTCTACGCTGATAATGTCATTTTCTGTTTCTTCGTAGAGTGTGTTTTGTTGTTCGATTTCTCGTTCCTCATTGTTACCGTTATCATTATCTCCCAGGTATAAGTTCTGGAAATATTTCACCCACTCTTCTGGTTTTATTACATTGATCTGCAGTTCTTCGGTGATTGGTTTTTTCCTGTTTCTCAACATGTTCCATACCTTTTTCTGTGCTCCTCGTAAGTCGTGTTCCATGTCATTTGTAAATCTTTCCCAATATATATTTTTAATTCTTTAATTTTGTTCGTTGTTCTATTTCTTTCTGTTTTATATCTTTGGTACTCTTCTGGTGTTCTGTGATTGACATATCTGATATATGCGTTCTTCTTTTCTTTTGCTAAATCTTTGATTTCCTGTGTGAACCATGGTTTATCTTTTCTATGACTGTTTATATTGATTCTTCGTTCCCCAATGGCTTCTTTTGCGCTGTTAATTATGTTGTTTTTCACTTTATTCCATGCGGCGTTTATGTTGTCTGTGTCTACTATAGGGTTAAGGTTGATCTTTTCCTCGAGTCGTGTTTGGTATAGATTCTTAGTACTTTCGTTTTGTAAAGATTCAATGTTGAATTTAGTGATGTAGTTAGGCGGTTTTTTTCTCTATTCTATATGACAGGCGGTACTTGCAGATAACCATTCCGTGCTGTGTTCCAACATTCGCTGATGTCAGTGTCCGTACGTCAAGTATTTCTCGTGGGTGAATTTCCCTATTGGTTATCACAAAGTCAATCATAGATTTTTGTCCTCTTGTGTTGGTGAATGTGTATTTGTGTTGTTCTTTGTGGTTAAAGTACGTGTTATTTATTCGGAGTTTATTATGTGCACATATCTCGAGAAGTATGTCTCCATTTTCGTTTGTCGCCGCTTCATTAAACTTCTGCATAATTCCGGGAGGAGTATTCCTATTCTCGAGTTAAAATCTCCCATTATAAATATTTTTTCTGTTTGTGGTATTCTGTCTAGTGTGTCTTGAAGTGTTTCGAAAAATTCTTCCCTTTCATTCTTTGGTTTACTTATATCTGGCGTATAAATGCTGATAACATGGGTTTTTTTTCGCTAGCTTCATGGATAGGTGAAGTATATTTTGATTGATGTAGTTTACCTCTTTGACTGCGTTTTTAAATTTCCTATGCATTAGTATACCAACACCCGCTTGAGCTCTTAGGTCCTTGTCCACTCCACTGTAGAATAGTGTGTAGTTTTGGTATCTCATGCTGCCTTTACCCTTTTTCTTTGTCTCTGCAATTGTACATACGTCTATTTTGTGTTTCTCTATTTCCAATAATACTTCCTGGTCTTCTGTGTTCCACGATGTAGTGTTCCAGCATGCTAGTCGCATGACGTTTTTCTTTTTTGATAATCTTGTATACCGTTTTCTTGCCATGTTGTTATCGTTAATCCGTCCATCATTCGAGGCTGTTGTAACAGTTCTTGGAGCAATTTTAGTTTTTTATAGAATGGTAGGGTGCTAACCTTGCCCTTCAACCCTCCTCCTTTATCCGGGCTTGGGACCGGCAGTGAAGTCGACTTTGGGCTACTCAATCCACCCATTGTCGACAACCCAGGCGGTTCGGGTTTCAATCAGTCAAATTCTTTTTTGTTAAATACAAAAGTTTAATACAGGAGTGCTCAAACTTCAACTGCTGGCGATCTACCTCAATATTTTTAGACTACTTGCGATCGAATCTAAGAGGCTGCAAGTATGTTTGATGCAGGGTTGTCGTACATACACGATACACCCTACCTACCTACCTAGGTAGGGCGTACCGTAGCATATATAGATATTATATCTATTATACCTACTTAAGTAATAACAAAAAATTCAAAGGTCGCTGGGCGACGCGCGTATACGCGACACTCATATTCTATCCAGTTGTATCGTTATGTATACGTAGTTTTCGGTTGCTCTAATTCCGTGGCGCCCTTTGTCTCTCACATGTAACGAAAAGTCTTTGAATGTGACGCGTTTCAAAGAATTTAATTCTCAATTCTCATCCAGATAACAATTATTAAAACGAAGTATGACTTCAGAGACAATGAATATCATTCAAATTGTTGGTACAGAAATATTCATATATCTACTCTGAAATATTTTAGAGTCCAGATCAATTTCGCGAATAGCATGCTTCGATGAAGTAAGTCAACTATTTTAGGTCGTTAAAAGAACAATTACATTTGAATATCAATGTCTCAAAAAGACTGAAACTACCTTTTTCGAATTCAACAAGAAAAATGATACCTCTAAGAGGTAATTTGAGTTTTAGCAAAAGAAAAGAGTCAGCCGGAGCCATATCAGGTGAATACGGTGGTTGTGTGATAGTATTCCTTGAGTTTTCGATCAGAAATTCATTCACAATGATAGCCTTGTGAGATGGTGCATTATCATGTTGCAAAATCCATGAGTTTTCTTTCCGCAAATCTGACCTATTTCGACGAATTCTCTTTCTTGAGCACCGCATAACGCTCAGGTAATATTCTTCATTTACCATCTGACCTTCTGGCAATAATTTCGAGTGCACAACATCACGATAATCAAAGAAAACAGTCAACATTACCTTGACTTTTCATCGACTTTGATGAGATTTTTCGGTTTCGGTTCAGCTGAAAGGCGACATTCCGAAATTCGTTGACTCATTTGCAAGTCAAACTCATAAACCCATGTCTCATCACCAGTTACAATGCGTTTCATGAATGTGGGGCAGGCTTGACTTGTTCTAGCATGTTTTCAGCGACCTTTAGGTCAGGGGTGCTCAAAGTTGAACTGTTGGCGATCTACCTCAATATTTTTAGACTGCTTACGATCGACTCTGAGAAGCTGCGAGTACCTGTGATGCAGGGTTGTCGTACATACAGCATATACCCTACCTACCTAGGTAGGGTGTACCGTAGCATATATGGATATTAGTTTTCCGCACAATATACAATATTTTGGTCAAGGTTTGGGTTAATTTTAGTTAGGTTCTTCTTAATAATATCGATAAAAAAACTCATAGTTATTGAAAATTACGAGTTTATTGGTTGTTACAAAACAAAAGAGTTACATATGGTGTTGAACTTAACTAAGGAGTTACTTTGGATGTTGAAGCGTGGCACTACATGTCCTCAGCATACTTTTCATAAGATGGTACGTAACCTCTTAGTGCTAATCGCAAGCATGATGACATATGATCTTCAGTTAGTCCACTGCGATATTTTGACTTAATTATCTTCATTTCAGAAAATGAAGTAAGTTGACCCAAACATTAACGTCAGTTGAAGGGCGATTTGCCTTAGATTCGGATATTTATTTTCAGATATAAAACACCAGAAACTTATATCAGATGCTGTAGCTTTTGGATGTATATCTGATATAATCTACACCAACTCATTTTCAACAGAACATGAGTTCATATTAAACTGACTTGCTTTTTCAGAAGGTAATTCCTCTCTGCTTTTATCTTTTAATGTTTATCAATCATAACGCTCAGATGATATTCCTCATTTACCGCCTGATTTCTGGCGAAAATTCAAATTTGACGTTTTAGCATGTATTTGGCTACGATTCAATATTTGAAGAAAACTCAGGCCATTTGGAACTAGTCGGGAGGCGACGCAACACCCAAACAATCGTTCAATATGGTACGAATTGATTCGTTTATTGTCTATCTCTCTCAAAATTAAATTACGATTTTCAATTACCATTTCCTTCACTTTATCGATGTTAATTTCAGTTGAAGATGTTAATGGCGGACCAGAGCGAAGCATATCTCCCATCACATCTCGGCCGCAATTGAATGCACTGTACCACTCCATTTGCAAACAAAATTTGGACCAAATTATTTGTTCGATATCTTTATCCATTGTAGAATCGCAAACCACACTTGTGAGAACTGACAAAATCGAGCACTGTAAACAAATTAATTGACAGATCGCGTTCAAACTCCGCGTATAGTTGTGCCAACTTAGTAACAACAAAAATTATAACAATCATTTTAAACAGATTTCTTAAATAGTCAATTCCCGTTTTTTTTTACAGAATGTATATTCTTGATTATTTGTAGACTTATTCTATTAAAATAGATGCATTGGAGTAATTAAGCGTTTTAACATTCTTCCTACAAATTTCACGTATCCATCATCATCCATCTCCAGGTAAAAGATACGATATTTCCAACTGTACAAATGTTAAACTTGGATATTCACAAGATATGCGGTAGTCCATAGTGGACCTTTACACTATTAGTAGGCGTTTGTGATCTATAACGTTTAAAACTCTAATGACTCTCTGCTGTTCGCTGGCATCTGCACCTTTAACTGTTGATCTACAAACGTTTAGGTCTCAGATTGGATCCTTTATGCAACAAAGAGCCGTAGGTGTGCTTTGAACACCTGGCTACAGGCAAATATCGACCATTCATACGTAGGAGGGTTTAGGGTAGCAAAAAACCTGACAATATCAGAGATGGCTTGCTGATTTCTTACAAGTGATTTACAGCAACAGTGCGTGAGAAAAAGATGGAAGATGGCCATTATTCATTTGCGATCCAGTGAATGAGGAATGTACTTAAGCTCTGTGACATAAAATTAACTAGATATGAGAAATATAATCATATTAATTCCTTCTTATTCCTTCTTATTTCAGATCACATCGCGTAACGTAATAGTAGTCTAGACGTAGCTGAACCAATTAAAATTAGACACCTCTTGATACGATTAGCTAATTAGTCTATGAGTTTATAATTTTAATTAATTCGTACTGCTATTAAATTTGAAAACGAAATCTAGTTCCTTACACTGCGAAGAAAGCTTTTCATTCGTCCTTTTTGTTACTCATTTCGTTTTACATATTTCTAAGAATGCTGTAAAAGTTGAAAAGTTAATTCTTTTCTGATAATATATATATATATATATATATCTTTTGAAAAGAGAGGATTTACAAAAATACGAATAATTAAATTTACAATAAATGCTTATATCTATAATTTTGGTGTGTCAGAAAAAACACAAGTGTGAGCTCAAGAAATGTAACAGGTGAACCATACTATCTTACATATGATTCAATAAACGAGTGGAAAAACCTGAGGAAAAAACTTGTTTCCCTGTCGCTATTGCACTATCAATAGCTTGTCTGTTCAAGTTGTGTTTGTGTCTTGTGTACATAAAGATTACCAAAGATTTTTCTGCTTAGCCGCTTCATTCTCTCTTGCACTCCATGATTTCCAGACGAAGACAAGGGTGAAAGGAAGAGGGTTTGGGACAGGAATCTGTTACTATGGAAAAAGAAAACCAGCAGAAAAATATTTAAACAATCATACCTCTTATATGTCTAAACAAATCTAAGAAAAGATTTTACATAGCAAGCAAGGCTATAAAAAGGACAAGGAGATAATGAAAAAGTACATAACCTGCGATATTTCCTCTTTCGCGGCGATGTTCTTCCAATCATGCTTGCCAATTTTGAAGCATAATCGCAAAAAACCCTTCAATATTCAAACTCAACAAAACAATTTCCTCTCTATTTGACCGAGAGAGCCCCGAAGGCCAGGTTCAGTCTTCTGAAGTCTGATGCCGATTATAATCTATAGATGATCTAGAATCATTATAGACCCAATAATTTGGGTTGACATCGCCCATATATTATTTTTCGTGGATTTGCAAAAAAAATTGACAGTCGTTCTAGAAATATGGCAAATGTCATAGTAATAATAATTTGCGCAAAGCTATTTTTGTTGTTGCTGAGTTGGCACAACTGTTTTCTATACTGACGCGGAGTTCGAACACGATCTGTCATTTAGTTTGTTTACAGTGCTCGATTTTGTCAGTTCTCACATTATGTTTTGGGATTTTTACAATGGATGAAATATCGAGCTAACAATTTGTCTCAAGTTATGTATTGCAAATGGATCGTTGAAGATGGTGCAGAAGGCTTACAGTGAATCGACTTTATCAAAAACACGTGCATATGATATTAACATCTTCAACTGAAATTAACATCGATAAAGTGGAGGAAATTGTCATTGAAAATCGTCATTTAAGTTCGATAGAGATAGACAATGAACGAATCAATTCGTGCCATATTGAACGATTGTTTGGGCATGAAACGTGTTGCCTCTCGACTAGATCCAAAAGACTTGAATTTTATTCAAAAATCGAGTCGGGTGAAGGTCGCTGAAGTTATGCTGAAGAAAGTCAATTCCGATCCACATCGTGAAACGCATTGTAACTGCTGATGTTAAGAAGAAGAGGACAACGAATAACAAGACAAGAACTGTAGGAGGCTATGAAAAGAACAACGAAAGGAAAAGCTCCAGTTTATGACACGATCACGGCATCAATGATTAAGAATATTGGTGGTAAAGGAAAATGTAAAACAGAGTCCGGATAGAAAAACAGTCAGTAGCACAGTTGAGATGGATTATAGAAAAGACATTAGATGAGGCACAAAGTGACTTTAGAAAGGGAGGAGTTCACGGGACTATATATTCTGATTGGGTAGATCATACCGGGTGGTGTAACTAAAACAAAAAGACTCAATAACTGTCAATTGATGTTTTAACGCACGGTGATTTTATTTTACATCAACCCCCTAAGCAGGGGTACACAATACTTTTTTTTTGAATAAGGGAGATAGGTCGAGTGATACCTCATCGAAAAGCTCTTTTGATTCTCAACACAAATATGTAATAACTTTTGAGTTTCGACATATTCGACAGAAGATACAAGCTGGTTCGTCAAAAGACGAGTTATTTTCAGTGATTCCAAAATCTGTCGATTTCGAATGAACATTCACCGAAATACTGTTGTATTTTGGGGAAAAATATCTTTAAGCAGTGGTGCTTCCACTACACCCACTCATGTGAGTGTGACAACCCCTAAAATCTTCGAATTGATCAGTTAGTTTGAGTAATAACACATAAGAAAGGTTTCAAAATTTCTAGAATATTGTAAACAAAATTTTTGCTTCATCTGCATTGTGTTGAAGATACAGGGTAAATTAGTAGAGAGCGATACAGTGTTTGCGAGGTCTGCTGATTTTGGATGGAGATTTAGAACACGTTTGTTTGGTTTTCAAATAATAGAGCTTATTCATAAAATTACCCACATGTTGGTGAATAGGGAAAAATTGAAAAATCAATTGAATTTATTATACCTGATACATTTTATGGGTCAACTCGGTATCAATCGAACAAATGTTCGAAGTGTTCACCGCCAACTTCCAAACACAAATATAGATTTTGCTCGAAACGTTCCCGGACATTACGTAACATTTCAGGGGTTATACGATTACACTCGTCTACAATATGTTGTCGTAAATCCACCAAATCTGCTGGATCAGTTTCATAAATTTGACTCTTTGAGTGGCCCCATAAAAGAAATCCAATGGTGACAAGTCGGGATAACGTGGGGGCCATTCTGTAGGGCCTCTTCGATCAGGAAATTCTCGATCTAGATATTGTCGACCAGGAAGTGCAAAATGCGGGGGGCACCATCCTGCTGAAACACAACATCCTCTTCTAAATACCTAGGATCAATTTCGAAAATTTCACTCATGGCCGGATTGATTAGTTCTTCAAGTAGTTAGAGATACATTTCTCCCGTCAGATTTCCTGGAAAGAAAAATGGTCCAATCTGATTATGGGATAAGAGTCCAACCAGAACCGGCAGTTATGAAGATTTACAGTGCCATTCAAAGAAAAAAAGTACATAAATTCGAGAAGCAAATATTGTAGAGAAAGTGGGGATTGTTTGCGATTCGCTCACTTATTATTTCACAGAATTGCACTCTGCGGTGAAAGTCATCCTCATCATCATTTTTACGGATGGAATTTATATTGTTTGAAAACTCGACCAATAGTTCTTCGACTCACACCAATTTCACTTTCCAATTTTCTTGTACTCAGAGTTGGAACAATCACTACTTGCCCAAGCCACACAGTTTCCATTTCCCCATTTCGTATGTGTCTTTGGACATGCTCTCTTTTCCTATTCTGAACAAAGCCGGTTTCTCTCAATTTTTCCACCAACTCCAAAATGTACTTGACACTTATATGTTTGTCGTCATGGCGTTCAATGAAAATAGCAGCTGCCCTATTTGCACATTTCTACTCTTTCAGCTATTGAATAAACCATTATTTTGGTATGGATGCAACCCGTGAGTGTGAAAAGCAGCTAGATAATTGTTGTTGAAGAATCTGCATTACACCTATGTGATTCGGCATGAATATTTTTCTGTAACGAGAACTTTACTTGAGTTCGTTTCATTTCAACCTTGGATACCATGCTGTTAGAGGTTTTCCACATAAGACGATCGATTCGTATGCGGTCGTGAGGCGCCCGGGCCATTACCCCAGTGGTTGTCTTCACATGTCTGCGTTCCATCAATCCACTGATGGGGAACATTTTTTGCGATTCAACCGATAACACGGAGCAATCATCGCTTCTGTATCCTCATTGAAATGTAATCGGATTTGAAAATTCGTTCACTGTAATGAGATAATTCTAAATATCTATCCAATGAGCTATAATATTCTAACTGATCAATTTGAAGATTTGAGGGGTCGACCCCTTCATCTGAGGGGGTGTAATGGAAGCACCACAGCTTAAAGATATTTTTCCCCAAAATAGAGAGTATTTCACCGAAATCGACAGATTTTGCAATCACTGAAAATAGCTCGTCTTTTGACGAATCAGCCTTAATCTTCTTCCGAATATGTCAAAACTCAAAAATTATTACACATGTATGTTGAGAATCAAAATAACTTTCCAATGAGGTATCACTCGACCTATCTTCCTTATTCAAAAACTTGAGTTTTGTGCACCCCTGCTTAGGGAGTTGATGTAAAATAAAATCACCGCGTGTTAAAAAATGTCCCCCTTTGAACAAAAATTGACCTGTTTCTGCGAATAGTTTAGCAGTTATTGAGTCATTTTCGATTTAGTTGTTCCGGTATATAAACTATTGCACGTTAGTTCAATTTGTATTTTGCGCAGTGTCGCGTTACAAACAATATTGAATAATATAAATCAAATCTGTTTTTATTATATTTTCAAATTTTTAGTTTATCTGGAGTTTACTTAATAAATGTTTTTTTTCAGGTAAGCATTGCTAGAGTGGCGTACTGTCTATCATCTTCTCTCCCAGCAAGTATTAGGTAATGATCAAGTTTTCTTATCTTAATCTCAGCCTGTTGGATTTTAGAATTTTAAATGTGTTTCCTGCTCAAACCGTATCTGCTTATTATCTTTAATTTTTTGCTTAGAACATCTGAGTATTTCATCCCTTTCCACCAATTATATTTAGGTCCCATCCACATGTTTCCTGCATTAAATGAATCAGAACCAGTAAACTAAAGAGCTTCGTAATCAGCCCTACATCAGACAGCTGTCGATTTCTACCTGTGTCCGCTCGAGAAGGTTCTGAAACTTCCTCAAAACCCCTTAGGTCAGATTGCACGTTTAATCTCTTTTAAATCGAACAGAACGCATCGCAATTCCCCCGCGTTCTGTGCCGGTTTTTTAATGGTTTTTGCGGAACATCTGCCACGTGACCGTGCACGTGAGTCAGTTCGCAAGATCGCAAAAAAGTTATTGTTGGATCGAGATAAAAGCTGCCATCGCGTACGCCCGTATCCCGGTAGTTGCGTTATAATTGGACTTTCGAATTATTTTTCGTTTCTCGGATAATATTATCCTTCATTATCTGGAACGTCCTTTTCGTATTTAAGTGCACGAGGATTCCGGGCCGGAGGAAAGCTTTAAAAGGGAACACTAAGAGGTGCTTTCGTTTTTTCAATCGCTGTAAGAGAGGTTCTCGAAATTACTGTTATTATTCCGGAACAATAGACACGAAAGAGCCCTAGAGATGAGCGCGGCGTGAGCTATTTACATATCATAACAATGTGGATAATTTTAAACTTTTCAAGAGAAGTTGGAAGTTCGAATTAATAATAATAGAGCGGATTTTTTCTCATTATATTTTGGTTGTAAAATTAGGGGCTTGCGCCTCTGTAACCGGTCAAGAAGTCAGTGAATTCGTTATAGTTTTTTGTTTTAAAATAGGATGAGTATCATTTTTGTAGATATAGGATATAGTTTTTCAGCTTATGACTCGTTCGTCCACAAGATCAAAAGTTTGGATAGATCAAAATTGTGCGAAAAAATTCACTTCTGGAATTAGAAAATCTTGAAATCCCGCAGAGGAAGCATATTAATTATGTGTTATATTATAACACAGATGAAGAACAAAGCATCAGGTGATGAATTGTTATCAGTCGCTCTGCTTAAGTCACTGTTTCCTGTGATTGGTTATCCTTTGCTCAATTTTGTCAACTCCTGTTTAAGAACTGCTGAATTGCCAATTGATTTGAAATGCAGTATAATAGTACCTGTACCTAAAGTGAATGCTCCGAAGGGTCCAGTGGATTTCAGGCTGATCAACCTAATTCGGTATTGGAAAAGATTTTGGAAATAATAGTTTATGAAGATCTCATAAAGTTCATTGAGAAAAATGATATTTTATTTCCGTTTCAGTCTGGATTCAGAAAGAATCACTCGTGTAAATCTGCATGCCAACTTGTTTGCACTAAATGGAAGAGAGATATCGATAAGGGAAATATTATTCTTGGCGTTTTTGTTGACTTGAAAAGAGAGTTTGAGACCGTTGACCGCGAAAGATAAAAAATGTGAGAGGCTGGGCATCAGAGGGACAGTACTGAAGTGGTTAAAGAGATATCTTGCATATAGGCGTCAAAAGACAAGGGTCATGGAAGTGTTATCACAGTGTGCAGAGGTTAGTTGTGGTGTGCCACAAGGAAGTGTGTTGGGGCCGCTGCTGTTCATTTTGTATATGAACGATAGATATTCTTCTCTATTTTTCAGTGGCTCACTCTGTATCTTCTACAGTTTTCAATAAAAAATGAAAATTCTTTCACGGGAATGCAGACAAAGATAATACCTTTCTTTCGAGTTATCACTGGACCCATCTACCCTCCTCCAAATTTTCAAGGGTGGTCACCCCTGCTCTAGGAGTTGAAAATCGAGATGATGATGGTTCTTGATGATGACTGCCATTGATCAGCATGGATTTGTTCCATTTTACATCACTGAAACTTGAATAGTCTCAGGGAAATAGTATTCCCTATCTTTCAGTTGCTCACCCTGTATCTTTTGCACTTGTCAATTGAAAATGGAAATTCGTTCAAGGCGATGTAGACAAAGATACCACCTTTCTTTTGAGTTATCACTCGACCCATCTTCCCTATTAAAAATGTTCAAGAATTGCAACCCCCGCTTCGGGGGTTGATATTTCAGGCAAGTTTTGTACCCCAGAATATGTCCCCCTTGAAACAAAAATTGACCTGTTTTTGCGTTTTGATCAGAAATGAATATCGTAGATTAGTAGATGTAGCCTCTGTTTAGTTTTCGTTGAAGCACCTTGTATATGGAACTAGATGTAGGCCCGTAAGCCGTACGTGCTCTTTTTGCTCAACTGAGAGCCAACGGACAATATTAATTATATTATGTCACTGACTGCGGAACATACTCTATTCACATATCGCGGATTTGCCAACCAGGAAATCATGCCCTCTAATCATACACCTGTATGTACCACAAACATCACATACAATTTACCAACTCAAACATTCTCCGAAACTTTCATACCGATTGAACATACAAGCCTCAATGTCTGTGGGTTCATACATGCGTATCGTCCCTAAAGCCATTTCTTTATAATAATGAAATGGGTTATAATTTGTGGGCGATTATGCTACCTAAGTGCAGGGAACGTTCCCTTATTGAGCTTAAGAGTATCGGACATCAAATTAATATTTTGAAAGTAACAACCTTCCCCATAGTTGGACAGTTTACGACTCGATCACAATGAATAATTGAATATCTTCGTTACAGTTCGAATAAACGTTAGGGTAAGTTATAAAATGAGATGAATATAAATATTTAATAAATAGATTATGATATTTCAAATAGATAATCGGCTCATTTATAGAAGCCAAGATAAGAATCAATATTAAATATTCTCACATTCAAATGTATCATTCATCAAATTATGAAACAAAAGATTCGGATTGGCAAAACGGTTTGGTAACATTTCAATACGATCAATTTTCAGAGTTATAAACGTAGTTTCAAATCAATGTTAAAATTCATAACGGTTCAAATTCAAATGGTTACCAAGTTATTGGAATCATCATACAATCGTATCACTGCGTGTCAATAATGTTGCAAGCTTGGTAAACAAATGTTGAAATCAATATTAAAGAATTTGAGTACACTTCGAATAATTTGTCAAGTGAGGAAAACAATTGTGAAAATAAATAAAAAATTATTTCAGTACATTTAAATTTGGCCAAGTTATGAAAACAAATATCAGATAGTGTCAGTGTAGTTCAAATAGATCATTTGCGAAAAAAAACATGTGTGAAAATAATTCGGATTTCAAGAAATCATTATTTCGAGCATATATTTCAAGACAATACGTGAAGATTAAATAGTGAACAGAAATATTGATGAAAGATTCTGAAAGTATTCACCTGTGACACACAACGGGAATTGTAATTCTTCTTTCCCTATCGCGCTTCTCGAAGACTAACAGTCTGCGTCTTACGTATGATTAAATAACTTTACTTTTGATTCTGATTCATGCGAATGAAAAATCCACTGATCTTCGGAACTGCATAACTGAATAAAATGAATAACTGCCTATTTGAAAAAAAAAATATTGCCCCTAACGTCGCAATCGCGGCTCTTATATCAGCGTTCCTCAGAAGTGCTTACCTACGTACTACCTTTGCCCTTGGTACTCAAGTACCTGTTGCATAATCATTTAGAACGCGTTCCTTTGTCCCGACGCGGGAATTGCTATTTGAAAAAATACCAGATGGTATCTGCGATCTTGAATACGAAAGGATGTTTAATAACTATCGGTGATAACGTCGAATGTCGTCTACGCTGGTTAAATTCCTTACGCTTTTGGGTGATTTTAAGCTGCTGTAAAATATATAATATTTTACTACATTGAGAACTGAAAATGAAATTATTGAATTATTCTGTCGAACGACTGTCTTTACACTGTAATTTTGAATTCAGATGAACTATATAAAATGCTATGCAGGTAGATCTACACAATACAATATTCACAATTGATAATTAAATTCAATAAGATTAAAATCAAGGAATATATGGATAGTTTCAGCAAATAAAAAAAAATAGACCCCGGTTCTGGGTCTTCTCAATATGCCTAATCTTTCGTCGAGAATGTGGAGAGCCACTTGTTATGAAGGTTTTATAATAAAACTTGTTGTGAATCAAAGCCTTTTTCATATGGTTTTATCAAGAAATGGTCTCCTCAGCAAAGCTTTTGTGATATAAATAGATTCCAATGCAGTTTGTATTTTATCCGTGTCTACAATGACATAAACAAAGGCTGATTGAAGGGTCGCCAGTCAAGTGTGGGATTTCTACAACTCGATAAGCTAGATTGAGGTTTTCCCCTCCATAAACTACGCTGCAACAAAGAAGTCTTTCCCAGTTTCCTCTGGAACAAATTCCGTCCCGAAGTGACAACGCGAGAAAATATCGCAGTGGACTTTATCCTTTATGGCGAAGAGGAACCATAAAAGAAAGATTGTCTAACCCTCGACGTAGCAAGAGGCTACCGCTCCCCTAAAACGAAACACTTATATCTGCGGGGCTCAAGTTCGGAGTATTGACCTCTCTTTTTTAAAAATAAATAAAGAAGCGGAATGGCGCCCCGCAGACGCCCCCACGTTCAAATAACGCCCGAGATTTTTCGAATTCAATATTCAGTGACTCATGTGTCTATAAAGTGTAGAAAGCACATCTGGCGCTATCTGGAAGATATCCAGAATTCCGTTTATATCCTCTGTACGCTATCAGGGCTTCAGTAATTCTATGTTTCAATTTATTCTGTTACGTCAATATTTGATAGAAAGTTCATGCGGTGTTTATTTTGTTGGATGGGTTTTGTTGATTCGGAATGTCATAATTAGGGATGATTTTGTCAGAAGTTTTCAAAGTTTCTATCCGTTGGTGAGACAATGCAATAATAAATTTAAAACTCTGCCCAGACCTCCTCCGAGACCAGGGTTCTTGTTCGTAATTCAAGCCCAAACATTAAAGATTATCATCCAATTATATATAACGCTAATCGTCAATAATTTCACTGAACATAAACTTCAACGTCTGTGAACAAATCTCTTTCAATCAGCTCCTAACCAATTGACATGTTCTCTGGTAAAATTCAATCGAACTCTTTTTTCTATGTGCTACGGTTAAAGCTGGGTCTCGAGCTGCAACACGAGGCCTCGAACCAAATTCCTGAGACGTAGCCGTATCGAAACTGTCACGGATCGCCGTTGTTGTTCGAGGTTGTTCTTGCCCAAGTCTCCCTTCATGACTATCATGATTTTCTAAAGTTTCCTAAAGATCTACCTTCCAATATTTATTATCTGTATGCAAAATTTCAAACGGTGGGTCGAAAGAATGATTATTTTCTAAGAGATGATTCGCGTAATTTGAATCTGTTTTTTTATTTGAAAAACTGCGTTTATGTTCCGATATTCTAATATTAAAATTTCTATGTGTTCTACCAATGTAGAAATTACCACAGTCATTGCAATTCAATCTATAAATACCTGATTTATTGTTTTTACCTGGTTTGGTTTTTATTATTTTTATATATTTGCCTAAATTATTATTAGTTTGGAAAGCTATGTTGAAATTATTGCTACTTAAGAATGATTTCAGTTTCTCACCTGAGTGGATGATTATGAATTAATTTCTCTAAGTTATTCATGAATATTTCTGCTAACAAAGCACTTAACGGATTGCCTATAATCAAGCCGTCTGCAATAGTATAATATTTGTTATTGAAATGGAAATAATTTTGACCTACGTTGGCATTACAAGTGAGAAACTGAAATCATTCTTAAGTAGCAATAATTTCAACATAGCTTCAAACTAATAATAATTTAGGCAAATATATAAAAATAATAAAACCAAACCAGGTAAAACAATAAATCAGGTGTTTATCGATTGAATTGCAATGACTGTGATAATTTCTACATTGGTAGAACACATAGAAATTTTAATATTAGAATATCGGAACATAAACGCAGTTTTTCAAATAAAAAATCAGATTCAAATTACGCGAATCATCTCTTAGAAAATAATCATTCTTTCGACCCACAGTTTGAAATTTTGCATACAGATAATAAATATTGGAAGGTAGATCTTTGGGAAACTTTAGAAATCAATAAATACAAACACTCAGGTAGACTCATCAATGAACAAGCCGATTTAAGCCCTTCACCTCTATTGAATCTTTTCGGGGAGCAATCTATTCCTTAATTTTATTGGATATACCTGTCATAAATAACCACTTAAGAAGAAGCAACCCAATAAGCTTTTAATTACTCAAGAACCTTTATAGTTATATTCTCATTTATATTTTTCTGTATATTCATTCGTCTGAAGAAGCTACGGTGTAGTGAAACGCGTTACGAATAGCAATTATTAAGTAAAATTCCTTAAAACACAGTACTTGTTTTTATTATTGATAATGGAATTTTACCAAGTAAAAGCCTCCCAAATTCAAAAGAAACAGTTGAATTGGACATCCCAAGCGTTTGGCCTTTTGGCCGAAATTAATTTCAACCCTACAAATTCTCATTAATAGCATTGATGAATCCAGGAAACGCAGCGATTGTGAATAATTTGTTGTTGATTTTGTTAAAAACTAATAGCTGGTTAATGTCAGACGGGACAAATCTCAACAAAAGGTGTTCGAAAAATATGGTCTCAAATGAATGAAGTGCACCATTCCATTTGAAATAGCAGATTTGTAGTCGATGTCAGATATAACCAGAAGCTCTGAAAACAACTGCAAATCGTAAATCAGTATCCGTTCACTATGATGTCAAAATTTGAAATTGATCGATGTACCCGTTCCCCAGATTTGATCCATTTCTGTTCTTATTTTCAAACTTTTTGATCAACTTCAAGAGTCTTAACTTTCATACAATTTTAGGCAATCAATTGGGGAGTTGTCTTCGGACTGTCGAACTTGATAACATTTATTTTTTTATTTTAATGGGAGAATTATAAAAATTCAAAATACCATATAGACTAATGTCGAATTTTAATGGAGTCAAGACACCCATTAGTGCATAAAGTTACCGGATGGAAATAAAAGATTTTTTCATGATAATATTTTCAATAAGGTTCAAATAAGAATAAAATTACATAACATTCTTGAAAGAGTATAAGGAACTCAAAATTTTTCCGATTCGTTTCAACGGATACTATACCTGGAGTGTTCTAAGCGTTCGTGGTAAGTCTTGAAGCAAATTTTGGGATGCAAGCCGAACTTACATTTGATACAAATGAAATGGCTTCTGCCCATACGGTTTCTACATAATTTTTCTGTTGGTACATGTTCTGGCAAATGGCACTGCCATCATATATTATCTCATCCATTGCTTTGGGTATTTTGCCCTTGATGAGGGTTTCATGTGAGGAGAGAAAAGTGCATGCTATACTCCTGCGGAAGTGTAGTAAGCTGGAGGCTTTAGCATCATTTACACGAATGTTCTCATTAGTAGCCAGGCGTTGACCACAAATGCACCAATTATGTAGGCAAAAATAGGCCACCACCATTTCCTTCGGCGTATTCTGGAACGGTAAACAGCGTTCAGTTGATCAATTTTATCAATCCCCCCTTAAAACTTTCGAAAGAATGATTTCTGAGGAGCTGATCAAATTCATGATCACCAATTCTGTTATTCCTGACCAACACCATGGTTTTGTGCCGGGTCGATCTATAATCACCAACTTGCTTCAACCCCTCAACGATTGGACCCAGACCCTCGATAAAAGAATCCCTGTAGACATTGTCTATTTGGATTTTACCCGTGCCTTCGATAAGGATCCCAGGAAGCGCCTTTTACATAAACTTGAACATTTCGGCGTTCGAGGTCCATTATTACGTTGGGTAGAAGCATTTCTAACCGATAGACAATTCGCTGTTGTGTGTACAGATACTTCTTCTTTTCAGCCAGTTATTAGTGGTGTTCCCCAAGGGTTCGTTTTGGGTCCACTTCTGTTTATATTGTATGTCTCTGACATTCCTAGCTTATTGATCTCCCAAAGTGCAACCTTCGCAGACGACATTAAATTATTCAATGTCGCCACAGATCCCAATAATACTCTTCAAGAGGACCTCAAAGTCATGGAAGTTTGGTGTGCTGATTGGATGTTGCCTCTCAACAGTGCCGCGTGTTGCACCTCGGCTCGAATAACCCTAAGCGTCAATATGTAATTGCTGGTAGTATAGTTGAGAGCTGTTCTTCACATGTTCACCTGGCTGTTGTTATCAGTAGTGACCTTTCCTGGACATCTCATGTAATGCATACAACTAGTAAGGCCAAACGAAGCTTATTTGTCATTCAAACTTCAGGAAATGCTTCAGGTACTGTCATTTTTCGACCATATCTTCCCGCTACAAAACGTATGTCTGATTTTAAAATTTGCTGGTCGTGTATGGTATCCATGGTTGATCGGTGTTTCCCAAGTTCTCGAGTCAGTGCAAAGACGCGCCACTCGAATAAGCTATCAAGAGCGCTTTTCACTGATGAACCACTTATCTTTCGCCGATCACAGGCTTCGTGGGGACTTGATTACTGCCTACAGGGCTCTTCATGGTTTTTTCGGCATCGATATGTATCATCTCTTCTCTTTGAATTCGAATCACCTCCGAGGGCACAATCTCAAACTAGCAAGAGAAAGATTTTTCAGGAGATGTCGGGAAACCTTCCTGAGTAACAGAGTCTTCAGCTGCTGGAATCGCGTGAATTCAGAGATGATTTCCATCAAGCCATCAAAAATCGATTTGACAGCTGGAGAAGCAATGGATTTTTAACGTTGTTCTTTTTCTATTTTTCTAGTACTTAATTTAAATTTAATTAATTTACCATGTAATATTTTAAGTTCGTTTTCGATATCATTGATTTAATTTTGAGTTATATAGGATTTATATCCTCAACTCTGTATTTTTTATAATGATGATAACATTCTCATTGTAGTTCGCGAATACGCTCGGTTCTTGAACGACTAACTTTCCTTGGCTTCTCTAGACCAACGAGAACACTACCCAATTTCAGCTTCGTTGAAGTTTGTAATGCAAGTAACAACTTTATTGTCTTTCCACCTTGTTAGTGAAATACCTTCTTTATTACTCCGAAAATTGAATGTTCATCTTGCTAATTTTGCATTTCATTCTGACTTCGAGAAGGACATTTCTCCCGTCCTGAACAGTTCATGTTGCACAGTAACCAGTGTTTTCTAAATGGATTAAAGAGTTCGAAAATCTTTAGGACACTACGAAATATTCATCAGCGATGAAAAATGATAACTATTTACCCACCTTGACGAGTGCTGTATAATGATTCATCCAATGTCCATAAATCAGTACAAGACTTACAAGAAATATAATAAAATCAAATAATTCAGCGACAATAATATTACTCAATAATACAGAACGGCAATTCGCTGGTTTGAATTTTGAGGTTAGGTTTAAAACAAATATATCGCAAAATACGTCACTACGTTTGAACGGATGATATGCACTAATGGGTTAAATGTAGGCTCAGGAAAATGAGAAAAGAGTGAACGCTCCTTATCTCTTATATAATTCGAGATAATAGAGTGGAAAAACCTGAGGAAAGACCCTGGTTCACTCGTTGCTGATACATGAATAACAGTTAGTCTGAAAGTGCAATGAAAATCTTTGAAGAATTTTCAGAATTGGGCAAGAAAGTTCATTGCCTATCTCTCGCAAACTTAAATGACAACTTTCAGTCACCGTTTTCTTCACTTTATCGTTATTAACTTCAGTTGAAGATGTTGATGCCGACCAGAGCGAACCTAGTCTTCCACGACATCTTGGCCGCTGTTGGATGCACTGTATCACTCATATGCACGTGTTTTTATGAAGTCGATTCATCATAAGCCTTCTGTAATATTCTGTCCGATATATTTATTCATTGTTAAAATCGCTTTCAAACTCCGCGTCAGTATAGAAAACAGTTTTGCCAACTTAGCAACAACAAAAATTTTGTCAATCGTTTTGAGTAGATTTTAAATCAATTTTTGATACTTTTCGACCGAATCTGTTGTTTATCCTTCATTTTAACCAGGTCTTCGATTGGTAGGTTGGTTAACAGTAACCTGAAAAACAGAAAAGAAACAAAGCAATAAGGGTGGATTATTCGATGGATTTTAAAGTCTCAACACAAAAAAGGAATCTGATGCTGATTATAATGTTTGAATCTATATATCGAGATATAGAACAGTACAAGACTAGGTGGGGTTTCCTCAGCCCTATGACCGCCCTAGACTGACACTAAAAAACTCTGTACACCTCTACATCAAAACTTCATTTCGAATACTCGACGCGTGTTTCGCCAAGTAAGTACACTGTACACTGTACGGAAATAAAGTTTTGGTGTAGTGTTTTTTAGTGTTATTCAACGTCAAAGGTTCCAGCCCCCAACTTACCCCTAGATTGATAAAATGAATCAATCTCGAACCTAACCAAACTATACCTTTATCTAGACAAGTTTGAGTACTTGTCTCTACAACTTTGAAGAAGCTTTTGACACTTCACAAATGAAGAATGTGTTCGATTGAATATTCTTGTCTTCAAAGCATAAATAGATGTTTATCTAGAAAGTTGTTTTATTCTGTGTGAAAACTATTGCATTGTAGAGAGTAATTTTGTGTAGTGATGTTGCATGAGCAGAAAACACTCGAGAGACATCGAATCAGCATTATTTCCACGTGAAATGCCAGCGAAATTAATCTGGCTGATATATGATACCGTTTTCTCAACATCCTAAAAACTCCCTATAAATACACTTCTTTAGTGCACCCGAGGGAATGTTATCACATGCAGTGCTTTATCTTTTTTCGATCGCAAACATCCCAGTCTGTCGCTACCGTCGATAAAAGCTGCGAACAGTGTTATCTTATGCCACCATAATTGATTGTTGTCTACGCTACTTTAGGGGCCCAGCTAAAAGCAGCGAATATCGAGGGGATTAGACATCATCGATCAAACTTTCGCCCTTAACAACCATAAGGAGGAGATAATGATGAGATGGCAAAAAATCCAATATAAAGTTATCAGCGTATCCAGACGACGATCTGGTGGAAAGCGGTACCGACATGTGAGCAAATGGACTCGTTTAAGAAGTGAGCTCCTTATAGGTAATAAATTCTGAATGAAGAGTTATGAATACGTTTTGAATATACAACATTCAACTAAAGAATATCAGTAATAATCATTCGAAGCTGTTTACTAATCTATTTTTTGTGTTTCCTTCAACAATCTGTATATTTTTGCATTAATTGTTTTCTTTTTTCAACATTTTTTGACAGGTTGTCAATTTCATTCTTCTTTTCTTCAGGAAAATTAACAAATTTAACAATTCAATGATGAAATCACCATAAACATCACTTATAAAGAATGTTGCACTAGAGTGAATGTAGTCCCACTAAGAAATCATCAAATTATCAATTGCTTCAGTTAGATACAAACTTATTACCTTTCATTTTAGTTACTTACCAATGGGACTGTTACCGATACGTTATCGAAGAACTCTCCTTTTTCAAATGGACCAGTTCTCGAACTTTAATTATTTGTATGGCTCCTCATGGCGAAAAAGAATCCCTGTCATCGTATCCGAAGCATGGAAGACGGGATTCATATTCTCATCGAGTAATTGGAGACGATACTAGAGACGAAATCCATAACTAATCTCGACTACCCCCGGATTCTGAGCGCCAAATGCGATGTTGTCGAGTCAATAGTATTTTAACGAAGATTCGAGCTATCATATTGCATATTCGGAATTCAGGAATGGATTGATATCGTAGAATAATAAGTAATATCGGCGTATGCAACAGACATTCCTTATTAGTGGTTTCGATATGCCTAGGGGATACATATTACGTCTCATATTACTGCAGACGTGTGTTCTGTCATCGAATGGCTACGTTTCAATTGCGTGATCTTATGTGGTAGTATTATACTTTCGTTTGTAAAACACGAATTATTGCTTGACTGTCTTTCTGATACATTTTTCTCAAGGAACATGTGGAATTATTAGTTTGAAAGTAATACTAAATATAGAGATCTATGTTCCCTTGCCTTCAAGTCTAAGAAATGAAAAAAGGAACCAATTGTGTCGCATATTTTGACAGTTATCAAATTTTATAAAATACTCACCGTTGATATAAAATTATGGAATTAACCAATTTGGTCTTACTCTGTTATCTTTTCCTAGTCTGAATTCGATGGCAGGTGTCGTCCGCATATCCCAAAATTCTGTTGTGAATAGCACATTGATCATCTCGCTTCTTGTGGATACATGTTTTAGGCATTAATTCTTTGGGAAGAATTCAAAATATACTCGAAAAAAAATGGCCATAGTTTTCGAACCGAAATTCGCGAAATTAACCATTTAGATAAGGGTTTGTGTCGACTTTCCTCTTTTTTGTGCATTTTCGCTTGCACAAATAGTTGAAAAAATATTTGAGAAAGTTGTGTTACTAGTCTCTATATATGAACCTGAATGCCCATGTTCCAGCATTACATCTAACAACACGAACAGTTATTAATTATTCTAAAGAATGGTTTCCTTGCGAACTTATCCTAGTCAAACACTATTCTATGGAGAGATTTAACCTGGGCAATATTGCTACTCATGAAATAATTCAACGTTTGGTAGCAAGCATTACTTCGCTGTCAATAATCGATGCAATCAGTGTCGGTTACTATCTGAACCGATGACCGCTAGAGACTTTTGAAATTGTCACTCGTTATTGGAACATTTTTCCATTCTTTCGACCTGCTTCTTCTACATTTTCCGAATCTACTTTTTCCATGAGAATTTTCCGAAATGAATCACGAGATACATCTTCAACGCAATGAGTAAAAGTTCTCAAAAATTACCAGATCTACAGGATGACTAAATATGACGATTTTAGAAGTTGTCGATAACGAATTTTGTTGAAAAATGGCGAACGAAATTGAAAAATGTTGAATCATTAACGAAAATTGAAACAGCATGTTAAGAAGATGAAGAATCATCAGAAATTGATGAATACAATTCGGAAAGAAGTGGAACCTGTGTTATGGTGCTTTTCACATTCTGTTGCTTTATAGTTTACACTACATGATAATATAAGGCAATTTTTTTCAATTTAATTTGACAGTCTCGCTTTGATTGTATTCTCTTATAATAGACTTTTTGAAGCGTGGTAATTCGATAATCTACAAGTGAGTATACGACAATTCAGACTTATTTTATTTCAAGGACTTGTCGCGTTACACGAGAGAGTAGAAAAGTGACCTATTAAGGAAGATATATATTTCAATGCTACGGAAATTCATAAAAAGAGCGCCTCGAGACGTTTACAACGATAAGAATGTATCTGAAAAACTGCTATACAATATATTCCTAAATATCATAGACCAATGGAATGGAATAATTCTTCAGTTAATTTTGTGACTAAATTTTGTAATAAACTGAAATCCATATACGATACCTTACAGATATATAAAGTTAAGGAATATGAATTACATGAACGTACATTTCGCAATACGCTTGGAAATCCTTCAATGTACAACCGCCGAGCTTCAAATGCATTTCCGTCAGCACGTCCACACATGAAGTGCATGTCGGTGATCTCAACATTCGTATAACGACTCATAATAGCCGATTTCAAATCTAAATTCAATACATTCAAAATTATTGAAAAACAGAAATACTCAAATGACACTGACGTTAATCATTTTTTCAAAAATCTATGACTGAGCTTAGAACAGGTATTGTAATAAGTAATACCACAAGAGCTCAGATTTGGCCGGATATTTTTCTATGCTCGTTTTCGACTACTCGCAGGAAATTCAACGAGAACTGGGCGACAAAATCACGAGAGCGTAGCTCGAGACTTAATCAATCTAATTTCAGAGGAGTTAGATAAAAACAAGTATGTTGTATGTATATTAATAGATCTGAAAAAGGCATTTGATGTCGTTCACCATGAGTTACTTTTGAAGAAGCTTTACTGGATGGGGATAAGAGGTGAAATCTTGAAACTATTGAGGTCTTATTTGAGCGGTAGGCGGCAGGTCGTGTCATTGAGCGATTTGTTTAGTTAGGAGGGATATGTTACCTGTGAGGTACCACAAGGCTCCGTCTTGGGTCCCTTGCTGTATAAACTTTACGTCTTGAGTCGCAGGTCTGTATGCTAGATACTTCACATTTGCTGATGACACGATCTTGGTTTACAGCGGGACTGATTTGAAAATACTTGAGCAAATTATTAAGAAGGATCTTCTGAAGTATAATGCTTGGCTTGAACAAAATATACTTGAATTTAACACATCGAAAACGAATTATATATTACTCATGCAAAAAATAAACATGAGGAAGTTATTGAGTGAAAGATAGGTGACTGTACCATTGAAAGAGTGGACAGTTCTAAATATTTAGGTATTACAATTGATGAAAAGCTTTTTGCAATAAAATTATACCTTTGATTGGAGCAATATACCTTGATGATGAATCTAAATACAGGATTTATGACGCCTACTTTATTGCTGAGATAAGATATTTGATAACAATCTGGGGAAATTGCTGAAAGACTTTATTCAGTAAATTTCAGAGGCTACAAAATAAATTCTTGAAAGTATTGTTCAATTTAAGTTACAGAACTCCCTTATGTGAACTATAAAATAGATTAAAACTTCTACCTTTAAAGTCCCTGCTGCAATTTGAGCAGTGTAAACAAATTTATAAAGTAACAAGATCAAATCATAAACTGAATACGTCAATCCTATAAAAAAGTGCTCGCAAGCTTAGCAGTTTACCAGTAGAGATAAAGGACAGTGAAAATCTCAAACAATTCTTAAAAACTGAAGGAATTCTTGATGAACCACAGACAACTTAATGCAGAATCCAACTCCTGAAACAGCATTGCTGAAATAGAGTATTTGGCCGAGAAGGGTTGTACGACTAGCTCAATAGTTAGTGATTTATTTCCTATTGAGTTACATTCATTAAGGCATAAATATTCGTAGTTTGTACTTTGTTCTATTTTGGGTAATAAATAAAAAAAAATTAGTAACCATTCGATGCTAGTTGATTGGTCTCTTCGCGAAGATGGTAGAATTTTTTAATTTTTCATTAACTCGAAAATTGTTGATATTTTCCATCATAAGCACATCTCTATTGAAATTTTATACTTCTGAAAGTTACCAAGCGACTCTTGAATGACCAACCTAAAAGTTTATATAGTATTGTCGTGAAAGTAGGGTGATGCGACAATTTTTGTGGGGAGTGTATTTTGCAATTAAAATAATATGAAATTCACTAAATATATTATTGAATACAATTACCATCAACATGAAATTCGTCTTCCTAATAGTTACCTTTCGTCCAAGGTTGAAAGAAATAAGTTTTTCGAAGTAGATTCTTCAAAATCACTTTTTAATCCATTTCTTTTCTGATAATAATTCCAGCGAAATATTGGAAAGCTGTGTAAATTTCATGAAGAGAAGGCGCACACTCAATTTCCGTTGATTCTTCCAGGAATATCAATCAGTTGAATTTTCGAGTAAAATTTTCTGCGCGCAACTAACACAACCGAGAGAAGTGAGTGGGCATTCTATGTAATATTCATAACGTGTAAGATTTTCCCGATAAATCACACATCGTACCAGACGATTCAATTCTGAGCGCGGCGTTACAGATAAGTAAACACAAAAGGACGAAACGTTTCGTCGTCTTCGAGAGCGCATCGTGTCATTAAGCGTGGAAACAAGATAAGAAATAATGGCGTCTATTCGGAGACACCTTCTCTGCGGAGGAAATTAAACATGAAGATGCCCACGGGACTGATTCGGTGTTCCATACAAAATTGCGAATGCGTCGAGCGGTTTGCTCTCCACGCAAATGTACCATTGTAAAGATCCAATCTAAATAGCGGCTGATAAGGTGACATCGAGAGCGGTATCAAGTGCGTGTCGCTATTCAGCCGATTGTTATCTCGTTCCAGAACGTGCGGGGACCGAAGGGGATCTGTGACATAATATCGTCGTTGTTATTCTTGCTGCATGTCATCTTTTCTCCCAAGTCCCCCGGGTAATATCGAAAGCGATAAGTTAATATTGGTTTTTTTTGTATTATCTCAACCACAAGCCCCTGGCAATCATGTGCTGCCTTTTGATTGATGGTCGGAAAAGCGCACTTGATTTCTGCTTCAAAAGTTGTATACTATCATCAGGCACTTTGTATTGAATTTCATGAATTTTTTACAACCACGCCGCGTTGGTTATGTTAGATTTTCACCACAATTATCCATTGCTTCACCTTTTCTTGCTCACAAGGTTAAGATATTGTTTTAGAGGAAAACAAGGTTCTGGATATTCATCATACTAATTTTACGAAGAACCCGGCTCATGTAATGACATAAGGGGAAAGAGGGAACAATTCAATACACCTCCCTGTTGCATATTCTTTCCTCGACAATCTTCACATTGGTGAAACTGATTTCCGGAATACTAACCCCGAGGATAATCAGAAGCTGTACCGACCGAGCTTGAATAGCGATCGTAGGGGCGGTAGGAGAGGTCGCTGACCCCGCTCCCGTGTTTCTGATCTTTTCCTCGAAAATTTAGGTATCAAAAATGGTCCCAAATTGGAAAATTAAGGCGTAAAATGAGGATTTTTGTTCACAAAGCTATTGCCGAAATATGTACGAATCATTTGATACGCGAATCATATCTCCCGGACACCACATATATGTAGCACTGAAGAAAGAAAAACCCCAATTTTGAAAACTCGACTATCGTTAATTTCGTCAATTTCTTGTCGTGAAACCTAGATGAAACTGAATGGTAGGGGTAACTTTGAACCGAATTAGATTTTTGGAGGAGATGACTTTGAACGTTGATTTATCGATTGAAAGTTGGATTCCGGAAAGGAATGCGTAAATTTTCTCATAAAGAAAATATCGAAATATATGTCAACGGAGCATTTCGCGGAAACTTGGATGTAGTAATACGTTTTCGAACAGCTTGAAAACGCCTATTTCGCAGGGTAAAAGTAGGTACCGTCACGGCATTGGGAAAAGTCGTCGTTTTTGTCTCTTTCGGTGGTCGCTGGAAGAGGACCAACCTTAGAGGCGAATTTCTGCGGAACGGGGAAATGGGACTACGCTATGGAAACATAAGAGTTCCTCCTCAAGAAATGGCAGCTAGATATCCGGCTATTCAGGCTCACACCCCCCACTTACCAATTCGGTCCAACGTTCGAGGAGAAAAATGGAAACGAAAACCTCTCGGAGACGCGTTTGTTCGATTTTTTCGACAAGGTAAAGAGCGTAATTATCGTTCGTACGAATGGAATTTTTGTTTTCCGGTGAGGTTTTCCCCCAATTTCACTTAATGCGGATCTGTCGCCCCTTTTTCGCCCTAGTGCCATCCCTGGATGTCGCGAAATGGGCGTCGTTGGACAAAGAATGCTCTAATCTCTCCGGAAACATGGTCCGCTATTTGAAAAATTTCTCCAACTGAAAAATATCCCTGGCTTTCCCCCACCGAATCCCTCAATTTGTCTACGGCCATTCCTTACGTTTTTGTATAGTAGTATGCGTAGTATGCGGCTTTACGCGTGGCAGGTCCACTTCTACTTGACTAACTATGTTAGTTCTTGTATTGAGGATGGGTTCAGTTGATTGAATATACACTTATACCTATTGAAAAAGCATTCGATAGTGTTCTGATGTTTATTATACAAATTAGGGCGTCTTTATGGCATTTATGACTCTCTGTTTAGTTGAATGCAGCTTAGTTTACTTCTAGGAATTTCTCGATTTACGATCCATATAATATAAATGTAGGGAAATTCTCAAAACCAATTTGATGCCCTACTAACCTAACCTAACCTTTGCTTGAGCCTTTAATTATACATACTTTCTAAAAGTATTATTGCCTTCAGGAATTTTTAGGTTTACTGATTGTTTCCATTGTACATAAGTTTATATAAGTAAAATATCTCTCCTTGTACAAAGTAGTGGTTAGAAATCTTTCGTCGGAAAAACATTAAGACCCAGAATTTGTTTCGTTATCTTTATTGTGCAAAATCATTTGCGAAAGGTTCGTTAGATTTACCAATTCAAAAATCTCCTGGTCCTTCGAGTTCAATTAACCCTAGAACACTAACCTTATTTTAAAATGCTTATTACTAACCTTTGTCGTTTCGACTACGCCGTATAAAAGGTAGGCTTCTAAATGTTTATGGAATAAAATATAGTAAAATGTTAAATTTGAGTAATAAAAACAACAAAAGAAACATTTTAGAAAAAACTATAAATTAATACATTTGTGACAAATGTCAAGTTTGTTTTTGACGACTCATGGTGGCTGGAACGGCGCATACAGGCCCCTATTCAAAAAACATACACGGGCGCTGCGCGAGCTGCAGGTCGACTGAGATTAGCTGGAATCTGAAATGCGTGCACTCAAAATTTATACCACTTTTTTTGGGACCGCGTCGTCGTTTTGAAGAAGGTTAGTGATCTAGGGTTGAATCAAACCCACTTTTATCATGTTTGATACTTTTGATACTTTTTATTCTGCAGAATGCAACAGGGGCCAGAGTCAGAAAAATGGATTCCATAAACGACATAGCACAAACAAGCTTATTAGATAAGTTAATCCTTTGTATCGTCCTTATATAATTTAATTCAGACGAGTATCCACTGACACAATTAACAAGATCATATAACTAGATCAAGGTTCTCCATATTGATGGCAACAAATCACACGCATTATTTACACCGTCTCAGTCTTATCAACGCGCTACCAATAATTTAGGACATCGCTACTCCGTTTCGCTTGACGCAATACGCAAAATTTACCAATACACAACCACGGCACTGAATAAAAGCATCACCGGACTACGGACGACAAGTTCCCGCAACAGATCTTCCATCCTTCTCGGACGCAACGTTCCGTAGCTCGAATTTCGCGAATAACCGAGTCGACGTGTAGCAATGCCAACTTGAAAACATCGCCTTGGTCCTTAACCTAGTTGCGTGAGAACTAAGTTGCATTTTGTTTTCTTGGCCTTCTTTTTGAATGAAATGCTCCCACTATAAGGTTGCTGGAAGTTCTTTCTTTACACTATTATTAGATTTAGCGATGCATGTATGGCGTAACAAAAAGTCATCCATCAAAAATATTATGCTGATTCGCACGATAGAAGGTCAACCATATACGAGTTTTTCAAGTTCGGTGTAACCTGGGACAGGGTTCGATCTTTGATTAGTTGCCTTGAATTATTAGGCGAAATTTGGATATTTGCATACATGGTTTACGATGATTATGTTTGGTGAATGATTGATGTACGCATTCAAGTTTCATCACTCTTGAATGGGGATCGTCTTTCGAATGTTTACAGATCATAACAGCTGTCATAATCTCCGATTTTGATCCTTCATGATTCGAAGATGAATTAACTTCTCAATGTCTTTCATCTTGTAAGACACTCTGAGCTGTCCCAATCCGGGGACTCAAACCAACAACTATTTATTCCTCCAATCTATATAGAATTTTTATCCAGGTCAATTTTCCAAAACTGACTTGATGTGTTTCTCAGTAATGTGAACAATACAAATTCACCTAACACTAATCTTCATAATACAGGTTTTCTTAAGTTCGAGTATGACTTATTCTATATGGTACAGAAATCGATAATGAATTATTTCATTTCCTCTCCATCATGATAGTTAGCGCTGCATTCAATTTTTTTTTATTTGTTCACGCTTCGACACCTAGGTCATTAGCGTTATTGGTCATTACAGTATGTATTACAATTTACCATGAGTATATATAATAATTCTGTACATTTCATTTGTGGACTATTGAAATATGAGTAGTACTTATTAAATTTGAACTTTAATGTCTTTCATGAAAGCGAGTGTTTTCGAGAAATGTGCCTGATTCATGCTGAGGGCGTCTTCCAACTTGTTACAGACGTTATGATAAAGCCTCTGCTGTTCGTACACTCTACATAGTTTGATGATGTGCTCCACCGAGATTTGACAATTGCAGGTATTGCACCATGGCATTTCTTCTTGCTTCAAAATATAACCATGTGTTGCTGCGATGTGACCGATTCTAAGTCTCCTCAAGTGGACAAGGTCCTGTCGTTTGATATCGATACGTTGATATTCTCGTACTGAGGGTTCTATGTGTTTCAATTTCGAGTCCTGTTGGTGCCATATCCTGTTCCATTCTGATCTTACTTTCAGCTTATATTGGTTGGATATATCGTAGTTCATAAGGGTGTTGATTTCATGGCCGTCCTGGATCGCACTCTTTGCTTCACGATCGGCTGTTTCATTGCCTAGAATTCCACAATGATCACAGGTTAAGATCACGGATTTATTTTGTCTTCGGATCGAGTTGTTCAAATTATGTATTTCAGTGACGATGGCTTTCATTGCAGATAATGAATCTGTGCATATTATTGTGGTTTTGAGTGTGATCCTTCGATGTATTTGAAAGCTTGCATTATAACTATGAGCTCTCCAGTGAATATACTGCTAATTGGTGAAAGTTTGTATTTGCCAGTATGGTTCGGTGCGACAAAGGCACATCCCACACCATTTGTTGTCTTCGAGGCGTCAGTATATATTATCTGGTCGTGCTGAGTTTGCGTCATTTTCTGGCGGAAGAGCTGTTGGACTAAGATTGGATTGATTTCTGATTTCTTGTTGGCAATAATTGAGTTGTCACAATGAGGGTTTTTCATAGTCCACGGGGCGTTCGATCTAAGTTTATATTTAATTGTTTGTGGAAAATTTATTCCTAACGGAGAGTGTTTTATTGTATAATATATAGGGGCTTTCAGTTTTGGCTCACGTTCGTATAGTGCACTATATCCTTCAAGATAAAGTGTTTCTCGTACTGGATTTTTGTCGTCTGCGCTTATTCTATATGGTACAGAA
Organism: Cryptolaemus montrouzieri; assembly: GCA_013387265.2. NCBI lineage: Eukaryota > Metazoa > Arthropoda > Insecta > Coleoptera > Coccinellidae > Cryptolaemus > Cryptolaemus montrouzieri. Next base: position 7,264,763 of record JABFTP020000144.1, on the reverse strand, counting down.
ATCGATAATGAATTATTTCATTTCCTCTCCATCATGATAGTTAGCGCTGCATTCAATTGAATAGTAGCCTTGGGTACTGACACTGACAGTGGCTAGAACTGTAACTAAAGTGACAGAAGAATAATGCAACACGCTTTCCTAACCTCTAATACAATTTATCAAAAACGTAAATGGAATTAGTCAATGAAACACAAAATATTTATTTTTCGTCCAAATTTATTGTATCGCCTTCAAAGTAGGCTCATTTCAAAATAATACATTTACGCCAACAAATAATCCATTCATCAAAACTTTTTTCAAACACTTTTCCCGGAATCGAATTCTCTTCTGTCTTCTATCGATTCAAAACGGGTATTTCGAAGTGGTAATTTGAGTTTTGGAAAAAGAAAGAAGTCGTCCGGAGCCATATCAGGTGAATCAGATGGTTGCTTTTGGTCAGAAATTCAGTCACAATGTAAGATGGTGCATTATCGTGATGCACATCTGGCGTCTACAAATCTGGCCTTTTTCGACACATTGTAATTGGTGATGGGACAAAACCCAAGAAAAAACCACGTCATAGTCGATCAAAAGTCAAGGCAGTGTTGACTATTTTCTTCGATTATAGCGGTCTTGCGTACAGGGAACTCTCGCCAGGAGGTCAGATAGTAGATAAAGAATATTACTTGAGTGTTATGCGGCGTTTGTGAGAGCAAGATCGTCGAAAAAGTCCAGATTTGTGGAAAGAAAACTATTGGATTTTGCACCACGATAATGAACTATCTTACAAGGCTATCGTTGTGAATGAATCTCTGACCAAAAACTCAACAAATACCATTGAACAACCACCGTACCCACCTGATATTCCTCTGGCCGACTTTTGTCTTCTTCAAAACTCAAATCGCCACATCGAGGTAGCCTTTTTGAAAGGATAAAAGATATAAAAGAGAATTCTCGTCAAGAATTAAAGTCGATTCACAGTAAACGCTTTTGAAAAATGTTTTGATGATAGGTTTATTCGTTATATATATAGGGGGTTTCACCCGACGAGTTTCCATATATCTATATATGATTTCATGAAAAATATAAATATATATATATATATATATATATATAATATATATATATATATGAGAATATATATATATATATATATATATATATATATAGTGTCAGAGGCTTTCTCCTTCACTGAATGTTACACTAAGTGGACCATAGAGCCTCTACGAAGGTTCGCCATCTGGCCCTGTTTTGAGCAGTTCTCTTGGCCTCGTTAAACAAATACCCACTGCTCTTCAGTTCGTCAAGAAAAGTTCACCTCCACGTGTTCGCGGGACGTCCTACTCTCCGTTTTCTTTGGGGGTTCCATTATAAGGCTGTCCTAGCAATGTTTCCATCGGGTCGTCTTAGGGTATGCCCGATCCATCGCCACTTTCGTCTGCGGATCTCAGTTAGGTGCAGAAGATCGCTGTTGCGGATTGTTTGTGGCCATTATATATTAAGAATCCGCCGCAGGCATTTGTTAACAAAAACATTGATTTTTTGCTCATCTTCCATGTCGCACAGCCATATCGAAGTACAGTCTTTATGTTAGAGTTGAAAAGTTTTATTTTAGTTTTGGCTGTTATATGTCTTGCATTCCAAATGGATCTCAATTGGGCAAATGCATGTTGTGCTGTTCTTGGTCTTTGTTTTATGTCCTTTTCCGGCCCTCCATCTTTTGTTATTATGCTGCCCAGATATGTGAATTCGTCTATGTCTTCAATTTGTCTTGTGTTGGTTTGGAAAGGGTATTGCTTGGTCACGTTTATGCGCATTGATTTTGTTTTATCGACATTTATACTGAGACAACAGTTGGAGGCTTCCTCTTCAACTGCCTTGAGAATAGATCGCATATCTTCGTATGATTGAGTGGTCAAGCAAATATCATCGGCGTAATCCAGGTCCGTGAGGTACGAGGTCATTGTCCACCTTATTCCGCGTTTGCTTTTGGTCGTTCGGCACGTTATCCAGTCCAGTACTGTGTTAAAGAGTAGGGGCGATAGGATGCATCCCTGCCTAACTCCTCTGGAAATGCTGAATTCGGCGCTCTCATGGCCGTTGTGGATCATGGTACAGGGTACATCTTCGTAGAGCTGGCGCACGACAGTTATTATTTCATCAGGTACTCATCTCTCCCTCAGTATGTTCCAGATACATCTTCGAAATATGCTGTCGAAGGCTCTTAGAAAGTCGACAAATATTCGTTCTGATCAATGCAGGAATGATTAGGCCTAAAGCCAGCTTGGTTGCGTCTAATCAGAGGTTCTAGAGTTGTCATGAGTCTACTGTGTATGATATGTGCCAGTACTTTATTTATCGTATTGAGCAGCGTTATTCCTCGCCAATTCGCGTAGTTCGTTTGGTCCCTATTGTTTGTTAGTTTTATTATAAGGCCTTTCTTCCATTGATCAGAGATGTTGTTAGTTTCCCATATTTGTCTCAAGATCGGTTACAGGAGATCTGAAAAATGGTGGTGTGATCGGCCTTCATCAGTTCAGCTGGAATGTTATCTGTTATGGCCTTGAGAATTTCTACTCGGCTAGGTGGGGCGGTGCTGATGTTTCTATTCAAGATGGGTGGTTGTTCTTCAAGTTCTTCGTTTTCATTGCAGTTTTCTGGTTCGCTGAATGACTCCATGAAATGTTTCCCCCATCTTTCTAATTGCTGTTAGATGTTTGTAAGGATTATTCGTTGGCGTAAATGCATTTATTCGAAAGGTGCCTATTTTGAAGGCGATACAATAAATTAGGATGAAAAATAGATATTTAGTGTTTGCGGCAATTCGCGGTACTTTTTTGACAGAATGTACATCTGAAATAACAGAGCTAAATGTGATATAAAAATAAGAAGTCAGAACTGAAGCTACCGCATTAAATTTTTCATTGGTAGGACCCATAGAATTTTCATATTAAAATAAATGAACCCTTATGAAATTTTTCGAATCAGAAATCGGATTTAAATTACGCAAATCATTGCAATTACAAAAAAGATCATTGAGAATCTTTGGAGATCGATAAATACAAGAACAGGGTGTGGCGTAATGGAAGGGCGTTTTTGGAACGGGTAGTACACGTAACGGTGAGTGAGCTAAGATTATTCGACTCAGGAGAAGTTAGCATTTAGTTCGAAATGGTTATCTGGGAAAGAGAGCACCATTAGTTAGCAGTTGAAGAGTATTTAAAATCGGGAGAGTCTGTCATTGTCGTGCAGCGGCGCTTTCGCCAGCTCTTCAACATTGGTCGTAACCCTTTAGTTCCGTACACAATTTCAGAACGACTGCATCGGCGATGAATCCGAAACTTCAAGGTCGCCCCCGATGTGTAAGGTCACCAGATTCCGGGGAAAGCGTGGGACAAGCTGTAACTCAAAGCCCAGCATGCTCCATCCGAAAACGAGCTGCAGCACTTCAAATGAATAGTATAACTTTTCGAAGAATTTTACACAAAAGCCTCTGCTTTCACCCCTATAAGCTCATGGTTGTCCAGCACCTGAATGAAGGAGCAGTTTGCCGAGAGAATGCAAATGATTATCGCTGATGAAAATGAACCAACGATAATGATGAGTGATGAGGCTCATTTTCATTTAGCTGTTGAGTTAATAAACAGAACTGCCGATATTGGGCAGCAGAAAACCCCTGAGAATTGCATGAATCCCCACTTCACAGTGAGAAAGTCACCCTTTGGTGCGCTATGAGCTGGTTTGGGGTAATTGGACCGTATTTTTTCGAGAATGAGAGAAGGGCAAACCTAACTGTAAACTCTAAGCGATTTTTTTTCATGCTGGAGAAATTTTTTATTCCAGAATTCGACGACGAAGAATTAACAGAAGAAATGTTTGTTTCCATCTGGACATACTGCCAGAGCCTCAATAGAAGTTGTGTATCGAATTTTTCCTGATTATGTAATCTCTCGTTTGATGATGTTCCGTGCCCCCTCGTCCCCCGCATCTCACTGCTGGTGATTACTTTTTGTGGGAAAACCTGAAGACTAAGGTCTACGTCGTTAAACCTCGAAATCTGCAAGAGTTGAAAGAAGCCATCACGAGAGAAGTTAGGGCAATCGACATTGTTAAATGATGATGCAGAACTTTGAGAATAGACTACAGCAACGCATTGCGGAACACTGACGTCATCTGCCTGATGTTATTTTCAGAACATGATTCTTTTCACTCAATGGTAACATATAAGCTTTCATTTCACGTAATTAAAAATGTTCTACGCTGGAAAACAGCTGAGTTATTCTAATTTCAAAAACGCTCTTACATTACGCCCCACCCTGTATTTATATATAGCCATCTGCAAGAGGTAGAGGAGACCCAAAGGAGCCTAGATTCAGTAGGTTAGGTTGCCCTCTTATGGTTATTCATAGAGGTCAATTCATACCTATATTTGTCTTGTTTTTCTATAGAATTTTCGCTATGTAAGTCCTGCATCCACCTTCCTTTTCCTTTCTTGTTTTCAACAAAAAGGTACAGTTTATTCGCCACAATGCGGTGCTATTCAAAAGGCGACAATTATGACCTTGTAGCCCTGGCTCAAAGGTCACAGCAACAAAAGACATAAAATATACCGGGTGGATCTAATTATATTGAAATTATTTCAATCCAAACGATCCTAGCAATAGAAATAGAAAATATAATAAACGGATCAATCTACAATAGTTCACTATGTTTCGTCGTGCTTTAATACATTATGCGATGTATAATTTTCGTATGTTAATGAAATATTCACGTGATCGAAATGAAAATTCTCATACTCGCCTAGTTTATTGTAGGGGAGCGTTTTACATTCATCAATTATGCAACAGATCGACAACTAAATAATTAGTTTTGATGTCGATATTAGCAACAAGCAATTCTACCGATCATTTATTTGATCAGCCTCTATTCTGATGAGCTACAACGTCGAATAAATTTCTGGTTTGATGTTAATAGAAATAAATGCCGCTATCGGCACAGAACAGGAATGTCATTAAAGTGCCGTATATCGAAATGAAATTTCGTTAACCATATGCATGATTTGGATCATTTGAACGAAACTTCTAAGATTCACGTGTTCGATCTAGCTGTACAACCTGAAGATTCATGAAAAATCGCGTTATTCAAAGTTACCTCAATAGGAAATTTTTTCTATTGGTAAAGCTCTAACATTGCTATATATGTGTGGATACTTATTTTCCCAGGAAATCAGTATGGAGAGGAATCAACAAATGGCCTCCAGTCCCTAATGGACAAGAGGTGCGAAGAATCCTCCGGCTCAAAGTAGTTAAGTCCAAAATTCGAATAGGGAACAACTAAAAATACGACATCGATACTGTGCTGGGGGACAATTCCAAGATTGGTCGAGGAAGGAGAAGAGACCTAGTCGGACAGTATGGATTAGGCGAGTCCAATGGTCCAATGGATAGACTTAACGAATTCTACCAGGAGCAAAACGTGGTAGTATGTACTTCACACGTCGACTTTACACATGGAGATCGCCAGCTGATCAACCAAACAGCCCAACACCAATTAGAAATCAGATAGATTACTTTCTGATTGATAAACGTTTCAGAAACTGCATTAAAAAGGTCACAACGTATCCCTGGTGCAAATATAGGGTCAGACCACAACCCCTTAGTTGCCAATATTGAAGTTAACCTGAAAACTATTAAACGGACAATACGAACAACTAAAATAGACACCACAAGATTACAAGATAGCGAAACGAAGGATAAAACCACAGAAGATTTAAACAGCAAACTTAATGCATTGACGAGATCCTCATCTAACAATGTAGATATGTAATGGAATTGACTTAAAAAGACGGATCAATAAGGTATGCCTGCAGAACCTGAACGCAACTATGAATATTAAGAAGAAGGATGACAACGGAAATCCTTGAACTGATGGAAAAGAGACGTTTGGCAAAAAATGAGCCGACAACCTATAGACAACTGGAAAACTCAATAAAAGGAAAGATAAAACTGGCGAAAGAGAAATGGAGCAAAGAATTACGTGAGGAGAAGGAGAACCTAGACGCTAAACAAGACATTTTTTACATGCACAAGAAATTGAGAGAAGTAGCCGGAACATTTAATAAACAATCACCACCGATGCTAACCGATGAAACAAATAACATAATTTTAAATGAAGCGGAGAAACATAGAATTTGGGAAATTTACATCACATTATTCGGAGACGACAGACCTGAAATAGATATGGCAACAATGTCAGAAGGGCCGGAAATAATTAAATCAGGAGTAGAGTTGGGTAAAAATAGAAAAGCAATTGGACCAGACAACATTCCAATGGAGGTTCTGAACCTCATTGTTAAACTTTTCAACACCATCTACGACACAGGCATATTTCCCAATGATTGGCTAAAGTCAACCTTGGTACCCATCCCTAAAAAGCAATATCCCAAACAATGCAAAGACTACAGTATTACGAGTCACTTGCTGAAATCATTCCTGCGAATAATCTACTCATCAGGAACAAATGTGAGCAAGACTTAGACGACAGCCAATTTGGCTTCAGGAGTGGATTTTGAACACGCGAGGCGTTGTTTGGTATAAATGTACTATTGCAGAAATCTCGCGACCAGAGAAAAGACGTATTCGCATGCTTTGTCGACTATGAAAGAGCATTCGACAGAGTACGACACCAAGACCTCATTGAAAAATTTATATTGGAACCAAAAGCCAATATTAGAATAGGAGTTGGACTTTCGAGGGATATGAACATTACCAGAGGAGTTCGCCAGGGGTGTGTACTCTCATCCTTACTTTTCAATCTATATGCAGACCAGACAAGGACGCCATAGAAGAAACTGAAATAGGAGTGAAAGTAAACGAAACTCCAATCAACACCATAAAATATGCAGACGATGGATTTACTAGCTGAAAATATAGAGGACCTCCAAGAACTACTGAACAAGATCAACAGCATCAGCCAGAAAATGGGTGTAAATATAAATGTCAACAAGACCAAATTTATGGTATTCAGCAAACATGATATATATATATATATATATATATATATATATATATATATATATATATATATATATATATATATAAATATCAACTTTATTAAAATGAGAACTTTGTTCTGCAGCAATTTGATTCTTAAACTGATACAACGAATGCTTAGATGCTATGTCTGGTTTTATGGAGTAGAAGCTTGGACTCTAAAGGTCAACACATTGAATAAATTGGAGGCTTTTGAAATGTGGGTTCATAGGAGAATGCCCAGAATACCGTGGACTGCTAGAAAAACTAACACAGAAGTCCTTAGAAGAGCGGAATATGACCGTGAGCTGTTAACAAATATCAAATGTTGGAAGGTTAGCTATCTTGGACACATATTACGTGGATTTTAGTACAAACTACTACAGCTGATAATGAAAGGAAAGATAGAGGGACGTAGAGGAGTCGGCAGAGAACAGATATCCTGAATTGAGAACATCCCAGATTGGACGGGAATACGACGGGAGGAACAACTCTTCAGAAAAGCGGAAGATCGGAATGCATTTGCAGAAGAGATTGCTAGCTTCAAGCAGACCAGACACATCACATGAAAGAAGAAAATGTGTTCCAAAATATCATGTACTCGTAAAATTTGAGACTGAAGTTTCTGATGAAACAAGGTCTGCAAATTATCATTCGGATTTAAAGGATGTTGAAATTTCGATAACTTTTCAGTTTTTATTTTCTATAATGAGATATTTATCTCAAATTTTGAAATGAAGTTACGAAATATGAGTTACGAGATTGCATGTGCCAAATTGTCAACAGAATCAACAGGGTGATATTTTGTTTAGGAGCCATGCTCCATTTTCTGTCCCTGACCTTCAGAACGGTGCTGCTGGTTAGTTCTAAGTACGGAAATCGTTCATAAATAAACATGAATTTGTGGCCCCCACAAATCTGGCAACTATTTCGAGTGCACAACACCTCGATAATCAAAGCAATCTGTCAACATTACCTGACTTTTGATCGACTTTGACGTAGACTAGTTTGCATGTCAAACTCATACATCCCTGTCTTGTCGCCAATTATAATACAACAACAAAAATGTTGACATGTATGTTCAAAGTTTTGTCCACTTACATCAATGCACATTTGTAACCGAAGCTTTCACAACTAAAACACTTGAAGCCTGTCATATATGAATATACTCTGTCAAAAAAGTGGTGAAGCGTAACTGTTTTTTACATGACATTTAGGAACATCCTGTAACCAACTACAAATTGAACCTTACGAAGTCTCCACTCCATCACAGTTCAACTAAGTAGACCGTCAGGAATGTTATGAGAACAGTCGAGTATATTTTCTTTTCTCATCAGCAGTTAGGCCATGTTTCTCCTTCTACTCGGATAATTTCCTGCAAGTGGGAAACTGTTATTTCTCGCCTTCCTACAATAACACAATTTTCTGTATTTCTACAAGTTCTTGAGATCCTGAATCAACAATCAATGTTTGTAAGGCCTTAGGATAAATAAGAGTATATGCGAATGTACTACAATTCACGCTTTTCAACTTATACACTGCTGGCTATTCTTTCAAATATTCAACAATGCCTCGAACCTCAAATGAAATCATAAAATACAGCAGGAGAGAAATACAACAACTTAGATTACATTCTTTTTAATTACATATATTCAATAACTTTGACTATATAAGATCAGATCAAGCTGATGCTTTAAAAATTTTAAAAACAACTCAGCAACAAACTCCTCCATTCTTTCTATCCTATAAATTGTATGTAGATCTTCCCGAGATATTCCGCTCGAATATGAGTCGCGAAGATATCCGACTCGGAGGACCAATTCTATGTTTCCCGCGACAGCCGGGGTCACCATCTCTCCGCCTCCGTGGAGAAAACAGTGAAATTGAGAACGCCGTCTCACCGATGTCTCGGACACGGTCGCTGTGTTTGATCGGCGGATTTTTCCATTTTATGCGGTAGTTAAAGCGTGCGCCAAGCTAATTCACGGCTGGCGAGTTTTGAAAGGAGAGCAACGATGCAGAACAGTCTTGACTTTAGATTAAATTGTATCGTGCATAAAGTCGGGTCTCGAGGCTCTTGATGTACAGCAATGCCTTCCTAGACCATTTAACTGGCGCCCTCACAATGTCCTCGACGAACTCTGCGTCTGAGGAAGAAGACGGCGTTCGGAAAGAATAGCAAAACGGCAGTTCAAGAGTAATTACGATTTCAATTTGAGATTGCAAAGTTGCTTTTGGCGAGAGATAAAATATATCCATAAATGTAGGATATAACATGTAACCAAGAATATGGTTACAAAGTTGCTGAAATGTGCTATGAATCCCTCGAAGCTAATATTGGAAAGTCGAACTTGGGCTCGTTTTATTTGGTAATATTAATTTTGTTAGAAATTTATGTTGCTGTAGAAAGTTATGATATTACCAGCAGCCTTCCATATTTTACGTCAAGAGCGATGATTTTCATAGCATCAAGATTTGAAAGGGTTCCTCAAGTCATATTCCTCAAAATTCATAAACACCTCAAAAAAGTCTAGGGAACACTTACCAATATCTTTAAAATATGAATTTTATGATTCGAATTTATAGAAATCTTTCGGTTTTTGTTAGGATGTATTGTATATAATGTATTCTCAAGAAAACAAAATAATATTTGACTTCTCCAAAGCACCTATTACAAAAAACAAAATTTGAAATTTGAAAATGACGAAATTTGGTAAAACACAAAAAAAAATCCTGAACTAATATTTTCGAAACGATATGGAAGCACTTATATTTTTCAGTACCCAGAAGGTCCACCTCTGTTATTAATGACACTTTGGCTTCGTCGCGGCATGCTCAATATTAAATTGTCTATAACATTTTGGCCTAAGTCATTCCAAGCCCCCTGAACTGCTAATCGAAGCTCCTGTTCATGATGGAAGACGTTTTGTCGCAGGAGATTTCTTTTTAGGGTGTCCCACACATGCTCGATGGGATTCAGATCTGGGGAGCAGGATGACCACGGTAGAATATAGATATCATTCTCTTCAAGAACGTTCAAGACAACTCTTGCACGATGAGGAGGGGCATTATCTTGTTGGAAGAGTGGATTTTGACCCATTGTTTGAAGATACGGTGCCACTACAGGTAAAACTATCTCATTTGCGTAAGAATTTCCCGTGAGGTTGTTATATATGAAAACGAGGTCAGTTCTTCCACCAAGGCGTATACCTCCCCAAAACATCACTGATCCGCCTCCCTGTCTAACAACTTCTCGATCATGCTGGAGACGGTTTTGCTATCCAGGTTCCCTCCATATTCGAATTCTCCCCAAATCGGGATAATAACTAAATCTAGATTCATCACTGAAGAGAACTGTGGCCCACCTCTCTTGATCCCAGACACGAATGTTTGTATCTATACAAACATTCGGACAAGCTTTTGAATGAGCAGGTAGATGTGAATTACTCACCCCTACTTAACTTGTTTAATTAGTTTTTATTACCTTTCATACTAACTGTACAATGGCTCGGTGTGGATTTTCCTGTTATTCATCCAACTTGTTCTACGATTTGTTTATAATACCATACTCTTCATTCTGTTTTTCATTCTTGATAAAGCTGCTGTGTCAGCAAAACGTCGTCGAATTTTTTCAAATAAAGTGTAAATTAAAGTTAAACCTTGTGTTTTTATCTCATTTATACCATGGATCTACATCAAGTAACGGCCTCCACAATTCGAATTTCAATTCTATACCTACACATGTTCCTGAGGAAAATATCTTGACAGACGGACGGACAGATGGACAACGGAGTGATTCTATAATAGTTTCTTCGTTTTTTTGAAATACAGAATCCCAAAAAAAATTGCGTGAAATACAGCAACAGTAATAAAGTTTCTCAAAATTGATATATATTTTTTAATTGAATAGAACAATGATATTATTGCTATATTCACAAACTTATAACGCATTTCTCCATACTGTGGATTCATCAGATAAGTAGTACATTTAAAAAGATGATGTGTCTTATATATAACATTAGTAAAAGCAGGTACTTCACTCAATTGGAGGAAAATCCAAACAGAATTGCTTTTTCAAGAACTTGAAAGTTTGAGTTTTGTAAATTAGAAAAATCATGCATGTGATCAATTTCGGTTACAGAATCTCAAAAGCTAATGGAATTCACAGTTTCTATTTCCGAAGTGAACTTCATATTAGGTTAAATTGAAGGTACTGAAGAAAAAATTGTCGATTTGTACCTGTTAATCAACAGATTATGTCATCCACACATCTAAACCTATCAATGTAATGTTTCGACAGCGGATGATTATAAATTATTCTTCTATTCTACTCCAAGTAGGTTTCAGACCATTTTCAAACCTTCACTTAGATTCTTCAAATCGAATGATACGTTTCCAGTGCTTCTTGAAGCCTCGTCTTCAGTTCAACATTACATTCAAATAGGTTTCAGTCAAATATTCATCTTGCGATTCAAGCAACCCCTGATTCTAATGTAATAGAGCTTGAAGGCCTTGATTATTCTTCCTTGGTCCATAGGTTCAAGTAAAGACGTTGTGTTGGGAGATAAAATTGTCTCTTTTATATTTGGATGCATAGTTTCAAGTTCGTGAGGATGACCTAAAGCATAGTCCACAACTAGAACAGCTTCGAAGTGTAAATTCGTTTTTTTTATTAGTTTCAACTTCGGAAACAAAAAATTCTCGAAACCAGTCGCTAAAAGTAGCGCTTGTAATCAACGCTTTCTCATTAGTACGCCAAAACACTGGCAGGTCGTACTTGTTTTGTTTTTTTAAATCACGAGGATTTAGCGATCTGTAAAGCATCAGTGGTTCAATGACACAATCTCCAGATACATTAAAATATAGCAGCAGTGTAACTGTGTCCTTTGTTGCCTTAAATCTAGGGGCAGACTTTTCACTTTTGGAAATGATTGTTTTGTTTGGCATTCTCTTCTGAAAGATTACAGTTTCGTCTGCATTAAATACTTGCTCAGGTTTGTATCCCCACTTGGTTTGCAAATTCTTCTGGATGTCTTTCTACTGCAGCTTCTCCAACGATTTGAATGCTATGCGATGGTTATCACACCATAAGTGTTCTTTGTTCATTCTTCAAATAGCTGTAAAACGTTTTGGTCAACTAGTTGACAGGTCTATAAATTTGTGAAACTTCAATTCCCAAAAATCAAAAGGTTGATGCAAGCAAGAGTTGATGGGTCATTTTTCTAGTGATTTTTAAACTCAGTGAGTAAAAATACGTAACAATCAGCAAATTTCCAACCCCAAGAATTTCATTGTTGACCAGATATCCCAATGCATATTTTGACATAACTTTCCATAAACCAAATAATGAGAAATTGATTCGCTCTGATGTTTTGTTTATATTTCCATTCGAAATAATATTTGGAGTGGCCCAGTTTCGCAATATTACTTCGAAACTTTTATTCATATGTGCATGTAAATCTCGCTAGTCTAAGCACGGGATTCAAAGCTCCAAGTGGAATATATCCTGGAATCGAAACTTTACGACTGGATCTGTTAGAAACTCTCCAGAACTTTTCATATAAGTTTTGGACACAGAAATAAAAAAGTTTGTCTGTTAAGGTGAATTTTCCCGATGATATTTAGAAGTGATTTATATTTCATTTCCCGAGTTTGGATCGCGGGTGAACGTCGTATTCGGAAAACCTCGAAGTTGAATTCAATTTATTAAAATCAGGGATAATACCTGAATCGACAGGAAATTTCATTAAATATATGGATTTCTGAAAATAATGTATGAGTGTTATCTTCAATACAAAATGAGTTCGAAGAATACTAACACATTTTTCAATTTTTTGTGTGCCTGATCGCCCAAAAGAAAATGGAATGAAACAAAATTCAAACATCTACATAGCACAGTTTTTCCAGAGGCATTTACACATTCCCGCCGATGCAGAATGCGGCTACTGAATTTTCATCGAATACTTCGAACACCAGAATTACGTGGCGGTTATGTAATGCAGCATTTATTAGATTTGGAAACGAGCTCGTGAACGAAGTTCCGCAGCATTCGCCTTCCAACTTAGACCATTTTACGTAGAGCGAAAACCGATGGAAAATCGTTGTTTTACATCCACCGCGACAGGAAAAGTTTCCGCCATTATGTGACAATAGACACGATATTCATTGCTTGTAGACTACAATTCGTTACTCTGCACGTTCCCATTTCGTTTGGACATGCTAGATTTGGTTTAGAAAGAACTCGAATAATATGTTTCACCGTTGTTTATTGAAATGGAGAATTTTTGAACCTTATCCTTATCCTATACTGACGCGGAGTTTGAACACATCTGTCATCTGTCATCTATATTTATATTGACGTCAACTTGTTAGGAATGTCAACATTTTTTTCGCAAGTTTTTCTATAAATTACTCAAGATCCACGAAGAAATATTGTATGGGGGATGTCAACCCAAATTATTGGGTTCGTAATGAATCTAAAACATCTATAGATAATAATCGGAATCACTTAGAAGACCGAACCTGGCCATCGGGGCTCTCTCTGTCAAACAGAGAGGGAATTGTTTTGTTGAATTTGAACATTGAGGGGATTTTGCGATTATACTTCAAAATTGGCAAGCAAGAACAAGGAAGTGATTATGTTTCAGGAGACTCACAGTGCGACGGAAGAACATCTCCGCGAAAGAGGAAATATCGCAGATTATGTACTTTTTGATTATCTCCTTAGTCCTATTTATGGCCTTGCTTGCTATGAAAAATCTTCATCATTTTCTTAGATTCAAGTGAGTTTAGACATATAAGAGTTAGGTATATTTGATGAAATATTTTTCTGTTGGTTTTCTTTTTCCATTTTATAGATTTTTCCTGTCCCAAACCCCTTTCCTTTTCACCCTTGTCTTCTGGAAATCATGGAGTGCAAGATGAGAATCAGAGAAAGAAACTGCTAAGCAGAAAAATTTTTGGTACTGTTTTTGTACACACGACACTAACACAACATAAACAGACAAGCTATTTTTTTCCTGTGCCCACACTTAAGGGGCAATCGTAGGAGGCATGAGAGTTTAGATGCCAGATTAAGGAACAGGCATGATCTGTTTTTCCCGCTGGTATTCTATTTAAATGCTTGTTCTTTACGATTGTGTTTTTGACACACACACTAAATATATATATATATATATATATATATATATATATATATATATATATATATATATATATATATATATATATATATATATATATATATATATATATATATATATATATATATATATATATATATATATATATATATATATATATATATATATATATATATATATATATATATATATATATATATATATATATATCGTTTAGAAATGGTTGTTATTTATTTATTATTTATCCTTTCTACTTTGATTAATATGTAGGATTTGCTTTATTTTTATTTTTGTTCATTGTATTGCGGGTTATAGTGGAAGAACAGCTTTTGTTGAATCTGTCGCCCTTCGTTAATGTGGGATGATTACCAGTGAAAAAGTCGCTCTATTCATTTCATGATTGAATATATAAAACGTTTCAATTAGATTGCTCGCCTTCAGCGCCCCCAGGTGAGTTACAGAAATGTCATTATTAAATTCTGGAGTCTACGCGTCAAATGGTCCTTCGGGTCGGATGAAGACAAAAGTTGAACGTGATCGGAACGGACGAACGCGGGTCGATAGCCGTGACAAAGACATTTCGCGTCCTTGAAATTCGAAACTTGGCATCGAAGTGAGCAGCAACTTTGCATTTTATCCCGGTAATAATTAATCAGAACGGTGGGAGAAGATAGCGCAAAGACCGGGGCTGAATAATAATTAATGCTGGAGGAGATAAGGATCGTTTTAACGCAACATAAACAAGTCATAAAAGTGGTAACCCGAACGGTATTCAGTCGAGTCATTACTTAAGGTTAAGGAGGCGCTAGTTAACTCCGCATTGATTCGGTGGGGCGAACAGGATTGACCTGCGTTGCATTATTGGGATTCTTGGAAATCACAATGAATTTCTTATGGTCACTTTTACTATGGGTAAGATTTCTTATTGAACACGAGAGTCGTAAATCGAAGAAGGCGTAGTTCGTGCTGTCATTCAAATGTTTTGTTCTAATCCATTTAGATTTATATTTATACAGAATTTGAATAACAAATGCGATTTAAATTGAAATTAGGAAAAGCATAAGCAGCTACAAGGTGTGATATAAATCTCGATATTGTGACTAGATTTTAAATCTTATAAGAGCTCCCCAAAATTATTAACTGAAATAAATATAGAATAGGAAAACAAAACAAAGAGAAAGATAGTTATTTTTTCCAATGGATTTCTGTCGACCTTCATTATCTAGTAAATACGTTAAATTTAAAACATTGATTTGTTTCATATCGGTGTTTCGTTATTGAAATTGATTCTTAAATTATTTCCGAGTCAGGAAAACTTGCGGCGCTCTGGTTCATCACGATCTGCAAATCCTGTTCAATAGAGTCGAAATGTTCGACTGCGCCATGAATACCGATTGGTTCCTCCTGTTACTTGAAGAACAACATTTGGTTTCAACAGGACGATGTGTCACACAGCCAACGTTACGATCGATCTTCCTCGCACAGTTTTCGAGAATCGAATTACCAGTCGAAATTCTGATGTCGTTTGACTGTGATTCGACATAAAATCGAAAATGTACTCAAAAATTGAACCGATAGGTAGCTAGAAACGTAGTAATATGTGGAGTGAGTGGCAACCCTTCTACTGTGACACGGTGGTCTATTCTGACACCATCTACCTTAAATGTCACCTCCAAGCTCTATCTATTTCATAAAAGTTTGAAGCTTGGTGGCTGAAAGCTTATTAAGGTGATTTCTGAGGTGACAGTACACATGACACTTAAAGTTCTAGCCTGGAGTTTAAGCCAAATCTTGACTCCCGCAGTGGAAGCTTCACTGATGCCACTGATGATAATGTCTGGATCCTTCGACTCTCCGGTTGTATTCCATTCTAACGGTCTCAAGGGAATTCCGAGCTCAGCTTTAGTCCACTGAATGCCAAGGAAACTTCTCGGACGGCCAATAAGTCATTGCTTTCGACGCCCGTATGGCCAGGAATCCACATCAGGTGAAGTTGTTTCCCTTTTTCAGTCTGGCAAGTTTTCAAACGACATTCCTGCATCATAGTCGACGTACAGTTGTCAGATATCAATGCAGCTCTCTCCCCTCAAACAGAACTTTAGCACAGTTGTTAATTGTGAATGTTTCTGCTGGACAAATAGTTCCAGAGCTACCAAGACAGAAAGAGGAGCAACTCCAACACCAAGGGTAGTTTTGGAGTCGTCTGTGAACCAACAGGGAATCTCAAGTAGCAGGTTCGTTCAAGTTTGCTTTGGAATCGCAATTCCTTGTTCGATTTGGGTATTGCTATGTCAGACCTCGCATGCAGAATCTTCTTCCTCTCAATTTCAAAATGTAGAGCAATTAGAATAGCGCATTTAATACCTATACAAAAATCTGGCTCGTTTGGAAAGAATGCCGGGCTATATATTTCAATTTTTCACTTATTGATTTCAACGGTGTATTTCAGCAGAATTGCCAAATTTAAAAAGTGGTCGATGAGGGCATTCAAGTTGAATATTTACCACTGGTTGAGTCGAAGAAGGATATATCAAGATAGGAAACTTGGAAAGAGTGCTTGTCCGGAAAAAACGTGCAATGAGTTGCTTAATCGGTTTAATCAACAAATAACCTAAATATTGCAAGAAGAATTGTTGGCAATGAATTGCATGAAGTCAATCTTTACTTTAGAAGAACGTGAAGGTGTCATCCAGTAACAAGAAAAATCGCTCCTGTAAATTGGCACAAAATTATGTAAAATGGGGACTTGAAGGCTGGTTCAATGTTTTATATTTAGATGAACCAAGGTTTGCACTGTAGATTATAGGCGGGCGTGACTTTAGTCACAACCTGATATACTTCGAAGAATAAGAGAAGTCCAGTAAGTACACAGATACAGGTGAGGTGCTGTGATCGTTTGTGGTGGGATGTCTTTCAATCGCAACATTCGTTTAGGTTAACAACTTCCTCAAGGCATAATTCTTCGTGAATCAGGTTCTTCAATCCTCTTTGCTACTACATACTGAAGCAATTGGAGAAACATTATGTTCATGCCTCTCTCAACACTGTAGTTCTGGGATGGATTTCTTTAATCAATTACCTCACTTCAGAACAGCTTGCTTGAGATACATTGCAAAGAGGCG
Organism: Cryptolaemus montrouzieri; assembly: GCA_013387265.2. Classification (NCBI taxonomy): domain Eukaryota; kingdom Metazoa; phylum Arthropoda; class Insecta; order Coleoptera; family Coccinellidae; genus Cryptolaemus; species Cryptolaemus montrouzieri. The sequence goes on along the minus strand of JABFTP020000144.1, from coordinate 7,247,489 downwards.
TTTTACAAGGCCAACGTCAAAATCAGCAACAATTATTATGTACTTTCTAATTAACACTATATCCCAAGCATCGCTGAGATTTGGCATGTCCACGAGGTAAACAGTTATTTACGAATGACTCAATAACAGTAGTTAAATAACGAATCACGTATTTGATATATCAATTTCGAGGATAAGTTCCTCGACAAAAAATGAGAACGAAGTGATTCTCAGTGGAACCAAATAAATTCTAGAAATGAAGTTATATTTTCGTCTGCATCTTCGGTTACATTTCCTGAAATATATAAAATATGAACGAGATAGATGATTCATATACAAGCTACAAAGACTTCAACATCTGTAAGTTTATGAGAAGGATTCACTTACAAGCTTGTTTTCATCTTCGTGATTTATTACATGAGAATGTAGCAGACGGAATGCTTTTTACGCTGGAAGATATGAGTATAAGTGCGGTCTATATTTGCCTTGTTCATCCCTTCGCATTGACTTAAATGTCTGCTGCGAAACGGCGAGGTTGAAATTTTCATTTATTCTGTATGTAGTTAACATACAAAGTCATGTAAAAGAAATTGCAAACATAGCGGTAGCTTTGAAACAAAAACATGGCGCGAAAGAAAACTGAATTAATTATTCTAGAGCTGAGCTAAGTTGGAAGACGTCGGCGTGATTGTGGATTAAATTCTATTTTTAAAAGAAAATTAGGTTGATGATAAGGCCATATCTTCTTTGTTCAATTAGAAATTTTGTGTTTTTCCCTGTCAAACTGAGTGGGGAGTTACCTCATATCATTCTATAACCAGTAGTAAATGGATTTTCAACGACGGTCGCTACATTTGTCATTTCGTTTTCTTCATATTGTCTCACTCGTTTCTGGATAAGCTACGTTGCCGATTGGTCGAAATGTTTGTAGTAGTTTTTGTAGGGGAATTTCTTCTTCTTTGTCCTCGATTCGGGTATCTCTCGGAGTAAACTCTTGACGTTAAAAACAGTTTTGTTGGCACTCGCCGATGACAAAAATCGTATCAGTTCGTTCTTGTATCGGATAAGTCCTCATTCTGAAATGCATACCAAATAGCGAAATTGATTAAAATTGGAATTTTCCAACCGATAGTAAAACAACAATGAAATTGAGAACACTATGCACTGATACGAACTCGAAACTCTTTCGGTTCAATTCAATATTTTTTTCTTATAGTATTAATAGGTGTCAACAACGACCTGTTCCAGGAATATGGATATACCAGGTAGATAAAGCCCCTAATATTAAACAGGAACATTAGAAGAATATTAGGTAGGTACCACTTGAGTACTACAAGGAATGCGATCAAGAGATCTTCATTGTTTAATTACCTTGATGCGATTTTTTTGTTAATTTATATATATCAACGAAATAAGATAACACTCATTTATTAGTTGGTTATTCAGAATTGTTGGTTACTGAATACATATTTGCTTTGTTCAGAGCAGAATGATGGATGCTGAATGAATCTGAATGAATGAATCTGTGACCTATATATATATATATATATATATATATATATATATATATATATATATATATATATATATCACTGAATTGACCTGGACAAAGTAACTTATGAAATACATATGGTTCTCTCGAATTTTGGGATCACTGGCGCCACATAGTTCATGGCAATCACTGACAAAGTATCTTATGAAATACATATGGTTCTCGCGAAGTTTGGGGGCACAGGCGCCACATAATTCATGGTTGACAAGAATTCTCTATTTTTTAAAGTTCCGGGTTTCATGATTTCTTTATTCCGAGAACTGAACCATTAAAACATTCTGAGTGGCTCGATTTCACATGTTGTGCCATGAAACATCATAACCCGGATAAATTCAATGAAAGAAAAATTCCTTTTCATTACATAGTGGATAGTTGGTCCAACTCTGAAGTGATAATCTAAATTTGTTCTTTGTTTAATTCCTATAGCGAATCATAGGCGTAACATAGAGTGCTGGGTTCGATTAGTAGATTACAATACTTTCATCTAGAAACAAATCAGTATAACTGTTAAGCTATTGATTAGAGTGAGAAATTTGAATATTTCTTGAAATTAGATAAAAATTTGCTATTCTTTCGAATATCTTCCTCCCGAAAGGTATTAAAATATTATTCGACCCTTTAGATATAGGGTATGCTTTTCGAGAAAACAGTGAATTGGGATTTGAGAGTCCCACCTTCAAAAATCGTTTTTCGAACACCCTGTGTAATGCACATCAACAATTGCTATCACAATAAGCTTGCATCTGAAGCTTTGAAATCAGTATTAAGGATCCAAATTCTTCTGGTAAGTCCTCAAATTTCAGAAAATGTCACATATTTCGGAAACTATTTAAGATAAGTATAGGCAATTTCGAACAAAGTAACCTTCATTTTTCGTCACAAAATCAAAATAAAACGAAATATAGGGTGTTCCATTTGAAGAATCATAACTTTGGTATGTAATTTTATTATGGAACACCCTGTATAGTCTAAAATATTTCCAGTTTGTAGCCACTACAGCATTACAAATTACTGCGCAAAAAATTCGAAATCAGCGGTAAAATATGTCTAATCTTCTGTGGCGAATACCCGATATAATCGGTATTACAGTTCTCTCAATGTGTGTCCAGTTTTTTCTCATGTATATCAAACGCAATTGATTTGATGTTGTTGATTTCTCTGTTGTGATATTCAAAAGCGAACTTTGTCAATAATTAATGAACAATAGGGATACATTCAAGAATTTTTATTCAAGGAACAATATTCAACCTTCCGGTCGAATGTCATGAATGGGAGAAATAGACTGCAGTTTCGGTCTCATTTGACCTAGTCAGTATTGCATACCTATTCACAATATGTTAAATGTTATTGCGCCCCTTCAACGAACCGAGACAGAGGCCACTCACCATCGCCACCGGGAAACCACGATAACAAAGGGTAGATAAACGGAAAACCTCAATAAGTCACACTGGTTCGACTATTTAGCGCAACGCTACACACCGTGTCAGCAAGGAAGACTAACGCTCTTACACTCGTGACAGTACTCATATTATCTCTAGCCGTTTTTATTTTGAAGTATTCTTAATTTTTAATAGGTTTTTCTATTTTATTTTGATCAAGTAGGTCTTTGCTGTCTGGCGTTCGCCTATCAATGATTGCCTTTCTTCTAACTGTTGGTGTCTTTTCATTATTTTGAACTGGTAAAGGCATGAGTTGCCTGAACGCTGTTCCTTTAACTCGAGCGAGGGTACATTTTCTCATCAATAGAACTGATACTTCCGTTATGCTGTCTGGTCTTTGTTCTTGTCTTGAAGTCGATGACTGGAGGGTCATTAGGTTGGATGAGAGGAAAGGTGGTGAATTTTCTGCATCAGCAGCGTCAGATACAGTAGCTGGTGCTTCTGTTAATACAGATGGAGCTAATGCTGTTTCCGGAATAGCCTGCGAAATAAATGGATATGAACCATTCGCACTAAAACTGCTTGGCATGTCACTAAGTGTCATGTATTTAGATCGAACAAATACGTATAATATTGAAGCGTGCCTTAGTGAGTTTTTCAGCTGGATTTTGTTCCAAATAGAATAAAAGTTCGGCATTCCAGTGGTGTCCAAATTATTGATAGACTGCTTTGGTCTGCATGATAAGCTGCCATTCCAAATATTAAGAAGCTCTTTCGTTGCTTTTCCCATCGAACCAGGTGTTTCAAAAGCATTTTGAATAGTTTTGGTCTCCTTCTGTGCCACAACATATAATAGTCTCAGGACCTGTTTAGAGATCCAAATCATCATAAACTTCGTTCAATCTCTGAAAGTAATCATCTGCGATGAATTTGTTTAGCTCTTAGACCCTGTGCGGGTTTATAAACTGAGCCTTTCTACGTGATATATCCGGATATCTCGCCATGAGCTTCATAAAACTAATCCTTACCGGAATCTTGTTGGTTGAACGGATGTTTGATCTTATTCAGCTCGCAAAATTTGAAGACTAAGCGGCGGAGAATTTGAATATTGGCAAAAATTGCTTGGAAAATTATTCTCTACAATAGAACGAATAAAAAAGTTTAGTTTCTGGTATAACCGTAGTAGTATTTTATGACTCCTAGCAAAAACAAGCAGTCGTTTGGAAGTTATGTTCGTATAGACATTTCGAATTTCGAATTTTACCTTATACCAAATTCTCTTCTTCTTCTTCTTTTTCAACCCTTCTCTGTCCACTCCTGAACATAGGCCTCCCTTTCTAGCTTCCATCTCTCCCTGTCCTGTGCTATATTATACCATCCTCTTCCTACTTTTTCCTTTATGTCATCCAGCCACCTTCTCTGGGGCGCCCCACTCCCCTTTGTATAAGCGTGATCTCCATTGAGTTATTCGCTTAGTCCATTTTACATCCTGTTGTCTTGCTACATGTCCAACCCATCTCCACTTCAATGCAGCTATTCTCGTGATTACGTCCTCTACGCCTGTTCTCCTTCTTATTTCTTCATTACGTATGTGATCCCGCAGGCTCACTCCAAGCATAGTTGTTTCAATTGCGCGTTGTGTGGTTCTAAGTTTGTTAGCAGATCTTATTGTGAGAGTCATGGTTTCCATGCCATACGTTAACACTGGGAGAACGCACATATTAAAAACTTTTCTTTTGAGGTTAATGGGGATTTGTTTGTTTTTCAAGACAAATCCTAGTTTTCAACAGCAGCCCAAGTCATTCTTATTCTTCTTGACAATTCTGCAGTTTGATTGTCTTTACCTATCTTTATAGTGTGTCCAAGGTATAGATATTCATTCACTTTCTCTATAACATTGCCGTCGACTTCCAATATTGCGTCCTCCGTTGTCATTATTTTAGTTTTGTCAGATTCATTTCCAATCCTACTTCTTCCGATGTTCTTTTGAGGTCTAGCATCATTTCGTGGAGTTGTTCTAGGTTATCGCTTATTAGAACTATATCATCTGCAAACCGGAGATGGTTCAGGAATTTTCCATCAACATTTATACCTTTTCTATCCCATTCCAACTTCTTAAACACGTCCTCCATTGCAAGTGTGAACAATTTTGGCGATATCACATCGTCTTGTCTCACGCCCTATTTATCGGGATTTTTTGGTTTGCATGTCATCGTCTAGTCTCACCTGAATAGTCGCTTGTTCATATATATATATATATATATATATATATATATATATATATATATTCTGTAGGATGTTTCTATATCTCGAATCTATTCTAACATTATCGAGGGCTTGAAATACTGCCCACAGTTCTATAGAATCGAAGGCTTTGTTATAGTCTACAAAGGCTAGGTGTATTGGCGCTTTGTATTCGTGACATTTTTCAATAAGTGTACGAAGAGTTTGTAGGTGTTCTGTTGTGCTATATCCTCTGCGAAACCCTGCTTGTTCTGCCGGTTGATAGCTGTCAAATTTGTTTGTCAGTCTGTTTGTGATAATTTTTATAACAATTCATAAGGGTGTGGTAAAAGGCTAATAGGTCGGTAATTATCTATCTTAAATTTGTCACCTTTTTGTACAACAACACAACGTGTGCATTGTTCCATCCTTCCGGAACACTACCTTCTGTTAGGCATTTATTTAGTAATATTTTATTGCTTCCAAAGTGACCTGTCCTCCCAATTTTAGCATTTCGCTTGTAATGTTATCTTCGCCTGGTGCCCGGCCGTTTTTCATCTGGTTGAGGGCTAGTTGTATTTCATCAATGTTAATCTCAGGCATGTCCTCGGAACCGACATTTGTTATGTTACTAAGATTCGTTGTTTCAGGTTTGGGTTTCTTAGACAAATACAGGTCAGTATAGAAGCCTTCAACAATCTGTATTATCTCCGTTTTTTCATATTTTATTTCACCTTGGTTGTTTTTCAATTGATGTAGTCTGGGTCTACCGGTGTTAGTAATTCTCTTTAAAACTTTCATGTTACTGTTGTTTTCTATGACTTGTTGTATATAGTCTGTGTTGTAATTTCGTATGTCGTCTCTAGTCTTTCGTCTTATAGCCCTGTTCAGTTCCTGTATTCTGGATTAAATCTATCCATTACTTTCCTTTCTTCCATTAACCTTAGCGTGCCTTGGCTTAATTTTTTAGGTTTTGTTCTTGCCCTGTAGCATATGGTCTTTGTTGCCACTTGTATGTCTTCCGTTATCTTTCTTTCAAGACTGTTAATGTCTAGTCGAGTTAAGTTTTCTTCAGGTGTTAGTTTTTGCTTAGTTCTGATTGATATTGAACAATATTTTGCTTTAGTTCTTCATTTGTTGGCAAGCGTTTTGGACGTATCAGCTTGTTTCTTTCTTTTTTGGCCACGATTTCTATTTTTGCTCTTAATAACCTATGGTTACTGTCGACTTTAAATTTATTGATAACTGCTACGTCTTTTACAATATGTTTTTATTCGTTAGTATATAATCGATCTCATTCCTAGTATTCCCGTCCGGCTCTACCATGTCCATCGCCGCTGTCTTTGTTTCTGGAAGAAAGTGTTCATACAGTATAGGTTTTGACTTTGATTGTAGTCTAATAATCTTTCTCCTCGTTCGTTATACCAAATTGAAAAATATAATTGGTTTTGTAATAAATTCCAGTCAAATTTCTTATAATTCAAAGAATATACCATTCAAACCTATCCTGTACTTGAGTACTGCTAAAATGATTGGATGTTTCGCTCGAATTCCTCGGAAAGTCAGGCTATGATTCATTGAACTCATCTGGGAATGTTGTAACGAGAGATTTATATTTGTGTGATAGCTTGTTCCATTTCGCCTATGAAATTAATGTGATATTTCGATTTACGTGAAAGGTACTTGTATAATTGCTGAGAAAGTAGCTGTAAACAAGTAGCGAATTGCAATTACGAAACAAAATGAGACATTGCTCTGCGGGTGAATGATCTGTAGGCTCTTCCGCTGTTTACACTGCAGAAATACGAAACAAATTCTCTATGAAGGTCCACTGAGCATTTGGCATATTTTGAGTGTCTATCTACTTGACTTTATACACTCGAAATTATACTTTTATTACATCTCCCTAAGCAATGATTTAGATGGTAAAAAAGTTTTCTCAATCTCTATTCGTTTCGTTTTATATGTCGAACATACCAATTTGTACGTGACGTCGTTAAACAGGTTCAAGAAAATTCTGTGGTTGTCGATGTGAAATCATGACAACCCTCTCCTAACAACCACTGAAAAACACCCCCCGTCGATATCGAGCCGACCTAGCCAATTATTCTTCCATACAATAATAATATTTTTCCTCCAGGACTTGCGATCGCGTTCAATTAATTATAATCGGAAAACATTTTCAATGTGATTTTTACCCCCCAATTTCCCATTATGTTTTCGATTCATCTAGTGAATTAGTAATCGAAGAGAAATTCATTATTTCAAGTCGTATTTTGCCATAATCAACGTGCAGCTGCAGGTTAATGACGTTGAATATAATCGGAGTCGATGTTGAGTAAACTATAGATCGAACAATTTTAGAACGCGTTTGTCATTAGCGTACTGAAAAGAGCAAGAAAAGCTATTTTCTTCATATATTTTCTAATATTTGATATCTATACTTCACAATACTCAGGTAATTCAAGTTTGTCAAAATATGCAGAAATCCAGTTCATTTAAAACATCTTCTCCTGAAGAAGGCAAAAAAATAATCATTCATCTTAAGGAAAAAAAATCGGTGGGGGATGATGAAGTTTCTGTTCTTACAACTTGTTGCTCATATTATATGTTATCCACTAAACAAACCCTAAACAACCAAAATTAGCAGATGTTGTAGCAGTACTCAAAAAGGGAGCTAAAAATTATGAAAATAACTACAGGCCTATTTCATTGCTGTCAAACATAGGTAAAATCTTTGAGAGAGTGATTTGTGATGGGCTAGTCAGTTTTTTTGATAAGTCCTCAGTGATAACTGAACAACAAAATGGGTTCAGGAACGGCAAGTCTACTAGTAGAGCCATATACACTGCTCTAACAAAAATAATTAGTTCACTAAATGAGAAAAAAGCGACGCTTGCACTCTTAATAGAGCTGAAAAAAGCGTTTGATATCGTGAATCATCAGCTACTTTTCAAGAAACTTGAAATGTATGGTGTAAGGGGGGTTGCCTTGATTGAATCTTATGAAATCTCACCTCGCAGACCGAAAACAATGTGTGGTAGAAAATGATAATGATGGTAATTTAGTCAAATCAAACTGGATGACGGAGGGGTTCCACAAGGTTCTATCTTGGGACCGCTCATCTACATAATCTATACAAATGATTCGTCAGAGGTCACTGATGAGCATACAGTTTTATATGCTGATGATACAACTTTAGTATTGAGTGAAGAAGATATGCATAGTATGACAATTAAAATCCTTGAAACCCTAGAAAATCTCGATCATTATTTTTCAGCAAATAATCTTGTATTGAATGTATCTAAAACAAACGTTCTGTTATTCGGAAATAGGGCTGTTGAACGCATGACGATAAATTATCAAAAGACTCTGATTGAATCTGTAGAAAATTCAGTTTTTCAAGGAATATGCTTAGATGGGAGACTAGATTGGAAGAAACATATTGATAATCTGGCAAAAAACATATCTAGATTCTGTTATGCTTTGCGAATTATACCAAGAAATGTGGGTACGAATGAAGCTCAAATGGCATATCATGCTTATGTCCATTCAAGACTGAAATACGGCGTGGGGAACTCCACTTATGTGGATAGAATATTTAACTTGTCTGAGATGCATCTTCGGTCTGATGAGTACCGACTCATTTAAACAGATTTTCATTCAAAACAGTATTCTGACTGTTTATGACTTGTATATTAACGAGTGTATAGGCGATACTCAATTTGGATTCAGAAGGGAAGGGGATTGGGAACCCGCGAAGCCCTTTTCGCATTCAACGTGTTGACTCAAAGGTGCCTCGATGTCAACAAAGTGGTCTATGCGTGTTTCATAGACTATAATAAAGCCTTTGACAAGGTTCGTCATGATCAACTGATAGACATCCTTAAATCAAAACATCTAGATAGTAGAGACGTACAGATCATCACTAATCTCTATTATAAGCAAAAAGCTATAATATGCATGGACAACCACACATCAGAAGAAATTGAAATACAACGAGGGGTAAGACAGGGATGCGTTCTATCGCCGACACTCTTCAATGCATATGCTGAAGAAATACTTAAGAAAGCTCTGGAAAACGAAGAATGTGAGATAACAGTTGGTGGAACAACATAAGATATGCGGACGACACAGTAATCTTAGCGGAGAGTATCGAAGCTCTGCAGAGACTAATGACCAGAGTATCTACTTACAGTGAGGAATATGGGTTATCACTAAACATAAAAAAGACAAAATTCATGGTAATCTCAAAGAACAATCCAGTAAATGTTAGTCTAACTATAAACGCCAGAAATGTAGAAAGAGTGGAGCAATATATTTACCTTGGAGCAATGGTAAACAGCACAAATGAATACACCCAAGAAATAAGAATAAGAATAGAAAAGCCCGAGCCAACTTCATAAAATGGACAAAGTTTTTCGTAGTAAAGATCTAAGTATGGCATTAAAACATCGTTTAGCTAAATGTTATGTTTCTCTACTCTCCTTTATGGAGCGGAAGCATGGACAGTGAATGCCGCAATTCTTAAAAAGATTGAAGCATTTGAAATGTGGGTGTATAGGAGGAATCTTAGAATATCATGGATGGATCGAGTAACAAATGCAGAAGTTCAGAGACGCATAGGCAGGGAAAGAGAGGTTGCTAACACACTCAAGAAACGTAAATTGGAATATCTGGGCCATATTATGAGAGGTGAAAAATATAAATTCCTACAGCTGATTATCCAAGGCAAAATACAGGGAAAACGAAGTATAGGAAGGAGAAGAATCTCATGGCTGAGGAACCTGAGAGAGTGGTTTGGATGCACTTCGAACCAACTTTTCAAATCGGCCGCTTCTAAAGTAAAAATAGCGATGATGATTGCCAACCTTCGACTCGGAGATGGCACTTGAAGAAGAACAAGGCTTTGTTGTTGAAGGTGCTCTGAAATACAATTACAACACAAGGAAAAGAGATGATTTAATAGAAAAATATAATTTCACAATACAAAAAAATTCGAGATATACAATGATAAAAGTATATAATATGCTGCCGTTGTCGGCCAAAAATCTTCTTAAAATAAAATTGAAAGTGAAACTGAAAAACTACTTGAAAAGTGAAGCTCACTATAATTTAACTGAATTCTATGAAAACAAAGTTGAGTCGTTGTGATTGTTTTTCTGGTGCATTTGATACACCCGCATCGTATTATACAAACTGTGACTTGAGCTCTCTTTGTATATTGTTTTACTTACCATTTCAATATTTCAGATAATTGATCGATGAAGCCTGAACTACGTGATAGTTGATATTCATAATGAATAATAAAATAAAAAAAGTTACTATGTTTTAACTATCACTAATTTATTGATGTAAAGAATGAAATTTTTTTACATTGGTTGGACCGGTTTCGGACATAAGTCCATTATCAACAACAAGCAAATTAAAACTGAATACTCAGGTACAATACAGGAATTACCTTGAATAAAATGCTAGTAGAGGTCACAGTAACTTGAATAATGGTGATTGGTAGGTAATTACGTCTACCTGGTCGTTAAGGAGCTTAACCCTTTCTACCCTAGATGCCTTGAAAATTTCTATCGATTCAAAGTAATTGAGATTTATCACAGGGATGAAGAATTTTAAGCTGTTGAAGTTCTGGAAAAGGATGACATTCATTCAGACAATGTGCAGCTAAAGCTGAATCATATTTCTGATGTAGGAATGACTAGCCTTGAAAGAGCGTCCTGTATGACCTATATAAAAGGAATTGCACTCAGAACATGTTAATTGGTATACTCCTGATTTTTCGAATTTATCGGTTTCATCTTTTGTGTTGAAAAGCAGGCCTGACTATTTGCTAACTGGTTTGAATGCAATATGAACTTTTTTACTATCTGACAAAACTCTAGCAACCTGTTCTGACGTCTTCCCAAAATATGTTAGAGACATAAATTTTTCGGGATTTTCTCTCTTGGATTGGGGATATATCATGTTGAATGTGTTGTTGCGTAAAAAAGGAAGCAAATGGATTTTCAGGAAAACCGCACATGTCGCCATCATGGAATCAAAGCAACGTGAAACGGTTAAGTTACTTGTTTTTTTGGCAGGTGCAAAATTTAAAAGCGATCTACATATTCTACGCAAATTGGCGTCGTGTTTCATAGTCGGAAACGTATATTAATGCAATATTTTCCACGCGGGATCCATTTCTGCCACAACGAAAAATATTAACGTCCTCATGTTATGTGTTAATTTTAGTTTTCAGCACATAATAATATGCATATTGGGATTATAACGTTTTTAGTATCCCTCTTTCGACTGCGCCGGTTTAATTGAAATTTGTCCTCATTACACTTTTATGCATAATGCATTAAAGGATACAGCCGCGCGATGAGAGCATCGAGATTTCCGTTCTCATTCCGGTCCCGTCAGGCGGAGTGAAAAATTCGCGACCGGACGCAAAGCAGATGAAAGTTATCTCCGGAATTATCGCGACGTCGAAGCTCTCGGACGTGCACTCACGGAGTTAAATCGGACCCAATTTCGGGCGAAATTAATACGTCGTCGACAACAACGATAACTAGATCACACAAAACGGTTGTCAAATGATCGCGCAACTCAAATAGGATAAATACAATGCGTGCCCGAGTTTCCCTTCCGTGGATTTTTCTCTTACTCCAATTTCAATCGGAATTGATGGTTTCCATCGGAAGTCACGTATATTCCGATGAGATATCGGGGGTATCCCAAAGGATGGCTATTAGCGTGCTAACGGCCGATTTCCAATTAAAGCTCGGAACTTGGAGTTTGGAGCCCGTGTTTACATTTCGTATAAAGTTGAATAATAGAGTAGCGTTTTCGTGATTCGATTATCTTCCGGAAAGAAAAGTTTTTTTCGTGTAGTTCGCTCATTTCCAACATAATATTTAAGTTTGATGGGAAGGATCATTGAATCGCTCTCAAGATATTTCATTTACTGGTTTCCGTATCTAGACAGTACAGGGTGAACCAAATTCAATATTTTAATACGGCAGTTATGTGAAATATTGTTGATAGAGAAAAATGATGTCCCCTCTCGAGCTCGATTTTCGAGATAAACTAATTGGTGAGAACGGATTTCAGCTATTTTTTTCTGTTTTCGAGTTATTTCGGAATTCCGGATTTTCTTGATTTCAACGATGTTTCGCATCCTATTGATATTGTTGTGTTTTTTTAATACGAAGTAAGGTCAGTTTGGTTATTCAAGAAAGGAACAGATTCGGCCATTACTATGTAATATGTAATTGACATTACGAGGATTGCGAATATTACTACGTAAAAAATATCTCTGTTTAAGGTGGAAAAATTTATACAACGTTATAGCTATTCCGAGCATTCGCTCATCATCAGGTAAACTAAAAAACAAAAGTTAGCCATTTTCTTATACAGGATGTTACATAATAGTATGTCACAATTTGAGGCGGTAAATCTACGTTCAATTTCAAGAAAAAAGTTCATATAAACATTGTTCCGCTAAAGTTTCGTTACGGAGCTACAGGGTGTTGAAATTTCCAGAAAATTTTTTTTTTCTTCAAAACTGTTGCAGTTTTTGAGATATTCAGACCAAAATGCAAGCTATTTCTTACATCCTCCATCATTAACATCCTAGATTTCAACTGAAATTCACAAGGTGTTTTCTTTTCCGAGGGCGTGTCCCCTTTTGCCCTTTCAAACATTTCTGCAGTACTCAATGATCAGCGTACAATCAATTTTCGTCATCTATCGAATTTGAATTATTTGAATTGTATTTATTCGCTAAATAAAAAAATAATAGAAATACTCGATAGGTATGCCCAAAATTTGCTTTTATTTTGATAGCTCGTCTTATGTGACTCAACTTATACTTATGCAATATCAAACTAAAAAAAGAGAACAATTAAAAACTAAATAAATTGCTGGAAGTGCCCTCCACCTGCAAGAATACATGCCTCTGTCCTTCTTCGCATATTATCATGCACTCTTTGAAATATACCTGGGGTATTTCTTATCGTGTCACAAGAGGTTATTATTCGATTTCTCAATTCTTTTACAGTGTTCACTGGAGTGGTATAAACTAAACTTTTGAGATATCCCCATAAGAAAAAGTCTAAACTATTTAAGTCTGGGAACCTAGGAGGACATGGTTCTGGCCCACCCCGACCTATCCATCGTTTGTTGAATGTATTATTCAAGAATTCCCCAGCTTCTCCACTGAAATGTGCTGTTGCCCCGTCATGCATGAATCACATTATGTTTCTCACCAAAAGTGGCACATCCTCCAGCAATAAAGGTAACTCCTCCTCAAGAAATTGCCGATAAGCGGGACCGTTTAGTTTGTTAGGCAAAAAAAGCCCCAATCAAATAATTTCCAATTATTCCCACCCAGACATTTCGTGAGAATTGTTCTTGATGATGAGATTCTTCAATCAAATGGGGGTTTTCCTCAGCTCAATAATGATTATTGTGAAAATCTCGAAAAGTAAGCTTCGTCTGTGAACATTATTTCTTCGTCAAAATGAGCATTTTCTCTAATTTTACCTAAGAACCATCGGCAGAAATTCAGTCTTGAAGGAAAATCTCGAGGAATTAGAGTTTGGACGCGTTGAATATGAAACGGGTACAATAAAAAGTCGTGGAGAGTTTCCCAAACTAGAACATGTGAAATATTCAACTGATTTCCACTTGTTTCCCTCAACCTTCTGTGGATATTTGAAAATGTTCGCCGGTCTGGTGTTACTCGATTTGGAAAGCGCACCTCATGTAAACGCCTAGCTTCTGTTGTGTTTCCGTCAGCCAAACCGTACATGTAATGGATATCAGCCAATTCGGCATTAGTAAAATTAGCCATTTTTTCTTACTGCAATAACTTCAAAGTCTTAAGACTAATCGTTAATTTAATAAACACTGGTTCAACTTACGCAACCGTCAAAATAAATAAATAAATGAAAAAAATCAAAGCCTACTAGTCATTTTTTTAATTAGAAGTACTTTCAATTCAGCGAATGCATACAATCGTTTAATAATTTTTTGCTCGAGAACGGTCGGAGATACGAAAAAATTACAGGTGTACAAAAAAGTTTCTTAATAGAATGAAGATGAAAAAAGGAGACATGGCTTCGGAAAAGAAAACACCTTATAGATTCTAGTTGAAATTTAGAACGAGTAATGATGGAGGCTGTAAAAAATAGCTTGCAATCCAAATTTGGGCGGATTATCTCAAAAACTGCAGTAGTTTTGAAGAAAAAATTTTTTCCGGAAATTTCAACAACCTGTAGCTCCGTAACGAAGCTTTTACTGACCTATGTTTATATGACCTTTTTTCTCAAAATTGCACGTAGAACAAGTAAGATATATGCTAGAACTTAACATTGAGTACTAATACATAATTGAGATATGATATATATCATATTGATTGATATATATCATATTGATGATAGTTAAATCTAAAAAGTTAATTTGATTGTTGATTTTTTCCTAGTTTAAATTTTTGGATGAATATTTTTATCAAAGTTAAGAAAAATGTCAATATATTTTCTATGTTATTCGTAGTAATTTCTTATAGGAGTGGACTAACTTTATGGAGTCATAAAAACCATAAAGAAAACGCTCCGATTCGTTCTGTTGTCTCAGATACCAGATCTTCAACACACAGGCTGTCAAAAGAACCTAACGATATTTTCAAGCATTTCACTAAATAAATACTCAATGAAAAACTCACTTGAAGTCCCAAATAAACTGCAGAATAGTTGATTTAATCAATTACCGAAATCTATGAAGACCTACTTATTTAAGATGCGTCCAAAGGAGAAGAAAAATGAAGACTGATATGCTATCAATTTAATTACTGCTAGAAAATATTCAATTCTTTTTTCTCTCTGTTGTATATTATCGTTCCTACATTCATAAGAACACACCACAATTATATTCAGTTGTTCCTGTTATGGTCTCTGAGGCCCCTTAGGGTTCGAAAATAAATAAATAAAAAAGAATATCTCCTTTCAAGTTCTTTTTAATTTTTCTTGACGTAGATGACATGTATTCGAATATACTTATTACTGAATGCCCAACTCTAGTTTCCAAAATTTCAGACAACGCTCATGTCAACTCGCTTATTCACTGTGGTTTCATCTTTTTCCTAAACTTATGCGTCAATCAGAATAATCTTCAATTCAACAATATAATTTTTGAGCAAACCGGAGATCTGGCTATGGGTTTACTCCTTAGTCTTCTCCTACCAGAAACTTTTATGAATAATATAGAAAATATAATTTTTCAGTCACCTGTAGCGTCTCTTATAATATTTTAGTATCAATATGTTGACGATATTTTTGCACGTTTTAATGGTACTTCAAGACAATTAGACATTTTCCTAAACTTTGTTAATAATATTTATCCATAAATTAGAAGACTAGCAAGAAAATCAACAATCAAATTAAGTTTTTGATTTAACTATTTTTAGACAAAACAATTTTCTTAACTTAGATATATCGTAAACCTACCTACACAGATATTTGCATTCCTTCTGATTCCCCTCATCCTGTTCAACATAAATTAGCAGCCTTCAATTCTCTGATTCACAGTGCTTTCACTTTACCTCTCTCCATTACATATCTTAATGAAGAAATTTCATTAGTTAAAACTATCGTGAAAAATAACAGCTATTCTCCCTCCATAATAGAAAAACGTTTCCAAAAACTTGTAACAGTATTTATCCTCAAAATAGTTCTGACTGCCATAAACATCAATATTCCTCATTGATCTATTTCGGCCCGATTTCTAAAAAATCACTACTAACATCCAAATCCCCAATGCAAAATTAGCCTACAAATTCACAACCGAATGTGCTTTTTTCCTATCCAACACTCAGATATTACACTAAAAAACACTGTACACCACTACACCAAAACCTTATTTCGAATGCTCGACGCGGGTTTCACCAACTAAGTTGGCATCATCAGGAGATGATAGTACACTGTGTACTGAGTGTACTATCATCTCCTGATGATGCCAACTCTGTTGGCGAAACGCGCGTCGAGTATTCGAAATTAAGGTTTGGTATAATGGTACAGTGTTTTTAGTGTTATTCAACGCCAAGGTTTCAGTCCCCAACTTGACTCGGATATTAATAATTTTCGTCGAAATAATGTTTAATCTTTTCGAGTCTTGTTTTGTTTTACTAGTAAAACAACAGTGTTCAAAATGCGTTTCTCTTTCAACTGTAATAGAAATTTGAACGTTAAACGTTCTCATCAATTAAACATGGAAATCCATTTCCACAAAGATCAAATTTATCAATCTAATTTCACATTATTTCGAATATAACTTATTCAATAACGTTCCGCGCGAAATATGGCCCAAAGTTTTGTCTAAATCGAATCGCCTCTGGCTCCCTCCAAACACGTCCGTTAGTTCAACGACAGAGTATACCGATTTTGCAACAAGAACTGGGGTAAAACTTGCGAAAGTAATGGAGCAAAAGATGAAAAATATCTGCTGATTATATTCTGCGGTAAAACTCTAAACGGTGCAATAAAAGGTGTGAAGTAAAATGCGTGAAATGGCGCTAAAATCGTAATAGGGTGCTTCGTGAAATATGAAATGCGAGTAAAAAGCTTCGCGAATTGCGGTAATATGGGAGAAGTTGAGGTTAAAGTGTTAAAGTACGAAAATCACCGCAAGTATTATATGTACATTCATACTGTTTTAGAGATCTAAGTACATATGAGTCATTTTGGTTCCTCTTATTGATTAAACAGTGTGTGTACTTTCAATATTGCCTGATGAGAGTACAACTTATTTGATTTTATTTAGATTTTTATTGTACTTCTCCAAATTTGTGGAAAACACTCTTGCTTACGGAATGTATTTCATAGGGTACTTCATTAAATAGAAAGAAATGTGAAGTTAGTTTTCTGCTATCATACATATGTGAGGTCTTGCATTCCCTAAATGAAAATAAGCCTATGATAGCAATAGCTCTATACTTAAGTAAGGCCTTTGTTATTGTAGATAAATATATTTCTCTGATAGGGATCGATATGTTTCAATGGAAACATACAAATTTCCATAATGTTAAGAACAAAAGGAAGTTTCTCAAGATTCGATTATTTGGCTTCTCCTCCTATATACTTTATCTTACCCAACATTATTATATTACCCACGTAATATGACAAAATTTTACATTGGTTGGACCGGTTTCGGACATACTTCCATTATCAACAACAAGCTAATGAAAACTGAATACTCATGTACAATACAGGAATTACCATCAATAAAATGCTAGTAGAGATCACAGTTACTTGAATAATGGTAATTGGTAGGTAATTAAGTCTACCTGGTCGTTAAGGGGCTTAACCCTTTCTACCCTAGATGCCTTGAAAATTTCCATCGATTCCAAGAAATTGAATTTATAAGATTTATCACAGGAATGAAGAATTTTTAGCTGTTAAAGTTCTAGAAAAGGATGACATTCATTCAGACAATGTGCAGCTAAAGCTAAATCATATTTCAGATGTAGGAATGACCGGAAATGTTCTTTGTATCTAGCCTTGAAAGAGCATCCTGTTTGACCTATATAAAAGGAATTGCACTCAGAACATGTTAATTGGTATACTCCTGATTTTTCGAATTTATGTCGACGTCAGAACAGGTTGCTAGAGTTTTGTCAGATAGTAAAAAAGTTCATATTGTATTCAAACCAGTTAGCAAACTGTCAGGTCTGCTTTTCAACACAAAAGATAAAACCGATAAGTTTTGTACCCCAAAAGATGTCCCCCTTGAAACAAAAATTGACCTGTTTTTGCGTTTTGATCAGAAATGAATATCTTGGTAGATATAGACTCTGTTTAGTTTTCGTTGAAGCACCCTGTATATGTCGAAAACAACTTAGCAATAAAATGCTAGTAGAGATCACAGTTACTTGAATAATGGTAATTGGTAGGTAATTAAGTCTACCTGGTCGTTAAGGGGCTTAACCCTTTCTACCCTAGATGCCTTGAAAATTTCCATCGATTCCAAGAAATTGAATTTATAAGATTTATCACAGGAATGAAGAATTTTTAGCTGTTAAAGTTCTAGAAAAGGATGACATTCATTCAGACAATGTGCAGCTAAAGCTAAATCATATTTCAGATGTAGGAATGACCGGAAATGTTCTTTGTATCTAGCCTTGAAAGAGCATCCTGTTTGACCTATATAAAAGGAATTGCAACATGTTAATTGGTATACTCCTGATTTTTCGAATTTATGTCGACGTCAGAACAGCTTGCTAGAGTTTTGTCAGATAGTAAAAAGTTCATATTGCATTCAAACCAGTTAGCAAACTGTCAGGTCTGCTTTTCAACACAAAAGATAAAACCGATAAGTTTTGTACCCCAAAAGATGTCCCCCTTGAAACAAAAATTGACCTGTTTTTGCGTTTTGATCAGAAATGAATATCTTGGTAGATATAGACTCTGTTTAGTTTTCGTTGAAGCACCCTGTATATGTCAAAAACAACTTAGCATTTCCGTTGGCTCACGCCGCTTATGACTAAGTAGCTCACTGTCCATTCTAGAATTGTCGAAGTTGGCGGCGACTGTTCTAATGTTCCAGTTCATTATACGGAACTGAAATGACCAACGTTCGAGTTTATGATGAAAGCTGTGCCGATGCAGTCCTTCATACATGTCGTGAATCGACATGTATAATTCACAGGGGGGCATTGTCCGTTTTGGCCTGCCGATAATTTTTCCGCCCATTCGCATTAAAGTCCAACGATGCAATCAAACAATTTTTCACATTTAACTGACCGTCGAAACGCCCGCAGCGAAAAATTTTCATTATGGCGGAATGTGATTCGAATCGAAAAATCTATCGAAAATGAACGAAACAACACATCGATTCCGGTATTATATCATTCGCACAAATGGAGATTTGAAAATAACCCCCTTGCATACGTCAACGCGAGTCTATGGGGCAGATAATGTATGGAATAGATCGGTCACCATGAAATGTGGAAAAATTATAATCAATTCGAGATAAATGAAGATATGTTTGATATTACAGGATTGGGATATTTCTTTTCGTATGAAGTTCTTGTTATTTCATTTTGAAATTTGAAGTACAGTCTTATGTAAATTCTTTCAAAATTTTAGCCAATTCTTGTAACTAGTTTTCTTATAATCGTTTTTATAACATTCATTCTTAAGAAATAATAAATAAATAATAAATGAGAAACCATATCATTCAATTTTGCATAAATACCAAGATAAACAAAAAAAATTTTGTTATACAAAATGAACAGATGTAAAAATGCACAGCATGTGGATGTTGATGTCAGTCAATCATGTAAACACTCGACTCAACTTCTGCTGTGTTTCTTCTTTTCTGTGGACCAATCCAAGTGATAGAATTATGAAATATAATATTGTACATTATTACATTTACCCTACTAAAAAAATTCAAGACCAAAAGTTTTATGAGCGTGGAATTATGCTACTACCAGAAATATGCCAAAAGGTGTTGGACTAGAACGGCCAATATATAATTTAATGAAGTATTTGTTTATTATACGAAAACTGTCTTTCTTTTCCACAAAAAACAACTTTCCGAACAACCCTATACAATATATTCATTTGAAAGACCCTAGCACTAATAATGTGAGAGCTGCACTAGAGTTTACTCTGGGAAAATCTACTCCTCCATATGCTGGTGTTCGGTAGCTCAGTTTGAATGAGATCGTGCGAGCTGCAAAGACTTTTTGTCTGTTTCACTACTGTCGTTTTATAACCATGGACGAAACACGGGTTCAACTTCTTCTTTTCACTCTTGAGTCAAAATCACTGTAAGCACTGCGAAATGACAGATCGCGTTCAAACTCCGCGTCAGTTTAGAAAACAGTTATACCAACTTAGAAACAACAAAAATTTTGACAATCGTTTTAAGTAGATTTTTTAAATAATCAAATCAAAATGTATAATATTATACAAAGAAAATGACGGCAACGATCAGCCATTTCGTTGTTAGTTTTCATACTGCAAGATATTCTGCTTATTCGAGAATTATTTTTCGTGCTAAGCTTCTTACGTAGCTCTTTTTGGCGTAGAAGGATTACTCGGATAACCGGCTCACGGATTATTTTGTTTGTGAAATGGAATCAATTTTGTTATTAGCATCATCCCACCGATTACACCTCGGCGGTGAAAGGTTAACTGGATAAAATTGATTAAGCGGTAGGTTAAAGTTAAAATGGGCGAAGTCATCTGCCGAACTAATTGTCTAATTGAACACGTTAGATGAAAAATTATTTAAGTATATTCGTTTTTCTCATTCGTGCTGAATTTATGCGAGAATTCAAGCAATAATAGTATTAATGAATCTTCTAAAACCAATTCATTGTATTCCAAACTGTCCCGAAGCAACTCTATGAAGTTATCTGTAGTGATAGAAAAAGGTTTATTTTCGACTTCTTCGATAATGGCATATCGACTTGATTTATGAATTTCGGTTTTTAGAGGGAACCATATGTATACATATATTTTTGAGGTATTTGATATTGTTCAGATATTACACCGTTGTATGCAACACTAGAGAGTCCATAACATCTTGTTTTAGCCCTTGTTAGAAATTATCTCAATTTCAGATCCTGAAATTAGTGCCTCATATATACACACAACCAAATTTATATGGAATCACTCGGTATTTGACATTATTGATTGTTTTTAACCATGGATCTTTGACTACTTTGAAGAATGAAGTTTTTCGTTGTGAAAAACAGGATAGTATGTTGAATTATCAACACATGTTCAGGATATTGTACTTAGTCGTCACTGAGATTCGAAACTATGAATTTCAAAATTTGAAAATTTGAAAAAGCCTATAATCATAATTGAAAATGCCTTACGTTGGATTATCCGATGAGCAGAGGGGTCGAATAATTGCTCACGTTGAAGAAGGGGTGACACAGAGGTATATAGCCGTCACAATGGATATATCATCGTATCATCAATACGTAGAGCTACAATCTCTGCAAAATAGGCTTAGAAGAAGTTGTAGGAAGATCACTTCTGAAGAACAAGACCGCTTTTTATGCCAAATTGCAAGAAGAAACCTTAGTGCGTCGCACCTCATACTCCAAAGGCAATTTCTGGAAGCAACAGGTATCAATGTATCAGTCGAAACGATAAGTCAAAGACTTTGTTCAAGGGGTTTATATAGCAGAAGGTCCTTAACAGTTCCAGAGCTAACCAGACAACAAAGACAAATTCCGAAATACCGAGGGGGCAGTGTGATGTTTTGGGGTGGCATTATACTGGGAATAAAACAGATTTGATTTCGTTTCCTAGTGCTGGAGACCATAGTGAGAATCTGGCGAGGTGCCCACTGTGAGAATTTCACTTTTATGTAAGATAATGCTCCTCCTCATACCAGGAACTTCGCGCGACATTATTTTGAAACAGGGGGAATCGCTATTTTGGACTGGCCACCTTGATCTTTAGACTTAAATCCTATTGAACATTTTTGGAATAATCTCAATAGGAAAATTAGATCTCGCCAGGATAATCCAAGAACCCCACAACAGCTCATCCAAGCCGCCACAGAAGAGTGGCAGAATATTGACCCAGAGGAGGTCGAAAACCTAATTCAAGGCATGCCTAGACGGATACAGACTTGTATCAAGGCTAGAGGAGGTAATGCAAACTACTGAGGTCGAGCAAAAAACATCTTTTCCGTGAGAAAACAATTTTCAATTTTAACTTATTTCTTTTTTCAATTGAAATATCTCAAAAATTCTAACAGTCCTTCGAAATTTCCAAAATCCCTGAGGTAATATTCAAAATATCGGATGATTCCATATAAATTTGGTTGTGTGTATTTCATATATCACATTTATTCTTCCTTATAGGCATGTTGTACATGCAAGAATCTTTATATGTCTCTATGGCAATTATTGAATGTCAAACATTGGGAAAATTGAATTTCAGAAAAGTTTCTCAAGTCATAATTACTGCTGGTCATCATCTTCATTACGTGAGTATAGCAAAATAAGTTGCTTCCATCAAATTCTATCTTTGGCTATTTCAATTCATTCTTCTCCGCAAGACCTGGTTCCCTGGAACCATTCTTGGTGAAAAATGCAATCTTGTTTTGCTGTGGCTGATTTAAGTCTCGGTGTTTTGGGTGGAGAATTATATTAACTAGATATCTCTTGGTTCATCTTCCTTCATTCCTTGATTGAACCAAAAATTCTACGCAGATACATTGAGTATATATTATGGTGGAACTCAAAATTTTTAATATTTCATTCTTTTGATTCAATTCAATAAATATATATATATATATATATATATATATATATATATATATATATATATATATATATATATATATATATATATATATATATATATATATATATATATTATATGAAATCTTATTAGCTTCAAATGCACCATATTGAGTATCGAAATTCGTCGAAATCCAAGTGATTTTTCAATTGTGATGTAGGATTTTTTTCTTTGCTTATAAGTCAGGGGAAAAACTGCACCAATTGGAAGAACATTTTCTTAGACAATCTGCTTGAAGATAGAAAATTTTCTAGTACAGTAATAAAAGACCAACAGAAAATCAATTACTCACCAGAGAGTAGAGAGTTTCTGCGTTATGCAACAGATCATCAATTTTGTACTATTGATGATAAGTAGACAGCTTAGTTCTCAGATGAAACGTTAGTTTAACGATTCCCCGAAGAGAGATTTGCAAGTTGAAATATCTTCCGAAAATTCCATTTGGTGGTGGATCTGTACTGTTCTGCGGGAATTATGTATCAACGCTCGCAATGATTTGACACCTATCGATGAACCTAACTTATTGCCTACCAAATATCGCTGTGGGACCTAAATCTCAATTCGTGCAGATAACGATCACCCTCTTGGGGTGTTACAATGTTCATCATTCCGTCCAGACTTCAATCACATAGATCATTTATGGGACGCTCTCAAAATTGAGGTACGAAGTCACACACCCACCTTTGATAACCATAATCAGCTGGTAAATGCAGAAATGAAAGAATATTGCTCGGGTATCTACTAAAAACTTTATATCCAACATTTGATAAAGTAGTGCGCTAATTTATGTCACGCTCTTAAAATTAAGGTACGAAGTTACATACCTAAGTTTGTCAACCATAATCAGCTGGTAAATGCAGTAATGGCAGAATGGTAAAATATTTCTCAGGCGATTATCCAGAACTTAATATCTAGCATTCGATAAAGTAGTGTGCTAATTTTGTCCAAGATTAATTTTGCATATAAACGCAATGTTTATCCTTAAATGGCGGAGAGACTGTATAGTTTACAATATCGTTCATTTTCAGTTTTTATTTCGAATCCCACAGACTGCGCCAGTTTTCGACTTTATCAGCAACGAGAATTTCTATCGCAATATACAGGGTGTTTCCGAATAAGATGTCATAAATGAAGGATGCAAATCCCTGAATGTTTTGAGTAAGAAAGTTCGAAGAACCAATGGTCAAAAAATGCTTCGTTGCCGAGATACAGGGTGTTAAAGTTGAGAAAATTTTTCGATTTTCTCTCGATAAAACCTAGACTCCTCAAGATTTCGGGCTCAAATTTTCCACATAAGCTATGAAACACAATCTGAATCACCAGGTGAGGCCAAATTTTGAAACAGTATACAGGGTGATACTTTTTCATGGGCCATGTTCCATTTTTACCCTCGGAACTTTTTGTTGGTACGCCACTGGCACTAACAAAAAATAAAATCGAATAGATCATTCAATGTGAAATTTTTTTTGACTCTTGCATTTTGATCGTAACTATCACCGTTTCTGAGATATGAATTATTGAAAATAATCCAATAGTTTTCCCATATCGAAGCCATGGAGATATTATCTTAATAACTGATGCAATTTTTCAGGAATTGAGCTAAAATTTACATCAGATATCTCCTTATTGTATGTTTATAATAAAATGAGGCAGAAATTCCTGACAGTATACAGGGTGTTATTTTTTCACGTGCATTTTCCTCTTTTCCCCCTGAATTTTTTTGTGGTGCGCTACTGGTATATTCTGAAAACAGAATCAAATAGATTATTCAAAGTGGAAACTTTTCTGTTCCTTGTACATCTTCTTTGATTTGTTCTGTTTGTTCAATTTTTGTTTTCATCATTATGAGTTTTTGTTATTGAAATCATTCGCGATTATTTATGTTGTTTATTCATTTACTTCCGATTTATACACTCAATAAAACACATTTTTGAATTCGAATTCAATGATCAGGAAATGATATCACCCTTTATACTTTCTCATAAATCCTACCAATCTAGTGGTGCAGATCTTAAAATGTGAACTTCGTTTGAAATTCGAGCTCAAGGTCTTCACAAATTGCCGAAATAACATGAAAAATATCTTCAAGCTTTCAATACGGAAGGACTATACGATTACTTTTCTTGATTAATATCTCGAAAATGGTGGCAGATACGGAAAAATACAAGGAACAGAAAAGTTTTCACTTTGAATAATCTGTTTGATTCTGTTTTCAGAATATACCAGTAGCGCACCAAAAAAGTTCAGGGGCAAAAGAGGAAAATGCACGTGAAAAAATAACACCCTGTATACTGTCAGAATTTCTGCCTCATTTTGTTATAAACATACAATAAGGAGATATCTGATGTAAATTTTAGCTCAATTCCTGAAAAATTACATCAGTTATTAAGATAATATCTCCATGGCTTCGATATGGGAAAACTATTGGATTATTTTCAATAATTAATATCTCAGAAACGGTGATAGTTACGATCAAAATGCAAGAGTCAAAAAAAATTTCAAATTGAATGATCTATTCGATTTTATTTTTTGTTAGTGCCAGTGGCGTACCAAAAAAAAGTTCCGAGGGTAAAAATGGAACATGGCCCATGAAAAAGTATCACCCTGTATACTGTTTCAAAATTTGGCCTCACCTGGTGATTCAGATTGTGTTTAGTAGCTTATGTGGAAAATTTGTGCCCGAAATCTTGAGGAGTCTAGGTTTTATCGAGAGAAAATCGAAAAATTTTCTCAACTTTAACACCCTGTATCTCAGCAACGAAGCATTTTTTGACTATTGGTTCTTCGAACTTTCTTGCTCAAATCATTCAGGGATTCGCATCCTTCATTTATGACATCTTATTCGGAAACACCCTGTATATTCATATATTAACAAGTACATCGGTTATTCATGCTTTTAAAATTATTCTGAAGTTGAAGATCTTCACAACTACTAATCGATACCACTCAACTAATTGAGGAAAATGAAGGTGTATGAGAGTACTTGTAACGTGTGGATTCGATGTGAGGATGATCAAAGCTAATTTCAACACAGCAATGAAATTGATGGCTGTTATATTAGTCCGTATGCATTCGCAGTCGACGAATAGAATATGTACGGCAATAAGAGCACAAAAACATCGAAATCAGCAACCAGTCGTCAGGCAAGTCGTGTTTGACGCTCTTGTAATTCAATGTCGGTAGTGTAGTGCAGCTGCACTTTGTGCATCGAGAGCGTTCGCCGTACGCACAGAGGCGACTTCCGCATTTCTCTCGCGGCATCATAGAAGATAAATAGCGTTCTTCGCGAGGTGCACTCGACAACTTTGCGGCTCCACTCGGCGTAGCGATCTCGAAGGCCTGGACTCCGTTCTCTTATTCGCATAATGCCGATAATCGCGGGTTCAACGATCCGCTGAAACTGACCCGGTGTGACTACTACTACCGGTTCCAAAATATATTTTGCCAAAACAACGCGATGCGCTTCACAGAAGCTGCCCGGGTTGTTTACAGTTTTTATATATGAGCGAGTGCGTCTGGTTTCGGCTTGTTTTGACACTAGGCGAGGTTTTTATTTCACGTTGCGTTGAAACTGCCAACTGCAGAACTACGATTTTTCATTGTTTTTATCAGTCTTCTTGGCTGAACTCATACTCTTTCCCGTTCGTGATAAATTGGTTTAATTTCGTTCCCCGCAGGAAGCCAATGAAAATATGGAATGCCCAGAAAAATTTCATTAGCTCATTCGTGGACAAAACAATTTGATATCAGGAATTTGTACGCAGCAGGCCTTGAAATGCGAAAATAACCTTTGACCGAAAAATAATATTTTGTCATTGTATTATGTGAAATGTTATGAAACGTATGCTGTTGGTTTATTGCACTTTGATTTCGATTTATTGGTTGTGTTGAGGAATGACATTCCTCAACAATCAAATCATATTTGATTAATTAAAATTTCTGTTCACAATGCAATTTATATTTAAAACACGAAAGTAAGAAAAACTTATTTTGAATTGAAACAAACATATTCATATTCAAATTTTCTTACACAGTGTTAAAAAGATACACCATATTTCAGTTTTCTGTTATACACAGCGCCACATACAATAAGATGAAGAAAATAGTTTCAGTTCGTCGGGGGTGCTGTTAAGCGCAAATACACTGGAACATGGCCCACAAAATTGTCGCATCACCCTACTTTTACGACAATACTATATAAACTTTTAGGTTGGTCATTCAAGAGTCGCTTGGAAACTTTCAGAAGTGTAAAATAAGAAGATATCATTCAAAAGAGATGAGTTTATGATGGAAAATATCAACAATTTTCGAGTTAATGAAAAATTAAAAAATTCTACCATCTTCAAACATTCGCGAAGAGACCAATCAACTAGCATCGAATGGTTACTAATCATTTTCAAAATCGAGTGTTTCCTCCCGGGGCCCTAATTACTGCCAGTATACGTCACGGAAGCCCCTCAAACAAATTTTGGATGTACTCTTGAGTCACTGAGTTCCAAATTTCAGGAAGCAGATTTTCTAGTTATTGGCGTGCTCTGCAAGGCATCCTACGTTGCTGAATTTGCCACCCCATGTTGTCCCAAACATGTTCTATGGAAATCAAGTTGAGACTTCTGGCAGGCCATCTTTAAATATCAATTTCGGCATTTTGCAGAAATTCTGTAACTTCTCTAGCTGCACGAAGCGGAGCATTATCATGCATATAAATGAAGTTTTCACCAATCAATGATCCAAAGGGTACAATATATGTCATATGCCCCCCAAGTTTTCGGTTTGCCGGATATTGCATTGCTGATACCGTTCCCCAAGACGTCTGTATACAGGCATGCGTCTATCATTTGATACTAAACTGAACCTGGACTCGTCGGAAAAGAGAACATTCGACCATTCTGGAATACCCCAATGTATGCATGTTCCCTCCCAAACTGAAGTCTTGCAACTCTATGCTCTCTGGTGAGACGCGGGCCGGTAGAAGCCACCCTTGGTCTGATATCGTTCTGATTCTAACAGTTTGCAATGAAATATGCACATTTCTGGAAATTGCAAGTTCATTCTAAGCGTACAGTGCGGAACTCTTAGTGCAGTTAAACGAAGCCAACGATCATCAACTGGTGTTGTTATCCGATTTCTTCCCTGTCAGGCCCTTCTTCCATAATCCCCTGTTTCGTGGTACCGATTAATTTTGGTTAACATTCATCAAGTTATCCACGTAACGTTGGCTTCGCCCCTCCTCTAGACGTGTTACAATGCCTACCACTTCATGATCGCTCAAATAGCGTCCAGGACGTTCAGCAGCCATTACAATAAATTCAAAGATTCGAAAACAAGAAACACAGAAAACTTGCATTAATTTAGCGTGAAAACTGAAGAGAAATTGAATGAATACTGATAGTCAAATAAACTCATTCTTGTTTCAGACGTGTTTGAGATCATATGGAAACAAATGTTACTACATAGATGAGATTTTTTCTCTCATATGTCCAAAAACATATGTTGATAGAGAAACTGAAACAGAATACCAGGTGATGCGACAATTTTTGTGGTGTGTATATTTTAATCTCACCATAGATAACAACAAATTATTGTCGATTCTGCCAAAAATTTGAGACAGGTAATTAATAATCAAAGTTATTTACATTATTCGAAGGATCGTTATGAAAAAATTGGAAAAAGTGACCCTAAAAACGCGATCTGCAGTTTGGGAAAAACTGTGTTTATAGGGGATACATTCTGTTAAAAAAGTGTCGGGAATGGGTAAATGAAACATAAAATATTTTTGCCAGAATAGACTCGTTCTAGCATGCCATCAACGACCTTCACGCGGCAAAGCGTTTCATACCCAAACAATCATTTGAAATGGTACTAATTGATTTATGAGACACAGAAAGTTCAATGTGTATCTTTATCGTACTTAAAAAACGATTCTCAATTACCGTTTCCTTCCTTTTATCGATGCTAGCTTCAGTTGAAGGTGTTGATGGCCGACCAGAGCCAACACATCTCCGCCGCCGTTGAATGCCTTCTGTAACAATTTCAGCGATTCGGCACACGAAATTCCATTTGCAAAACAAAATGAGACAAATTCTTTGTTTTATTCATTGTGAGAATCGCAAAACACCCTTGTGAGAACTGACAAAATCGAGCACTGTGAACAAAGTAGATGACAGATCGCGTTCGAACTCCGCGTCATTATAGAACAGTTTGGCCAACTTTTTTTTGACATAATGTATTTTAATCTGAGCATAGATAACAATAAATTATTATCAATTCTGCCGAAAAATTTGAGACAACAATTTAAAGTTTTTCAAAGAATCGCTATAAATAAAATTAGAAAGAGGTACCGAAAAACTCGATTTGCGTTTTTCAGGAAAAACAATGTATATAGGACATTGTATTAAATATGCTCGCGGTGATTAAGGGTAATTAATTGAATTTTTCTCATTTTGATATTTAATTTGTTTCTTTTCAGACAAATATCTTTATACCGCATTAAAGTAAGCATTCTTTCTTCCCCCTGTGAATAATGTGGAAAAAATATAGATTAAAAATTCAGAAAGAAATTAAACTTTTCACCGCATATTTTAATTAAAAAGGGTTGATGATACCAAAAAAGCCATAGACGTTTCATGTTACATCATTATATCCCCTAAAAATTAATGATTTATAAGATAAAAAACTGGATTTTACCCTTTCTCTTTAGGCAAAATTTCCGCCCATATCGAGGGTGACGTTATATTGGAAAGACGAAAATTTGCGTGTTTGTTCATATGTATGTTGGAATAATCTTTGAAACTACTGAATAAATTTCTAGTTTTTTTCACCTGCTGCGGAAACAATTAGCCTTGATCATATAGGTTTTACTTTGTTTTAGTTATAGTAGTTTCTATTTCTAAACTCGAGAAAACATGAGTAAAAGATAAAATTTTTATTTGGAAAGAACAAAAATCTATTTGTAAATTGTCCTATAAGCCGGTGTTCATTGGCGTTCTCTGGAGGAAAAATTGCTCTTTCTTCTGGAACCTCATTCTCAATTTGTTCGATCGCTGTCATTATTTCAGCTAACATTAAAGGTCTAAAACGATCATCTTTGTAACTGAAACAAAAATATTCCAATTGAGTCGACGATAGTCGATGAACCTACTGTCCTTTTAAAAGGATAGCTTTTTATATTGTCTCGTATTCAGCGGAGTATGAAGAAAAATGTGAGGTTATGCAGATGGAAATATTCGGCGGACGCTGTTGAACTCAAATATCAGATGAAATGAAATCATACTCTACAAAAATGAAAGAATTTACTCACTTGGACATCTCTATCGATATAATAAACTTCCCTTCAACACTGGCTAATGACAAGTAAATTTTACGTTTGGAACGGTTGCACGTCTTAACTTGTTTGAATAGATCACTTGTTATGCTATATAGGTGGCGCCTTCTAGAATCGAGTACTTCATCCGAAACGAGTTAGGTTGAGTAGCTCAGTCCTTTTAAAAGGACAGTAGGGCTTAATGGGTTAATAACACTGTGCTAGTTCAAAATTCTAACACGCGGGAGACATACCTAGTAAACCTATATCGGGTACTCTGAATCCAGTGGGAACCACCGATTTTGAAAGTTAGCTCTTGTTTAGGAGATATTCGCCTTTGAAGTTAGCTGATTTTAGTAGGGTTCGTCGCTTATGACTTCAGTACATTATATGCTTGTAATTCCCAAACCGTTCGGAATATCGCTTTACTGTCTTGGGCAAAGTTTTAGCTATTGTCATGGCCAACAACTTTTCTGAATATACCAACATAGAAAAACCTCATTCAAACTCCGTTTCTTAACAAAATGTCCAAAACAATCCATTTCTTTGCCATTTTTTCGTTAATTTTCGTCTAAATAATAGAGAAATCAAGAGAATTTCGCTTTAAAATCTCAAAATAAGAAAAGAAAACACATTTCCTATAGTTAAAACAATTTTCAACAAATAAACATATAAATTCATGTACATTCTTCTTCTTCTCCATCTTCATCTTGCTGTGAATTCCAGCAAATGTCACCTAATAGAGAATCAAGTTTTTTTCCACTATACCAGTGCTCAAGCCTAGCCGTCACCTGATGAAACCGTTCACCATGCTCATCTGATTCACATGGTGATTGTTCGGCAAACTTGACTGCATGGTAATATAAAAATGAATTTTCAGAGACATTTTTATACCGATGTTACGGAAAACAACGAGCATATTTTCAACGTGTATGCGCGAGTTTTCGTCACAATGAATTCAAGTATATTTTCGATGACTCCTTTAACGCAATCCCAAGCAACGAGCTGCAAATTCGACAAACTGTCTTTAAATTGTTGGTCTCTTATCAAGCGTCGAATATCAGGTCCATTGAGTATGCTTGTAATAAAATAATTCGAAAAATATGTGTTAAATATTGAATAAGTTAGGTTGATTTGTACGTATATAGTTTCACACAAACCTTCTTTTATTTTCAATCCACTCAATCTTGGGAAAATTCGCTTCAACTCATTGAATGCATTGCCTTCAGGATCTAGGGCCTTGATGAAATTTTTAACAATCCCAAGCTTGATATGCAGAGGTGGAAGCAACACTTTTTCGATTGGCACAAGTGGAATTTCAACGACGT
This sequence comes from Cryptolaemus montrouzieri, assembly GCA_013387265.2. Lineage (NCBI taxonomy): Eukaryota > Metazoa > Arthropoda > Insecta > Coleoptera > Coccinellidae > Cryptolaemus > Cryptolaemus montrouzieri. The sequence continues at coordinate 7,216,395 of JABFTP020000144.1, read as the reverse complement.
TTTCTCGACGCAATCTGAACCCTTGTCTCATAGGCCAGCTTTTATTGGCATATTGGTCGCCGGCATATCGAGTATCCCATAAACATATAAGACACATGTTTTTCGTATATCCCGTCTGCATTCCTCTCAAAAGAGTTATCACCTTCAAATCTGCACAAATCTTCCAACGATGGTCTTCATATTTCACCAAATCAAGGATTTTTTTCAATGATTCGTAATTTTCTTTCGTTTTTGTGCTGATGGCAATCGGGACACTGTTTTTTGAGTTTGTGACATGAAGCAAAACCGCCTTGAGACTACTTTTGGACGAATCGATGAAAAGACGCCAGTCTTCTAGTTTATACTCATGATGCATTTTTAATACCAATTCCTTGATATCAGTGCAGTACGCGAATGAATTGTCTTCGATGGATTTGAATAAAGCAATATACTTTCACATCAGGTGCTAAGACATTCTTTTTTTTTCAATTCCTGAGTCAAAATAATGGACTGATGCTGCGATAATTTCAATCGACGAATAATTTTATCCAGATCTTTTTGAGAAAATTCGGCATGATTACATTGTGGAGATACATTTGGTGGTACATAAACCGATGCAGACGTTTCGCCAATAGTATCAAAAGTAGATGGAATGTACTCTTCTGTCGGACTGGGTCTTTTCGATATTGGAATGGATTCCGAATGTGGTAACGGCAACTGAACAAACCGAGTTCCTCTGAGTTCAACTTTACATTTTTTAGCTCTGTTCAATCCGACAATTTCATTAACACAAGCAAAACAGTCATCTGGATTATGTTCCTGAGGATTTTCCCAAATTACTGGAATGCCAAAAGGCATAGATTGGAATTCACCTGTAATAGAAATAGCTTCAATTGATATAATTTTGAAATAAATGATAAATCATTTCATTTTACCTCTTTTCCATCCACTCAATCTTATGACACAACCAGTACAAACGATTTTTGGAGCCCAGTTCAAATCTTTGATTACAGTTTGGTTGAAATATTGTGTGTACGATTCAGCAATTTCTTCAGAAATTGAACGCTTGCTTGTCATTATAGTAAACTTTCCACTATGTAGCAAAATTTATTAAATTTACTGCACGAATTCATTTTGATATTTTTACCAAATATATAACTTGTGTAAACAAAGAAACTTCAACAAGAAATGTCAAATTAAGAAATATCAGAACTAAGACTATGAAAAATGGCACACAAATACATAGCAAAATACGTAGTAACATCAGTGACAATACTAATAAATACGTATTAACAGTGACATCTGTGAGAAATTGGAGTTAAAATCATGATAGTGCGTTTAAATTTTTGATTTAACTATAGGAAATGTGTTTTCTTATTTTAAGATTTTAAAGCAAAATTCCCTTGATTTTTCTATTATTTAGACGAGAAAATTGCAAAGAAATGGAGTTTTTAGACATTTCGTTAAGAAACGGTATTTGAATGAGGTTTTCATGTTGGTATATTCAGAAAAGTTGTTGGCCATGACAATAGCTAAAACTTTGCCGAAGACAGTAAAGCGATATTCCGAACGGTTTGGGAATTACAAGCATATAATGTACTGAAGTCATAAGCGACGAACCCTACTAAAATCAACTTTCAAAAACGGTGGTTACCACTGGATTCAGCGTACCCGATATAGGTTTACTAGGTATGTCTCCCGCGTGTTAGAATTTTGAAGTGTCATTTTCACGCACTGTGTAATTAGGCTAATATCATATACCATAACTCAACCATCAGAATTGCTGTGGTGCGGTATTATCATTCCATGCAAGTCCAAAAGCGATGTTTGATTGGTTGAAGATATATGCAGTGCAGTACCATAAAAATGTTTATTATATTTAAAGTTAGATCGCTTTGGCGTTAGGATTCAACACAAATGAACTTAGTCATCATTCATCCTTTGAACTTGAACAACTAAAAACTTAATCGCAATATTTTCGTCGATTTCGCTCAATTAAATTTAAACACACCTAACGTCTGAAACGTCGCAAAATGAACGTCTTCCATGAAATTTCACCGGCTGCAATCCGGAAAGGAGTCTATCAGCAGAATTGCCGGGGTCTGGGTTAGAGAATGCAGTTTAATGGCGCATATAATCGGTGAAACTAGACGGAAATTGCCCAGCTGTTCCTAGTGGTAAAAGGTGAAAAGGGAAATTCTACTAGGTTGGCGTTATTCGCTCAATACAAAGCCAATTGTTAATACTGGCGGCAGGTAATGAGCTCGAAGCGCGTTGTATTGCAGGTATTTAGCGATTGCGGAAGTTTCGTGTTACGTCAATGTCAAGAAGAGACTGGCAATACGGTCAAGTAATTTCTCAGGAGATAGAATGTTGCTTCTGTAATTTAATATGGACTGTTCAAGTTGAGTGGTCTACTAGACCTTTATGGCGAACTAATAATGCTATCGTTCTGAAATTTTGGTAGTTGATACAATTGGTCCGAAACTCTATTTCTAAAATATGTTCACTTTAATGCCACTTCCGGTTATACCGGAAGTGCATACCAACTTTGTTATTTAATTTAAAACACCCTATATATTGATGACCGGTTCGATAACACTTGTTATTCCAATTACAAAAACACTTAAAACATTGGTCTAGCTTATTTCGTTCATGTAATATCCTAGTTTTACTTGAAAATTATCGTTTTTTGCTTTTTGAAAAAAATGATATATCTCGAGAACGGCTTGAACTACCAAAATCATGAAAGGTGTTTTGCACACTAGAAACCATGTGGGACATAACTCATATCAGACTGAATCTCAGTCAGTATACAGATTGCCCTTTTTCCGCCTCACATTTCGTGCAATTAATGAAGAAATTTCAGGTATTTTGGAACTAGTTGAGCGGCAAAGCGTTTCATGCCCAAACAATCATTCAAAATGTTACAAATTGATTCGTGAGACACAGAAAGTTCAGCGCCTATTTCTCTCAAACTTACTTACTCCTTCACTTTATCGATATTAACTTCAGTTGAAGATTTTGATGACCGATCAGAGCGAGGCAAATCTCACCACATCTCAGCAGCTATGGAATGCACTCTACCACTCATATGTACGTGTTTTTGATAAAGTGGATTTACCGTAAGCTCTCTGTAACATTTTCAGCGATTCCGCACACGAAATTCCATTTTCAAAACAAAATTTGAGACAAATCGCAAAACACACTTGTGTGAACTGACAAAAGCGAGCTCTATGAAGAATCTAAATGACATATTGCTTTCAAACTCCGTGTCAGTATAGAAAACAATTGTGCCAACTTAGCAACATCAAAAATTCTGAAATCGTTTCAAGTAGATTTCTTAAATAATTAATTCCCGATACTTTTTGACAGAATGTAAGTGAAATTTTTCTGAACGCTCGAAAGTTCGCAGCATCAAATTTATTGGTCTCTCTAGTAAAATCAATGTTTTTTGGGGCCGCTATCGGAGAAACTCCCCGTATAGAGTTACGGTAATAATCGACCGATGTCATGCAGCCAATATCCATTACGAAAATATACATGTCTCAATGTAACTGTTCTTTAAGGTGTGGATACGGCATTGCATTACGTCAGGTTCTCTCTTTCTCTATGGGCCACACCGCGTTTTTCTCACGGGTGTGTTTCTTTGTATATCGGGATCAATTACTACCTACTTTCTGATACGAGGGCTGTTGGAAATTCATGAATCTCGGATCATTGTCGAATTTCACTCAAGTAACAAAACTTTTTAAATCTGCTAGTTTCAAATTTGTCTTTCAGATGTTATTAGTTCATGGCATTAAGTACGCCACTGATGATGGTAATCCATAATCAGCCATGATCGAGACCTTGTTCCGATCAATCAATCATCCGTTTCGACAGGCGCGACTAATACTGTACAAATTTATTGTATTTTATGTATTCATGCTCGATTTAAAGGTTGTATGAAATTCTAGCCGGTGAAAGTGGTACATTCGGTTTTCTGAAACCAGTAGGTTTTTTTTGGTGTAAGGATCAAAAGAAGAACAGACGTTTCGACACCTTTATTGGGTCTTCTTCAGGGCAACTATAATGAAAAAACAACATGGTTCAAATATAAACCCTCTCAGTGGTATTCTCAACAACAACAACAAATAATGTATATTATATATATTTTCAATGAAATAAAACTATGCTATTCAGATTTTCACTATATTAACAAAACTATGACCGGTTTCACCACACTGTGGCTTCATCAGATAGATACAAACTAATGAACAGAGTTATTCCTTATATATTAGTCTTATTTCCTACTTAATATTACAATAGGTACAAGAGGTATGTTGGAAAACCCATCGGAGTTGCTTACTTTATGAATTGAAAATATTGAGTAAAGGAGAAGGATTTAGATCTAATTGACTATTAAGTAACCTACCTGAATTCTTTTCTTTGTTGATCTCTAAAATTTCCAATAGATTGAGTTTTTGTCTATTATTTTCATTGTGTAAAATTTTGAAATTATCATTAAAGTTATGGTTCTTTTCGAGTAAGTGATTAGAATAATGGGAATCTGATTTATGATAATTAAAACTACGTTTGTGCTCGGATAATCTAACTTTGAAGTTTCGGAAAGTTCTACCAATATAAATTTTATTACAATCCCCGCAAAACAGTTTATAAACACCGGATTTATTACCTTTATCAATTCTAGATTTGCAGTTTTTGATATGTCGGCCTAAAGAATTATCAGTTCTGAATGCTATATTGAAATTATAATGCGAGAGAAATGATTTTAATTTTAGACTAGGATTACCAATATAAGTTAAGCTGTTGTATTTTGTGTTAGAACTTTTTATACTTGGAAATACTTCCTGGATTGCTTTTTGAAATTTTTTGCTTGAAACGATTTCACGCAAAAAATTTTGATGTGAGTCAAATCACGACCGAAGAAAAGCATTATGCAGAACGATTAGATTTCTCATGTCTACAATGATGTTTTTAACTTCATTTCTCATATTTTTTGCATCTGATAATGATGAAGACAGTTTATTTTCTGGGGAACCAATATGTAGAATGGTCTAATTATAAAGAAAACAGTCGCGAGTAATTTCATTTAGTGGTTTCACTACTTACAACCTACTCATATATTTATGCATATTTTATATTTGTATATCCATTTCCATTACGACACACGATTATTCTATATCAAATTCCGCAGTAGCATATAGCAACCTATACGCATTGGGTTGCTACATACAGGTAACAATGTTCCGTTTATTTTGTCATTTTTCTAAGCCTATTTCAGTGGCTATTAAGAGAGTTAAAATAATAGGAAATCTGTATTATTCATATGTCATTTAGTCTACTAAAATTTAAATTTTTTATTCGTTTGGAATCAAATTTTTTTCGATAAAGGTTTTTAGGATATCGTCAGTGTCTTCATAACGGCGTGTCGGTATTTTTCTAGAGAAGCGTTAATTTTACTTTGCTCTTGTGACATTCCTGCTTGTCTACGCCCATTGTCACTCACGGGATATATATGGTACATTGAAATTGTATACCTATGCTGCAGTAAAATTATTTCACTATTAATGTTGATATATAACTTAACATGATTATTTGTTTTCAGGTTAGTATGGTTTTTGCGATAACTGAAAATATTCCCTGCATAAAATGGTAAGTTAATCTCCTTGCACTATTTAATTAATTGAGGGTAACTTATTGAGATTTTTTGTTCACGTTAGCAAAGTTAGATGTAAAAAACAGTATATATCTTAGCTGAACCGTTTTCAAATTAATCAACAAAATATGGCTTTTTTTCGAACATCTCCTGAGTTTATTGAAATCGTCTTACAATTTTAATACTAAATTATTTTCGTGAATGTTGTTCTGTAGTGAATGTCAAATTTTGTTTGAATTCGAACCTCATTATTTTTCTCATTTCGAATGGAACATCCTGTATACCCGAATGAGGAACAATTTCAAGACCTATTTGAGGTTAGATTCTAATCTATTTGCAATAGATTCAGAGTTGAAAATGATTTTGTATGTCATGCTAACATTTTCACAGAATCTGAATCAATATTGCATCAAAATTGGTAAGAATTTTTTCAGTTTCGTCAAAACTTTTGGAAACGTTTATACTACTCGCAAACACTTTCCTTATATAGAGTGTATTATCAAAAAACCACTGCGTAATTTGATATGCGGGGTTGTCCCACATCTAATTTTTCGAGCAAAATTATATGCAAATGTAAATTCAAAATTTTGTTAATGCATAAATTTGAATTTAATTGAAATAGTGGAAACATTGATTAAATGAACTATCGTTTTTCATGCAGCTTGCTGCGTTGGACGCGTGTGAAAATATCTGGAAACTTTGTGAACTAAGGTAATCATGGAGAAATTCCGAATTGCATTTGTGTATAAGAAAAATGCATTTCAGAATTAATATTTCAAGTAGGCAATTATGAAAAAATTCGAAAATCGGTGAATAATTATGGAAATGAATTCAAATTTATTACTCGGGCGTATTTTGGGGTCTCTGAAAACGAATACGAAGTCGGCGATAGCCTGCGGAGTAGGGTAGAACGGTGGCTAATAGTCCCAAATTGCGATCAAAAGCGTCTTAGTTAGAAAGTTTCATACTCTTTCTTATGCAGATTCACTGAAAAAGTTTCACATGCTTTAGCTTGTCAAAAGGATAATCAAAATCGTGATTGCTCATTTCAATGCTGAAAATGGAGCAACAAATTCAAAAAGAATTTCATGACATTTTGCCACCCGCACAGATTAAAAAGTCCCAGATTCGAGGTAGAGTCCATTCATGATTATTATCGTCTTATAGGGTATTCTCTGATTATTGGGACGAATAATCATTTAATTTACCCGAAAATTTTATTCTGGTGAGAATGCGGGAGAAAATGAACCAATGCAATACAACCAACATCAAATACATGCAAATAATTGAGGAAACACAAACGTTACATACACATCGATAAAAAACAATACAAATACGCCTTTTTATTATCACAGTATCCTAATATGCTAAAATTTCCATATTTTCTTCGAAATCTTCTCAGTCATCATCACTGTTGCATTTGATGCAGATGAAATGATGATTGGAATTTGGAGCACAGCGTTTATGGCCCCAGTTCTTGCAGATTGAGCATGTATTCCCTTGCTTTCCGAAAAAGCTTCAGAGCATAAAAGACAAAAACACTCCTCATCATCCTCTGATAAGGAGCTTTCTTCTCTTGGTATTTTCTTTTTAATCAACTTTCCCTTATAACTTATGCTGATTGCTTTTCTTACCTAGATTCTCCTTCTTTCACATTCTCATTAGAGGAAGATGAAGGAATTTTCGTCAAAAATTTTTGCTTGACTTTGTTTTCCTTGATAACGACTGTTCTTGCTCTTTTTCCAACTCAATTTTTTCGGGAGTGTCTGTTAAAATTGTTGCTTTTTGGCGTTTCCTGGTGTTCGTTTTTCCGCGTCCAGCTCTTGGTATAGGTAGAACGGCTTCAGGAGAATTTGAAATAGATTGTTGTGTAATTACATTCAAAGGCAACATATCAGACTCGTCTGTACATGGGGGAGGGGTGGTTTGGACGATCTGGCACAATACTTGGAACATAATCTGCATCTGAGAATTTTTCACGATTGAGTGGAACTATCCCAGATGCCTTGAATCCTATTTACTATATTGGCAGGTGAAAGGGCCAATGGTGAAGCACTTTGGACTAGACATGGATGTTGTAGATTGTCATAGTGTTTTCCCTATTGCTCCTCATCCATGAGTCTTGAGCACCAGACAAATAGGTCTTGAACGGAACAAATATAGAAATATCAACTTGTGAGAACAGTGTGGAGGAACGATAACATAACTATTCCGTTTTCTTTGACTGAATCGAGTGTTTTGACACATGAATGTGAGAGATGGTTAGATTCCATCAGATGAAGGACTGGGCTTTCTTTTGAAGGTCTGACATAGTGTATAAAATGTTTATTAAAGCAATGAAATTCTTCGTCAACTTGCTTTGCCAATGCAGTCAGCAAGTGGTTGTGATAATTTTTTCTCGGAAGAATAAAAAATGGATGAACATGGGATATGAGATCCTTATGCTTAGACTGCTACCACAAGGGTGACATTAATTCATCTTTCTCCGGAAATAACGGATCCAACGTTACGCTTTCCTTTCGCATCAACTATCTAGGAAGGTTTCAATACAGTTGAAACCCCGGTTTCATGTACATTCCATTCAGAAGGGGCTGATAATTTTCACCTGCCCATATTTTCTGCCAACTACTGAGAATCGTGGCTTCAGATTGCCGAATAGATAAGGTTGGATTTCTCTTCAGAAAAGTTGTCATCCAGTCTTTGCCAGCCATCTTTTTTCTTGCCAGAAAACAGGTATTTTAAGCGAAAATTAAATCATATGCTAGACGACGTACATCCTTAGGCTCATGTCCATGGAACATCAGGGCAAGCTGAAGCAGGTTCTCTTGTTCCTCCGTAAAAACTTGACGTGTGGTTATGTATCCATAAGATAAATTGTCTGGATCACTTCAAAATCGGGCAATAAATCGTTCAAGGGAATTCCTCCATATATTATCGTAGTCTCTAACTGCTTGACATAACTTTTTCTATTCATTGATGACCTCATTTGTAGCCAATTTCATAATATTGTGTAATCCCTGTATCCATCTTTCTTTGGTAATGACGCTTCTTGAAAAGTAGAAAAATTATCTAGTCATTACTCATATGGGCTGAAAATTCCGATTGAGGGGTTGAAAGTTCTACCAAGGGGCAAAAGTGTCATCAATGTACTTTTTGAATCTTCAAGAGATTTGAGGTTATAAAATGAAAACGAAAAAACACTGGATGAAAACCTTATTATTCATTATTCACTAGGATAATGAGCTTGAGTTGCAAACCTACCCAAATCATCTCTGTTTATTGATTTCATGGCTAAGAGTAAAAGTAACAACAGCATTTTTCTTACTTTAGTATGAGTAAAAAGAATGATCCTCTGCTATTCGTACCTTCATTGGTAGAAAACTGCTGGCCGATCTTCTCTACCCCTTACCGCATCCAGTTACGTGAATCGTTCGTTTCTAGCGCTGTTCTACACTGGGTAACATATGTTGGTACTTTTTACCCGACAGACTTTTAGCCCCGCTCTACCCTTTCTGACGCCCGCAGCGGGTGTTTTAACGTCTGTCTCTGAAGTATCATGAAAAATTCATTATAGAATTGACCCACACTCGTTGCTATGTGTTTTAGAGATCCCTGAACATGAATACGAGGTTGCCGAAACCCTGACGAGTATCTGGTACCCGCAGCTGGTGTTTTAAACACCCGCTGCGGGCACCACGTACTTTACCGGCTCTCGCCGTTCAGCGACTGGATTCATTTTCACGATTACTCACCGAATTTGAAATTGTCAACATCAAAATGCAATTCTGAAATGCATCCTTATGCACAATAGCAATGTAGGATTTCTTCATGATTAGATTAGTTCACGAAGTTCCTGGTTCTGCATTAAAATCCGTCTTACTGCTCACAAAATCGATAGTAAGGCCTATTTTTGTTCTTATATCGATAGTTCAACAAATCTTCTAGGTCAACTCAAACGGCTGAAAATGATCCGTCTCCGACATAGACAAATATTTTTTCATATAAATTGAATGCGCCTTTCTAATCGTCCATTTAATTCGACTGTGGAAATCGAAAGAGCGGTGCACTTCGGAATAAAGAAAATTATCTCCTTCAAACAAATAGTTCGCGAGATTCCTCTCAACCCCGAACAAAGCACTCTCCTGCGGAAGAGCGTCTATTGGTTCGCCCGGACTAGAACTCTCAACCTGATCGTAGAAGCGACGTAATGAGAATCGACTTCCTAAATTCACTCTTGAAGTGTGAAGTGAGACATGTCTGCTCGAAATGACTCCGAAATGGTAGACGAACATTATTGTCGACGACGAAACCTCACGCGTTAACAAGAACTCTATAAAGCCAGGGAAATTTAAGCAGGAATTTATTTTGCAATATTCGATGATGGCGTACAGGAAACTGCTCTTCACTTAGGGTTCATCTCTATAAAACGACTGTTCGAAAGCATGGAGTCTTCAAGTAAATTTCGATTGAAATCCGCGACACTATCTTTTTTGTATGCATCATTCTGTTTGTACTTGCTTCATATTTCTTTTTATTCTCAAATTCTGATTTAATGTTTGTGTTCACTCTTTTCCTGAAGAGGGACAAACTGTAAGTTATTGGAAAGATGGTAACGAATTCCACAGTACACTAGTCCTGTAGTTTTTTCCTCGGAACTGAATTCTTTCCAGAATCTAACCTTTCAGTTCTTCATAGCATTTTCCATGGAAGTATCTGTAAAAAAAATATCAGCAACCTGCGGCCTCGGAACGAGAGGCTGGGAGATCACGCCTGATCTCAGTGTGGTCGGTAAGTTCTACTGCTGTCTTTTGAACACCATCCAATAGATATAATGAATATTTGGGTGCAGAGCCCCACACATGAGAACAATATTCCAGATCAGTTCGCACCTGTTCTTCGTACAAAAGCATTAGTTATGTTGGCGTGAAGTACTACTTAGCCCTAAAAAAAACTGACTTCTGCTAGAAGCAGATCTGAAATAGGTGATACATGGTCATGTCAGCCAACTGCGATGTTGACGATGGTGCTCTTTATTCTCTCTCTTGTAACGCAGTGTGCTTAAACGTGACGCGTCAATTTCAATTCTTCAACTTGAAGATTATTAACTGGTTCTAGGACAATCATCCACCCCATCATGGAACTTAACAAAGTTAGCCTATGAAAGATGCTCTTGTTGTTGAAGGAAGAAATGTTATAAAAGAACTTAAGTTTCGAAGAACTAATCATTCCTTCGACATTGCATTCGAAATAATAAGGGTTGATGGAACAATTCGTTGAGGACCCTCGACGGAAATGGGCAATATCTGGGATGGATCTTGAATACGTCAATTAATGACAGACCTCACTAATTCTGAGACATCAATAGATGAACTGGAAATGTTTGCATGGAAATCTTTCTTTGTGGTAGCACAAAATCATAAAGCTGACAACTATGTAGAATTAGTTAAGGAAATGCTGTTTCGTTTCAAAGATTTATGCCATCTACATCAATTTAAACACAATTTAGGAGATCTGAGCGAAGAATAAGGAGAAGGTTTCACCCAAAAGGCAATTTCTTGATGTTAAATACCAATATATATATATATATATATATATATATATATATATATATATATATATATATATATATATATATATATATTCTTTTGAAAAGAGAGGATTTACAAAATTCGAATAATTGTATCTACAATTCTTCATTCTTTCATTGTCATCTTGCACTCCATGATTTCCAGGGCTTCTTCACGAAGATAAGGGCGAAAAGGAAGGGAGATTGGGACAGGAAAAATCTGTAACAATGGAAAAAGAAAAGCAGCAGAAAAATATTTTACCCAAACATACCTAACTCACTTGAATCTAAGAACTTAACTAATGCTCCTCAGTTTTTCAACAGGAAACATCTCATACACCTTTTGGGAGTGAAGCCCTACATGGGCTTTTTTATTTATTCATTTAATTTTATTACAAATAAGCCATGGCGAAGCAGTTGAACTGATACATCCACTTATAACTCTCATAGAACAGTTCAGCTGAGAATCAATCTTATTGACATGAGCACTATTCTACCACACCTGACAGCAATATTCTGCTGCTGAATATACTGAAGCTAAAGCAGTATTTCGCAAAGTAGAGACTCTGGCGCCCCAATTAGATCCAGCTAGTTTATGAAGTATATTCTTTCTTGTTTTCAACTTCTGACATAATTTATCAATATGAAATTTGAAAGTCGAAGAACGATCAAGCTTTACACCAAGATACGTTGGAGTGAAATTATGAGTTAATAGTGATTGATTGAAGAATACTCTCAGTTGACCATTCTTCTCATGATTATTCAGATGAAAACAAGAAACCTCAGTTTACGAAGGATTTGGACATAAACGCCATTTTTTGAAGAAAATGTTCAGAATTTCTAAACCAGAAGTCAGTGTTTGCTCAATTGTGTCGAAAAACCAAAGCAATATCATCAGCATAAATAAACTTTGTAGAGGAAGTTTCAGGGATGTCAGACAGATATAAATTGAAGAGAATAGGTGCAAGAACAGATCCCTGACGTAGGCCATCATTTAGAATGTAAAATCTACTGCTCTTCTCACCGATAAAAACTCGAAGTCTTCTATCAGATAACATATTTTCAATCAACTTTACAATTTTTCCACATTGAACTACTTCAAAGAGTGTATAAACTAAACCATCCTTCCAAACTGTGTCATATGCCTAAGAGAGATCTACAAATACAGCGCCTATTTTAAGTTTACCCTGAAATCTTCTGGTCTCAATGAAAGTGGATAAACCTTAAACCTGATCAGAACAATTCCAGTTTTTTCGAAAACCTCCCTGAAAAGTGAACAGAGCTCTGTCAATGGTTGGTTCTAACCTCTGATAAAGAAGTCTTTCCAAAATTTTGAAAGGAACAGAAAGTAAGCTGATAGGTCGATAACTACTAGGAAGTTCTGGATTTGAGAATGGCAATATTTTAGCCCTTCTAAATTCAACGGGAATAATACCTGAGCTGAGTATGTCATTGTAAAAGGATAGTAACAACTTTTTAGCATTATTTCCTAGATGTTTAAAAAATTTAGGGAGCTTTTCGAACTTTAGTAGATTTTATTTCAGATTTGAGCTCTTCTTCCTCAAAAGGATTCGATTAATCCTCAACCGTGATAGCATCCCTCCTCGTTTTATGTAGGATTCGTTTCATTCTATTCCTGTCATATCTACTAATCTTCACACTTTTAGAGACATTAACAAGCCTAGATGCTACAGAAAATAGAATATAGATTCTCGTGAAATTGTATTTTTTTTTGTTTAGAGCTGACAGATAAAACAGGTAACAGTCTTGATATCAGCATGCAAGACATACTCAAAATCAGCTCTGACATCTCCTGCACTAAAATCGTTGTGGGCCTATGCTGTCCCAATCGATATAATTGATTTTCTTCATTTGAGATGCATTTCACAGTTTGTGTGATTTACGAGCACAAAGTATATCGAAAACGTACAGAAGAGGTGACAATCATTTATGTCTACATATTATTTTTCCTGTTCGTACTGACGAGTAATCAGATATCCCGACGTGAAGAAATGATGATTTATATTCACGTCTTCGTATGTTCAATAAACAGACACCGCATATAGCTCGAGAGTGTGTGTGTGTGTGTAGGATATTCGTAATTCCAAATTTCTCAACTGCAATCTCGCAACAAACTATTGCATTATTACCCGGACGCCTGACTAAATATACATCATTTTGGATGGAGCAATACCGTGTCTGAAATGAGCCACACAAATCAGATCGCTTTATTTTTATGTCCTGAGAAAATTTATATTATGTCATAAACAAATTGATGAAAGGAATAAAAGTGAGTAGTCAAAACGTTTACTGGTAGTCAGTATCAATTCGAAATAGTTCTTGCGGAAAAACCAGCGAATCGATTCGTATTTCAATAAGATACGGTAGAAATACTATCAAATAAAAGTGTGTACCACAAAAATCAGATTGCTCCTACTTGGAATTGAAAGTCAATCGGGTAACATTACGGTCCTTTACGGACTTTGCTTCCAACTCAAGAAGTCACTTCGAAAACTCCTCGAAAGAATCCAGAATCAAATAGTCCTCGGCAAATAGAGGAACACTCTGGATTCGCAGACATGCTGTATTTTGTTCTTTCATGAATATTGGAAATCGCCGCCTCTTCAAACAGAGACCCAAGAATATCCTTGAATTTCTCATGTAAACATCAGATAACATCTTGCCGTCGGAAATTTTCCAGCTCCTTATTCAATCCGAGGAAATGTTCGTCTTAGAGAAAAACGCGTTTTCAAAGGGAAGAGCCATAAATTTCCAATTCTAGTGTATAGGCTGACCTCAGAAACTAAATAATTTATATCGCTAGTCAAACTTTCGGAAATCGAATGAATGCTTTTTCGACGCGTATGAAAAATACGAAAAAGTTTTAATAAGGTTTTCGTATGATTTATGTATTGTCGCTTTTTTAGATTTCTCATTTCAATACTTACAAATCAAGCTGTGAAAACTAGATGAAATAATTTCATTCCTGTCAGTTGAATGGATATAATATTTTTGTGCCTTCATTTCTTTGTATTCTTGACATTCTCTTTCAAAAAAATACCGCTCTGATATGCAAGGAAAATACACTGCTGCAACGAAGTTTTTATGACAGTATCATATGTGATTTCGAGAAGTACTACTTAGTCTTGAAAAGAAATGCTCAGCGAAAGTACATTTGGCACGTGGTCATGCCATCAAGCTCCGGTGTTGATTGCGATGCCGAGTACAAGGTTGTCCATATTCACCCAACAGGCAACACTGTAACTTCTGACAGCGATGTCAAATAGACTAATGACATACCGCGTCGTTGCAAGCAGATTTTTAGTATGGAACGGAACAGTACACGCAATGCAAACGCTCTAAAATTGTTCAAATCAACATTCAACAGAACAAGTCAATAGTGAAAACTCAACGTGTTTTTGAAAAAATAAATTATGTGAAAAGTGCGCCAAGAAATCAATTTATCGTTTGTATAAAAGTTCTTCAACTGGTCATGCTCTTGCTAACCCAAAGAGGTCAAATAAAAAGCGACCAAGGTGATCGAATAAGAATATTGCAGCCGTATGAGCCAGTGTTGAACAGTCACCAACAACATCCCTAAAACCACGTCGATTGGAACGGTTCCAAGGAGTCATCGAAATGGCTGAAGAAGACGAGCAATTTCGCATAAAATTATCGTGACCGCCAAAGCGCATTTCAAGTTGAACGAAAAGGTAAACAAACAAAATTGCCGTATTTATGCCACTGAAAATCTACAAGAGACTCAAGAGGTACCTCTTCACGATACAAAAATCACTGTTTGGTGCGGCGTTTGTGCTAAAATGGCCATTCAGCCGTTCTTTCTCGAAGATGATAATAGCCATACCGTCAATCAGGAGCGTTATCGCGATATGATGACCAATTATTCGTCGAAAGCGTATGGGGCACTACTGGTTTCAATAGGACGGCGCGCCACCACACACAAGCCGCACAATAATCGATTTTTGGTTATTTCGATTGGCCGCCAAGCTCACTAGATTTAAAGCCTCCAGACTTCTTGCGGGGTTATTTGAAATTAAAGGTTTACGTCAACAAGCCAAAGACCCTAGAAGAGCTGAAAACCAACATCCGTCAAAAAATAGCCGCTATTCCGGTCGGAATGTTGAAGAAAAACATGGAAAATGCTTCAAAACGACTATTTACGAGATATCATATTCAATAAATGATGAGAACAAATCTACTTGAACATTTTCTAACTTAACATCACTTGTTGAAAAAGTACAATTTTTGGCTTCTAAGCCGTGATCTGAAAAATCTGAATGTCACTTAAAAATTAAGTACATTTATTTAACGAGATTCTTATAGCTAGTCTTCTCGATTCTCGGGTCATCTTCTTCGTAATCTCCTATGGTGCTCAACAATGGATTCGAGTATGTGTCAACTGCTTAGAACGCTTTCGCCACTGTCTATCTGATGAATTCAATCACACTCGGGATCTGTAGATCTCGGTGTAGCTGGGAGCTACGGACGCACCAAGGGGCGTCCAAGGCTATCCTCAGTGCTTTGTTCTGCACGACTTGGAGCATCGGGATATGACATGCAGCTGCATATTCCCAGACTGTTGACGCGTATGTCATCATGGGTCTGATGGTCCTGTAGAGCTTTAGCTTGTTCACTGAGCACAGGTTGTTCCGCCTGTTCATCAGGGGGTACAGGAAGGCTTGGGCTACCTTCGCCTTGCTCGTGCAATCTTCAACAAATTGACGCCATGTCAGCCGTCGGTTTAGTGTAACTCTCATGTATTTGGCATTGTTGACCCATGGGATGGGTTGGCTGCTCCTCGGGGCTTCGTCTTCTTCTGGACAGATAGAGTGCCTAACTCTTCTCAGGGTTGATGGTGATCAGCCACTTGGTAAACCATTCTTCCAATTGATCTGCGACCTTTTGCAGTCTCCAGGTTATCAAGTGGGGGGCAGTCGCTCTGGTCATTATGGCCGTGCCATCCGCGTAGAGAGCTAAGCTCGTATTTGAGGACTTCGGGACATCCGAAGTGTAGATGTTGAACAGCAACAGCGCCAGTAGTGATACTTCTGGTACTCCTGCTTCCATCATCCTGGTGGAAGAGCGGGTATGTCCTAAGCGTACCACGAACCATGAACAGACTTTCATGGCAGGTCCTATCGAACGCTTTTTCGTGTCGAACCGTGTCATGCCGGTTGACTGGTTCTTGTTGAATCCATCACTGATGAATTCAACTACTCGGAGAAGTTACTGTTGGGTGGAGTGGCTTTTCCTTAAGTTCATCTGGGATGATTTCGTGGGCCTCCACGTGGTCATTCAAGTGTCGCAGGATGATCCTCTCTACGGTCCGATAGTTGACAGGAGACTGATGGGCCTATAATGCTGTGGAAAGGAAGCAGAGTTACCAGGTTATTGTAGATAGCTTGTAATCACAAGGCATTTATAGCTGTTTATTTCGAGTGTGTCTGCATTTTCACCTTCCGTATTTGTTTGACGAAAGTTGACCCTTGAAATACTTCAGGGTGGCAGGCATCAGTAAGAACTGGCGCCTTTGTTCAATGTCTCTCAAAGTGGCACTCGAGAATTCATTCAAGAAAATAGAACTGCTGAAGAAACATGCCGAACAGGTAGGCCGAAAAAGAAATCTGTTGCTCAAGATTGCTTAGTTTTAAAGAATCATGATCAACACGTAAGCAATTGTCTGGCTAACTCAGGAGATTCAGCCTTGATCAAAACAATTCATGATAATGGCCCTGTCTCAACTACTAGGCGGTCTTGAGCGACTGCTTTACGACCTATCTGTTCGGCGTTAACATTTCTACACCTTCCATTCCAAAAGTAACTGAACTGTTTGAAAAAACCAGTACTATTAGTGCCATCTGTTGTAATATTGTACCCGTCGATAACTTGGTACTTCGTTGACTTCGTTGAGCTGCTAAAAATTTCATGACATTTGTATGTAAACAATTTGAGTTATGGTGTCATGTTTCTTAGTGCGTTTAGTACATCGGGTGGAGAAGGAGTTTTCAGAATATCGAGAAAATGGCAGTTGGACTCGTTTGTACGATAATGGTCCATCACATCGTTAAAGAGTTGCCTTGCAGCATTCAGTCCATTCACCTGATCTAGCTCCATGCGACTACTATATGTTCCCTTAGTTGCATTTGACGATGAAAGAAGAGCGGCATGATTCGATTGAGGCCATTGAAAGTGCGGTGATCGACGCGCTGTAGACCATTCCAAGAAAGGAGATAGAGAAGTCGTTTGACAACCTGTTGGCGCTAGCAAATTGGTGTATGCAGAAGGCAAATACATTATTTAATAAAAAAAATTATTACTGGTTGTTTCCATTTTCAAAAAGTTCAGTTACTCTTGGAATGGAGCCTGTAGTTTCTTGAAATCTCGTTAAGATATAAAGAATCTCTGACTTCTATATGGTGTTTGAAAGTGTGTATTCTGGTTCGATGAAAACCGTAACCTCATTAACATGATCATAGACGGTCTTTGTTTGAGGCTGATCGTTCTCTATTCAATTCAAATGAGAAGAATCTTCAACTCCAAACTTTCAAATGTATGCATGTAAGTGAGTCTAAAAATTCGTGCAAGTAAATTTGCTTCGAAAGCTGCGAATTTATGGAGAGTAATTGATTCAATCAGTTGTTTAGTTGAAAGTACGAATAGCCAATTTAACTCTTATCATCCAATCGTCGTAGTAATCCAAACGGATAAGAACAGCTGCAACCTCGTTACTCGAAGGCACCGCTAGCATCTACTCAAAAATATCGAGATCTTCGGATACTCGCCCACGGCTCCGGAGCGGGAAATCACGAAACGATGAAAGATCGAGAAACCAATTCGGCCCTCATTCAAACAGAACTGAAAACCAGAGCGCCGTCTGTGCACGCTGCACAATAATTATTATTGCAGAACTCAAGCCTGCGAGAACATCTCGTATATCACATCAACTTTAATTAAATTTGCCTCGCGGCTTTCATTTTTCCAATTTGGGAAATTTCGCCGCCACCGTGCGAGGCAAGACTTTTCCGGAAGCGCATGGGACAATTAATATAATTAGAATTTATGTGATGTTCTGCCTCGTTTTATGGGACTCGACCAACTTTTTCAGCCACTTTGTAATTGGTAATTAGTTTATGAAGTGTGAAAAAAAGGAGACTGCTTCGAAATATCAGAATGCACGACGGATGTAGAAAGACCACCAGGGGGATTTTCTCAGAAAGAGAAAGAGTAATTGGCTGAGTATCCCAAGGCTATGACAAGTTATCTCTCCTTTTATTAGTACTCTGTTTTATGTGCACATATTGGCGAGTGTAAGTTCTGGTTATAGTATATTGCAATTGAGGAGGGAATTGAAGTTAATAGCTATACCGACAGTATCGGTCGAGTTGATAGAGTTTGGGTAGTACCTTTATCTATCTATCTACTAGGTGGAGTGAAAAGTAACTTCCTCGACCGCCAGAATACACTGCTACTGCAGAAGCGTTCATGGTGCTCTGTAGTCCGCTCATATATAGGCAGACATACCAAATTTCAGTACGATACTGACCTTAGTTTTGTTTTGATAGCTGATTGTTGTTGAAGTGTTTCTCATCACGTTGAGTATGGACAAAAACGATTTTCATTCTCTAATAAAACATTATGTTTTGAGAGGCAAAACGGCGAAGGAAAGAAAAGAAGAGTTGGATAAATATTATGCGGGTAATGCTCCGTTAGATGACACAGTCAAATATTGGTTTCGAAAGTTTTGTGGTGGACCTAACTTTCAACTTTTAATTAATCAATTTGCTGATGCGGAATCGGACGTCGAAAGGTGACTGTAGAAAAACCTGGATCGACTGTTACACACCAGAAAACAGAAATAGTGTGCGGCAATGTACTGGAGCCGGCACGAGGGAGGTTCAATGATGATGATATCGGTTTGCTGGGATTGTCATGGGACTCTTTGGTCGAAATGGCATCAACAACTCTTCGTGGATCTCCTCGAAAAAGGAAAAACCATCAACAAAGTTTATAACTGCGCAATATTGCGATTGAAGAGCATCGCAACTACTGCTAAAATCAATGATTTAGGGCTCCAATTGCTTCCGCATCCACCGTATTCACCCGATTTGGCTCCCTCGGACTATTATCTCTTCCCAAACCTCAAAAAATGACTCATCAATAATAAATTCTTTAGCTCAAGCGAGGAAATCATCTACGCCGCGAAGGAGTATTTTGCAGACCAAAACTTCATTCCCAAGGAGGTTACTTTTTACCCCACATAGAAGTTGTGTTAAATCCAATTTTTATGATTTGTAGTTTAAGATCAACTTCTTCAGCTAAGATTAGAATCGATTACACATGCCTGCAACAAAAATAATATCTGGATGTTTTCAACAGATTTCAATGTATTTAGTTGTTGGGGTGAGAACTGAGAAAAATACTCAAAACATTCTAGTAGGTACGTCAGATTATTCTGCAAAACACATATCTTCATTATAAAAAATGTATTTTTTGGCTGTCTTGAAGTCATATGAATAGTATGTAGACTTTTATTTTAATTACTGTTTTTAAGTGTATACAGACCATAACTATTATTACTTCCTAAACAACGTCCTGTGTGATCTAAATTAACAAACATAAACATGTTTTAACCTGAACGTTTGTTTTCTCTGTTTTCTCTGAGGACCTACAGTTTATAGTGGACTCGAACCACTCACCTAGACCGTGCAGTGATAACTGCCACCTCTGAGGATTACAAGTTATCTGGCCTTCGGAGGTTATGGACTCAACCTATCGGTTATGTATCCAGTCTCAATGTGATTTTTATATACATACGTGGGACAAACACACCAACATTCATACTACATCCATATCTTACCTGGGATTCGAACCCGGGCCTCGGCGTGGAGTCAGTACTTCTACTGACTTACCCACGGAGGAGATAACCTGAACGTTCACGGATAAAGTTTGGACACCTCATAAAATGACAAACGATGTGTTGAAGACCTTCGGAATTGATTTGAACGCAAACAAAACTTCTTAACCTCTCCTGAGCTTAGCATTAATATACGCACAACCAAATTTATATGGAATAAATAATGTGACTACTTGTGAAGAATGAAGTTTTTTGTTGTAAAAAACTGGATAGTATGATAAGAAATGTTGAATTATCACCACATGTTCGGGATATTGTACTCAGTCGTCAATAGGATTTGAAACTGTGAATTTCAAAATTTAAAAAAGCCTATAATCATAATTCAAAATGCCTTACGTTGGATTGTCCGATGTGCAGAGGGGTCGAATAATTGTTATCGTTGATAACAGGGGTTACGCAGAGGGATATAGCGACCGCAATGGGGGTATCACAGGGTGTGACTTTAAAAACCGACGCCCCTATACGTGGAGCTACAATCTCTGAAAAATAGGCCTAGAAGAAGTCGTAGGAAGATCACTTCTGAAGAATAAGACCGCTTTTTGTGCCAATTGCAAGAAGATAACCCTATACTCCAAAGACAATTTCTGGAAGCAACAGGCATCAGTGTATCAGTCGAAACGATACGTCAGAGGCTTCATTCAAGGGGTTCATATAGCAGAAGGGTCTAAAAAGTTCCAGAGCTAACTAGACAACAAAAAATTAACAGACTTAATTGTTGTATCGAGAACCAAAATTGGAATATTGCGAATTGGAGAAATGTTCTTTTTCCGGATGAGATCAGAATTGGTTTTCGATCAGATGATCGCCGGATTCGGGTTTTAAGGGGTCGTGGAAGACAAGCTAGACTCCGACCAGCAAGACGAATTCCAAAATACCAAGGGGGTATTGTATTGTTTTGGGAGATTCCTTTCAGCCCAGTATTTCCTGATCTTTATACCAACTGTTCCGTTGCTGTTGCTGCACTCCAGTTTCATTGCAACATTTTTCATTGAACGTGATAATCTCATATCGCATTGGATTGAAAATAAATATTACTTCACAGGGAGAATCATATCTACTTACTCTACGGTTCACTTTGGAATGAAATGCAAGAAATACTTATCTCATTGCTATTCGTACGGTTAACTTGTCATAAAATTGTGGCAAACTTGCCAGGTTTTCTAGGTCGCTGAACACGAGTACGAGGAAAACCGTGGAATAGGGTACCCCTATCTTTTGGCCTATTTTTCTTTACGTCCAATCTAGTTCATTTAACACCAATACTACAGCACATTCTGCTGGGGTCAAATTTCGTGATTCGCGCTAAATTACTACCGAAAATAAAAATGTACGAGAATAACAAACGTTACTTTTCATGGCAGATTCAAACACTTGCAAGGCTCGGTCACGTAAACTTTTATTTCGGAAAAAGTCTTCCTGGTGTCAATTTGGAATAAAATAAATCATTCCTTCACTCTATAAACTCTCTAATATTAAAATCGTGATAGGGAACGTATATTGAGTATCCGTGAATCGACAGCAAAAACATTTTTTGAGCTTCGTTATTCGAAACGATCATGAGAAAACATGAAAAGATTTGAGAATGCCTCATTTAACAAAAAAAAAACGTATCGAGGTTTTGTTATTCATTTCGGTCCCTGCGAGTCTAACGGCTAGAAATTACGTGGACACAGTGCTGGAGCCCATAGTGAGACTCTGGCAAGGTGACCACGGTGAGAATTTCACTTTCATGCAAGATAATGCTTCTTCGCATACCAGCAACCTCGCGCGACATTTTCTTGAAACAGAAGGAAACGCTATTTTTGACTGGTCAGCTTGCTCTCCAGATCTAAATTGAACATTCATGGGATAATCTCAAAAGGAAAATAAGATCGCGCCAGAATAATCCAAGAACCCCACAACAGCTCATCCAAGCCGCCACAGAAGAGTGGAAAAATATCATCCCAGAGAGGGTAGAAAACCTAATCCAAAGCATGCCTAGACTGATTCAGGCTTGTATCAGAGCAAGAGGAGGTAATACAAGCTACTGATGTCGAGAAAAAAACACCAACTCCGTGAGAAAACAAGTTTCAATTTTTTTACTACATGCTGAAAGAGTCTCTTATTTACTTTAATTCGTTTCTTTCTTGAAATAAAAATTAATTTATTTCTTTTTTCAATTGAAATATCTCAAATAGGATCAATTCTAACAATCCTTCGAAATTTCCAAAATCCCTGAGGTAATATCCGAAATATCGGGTGTGTTTCGTCTTCAATTTTATGTTTGAGAATTTTCAATTTTTTTTCACATTTAACTTTGATTGCGTACCAACCAACTTATTTTTTAATGTACATTTTTTCGTTGTGTTTGCTTTCATCAGACTGGAAGTTAAGCGAGAGAACTTTTTCTCCCGATTTCGCGGCATTTAAAATTCGTCACATTAAATTAAAATTCAAATATATATTGTCTTGGCGTTTTTCGCTAATGTTACTCATTTCGGAGTTATAGGGGGGGTCATATTTTCGTTGGAACACACTGTATAAGACTCGCTTTTCATTTCCATGTGGAATCAAGTTTGTCTATTGTGACATAAAAGACTATTGAAATACATTTACCTTATAAATCATCAAAACCCAAACTAAGACATTTTCCAGGCCTGGACTACAGTGAAACTACAGTGCATAAAACGTAGTGCCCTATAGTGATTGTGAACTGAGTTTGAATGCATAGCTGTTCGCATCCTCGGTCTCCTCTATAAGTAAGTCAAGACAATAATTGAACAATCTCGTTACATTCGTTTCTTTCAATCTTTCGTAAATTTTATATATATTTTTCGTACAGCACTTATAACTGAATGATACAATTTAGCGTATCAGTTTCTCCTATGAGTTTTTTATATACAGTCCACAGAAATCATCAATATTCTCGCATACAGTGTGTTCCAACGAAAATTTGACCCCCCCTATAACTCCGAAATGAGTAACATTAGCGAAAAACACCAAGACACGTCGATTTTTGTTTCGAGGGGGAGCATTTTTCGAAATAATTCGAAACTTCTCAGATCAACCCCCTACCCCCAGCAACCCTAACTTTGAAATTCATCATAGGGAATAAGGGTCGAGTGGCACCTTACTGAAAAGGTCTGTCAATTCTCCACCTTGATTTGTCATTTTTAGAATTTTAAATTAACATACAGGGTGTCCCAACCAAGGGTGAAGTTGAATTCCTGGAAATCCCAAATACTAAATGAAATAGATTTATTTTGGCATAATGCAAGCGCAGGTTTATGCTCGGTCTAGAAAAACGACCTACACTTGTGAATTTGGAGTTGGTGCAATCAACCCCTATTTCCAGCATCCCCAACTCAAAAATCATTCGATCGATAATAGGTCAAGTGGCACCCTAGTTGGAATTTGGTACTGCAATTGAAAATCCAAATGAAAACTTTTTGAAACTGGTTCATTTCGGTATACGAGAACATGTTTGATCCGAGAATAGGACTTTCTTGTGTGGTTATAGAATTTTTGCAATCAACCCCTTCCATTCAGCATCCCCAACTTGAAAATCATACAAATAATTCAAGTGGCATATCTTCAGAAAGGTTTTTGAATTCCAGAATGATTAAAGCATTTCATTCAGTTCGGCTCTCCATACAGGATGTCGCTTTCGAAAAATTCAATATCGTCATTTGAAATTATCAACTAAAATTAATTCGAAACTGTTAAAAGTATTGGGGTACGATGTGTTGAGCATCAATTACGAAGAAATAAAGCTGATTTCTGCATTGAAAATGTTCACATTTTTTTCATTTCCATCTGGCGTGCAGTCATCTGTTATTTCTCATTTTTGCAATGAAATATTATTATTATTCAGATCAGTTCCTCATTATTGTTGTTGTTCGTCAGTTGAAATTAATCTGAAAATGGTTTATTCCACTGAGGAAAGGGTCGAAATTGTATCGACGTATTTTCGAAATAACAGTTGTGCCAAAGAAACGGCAAGGATATTCGATAGGAACCATCCTGAAAGAGAAAGGGAGTCAGTCACCAGTACGTTAAATATTTGGTTGACAAATTCCTAGCTACGGGTTCGGTGGCAAACAAAAACATGAAGTGGCATGTCCTGTCAGAAATGAGGCAACGGAAGTGGCAGTAGTGGGTCATCTACAAATGGAGAATACTACTTCGATCAGAAAACTATCTCGTCTGACTGGTGTATCAGCTACAACTGTCCATAGAATCGTGAAACATCACAAATTTCACCCTACAAGGTAAAATTAGTGCATGAAATAAACGAAGATGATCCAGATCGTCGTTTACAGTTTTGTGAAAATCTAAGTGAAAACCTAAACGCTAATTCAAATTTTCTGAATAACATCTGTTTTTCTGATGAAAGCACCTTTATGCTCAGTGGTGAAGTGAATAGACATAATTGTCGATATTGGGACACACAGAATCCTCATTGGTTTAGAGAGGCCCACACGCAAAGGCCTCAGAAGTTGAACGTTTGGGCAGGAATTTTGGCAATCATCTAGTTGGGCCTTTCTTTATTGAGGGTAATCTGAATGGAAATGGCTACCTACAGTTGTTAGAGGAACACATACATCCTAGATTGACAGAAATTTTACAGAACGATCCAACTCTTTCTGAGGACGAAATGCGTTTTCAACAAGACGGTGCTCCTCCGCATTATGATGCTCGGGTGCGCCAATATTTAGACGAAAATTTCCCAGGAAGGTGGATTCGTAGAAGAGGACCTGTTGAGTGGCCAGCCAGGTCACCAGATTTAAATCCCCTAGATTTTTTTTTGTGGGGCCATCTAAAATCTAAAGTTTATGCCACAAGACCAGAAAACCTGGAGGAGCTGCGGATGAGGATTATCACAGAATGCCGACTTTTGACTCCTGAAGTTTTCGCTAATGTGAGAAGAGAGTTCGAAAATCGTCTGTATAACTGTATGGAGGTGGGCGGAGGTCATTTTGAACAATTGTTGTAATAATCAAGTTAGTTTTTTGTTTTCAATTGAATACAAGTTCAATAAATCTCGTTTTCCTGTTTAGATGAGCATTCAATCAGTTTCTCCATCATCCCCTCATCCTGATCCTCACGCCAGAAAACCTCGATTGCCAAACTGAAACCAATGCCTCAGTGATTCAGAAAATAGAAAAATCTTTCTGGAACTTTGCCACTCAACCTGTAATCACTTGTATGATTTTTGAGTTGGGGATGCTGAATGGAAGAGATTGATTGCAAAATTCCATATTCACGCAAGAGAGTCTTATTCTCGAATCAAACATAAACATGTTCTCGTATTATACCGAAATGAACCAGTTTCAAAAAGTTATTTGGGTTTTCAGTGTTCCTGCTCCGGGACACCCTGTATGCTGATTCTGAATTTCGAAAATACCAAATTCGAAGAGAAAATTGAAATACCTTTCCAACGAGGTGCCACTTGACCTATTTTCGATCGAATGATTTTTGAGTTGGGGATGCTGGAAATAGGGGTTGATTGCACCAACTCCAAATTCACAAGTGTAGGTCGTTTTTCTAGACCGAGCATAAACCTGCGCTTGCATTATGCCAAAATAAATCGATTTCATTTAGTATTTGGGATTTGCAGGAATTCAACTTTACCCTCGGTTGGGACACCCTGTATGTTAATTTAAAATTCTAAAATGACAAATCAGAATGGAGAATTGACAGACCTTTACAGTAAGGTGCCACTCGACCCTTATTCCCTATGATGAATTTCGAAATTAGGGTTGCTGGGGGTAGGGGGTTGATCTGACAAGTTTCGAATTATTTCGAAAAATGCTCCCCCTTGAAACAAAAATCGACGTGTCTTGGTGTTTTTCGCTAATGTTACTCATTTCGGAGTTAAAGGGGGGGTCAAATTTTCGTTGGAACACACTGTATAACACTCCAGGGTGATTCCATATAAATTTTGTTGTGTGTAAATACCGAAAATATAATATAGTATAAACACTTGAAAATGAAGTAATATCCGAAATAAATAGTGAAAATTTGATGAAATACCGATAGTGTATCATTTACCCATTTTCAATCATAAAACCTTATAGTAGATCTGATTCACTGTGAATCGATAATGTGATACAAATCGCTCTGCCGGTTGAATTGACCAGTAACGCGATACGTTGAAATGAATTTCATCAAGAACAATTTGAATATTCCTCCGTTCGAGCCAATGCTAAACGCTGCCTTTCAACAACGACATGGGATGAAAAATGTAAATGCAAATTCCCCCGCAGCAAACATATTCTGAATAAAAAAAGCGCATTTATAGAGTTTCAAATTATAAATTATCCTCAAGCATGCAAACTGTAAAGTTGCATAAAACTGATAACTCCATTCGTTGGGAATTAATGTTTCAACAAATTTGAAAAATGTGTATTTCTCCGACAAAAACTCATTTAAAGTAGCATAATTTCCCGCGAGTTGGAAAGTTTTTCTTTACTAGTTGGTATTCCCGGACTTAAGTTTTCGAACAGGGAGTCCAAGAAAAAGTAAATATAACGTTTTCGCCTTGTTTACACAGAGTTAAACTTTCGTCTTTTACTTGGTTGTAAGTGAGTCCGAGGGAAGAAGAGAAAAAAATGGTCTAGTTCACTATCAATATTATGACTTGTCATTTGTAATAGCAGGTACTTATGTTAATCGGAGCAAAATCCAAACAGGGTAGCTTATGTTCCGAACTGAAAAGATTGGGTATTTATGACTTATGAGAGTCTTATTAAATATTTGGTGAAGTAATTTTTCTGTATATTGATTTCTAATGTTTTCTATAAATTTAGTTTCTTTCATTTTCATTATGTGAAATATCGGAATTTGATATACATTAGAAAATTTTGGCGATTGTGGAGGTGGTTTTGCTCAAAAAGGAGGGGTAAAACCGAGTTTCCATCTTATGAATCATTAATTTTCTGGGAAAATTAATGATGTATAACAGGGGTGCTCAAACTTGAACTGCTGGCATCTACCTCAATATTTTTAGACTACTTACGATCGACTCTGAGAGGCTACAAGTATGTGTGATTCAGGGTTGTCGTACATACACGATACACCCTACCTACCTAGCTACCTAGGTAAGGTGTACCGTAGCATATATAGATATTTGCTTTCCGCACAATATACATTATTTTAGTCAAGGTTAGTTTTAGGTTCAGTTAGGTTCTTCTCTATAATATCAATGGAAAATCTCATAGTTATTCAAAATTGCGAGTTTATTGGTTGTTACAAAACAAAATAATTACATATGGTGTTAAACTTAACTGAGGAGTGACTTTGGATGTTGAAGCGTGGCACTGCATGTCCTCAACATACTTTTTATAAGATGGTACGTAACCATTGAGTGCTAATCGCAAGCATGATGACATATGATCGTCAGTTAGTCCATTGCGATATTTTGACTTAATTATCTTCATTTCAGAAAATGCAGACTCGCACAATTAAATTGACTCAAACATTGCCGTCAGATTTGCCAATTTACTGTAATCATAAAAACGCATTTCGAATTGTCTCAAAATATCTGATAATTCAGCCTTATACGTATCATGATTCAACTGAGGAATCCTTGCTTTCAAAGACGGAAAATAATTTAGATCCTTTCTTTTCAGTTGAACTATCATAAGTTGCAATTTACTTTTGAATGCTTTTACTGCGCTAATCATCTCCTCTACCTTGAAGCTCCAAGTTAATGGCGTTTGAGTGCATTGTGATGTCAGTCAAAAATGCCAAATCAGTCAGCCATTTTTCATTTTTCAACATCTGAGTCTGATCACCTCTTTCGTCTAGAAAAGCTGTTATTTCGGGCAATAATTCTTGAACCCTTTCTAGGAATTTCCGCGACTCAATCACCTGACGTCCGTGTGAAGAACTAAATCAGTGTGTTCAGCCAACTGCAACTTGAAGAGCCGCCGTTGCAAGCTGTGTGCATGGATGGAATTCACAATTTTTGTTGCAATGCCCAAAATTTCCTCCGTGTTAAAAACTTTTGAACACAAAATTGTTGATGTATAATCAATGGAATTATAGAAATGAAGGGAGATCTCCATTAGCTCCACACAATGCCACAAAACCGTTTTTGTTTCCAGTCATTGCTGGTGCTCCATCGGTTGTAATGCACACTAATTTATATATTGGTAGCTCGTAGTTTTTACAAAATTGAAGAAAACTTCATATATATCTTTCCCTGGGTCTTCTTCTTCAGAGGAATGATTGTCAAAAATTCTTCCTCAGCCAACAAGTCATTGAATACCATCCGAATAAAAATACACAGCTGGGCAGTGTCTGTCGTATCGGTGGATTCGCCGAACTGTAAAAAAAAGTATGCACATTTCATGATATCATGTTTTAGTTTATCTGCCATGTCCTGATTTATGACTTCAATACGCCTTGTGACAGTCGGACGAGATAACTGAAGTTCTCTAGTAGCAGACATTATTTATGTTTTATTTTAAAATCTCCAAATAAAGTCTCACCCGCTTCAATGAATGCTTCCTTCACAACCGATCCATCTTCGAATGGTTTCTTGTGTTTCGCCAATATATGAGATATTTTAAATGACGCGATCGTACCAGCTTTTGATTGTTTGGCTGGTCTTGTGAACATGGTTTGTCCTTTTTTCAAACAAGATATCAAATCTCGTACTTTTCGTTTCTTAATTCACTCTGTGGCGGAAAATCCTTTTCATAGTTTTTATGAACCGTTTTATGATGTCTCTGTAAGTTACCACGCTTAGGTATTGCAACTGCCGCACGACGAATAAGACAAATGCACTTATTCTTCACCATACAAAAGAAGCACTCTTCCTCTCAATCTTTATTAAAATGATACGTTTTAGCTTTCTCCTTTGCACTCATTTTGTACTATTTAATAATAAACTTTGTATCGATGTAGTATTGCCTTCAAGAATAACTCAAATTCCTGCAGACGCAACATTTATATCGACATAAACGAAAGTCTCGAATGTTCCCGTCAAACGCGCCGCCCGAAATTTCTAGAAAAGCGACAATAATAAAAAACGCGGCTTTTCTTTGACAAGTACCGCGCGTTCCTTTGATAAAGTCGCCTTTTGCCGCTAGCAGAATGTTATTTCATTACGTAATAAATTATTGTAGTTTAGTTACCTATTAAAAATTTTTTTCTTCTCGAGATCTACTCAAAAAACATTCGGATCGACCGTTTGAGCACCCCTTACATAGAACAAATTTACCTTGACATAATTAAATTTCAACCGTTGATATCTTTGTAACAGTCAGATTTACGAGAAGCTTTTTTGTAAAACATTCAATTTCCTATGAAACCTATAAAACGATATATTTTTCCAAGTAGTTGGAAGCGAGAAATCGATTTTTCTATGCGATAATAGAAAAAAAATAGAAAACTGTAAGGCGGGGGACCTTTCCGTTGCAATTGAGAGCTCATACTTGGAGAGACTTCCTTAGAGGTGTCTAGGAACTTATTTTTCAGAGTACCAAACGAAAAAAAATATTCGTTTTTTTCTTGGACCCACCCTGGTACTTATATTCTACCATTAAGATGACATGCAACTTTAAAGGTTTCTTTCTGTACACATCACTTTTCTTTTCTCAATGAAGTTTATACTATTTTAGGTTTGAAAGAAGAAAAATGTAAAAGTGAGCTGAGGAAGGTTCTTAGTGTTTCATGAATAATGTTAGTTCATTGTTCTAGTACTATTACTTTATTTTGTTTGAGATTGAGTCATTTTTACTGTTGGTTAGTCACAGAATACTGTGAAAATTTGTTTATATTCATTTGAATAAAGTTATTATTATTATTTTTATTGTTAGATTAGATAGGATGAGTGAAAGATCAGGCAACTGAACTCATCCATTTGTGTACTGTTTTAATTTTCGTTTTTCTGTTGTAAGGGCATAATAGAATATCATTATAATTATTATATAAAATTTTTCCAGAGTTCAGAATTCAATTAAAGTTCTGTGAAAGGAGGAGAAAAATACAGTGCACTTAAAAATTCGAACTTTAATTTTGAAATGACATAAGAAAAAAGATTTCGACTTGATAGAATAAAAATATTTCATCTTAGGAAAAATGGGTGAATATCAGTTTCCCGTCAAGAACACCTGCGGAAGACATTCAGGGAAAATTCATTCCTAGTCAGTTATTGATTTCCGCGACTGCATTTTCTTTTCCTGCTTATCTAAATTTAATTCTTCGTCATAGCAACGAGTACTAACCTTCCCCATTTCGCTGAATGTCTAATTGTCATGTTTGAATATTTCATTGTTACATGAAATGTTAAGTTGGAAAAGCTTGTTTGTAAGTACTCATTTTCCCCGGTTTTGTCGACATTGTCAACGAGAAAAATCAGACTGCATCCGAATTTCAGTTCACCGGAAATTTCTATTGCAGATTAATTCGTTATTTATAATACTTTAGAGTTTACCTAGAACAACCGTAACTACTGTTAGAGTTCGGATAGATAAACCATCAGATTAATGGTGGGATCAGCTTAAATATTGATCTTCCAAATTGCTTTCCTTATACATATACATTACGTATAGTGGGATCTGTATGGCTTCCCAGTTAACATTCCCAGAATAATTTGACATAATAGTCCAGCCGAATTACGGAGTTCGGGGAGACGTGGAGATGGGAGACCTGATTTTCATTGATACGAGGGATATCTTTTGAGATTTGAAACATTCAGAATACCTGTAATCGTTTTCATACCGAAAATTAACTTTCAGTTAGTAGTTTCAGTACTAAACGCTTTGAGTTGTAACTACAACTTACTATCAAATACTAATTCGTAATAATTCTTCTATAATGCTGTATAAGCTTATTATTCGCTGGGTTTATGTTCCATTAATATGCCGCGAATACAGAAACCGTGAATATGGAATCAATCAACTGATATGCAGCAGTGGCATTAGCAATTTGCCTCTTAAGAATAAGACATCGCTCTAACAGGGTGTTACATAACTTGAGGGGGTAAATCTACGTGCAATTTTAAGAAAAAAAGTTCATATAAACATTGATCCGCAAAAGCTTCATTACTGAGCTGAACAGGGTGTTGAAATTTATGGAAAAAATTGTTTTTCTCTTCAAAACTCCTGCAGTTTTTGAGATATTCAGCCCAAATTTGGCATGCGAGCTATTTTTTAAAGCCTCCAGCATTACACATCCTAAATTTTAACTTGAATCAACAAGGAGTTTTCTTTTCCGAAGCCATGTCTTCTTTTGCCCTTTCAAACTTTTTTGCAGTACGCCACTGATCAGCGTACAATCAATTTTCGTCATCTTCGTTCAATTTAGAAACTTTTTTGACACCTGTAAGTTCTCGAGCAAAAAATTATTAAACGATTGTATGTATTCGCTGAATTGAAAGCACTCTAATTGAAAAAATGACTAGTTGGCTTTGATTTTTTTCATTTATTCATTTATTCTGACAGTTGCTAAAGTCGAACCAGTGTCTGCTCGAATTGTTTATTAAATTAACGATTAGTTTTAAGACTTCTGAAGTTTTTTTTGAAGAAAAAATGGCTAATTTTACTAACGCCGTATTGGCTGGTATCCATTACATGTACGGTCTGGCTAACGGAAACACAACAGAAGCTAGGCGATTATATCAGGTGCGCTTTCCAAATCGAGTAATACCAGACAGACGAACATGCTCAAATATCCACAGAAAGTTGAGGGAAACTGGTACTTTTACTGCAAATGATCATTTAAAAGGTGCAACTCAAACTATGAGAACTCCAGATATTGAGGAAGCAGTTTTCAATTGTATTGATTTGAATCCTCATGTGAGTACAAGAAAATTTGGAAATCAGTTGAATATTCCACATGTTCTAGTTTGGAGGATTCTCCACGACTTCTATTGTACCCGTTTCATATTCAACGCGTCCAAACTCTACTTCCTCGAGATATATTTCCTCAGATGAAAATTCGCCAATATTTGAATACATAAAATCAACTAACCACTCGATATTATTGAACAACCTTAAAACCCTTCATGAATGTAACAAAGGAGAGAGATGAATTTGTTGGAAAGTTTGGAGATTAACAAACTATGTAAAAACCCACAATTTATTACCCTCAACAGCCAACTAGAGCATAATGGATCCCCACTACTAAATATTTAGGATAAATTTCATTCTGCATTTGTACTTGTCTACTCATGTATTATATTGTTATTCACTTGAAAATGACCGTAGGGTCGAAACCATGAAATTTTAAACAGCTGTCAATGAAGTACCAAGTTATCGACGGGTATAATATTACAACAGATGGCACTAGTAATACTGTTTTATAAAACAGTTACTTTTCGAATCGAGTATGTATATTTTTGATTATGCAAAATTTTACACTATTTTTCAATTGTTTTATATGCTGCATTCAACATTTAAATTTAGAAGAACTTCTTGTGATAACTCTTGAACAAAGAAGCGTATTCTCTTTTTCCCTGATTATACATACCAATAATTAAACGCTTTCTTTGACCACATTCATAAACGATCTGGAGTAACTCCATTCTTCATCTCCGGACGAAGCATACCTTCTATGGATGTTTTATCACGCTCATCAATGAAACTACTACCTGTTATCGCCGTTAGTTGACAGCCGTCGGTTTTTGTCGATAACATAATGTGCATTTAAGATTAACTTCGACAACTTTACTATTAATTCATGTAATCGATCATCGATTGAATAAAACAATAGGAATTGGATTAAAGTAGGCCATGTATGTTCCGATGACAGAGAAACAACGTCGTTCGACTTTGCCTGTTTCGGACGATTTGTTTGAATGGATTCGATTTTTTTCATCCTGACTAGAGAACGATTTCATGTCGGATCCAATGTTCGGAATCAGTCGAGTGTGAAGGCATTTGCAGATTTGTTCGAGTCAAAGAGATTTCTCCCGAAAAAATTCAATAAATCAAGAATGTAACGAAGTAGTCTTAGTTCTTTGTATGTGTTGTACAGGAAATATTCCGATTTCTTTCTTTGCAGTCTTCCGAAACGTTCGCCTCTTCTATTTTCTTTCATAGCGTTATTTAAATATTCCCCAAATTATTAGAAGAAACCGATAGATCTCTAAAAAGCATTTATTCTTCAATTTTCAAATTTTCACTCATCTGCCTGACTTCTGAAAAAGAATTATTTTAAAATATGAGTGCGGAATTTTTTGTTTCAGAAGTTGAAACTTATTAAAAAGAGAATTCACACAATACATAACGAATGCAACGACGTGGTCTTCGATGTTCGTATGTGCTGTACATGAGTAATTCCGATTTCTTTCTCTGCAGTCTTCCGAGATGCTCCTGTCTTGAGTTTTCTTTCATAGAATTATTGTAATCTTCATCAAATAACTAGAAAAAATTGAAAGATTTCTGGAAAGCGTTCATTCTTCAATTCCTAAATTTTAACTCATCTGCCTGACTTATCTCATAAAGAGAATTATCTTGAAATATGAGTGTTTCTCCCTTTCTTCAGCTGTTATTCTGACAGCGATAGTGATGGATCTTTTCGAAGTAAAACGAAATGAGACATTTTTGTCACTTTTCCACAATTTATTTAATAATCACGACCGGTTTCGAACCTACGGTCATTTTCAAGTGAATAACCATATAAAACATGAGTAGGTAAGTACAAGTACAGAATGAAATTTATCCTAAATATTGAGTAGTGGGGATCCATTATGATCTAGTTGGCTGTTGAGGGTAATAAATTGTGGGTTTTTACATAGCTTGTTAATCTCCAAACTTTTCCAACGAATTCATCTCTCCCCCTTTGTTACATTTATGAAGGATTTTAAGATTGTTCAATGATGGTGTGGTTAGTTGATTTTATGTGTTCAAATATTAGCGAATTTTTATCTGAGGAAATATGTCCCTCGAATCTAGCTTCAAAACTTCTCCCTGTTTTTCCGACATAGGCTAACTGATATTCATTGCATAAATTCCTGATTGCTTGAATTTATCGTTCTTTTGTTTGGCATTGAATAATAATCTGATTGAGTTGGGGCAGCTTGAGAATGAAGTAGTTATGTTCAATTTGGAAAAGTAGTTACGGATTTTGTTAGAGAGTGTAGCTGAGACTAGTGTATCGTTTTTCCGGGGTTTCTACGATGCTATATAGTAATTTAGAGGTAATACGTTGTTCTTTGTTTAATGATTCTATTTAGAAAATGTTCTGGTATGTTGTTCTTTGAGGCAATTTTTCTGATGATATTAAATTCGATTCGAAAATTGTGGCTTAAAAAACTGAACGAGTCCATTGGAATCGATGCGTCTGTGAATGTTTCATTTCTGTAAATTTTATAAGTGAGTTGGTTATTCGAATTTGTAATGGTTCAGTCGAGGAAATGAATTGAGTTATTATTTTCTAATTCAAAAGTGAAGCTGATGCGACAATGTATTTTGTTCAGGAAATTTAAAATTGCTGAATTTATGTTTTGTTGTTTGAACCACGAAAACCAACTAAAATGTCATCTACATATCTGTACCAGAAAGTAAAGTGTTTTTTAGCAAACTCTGTGTTTAATATTGAGTTTTTCTCTAAATTATTCATAAAAATGTCAGTAGAGGGCTAAGAGGTGAACCCATTGGAAGACCTGAATTTTGTTTAAAGAATTTGGATTGAAATTGAAAGTAACTTTGAGATAGGCATATTTGAAGAAGATTGCTAAATTCATTGGTGATATATGGCGGTGTGTTATACTCGGATAAGATATCTGTATCAAGGGGAAAACACTCATTCGTTGGAATGTTCGGGTACATATTTTCGACATCGAAAGAGACTAACTTAATATCTTGGGAGATTGTGTTATTTGAAAGTTTATGTATAAGATCTACAGAATTAGAGTATTGTGCTTCAAAATTCGAGAGGTCAAGAGTTTTGCTAGTCTACCTGATGGTGTGTTTATATATGACAACACTACAGGTCTTGCAGATTTTTCTTCCTTATGTAGTTTAATCAATCGGTACATTTTTGGAGCTTGAATATTCATTGGAATCAGTTTCCTCTTCTCCCATTCTGTGTGTGTTAGATGTTCTGATAAACTTAGCTCTTCTTCGATTTCTTTTGTGAAAAGTTTGGTTGGATCTTTTGATATTTCGGTGATATCCATTGTTTTCAGTACATCCTGCGTCTTTTCTTCGTATAGGTCTTTATTGAGGCATACTATACTATTGCCTTTGTCAGCATTAGTCATTATCATTATCTTCGGCTTGGATTTTGCTTGATATGGACTTTATTATTTTCAACTGATTCTGATTGTTAGTTTTTATGTCAGATTTTTTGATAATTTCTGTGAGTTTGTGTTTATAGAGGCTTGGGTTGGTGATGATATCTTTATGTTTTTGGATCGCCAGCTCTGCTTGCATTCCAATTATTTCCTGTTTTGAATTTGCCGTTTTCCGGGGTGAATTTTGGTCCTCTGTTCAGCAGATTCGTTTGAACTTCATCAAAGAATTTGTTCGATAGATTTATGAATCTAGGATAAAAAGTGATATCAGATCGTTCGATAACATCTGTTTGGATCATAGGTTGCTGAGGCTTCTGTTTTTTCTTTTTTGTTTTCTAAGGTCGAAAGTTTTTTATGCAGGTTTTCGTAATTTTCTTTGAAATCTCACTTATATCAATTTCATATTCAAGGCACTCAAATTCAATATAATGTAAAATATAAAATAATTCGTCCTGAACTGATTTGATGTGACATTGAAAATTCAACAAGCGAAGAATTTCATTAAAAAAGGGGGCTTAGAATATTATTTAGTTTCCTGTTCTTGCTCAATTAATCTGTCTCATACGTGTTAAGATCAAAACGAAATTTATACGGATAGTACTTTGAATATTGCCTTCAGCTCAATTTGCAAGAAACTGCCATATATTCATACTTCAATGCAGAATTTACATTGAGGCCTTTCTGTCAGTTGCAGATTGAACCTCACTTAGCTTGATGGAAAAAATGCAAAGTCTCTATCTTTCTAAAGAGTACAAACCGAGAAATGGTTACACCGCCATCTGGCATTTATATTTGACACACGGAGAAGTTAGGTTATACACCGGCTCGGTGGCGTGGGGGATATGATGCTTGTCTCTGCGTTACCTGGGTTCAATCCCCACAAAGTCGGTTCGATTTTTCGGATTCTGGGAATCGCTTGAGTATCCATCTTTCGGAGGAGATGAAAAGCCGTCGGTCCTGTCTAAGAGAGATGTGTTGGACATTGAGGATCCCTTCCCTCGACACGAGAGGGGTTCGGCAAAATTCATGGGTTAGTGAGGTGACAGAATTCCCCGGCGTGTCATTGGCCGAAAGGCGGAAATAGAGCACGTTAAAGGAATAACACAAACAAACAAGTTAGGTTATATTGGCGACTTATGACGCGTTTCTTCACACTGTGTGGCTTCTTCAGATAAGCAGTAAAGTTGAGAGAACTGTATACCTTACATATAATAATATATAAAAAAAGTGAATAATACATATGTCAAATGTTGATTTGTCTTACTCGCTATACCCGATATATCAATTTTTAAGAGATGCTCTCATAAACAATGTTGAACGCAATGAAATGGCCATAACCGTATCGTAAGAAACATAATTAACCTACTTATATGCCCAGAGAGATATAAAGCAGGTAATTACTGTTATGAACTATATTCAGCTAGAATTATCGAATTATTGTTCCCTTCGGATAAGATATCTTTCATCGGCTATGTTATTTCCATTCTTGTTTCGTTATCGTTGCTTGTTTTGTGCTTACATCCCGTAACGACCCGAATGCACCTACCGCAATCATTTCCTGGTTGTCCTCCTTCGATGATGAATAACCGGTTGAGGATCAGACGAAAACGAATTATCCCTGATCGGGATAACTCGCTTGTCAATGGAAGCCATTATTTTTATCGAGGAATTCATCAAAGCATATGAGGTGTGTCAGATTTATGTATGAATAAGTTAAAGGTGAAAAGGCTTGTATGTATTTTACATATCCAACATTGTTATGGTTTATTGAGATGTATTGAAGGAATACGCCCTCAATTTGAATGAAACAAAAAGTTATACTGATATTAAATAGTTAAAGATTCATAAACAATTGTAATATTTAATTTCAAAATACACACACTACAAAATTGTGGCATCACCTGGTATTCTGAATTCCACAATCGATTAAGCAGCTCGATCGCAGTTTCTTTTTCAACATATGTTTTTGGACATATGAGGGGAAAAAATCTGAACCATTTCTTTCCATATGATCTGAAACACGTCTGAAACCAGAATGAGTTTATTTGACTATCAGTATTCATTCAATTTCTCTTCAGTTTTCACGCTAAAATAATGCATGTTTTATGTGTTTCTTGTTGATTTTTGAATCTTCGAATTTATTGTAATGGCTGCTGAACGTCCTGGGCGCTATTTGAGTGATCATGACGTGGTAAGAATTGTAACACGTCTAGAGGAGGGGCGAAGCCAACGTTACGTGGCTAACTTGTTGAATGTTAACCAAATCACTATTTCAAGAGCAATTAATCGGTACCACGAAACAGGGGAATATGGAAGAAGGGCCGGACAGGGAAGAAATCGGATAACAACACCAGTTGATGATCGTTGGCTTCGTTTAACTGCACTAAGAGTTCGGCACTGTACGGCTAGAATGCTACAAAATGAACTTGCACTTTCCAGAAATGTGCATATTTCATTGCAAACAGTTAGGAACAGGCTCAGAGAAGACGATATCAGACCAAGGGTGGCTTCTACCGGCCCGCGTTTTACCAGAGAGCATCGAGTTGCAAGACTTCAGTTTGCGAGGGACTATGCAAATTGGGGTATTCCAGAATGGTCGAATGTTCTCTTTTCCTACCAGTCCAGGTTGTGTCTAGTATAAAATGATAGACGCATGCCTGTGTACAGACCACTTGGGGAACGGTATCAGCAATGCAATATCCGGCAAACCGAAAACTTCGGAGTGGGTTCAGTAATGGTGTGGGGAGGCATTTCTTTCCATCTTTCCAGATATATCGCAGATATCCTTGAATCCCATGTTGTACCCTTTGGCCCGTTGATTGGAGAAAACTTCATTCATATGCATGATAATGCTCGGCCTCATACAGCTAGAGTAGTTATAGAATTTCTGCAAAATGCCGATATTGATATTTTAAGATGGCCAGCCAGAAGTCTCGACTTGAATCCCATAGAACATGTTTGGGACAACATGGGGTGGCAAATTCAGCAACGTAGGATGCCTTGTAGAACACTCCAACAACTATAAAATCTGCTTCCTGAAATTTGGAACTCAGTGACTCAAGAGTACATCCAAAATTTGTTTGAGGGGCTTCCGAGACGTACACTGGCAGTAATTAGGGCCCGGGGAGGAAACACTCGATTTTGAAAATGATTAGCATCCATTCGATGCTAGTTGATTGGTCTCTTCGCGAATGTTTGAAGATATTTTTGACAATCATTTCTCTGAAGGGTCATTGAATACCATCCGAATATCATTGAATACCATCCGAATAAAAATACACAGTTAGGCAGTGTCTGTCATATCGGTGGATTCATCGAACTGTAAAGAAAACTATGTACATTTCATGATATCATGTTTTAGTTTATCTGCCATGTCTTGACTCATGACTTCAATACGCTTTGTGACAGTCGGACGAGATTACTGAAGTTTTCTAATAGCAGACATGATTTCTGTTTTATTTTTAAAACGTCCAAATAAAGTCTCACCCGCTTCAATAAATGCTTCCTTCACAACCGATCCATTTTCGAATGGTTTCTTGTGTTTTGCCAATATATGAGATATTTTAAATGACGCGATCGTAGCAGCTTTTGATTGTTTGGCTGGTCTTGTGAACATGGTTTGTCCTTTTTTCAAACAAGATATCAAATCATGTACTTTTCGTTTCCTTGATTCACTCTGTTGCGGAAAATCCTTTTCATAGTTTTTATGATGTCTCTCCAAGTTACCACGCTTAGGTATTGCAACTGACGCACGAAAAATAAGACAAATGCACTTATCCTACACCATACAAGAGAAAAATTCTTCCTCCCAATCGTTATTAAAATGATACGTTTTAGATTTCTTTGCTGTTTGCTTCAAGTTACAATTCTGAATGACTCCAATTCCTGCAATTCGGCTTGAACGAAAGTCTCGAATGTTCCCGTCAAACGCGCCGCTCGAAATGTCTAGAAAAGCGGCAAAAATAAAGAAAGCGGCTTTTCTTTGACAAGTACCGCGCGTTCTTTTGATAAAGCCGCCTTTTGCTGCTAGCAGATTGTTATTTTATTACGTAATAAATTTTTGTAGTTTAGTTACCTACTTATTAAAAATTATTTTCTCCTCGAGATATACTCAGAAAGCAAATGAGCAAATAGCAGAAAGCGATCGACCAGTCGATCGCGATCGATGTTTGACCACCCCCGTACTGAAAGAACATCGTTAAATCGTTTACAATGTCAGAATTACACGAATTGCCTCCTCTTATACCACATATTCAGATTTATTTTTACTTATGTGCTTATAGTTTTTCTATAGACGATCCTATTTACCTTCGGTCTTTTTTGAATCTACAGGGACGTGAACATATATTTTTCCATCTCAAAATTGGTATGAATTTTATTTGGTTATCCCTGATCGTTGGGCTTTTCCTTCATAATTCACGGTACCAAATTCAATCCAGCGGGATGCGAAAATGAACATTCGTCCTTTGTTGATGTGCAAGAAGAGTGCGAGAACCATCGAGGCACAATGAGGATTGCATAATCGCAAACTGCTGCCATTTATCCTCAGTTTCTCACATAGTTCTCCGCGTCACTCCTATAATATAGTCGGATGGCCCAGAAAGAGACGGAGTAACACGCTACTAACTCCGAATGCGGGGAAAAGGCGTTTTGTTTGATGTTTGTTCGTTTTCAGTAAAGCAGACATAATCGCGCAGCCCGTAAAATCCGGAAGTATGATTGTCTGGAGAATCCGGGTTCCTAGCGCCTTTGAATATTCAGAATTATTGTTATGATTCTCCGGTCCCGCGAGACTCTAACTTTAAATATTTGAAATTTATTATAGATAGCGATCGGAATGGTTATGCGCTGAAGAGGGAACAAATTTGCGGAGATATAATTTAAATATAAATTGGCGAATTAATGGGAAAGGTGGCTTCGCCCCATAAAGCCAGCTGCGACAATTTTTAATCGTACATTTTACTTCATACCATTCGAAAAAAGAAAGTCTCGATAATTTGCCTGGAAGCTCAGCTCCCTGAATTTAATGGATTGAACGAGTTGAATGTAAATGAAGAAATAATATTCGTATTCCGTACTTCGAATGCTGTTATTATATGAAACTTCCTCTGCTTGAACAGCAGGAAAAGCGACTCGTCGAATAGAAGATGTGGAAAATTCAACAATGAATTTATATATTTAATAGCTGTGATTTTCGATATAATGAAAGGTGTCCCAAGATTTCAATTGAATGGAAAACACAGTTTTTAGTTTTCTTGATAATCTTTGCTGTCACATACGCTCCCTCTTGCCAAAATTTTACATAAGT
Organism: Cryptolaemus montrouzieri; assembly: GCA_013387265.2. NCBI lineage: Eukaryota > Metazoa > Arthropoda > Insecta > Coleoptera > Coccinellidae > Cryptolaemus > Cryptolaemus montrouzieri. The sequence continues at coordinate 7,175,713 of JABFTP020000144.1, read as the reverse complement.
GTGGCGGAATTTGATGGAAACAATAATTTAATCTTTTCCTATAATGCACGATAACAAAAAATTTGGTGGTGTTAAAACACGCAATGTGATCACAAAACGATAGGATACCAACGGAGAAATGCCTTATCTAAAAATTAGATTTCTCGGGCTGTGTAGCATGTGGTGCCATCTTGTTGAAATCACATATTCGCCTCATCAGTATCATCCAATTTCGGTAGAAAAAACTGTGTTATTATGTCGCGATATCGAGCACAAGTAACATTCATTGATTGATCTGTCTTGTATTAAAAAAAGCGCGGTCCAATGATGGCTCAGCCTAAAGTCCGCTCGTTGTGAGTGTATTTGTTATTCGGCCTACATTTGTTGGTTGTCCGAATAACAAATGTAGTAATTTTGATTATAAAAGTCATCACGGTGAAAATGTGCTTCGTCGCCTAAACTGACTGGTCGAAAAATCACTATACTATAATCCATTTTGAACCATTCAACAAATTTTTTTCGCGTACATGGTCATTAGGCTTCAATATTTGTGACAATTTAATTTTGTAAGCATTCATCTATTTATATAAGTATTTGGGATACAAGAGACAGTGGTCCACAAGTGTATCCATAAGATAGTTAGTAAATTGAACTATGTACCTAATTAAAAATCAACATACAATATTCAAGTAAAGAGAAGCGAAACAGTAAGAAATGAACAAAGGAAACCAGCAAACAATGCAGCACTGAAAAAAAGAAAACGAAAAAAAATAAAAACAAGAACAAATCCTAACTTAACAAGTGAAATAAGTTTCTTTTAAACCATTAATCATTTCACATATAATTAAATACAATTCAAGCATTTGAATTTGAGTAAATTCTTATTTAATCATTTGGACATTGAGAAGAAATGAAAGCTCGTACAGTGCAAACCATCGAGTTCCAGCATTCGATTTAACGGCGAGTTTTGGGCCGCATTTGACACAAAGGAAGCCTGATCAGATATATATATATATATATATATATATATATATATATATATATATATATATATATATATATATATATATATATATATATATATATATATATATATATATATATATATAGACATTGTGATACATTTCACACACAACTGCACAATACAATTTTCAATTCATTTTCTCAAATTCAACATTTTCATTTGTGCATTTGAATGAATTAGAAAAGAGAAACAAAACATTGGGAGACTACATGGATTATGCCGAAACACGATAGGAGGAAAACACAGCAAGTGGAGTGGATAAACATTAAAATTCATTATTACTACAGTACAAGCTTTAGAATTAAGACATTTACAAACTTTTATATTATATTATAGTCAACAAAACACAAAATATTTGTTTTTCATCCAAATTTATTGTATCGCCTTCAAAGTAGGTCCCTTTCGAAATAATACATTTACATCGAAACATTTTTCAAACTTTTTTTCGACTTCACTTCTCGCTGCCAATTGCAAATTCTCTTTTGTGTCTTCTATCGATCCAAAACGGGTACCTCGAAGTAGTAATTTGAGTTTTGGAAAAAGAAAAAAGGCAGCCGGAGCCATATCAGGTGAATACCGTGGTTGTTCGTTGATATTTGTTGAGTTCTTGGTCAGAAATTCATTCACAATGATAGTCTTGTTACATGGAACATAATCGTGGTGCAAAAGTCATGATCTTTCTTTCCAAAAATCTGGCCTTTTTCGAAGAATTTGTCCTCACAAACACAACACCGCCATAATCAAAGAAAACACTCAACATTACTTGTGATCGATTTTAACGTGGTTTTTTCGGTTTCGGTTCGGTTTTATGATTGTTGAAATCGACCCGTTCTGGCATGTCTTGAGCCACCTTTACGCGATTCAATTTATGAAGAAATTCAGGTCGTTTGGCAACGAGCTGCAACGCGTTTCATGCCCAAGCAATCGTTTGAAATGGTACAAATCGATTCCTGAGACACAGAATGTTCATAACCTATCTCTCTCAAACTTATATGACGATTTTCAATCCACATTTCCTTCACTTTATCGATGTTTACTCAAGTTGAAATTACTTGTATAACTTATATGCCTCTTGCAACATTTTCAGCGATTCGGCACACGGAATTCCATTTGCAATACAAAATTTGAGACGAATTCTTTGTTCGATATTTTGTTCTATTGTTAAAATCGCAAAACACGCTTGTGAGAAATAACAAAAACTAGTAGTGAAAATTAAAAAAATTTCAGCAGTCTTCTCGAATAATCAGTTCTGACAGAAATATATTCTGTGACTGTTATCCTAAATTGATTATTCGAAAAAGCAAAACCAAATTAACACAATTCAGAAGCAACATTTTCAAGAACGTTTCCCCATGCGCACTTGACACGATCGGTTCGAGCAAAGCCAAACATAAACTTGACCCTGTCTTCGCAAATACTTATAGTTATAAACTCATCAGGACAGCTGCAAGGAAATTGCATTCGCGAATTGGATTTCGATTCTGTTCAATTGGATAAACACAAATTACAAAAGCAAACAAATTCAGAGTTCAATGAATTGCCAATTCAACAGGAGCATTTGTGGCATTAATAAAGACATGGCAAGGTTGATACAATATTCTTTGAAGTTTTTGTGTTACTTAAATTGATAAATGATAAGACTCTGTTATTTTGGAGTTTGAAGGAAATGATTGCTATTATTATACCATTTGTGTGAAAATTGAATTGACTCTAATGAAGTTTTTGTAGTTTTGCAAATCATTTGAGAAGAATTTATTTTATCATGTTTCATGTGATATTTCTGTTGATTTAAGAAAGGCCGAGGTTATCGCAGCTATCGTTCAATTAGTTTACTATAAATAAATATCCCATTTTACCAACAAATTCGAAAAATTCCCTTTAACATATTTTGGACAGATAAGTGAAAGTATCGCAAATAACCGTTCCAAATTGAAAACTAAAATCGCATTCTGACTTCGAAATAAATTGTCATCATCAATAATTTCTACAGGTCTACAAGAACATCTGTGCGGGTGAAATAACTCCTCCCCTTGTTGCGCGTTAACTTTGCCTGTCACGTGGCCAAGAGCTCAGTTCTCCATGAACCTTTCAGGCTTTCAGAAGAGCCAAGCGAACAGGACCGAATCTTGCAAATTTCATTTCAATATTTCTAAGTTTTGCTGAGGATGGAGTTCGTTTTCATTTTGAAAGGTACAAAATTGAGTAGGCAATCCAGGGAAATAATTACGAATGTCATCCATTTAACTATATATCTAACCTAACCTATTATTTCTCTGAAAAAGGTTCAAGAACGTATAGCTGTCGCAACAGGAGTAGGTGTGAGAACTGTGCAAAAAATTTCGAGCGAAATGAAGAAGATTGATAATGGCGAAAATAAAAGTTTTTCAACTCCTGATAAATAGACAAGAGAAGTACCCACATTAAAGCGAATCCATCAAAAGTTCGTCGATGAGAATGAATATGCAGGATCACGAGAGAGCATTCGAAAAGTTTTCAGAGGAATGGGGTTCTGTTGGATTGAGATGAAAACGAATAGAAAGAGACTTATGGAAAAATCTGAAATACAGCAACTACGTTTGAATTATTTAAGAAGCATCAAACGATACAGTCAAGAAAGGAGACGAATAATTCACATCGTTCCTACCATACACACAGAAGGACCAAGACTGATAATTTTGAACGCCGGTAGTGAATGTGGATTCGTACGAAACGCATATCTGGCCCTCAAGTACATTTGTAAAACTGGCGATTATCACGATGATATGAATTTCACCAATTACTGAAAATGGTTGAGAGAGAAACTTATTCCAAATCTACCACCAAAAAGTGTGTTAGTAATCGATAACGCCTCAAATCACAATATACAAACAGGAAAACACTCGCTGTAACGTCGAAATATTGCCTACACAGATGGGATGCTCAGAGCAGAACTTTATAATCTAATTAAATTTCACAAACCCAGATGTAAAACGTATGCTATTGACAAACTCCTGAATGATCGGGCCACGATGTACTTAAACTTCCCCAATATCATCCTGACTAAACCCAATTGAAAAACTTTGGGCATCCATAAAAGTTCCATACTATACAATTATGTGAAAAATCCATTCTTGGTTCAATCAAAACTATATTGACTGTCCGAAAAAGTAGATCATAATAGTCGTTTTCAGTAATGGTCTTCCACAGTGGTCTGTTCTTGCACCACTATCATTCAATTCACTCACCACTTCTTTCATGCCGCTGGTATTACTCTATATTTTTGCCAGAGTAACTTCGTTTGACTGCCAGTCTGGATATTTTGAATATTCTTTACATGTTCTTGAAGAAGGATAGCATTTTGTATTCATCTGAATAAACATCAAAAGTAATGAAATTAAATAAAAAAGTAATGAATACTCATCTAATTGATCACATCGAAGTACAGAAAACATTGGTCTATATCAGTGAAACGAGATAATTATTCTGGAAAAATAATTCCTTTAATCTCTACATTATCATCATTCACTGAACTCGTTAATCTCAATTTTTAGAAATGCTCGGAAATCGTACAGTTCATCACGATCACACGATACGAGCACTCTTTTCAGCTGGTTTCGAAATGTCTTGCATAACGAATATCATCAGCACCGCAGCATTCATTGTCGTGGTTTACATCAGAGCGTATGGAATTCTGACCGATCGCAGATAAGGTTTTTCGCAATTGGTCTGCCGTCCGACAGCGGATGTCCAGCTATCGCCTCGTTCGAAATTCCGCAAATTGTTTGCCAATATAATTGATTCAATCAGTTCGCATCACTTGGCCCGTTTAAGGTCGGATAGATGATGGTGGAACTCGCAAGCCTCTTTGGCACAATCGAAAAGAAAATGGTGCTTGGTCAATATACATTTATGTGGTGACATGAGATAAAACTAACGAAGAGTTGATGAAAGAGGTGACTGATCAATATTTCATTATTATAAATTCCGCATAACAAGGAAAACCTTAACGACAAATCAGTTTATTAGAAAGTTCAATCATGAAATTAACCAGAATATCAGGCCATTTCGTTAGCACATGATATTCGAGAACACTCACTAACTTTTGCCATGTTTTAAGGTAGGTTAGATCTTAATTCACTTTTTTATAACGTCTAAAACGTCATCTAATACGATGCCGCTTTGTATTATGTGTTCAATGTTTAGAAATCAATTTCACCAAACACGAGGTTCGTGAATGAAGAATTGAGACTGGCAACGTCGCTTCCGATCCGGCAACGCGTGAGACGAGAGGAGCAGCGTCAGGTGCGCCTCCAGTAGGAGTTTGAACTCGCTACAGTCATTTGTCCGTAGCGTTGGTTTTTATGAAATGTGCGTTTTAAAAATGAGTGGCATCAGTTTAGAGCAGCGCTGTGCTATCAAGTTTTGATTAAAACCTAGATAAATGCAACATAAACGTTTGAAAAACTTCGGCGGGCCTTTGATAACGTTTTGTCAATGGCCTAGGTGTTTCGGTGATTTAAGGTATTTTTGGAACAAAGATAGTTGATTGAATCAAAAACGATTGATGGAACAGGAGCAGGCATATATACTCGTCATCAGTGTCTCTGGGCTCTACAGCCACAATCATGCTAGCAGAAATACTTGCTGTAAACCTGTGCTGCGAGGAGGGACTGCGAAGCAAACTCAAAGGTGCAAAGATTTACATTTTAGCGGACAGTCAGGCAGTGATTAAAGCTCTAAACTCTTACAGTTATCGGAGCATTTCTGTCTGGGAATGCTGTTAATCCTTGAAGCAACTTGCTGAGAGGAACAAACTTTTCCTCTGGTGGGTGCTTGGCCACGAAGGCACTGATGAACTGGCTAGATCAGCTACTGGAATCCCACCCATCGGACCTGAACCATTCTGCGATCTAACCAAGCCGCACAGACGACAGGAACTGGAACGGTGGGAAGAATTTAGCAAAAAATAACACTGGAGGAAAACTCCATGCCAAAGTTTAGCGAAAAAGTTCATTCACTATTCGCCAAAGAAGACAAAACAGCTTCTCGATCTCTCTAGGGACGAGCTGAGGACTATAACAGGCCCCCTTACCGGACACTGACCACTGAGATACCATCTCAGTAAAATGGACAAATCGGACCATATTCTTTGCAGTTGCATCGCAACTGCCCGTCAAAGACATATGCACTTCGGTAGCGAAAGCTAGAGCCGCACGAAGTAGAAGCGAAAGCTCCCAGGGAAATTCTTAATTTCGTAAGGGAACTACATCTACAGGGAAATGAATAAGAAGGGTTACGAACAAAAGACCAACTTGGTCGCAGTTCGGAAAGGCTTGCAAAGCCAAACGACCCCCTCCAATGTAATGTAATGTAGTTGATTGAAGATTAACCACGAAGCGGAAGGCCTTCGAGTGCGAAGATCAAGAGAACCTTAGAAAGGGAAATAATCGACTTTTCGGGATCGATTGAAAATGATCCCCGTTTTCTGGATGTTGTCATTACTGGTGAGGAGTCTTGGATAAGTAAGACCCAGAAACCAAACGCCAGAGCATGGAGTGGCACACTGCAACCTCTTGTACGACAATCGTGTAATCATCCACGAAAAGTTTGTATTTCAAGACCAAACGTTTAATCAACACTGGAAGATCCTTGAAAGACTTTCATGAGACTAAACGTCAAAGACTGCTTATGTTGCCATGTCGCACTACAACGCCAATAATGGAGTTTTTAACCAGTAAACCAGTGGAAGCACTTCGCTGGTTCATCAGCCTCCTTATTCAATAGAATTGAGTTCTAGTGCCGCTTTCTCTTCACGAGGATTGAAAATAGGTCAGGGGATTTCATTTTGGGACAATTGAAAACACCAAACAGCTATCCTGAAGGAGACAATATTGTATTGTTATTACTACTGTTTCCAAAAAGCTAGGTGACTCAGTATTTATTCTGAAAAATCTTTCAAATCAATTTCATTGCCTTCAAAGTAATCCCTTCCAGATACAATGCACTGATGTTAATGAATTTGCAATCTTCAAAACAGTTGTTGAAGTCGATTTCCGGTATGGCCTTCAGCTGTCTCTCAGAATCGGCTTATATATTTTCTAATGAATGGAAACGGTGTCCCCGGAGCGATCTTTTGAGTTATATGGTGCCAACTCAGTCGAATACGGCGGTTGTGGAACAATATGGGTCGAGTTTTGGGCAAAATGACTGATACTTTTGAAATGCCAATGTAATCAGCAAGATCTCCAATTGTTAATCGACGATTTAGCACCAAATCTTTGATTTGTTGAACGTGTAGCTGTGTGGTTGACCGGGACGTTCTTCGTCTTCTTCACGTTCTCGACTTCTTGGAACTCTCTATACCACTTGTAAGCATTCCTTTCCGACACAGCCTGTTCACGAAAGGGTTTTTGTACCAACTTCAATGAATCAGAAGTAGAAAATTCATTCCGCAAACAAAATTTAATGCAAATTCTTCGCTCAACAAAGGCAGACATTATAAAAATGGAAAAATTCACTTCTCGGAGCTTACAAAACGAAGCGTTTCTCTAACACGAGTATCAAAGATAGTCATATCAACGTAGAAATAAGAGCACTGTCCGAAAGCCATTCTGAAGTGACTTGAATTCGTTTTTCAAAATAGAAACAAACCAAAATCTGTCAAAGCCGAGTTTGTCATAAAAATATCAAAAAGTTCAACAAAAAAACAGAATCAAATTATAGAATTTACATTCATTATAATCTTTCCTCATGGAAAATATAGAAATTAAATGTAAGCTAGTGTACATAAACAACCTGCTATACCTTATGACGTTCAAAATATCCATCGATTTTACTCTGAACCTTTCTCGATGCTGCCATCTGAACTGATTTTCCTAGAGCATTTCCAGGAGCAATACGTCTTCTATTGGAAGATTATTCTGTTCGGCCCAACTGATAATCAGGGAGAAAGCGTTGACAGTATCTGCATGTTTCACTTTTACCACACTATTTAAACCATCCTCTGAGTCAGAAGATTCCTCTACGTTTTCAATATTCCTTCCTAAAGCATCCTGTACAAGCTCTTCTTCAGTCAAATCGATAACAAACTCTTCGTCTCCACAGCCCAGTTGGTAATGTTCTCAATGGTTAAGTCATTTTCTGGATCGATGACCCTTAATGATTCTGCAATATTTTTCAAATCGTTTTCACTGATTGGACGAAGTTTCTTCTGAAGCTCTGAGAATGGAATATTTTCATCATCCGATTCTTCTACTTCTGTTTGTGTCATGCCACAATGCTGTCTAACTTCTTCTAATATTTTTTGAAGAAATGGCTTTCCAAAGTTGGGCAAGATCTTTCACGGCATCTTTCAAATTCTACTGCTTCATAAAGGAAGTTATCTCTTCACCTTCATGCGAAATGATATGATGAAGGAGGCATTTTCTATACGACACTTTAATGTTTTGAATTAAATTCTGATCGATAGGATGGAGAACGGCAGTAGTTGGGTGGCGAAAATATAACTCTTAAGTTTGGATCAGTATTAACCTCTTCCTCAGGTAGGTGCGATGGTGCATTGTCTACCAACAAAAGAGCTTTAGAGGTCTTGTTAATCTTAGTCAAAAATTCTTCTCCTCGGGGATAAAAGATGTCTTAAACCATTCATTAAATAATGGTCTGGTCATCCACCCTTTGGTAGATGCTTTGTAGACAACTGGTAGTGAACTTTCGTTTTTGAATACTCGTGGATTTGCTGATTTTCCCAAGACTAGTAAAGGTAATTGGTGAGTTCCAGCCGCGTTGCAGCATGGCATGAATGTTGACCGGACACTTTACGATCTGGTGCTGATTTTTCCCCTTGATGAACCCAAGTGGTGTCTGGTAAATATCTCCAAAGAATCACCGATTCATCAGCATTCTACACCTGTTCTTTGCTTAATTCCATCTGTTCAACAGCTTATAGAAATTTTTCCTTTAATGATATCACAGCGGAAACATCACCGGAAATTTTTTCACCACAAACCTTCAAAAAAAAAAAAAAAAAACATCCCGAACTTGCCAGAAAACCTTTTTTCCTGTGATTTGTTCATAAAACTGTTTGGCTTTTGCTCTAAATATGTCTGACGAAATTGGTACGTGTGCGTTGTGTTGTTGAAGAAACCACTTATACAATGCGATTTCAGCATCAGGATTCTTTGCTTCTCTAATAATTTCTCTTTTTCCTACAAAAATACCTTGGATAGAATAGATTCGAGAAAAGTTTAAAATAACATTCCTACTCTCGGCCGTGATACTCGGCATGCAGTAATTTTGTTTGGCCGAGAGCTCGGTACTCGGCTTTTTGTGAAAACCCTTGCTCGTTGCATCCCTAATTCCTTCCTACCTGTTCCTTGATACGATTTGGATATAAATCTCCTTATTTTGCTCTTGTTCTTTTTTATATCAAACATTGTTGATTTTGGAATAGTCAACTTGCTGCTACTCGACGAGTACTCATTCCATCATCAATAAAATTTATTATTTTTGATTTCTCTGGCAATGTGAGCGTTTTATGATTTCTCTTAGTTGGAGCCATTATGCACACCACCGGCGAGATTGAAATGCAAAATGCAACTGTAGAACAATACTCGCCACTCTTAGGTAGTACAAGTACATACATACGTGTACAGACAGGAAAATTATTATTGTTTGTATATCAGCCGGCGTCGACGTGCCCGGATTATAGAGGTCAAATTCTCCGAGTTACTGGAGTGCGCGATATAGCGAATGTCCAGACTAGTGAAGTTGTACAGTATATTTGAATAAAAAATTTAAAAAATGTCTCATTACTTTACGCACACACCTCGTATGTTAATTTAAACAAGCAATAGTAAAATGCGCACTCAATTGTCCCCATTCTTTTCGAATGAGCGTTGTATATTACGTTCCAATATAGGAAAACGAGCCATTGAAAAGAAAGAATGCAATAGGGAACCGAACAACATCGTCGATACCGATCGTTTCGTCTGCATCAGAATGAATTTGTGTATCCAATGTGACAAGGAAGCCGTGATGCAAGAAATTTCGATGTAATTAAACGTCCAATCGCGGTAGAGTCATCAGGTTTTGTTTTTTGGAAAGGGCGTCCGAATTCCGATTGGAAACCGCGTTAGATCGATCTTGTCTCCGTATTGTCCATGCTACTATTTCGTATTCGTTTCGGAGATTCACCGATTTCGTTCGAGTTTTATCTTCATTGCGTCGCATTAAAATGCCGTCGGCGTTGTGTATTAGGTCAAGCCTTGTTCGTAATTTGCGCGATGACGAAACGGCTCTGCCAAAATTGGCGTTACTTGCGTTATGCCATGCCTCGTGTCGTACCGAAGCATTCGACAAAGCTAAGGCGATTTAATATTCCGTTGCACAATTTGATGCGTCAATTTATATTTCATTACAAGATCGAGTGGATAACTGCGGAATAATGGTTTATCATAAAGCGTTTTCCATATCAACGGGATCGCAAATGGAAATGCATTTATCCTTGTCGTCGGAGTGACTAGACCGCTTAATTTTCCTTTCTGTAATTTATTGTCTCATTTGCAATTCATCTTTAATTTTGATTTGGAAATGGTCGCTGCGTCGGATATAAATGTGATTTGGCGAATAAATAATGGGGTTTGGTGAAAATGTGACGGAATAATTTGAAAATGGTCCAAATCTATGCATGAACAAATTATCGCACCACTACATATTCGCCTGAAATCTCATTAACACACTGGTAACTTGTGGGAGTCAGTACGTGCATTTGTCGACCCGAAACATCAAAGATCCATCGCCGAAAGGAAAGCTTTCACCAGTGTTATGATTACACCCTCAACCGAACTGTTTCAAGAGAACAGTACTATTAGTAACATCTGTTGCTACTTCATTGACAGCTGTTGAAAATTTCATGACATTTGTATGTAAACAACTCGAGTTATTGCGTCATATTTCTAAGTGCGTTTTGTACATTGGTCAGAAAGTTGCACTGAATCTGTTACAGAAATCATTCATGCAGGAATGGAATTCAACATCCCTCACTCCATGAAAAGAACAACAGCACAAAATCCATGATTCAACAAAGACTACGAAAGAGCCTCTGCATCCAAGACCAGATCTTACAAGTCATGGAAGATAAAAGCAACAGAGGAAACAAGAACAACCTTCGTACGTATACGGAACGTATGCAAGCTGACAACTGCAAGAGCTAAGGCCAATTTCATTGCAGGGGTAACTAATAAACTCCTTGAACAGGCAAGCGGGACTAGAGAATTCTGGTCTAGCATCATCTCCGAAAGAGAAAGCCGATCTCTTTGTTCTCTTGTTCTCAAAGAATTCTGTCCTAGATTCATCAAACGCAACACCACCGAACATTTCACCTACAAATTCTTCCTTGGCAGAAATCAAGTACAGAGTCCGCACTGTGAGACGGGCTCTCGAGCAGCTAAACTGCAAGAAGGCAGTTGATCTAGACGAAATACCGTCAATCGTCCTGAGAAAGTGTGCTCCCGAACTGGCAGCCATTCTTAACCGTTTGTTTCAGATTTCTTATGAAAGCCAGACTTCTCCGAGCACTTGGAAAAGAGCGAGAATTCAACCGATCCCAAAGAAAGGAAAGAAGTCCTTACCCCATTATGTCCATAGTGATAGAGAGAGTCATAAATGATGAAACCATCAAATATCTTGAGTTGCAGTAACAAACAGGAAATGTAACAGGGGAACCATACTATCTTGAATATGATTCAATAAACGAGTGAAAAAACCCGAGGAAAAACTCGTTTCCCTGTCGATTTTTCTGCTCAGCTTCTTCATTCTCTAACTCCATGTTTTCCAGACGAAGACATGGGTGAAAGGAAAAAAAGAAATATAAGATGAATATGAAAGGAATGAAAAAATAATAAATAAGCGATATTGGGTAATGCTGAAAGGAAATGAACAAAGCAGTAAAATATTCCTTTATGAAAATTAGGAATTAGGAACGTAGAAACCATAGATCCATGCTGTAAGTAAATGTGACCTAAAGAGAATATAAGAAAATAAAAAGATGAAGCCGATGACAATGGATTATTACTTACCCCTTCTATTTCAAAGGGTTATTAAACAATTCACAAATTATTATGATTAATTAATTTCGAGTGGTTTCAACGAAGTCTTCAAAGCAAATGAATGAACTCCGGTGTTCTCTCAGTTGTCATTCTTCGATAGTCGCTGATGGTAGAGGGGATTATTCACGGAATGAATGGTCATAGAATCGAAGTGAGTTGCACTGTGTTAAACTTGCACCGTGTTAATCCAAAGGTTATTCAGTTAAAGTAGTAGCGGCAACTAAGCACGCTACAATCTTTACTGTGATGATACGTCAAATGTGGTCAAAGAATCTTATGGCAGAGCCCTAAATATATAATGTGAGAAAGTTTTAATACCAACAAATTTGTTTTCCACAAACAAAATGAAAATGAACGAGGCGAAAACAGACCAACTGAATTTTGGTTCTAGAGTAGTGATAAGCCGGGGTTAGATTGGCTCTAAGTTGATTTGGGCAACACATATCGATCTGACTTCCAGAAACTGTCCAAAGCGCTTCATGCTCTGAGGCAGTTCTTGATGCTTACTACCACAGAATCAGCGAAAAAGCTTACTATTATTATTTCCTCGCAGTGATGACGGTTCGAGAATTAATTTTGGCAATAACAATTATTGTTCCTTCATCAAGCTACAACTATGGTGTGAATACTTTATCGTTTGTAATAACGAAGTTAGCCTGTCAACATAAATTCAATATGATTGAATGTTAGATTCAAAATAAATATGTTGGGAAAGCTGCTTATTTGGATAGTTTTTCTGAAACGCAACAACCTTATAAAAGTATTTTCAATATTTTGAGGAAAAACTTCATGGGCCATGGTACATTCAGCGTTCCAAGGAAAAAATAATATAGAGTAATTGATGAAGATGCAAAAATTAATGTAACAGGTAGTCTAAGTGCCAGCGAATCGAGCAGGCAAATTAATATGAAAATAGAGGTTCACGGTTTAGCAAAATAGATAAAAATTTCATAAAATAAGAATACCCCAGTTTTTGCAGATAGAAGATATCCAAAGTTGACTCGATTTTTGCAAAAGATTTCTGCAGGAAATTCGAGTTTTCCCGAAGAATAATTCATAGTGTTCACATCAGAAGTGATGGAATACTCAATCATCAAAATGAACATTGGTGGTCGGATATAAACCCACATTGCCGTATTAATATTTAACGTCAAGGCCGATATGGGTTCAGTGTATATGGTGTGCACTGAAACATAATCGCGTATTACCGTATGTGACTTTTCATGAAAACCTTCGTGATTATATCATGAAATTGATGGAAATTTCAATGAACTGTCTCTTGCTGACAGAGGAAATATCTATTTTCATTGCGAATTTACTTGACTTAAATTTTGTCAACGATTGGATTGGATATTGGAGGCCCAAATCCCCGGACTTTTTTCCTTGTAGATTTATCAGGGATCTGTTGTATAGAAGGGCTAGTCGAAATATTGAAGAGTTGAAGCAAAATTTCAGACATTGTTTTCCTTAATTCAAAATTCCAAAGCGTGTCGGACTATTCTCACGCGTTGTGAATATGCATACGGAATAAAAGAAATACATTCGAATATGATAGAATATCTTGTTAGTTTTTTTTGTTTTAAGGTAATTGCATGTGACTATACAAAATTTTCGTACGGCATGGTCGATTCGTTATTACAAACGATAATTCAAACAAAAGTTGATGGAAAAATAATTTATCTGGATTATTACTGAAAGAATTAACTTTCATACTGTTACAATAAGAGCACAAAACATATTAAGCTATTACAATCATTACGTGTGAATTCTGTGAATAGGGATACTAAACAATATCAGGGGACAATTAAGATGGATGGAAAATTTCCGATGCACCACCTGTATATCATTATAATCAATGTTGTTCGTTATTTACTCGAATTAAAAGAACTAATAAGTACAAGCAAATAATATCATACAAAACACACATTCCATTTCCCAATAGACAGTTATTTACAGTTTTGAGATGCTCAACCGAGTTGCCAAATATATTTAGACGTTGCGTAAGACGGTACCGTATCCTTATCATGAGTAAAACAAACTGGCTCAGTGAAACAATCACATTTCGTAATAAATATTTTCCAATGATAATAGCGGCACAATTTGAATCTACTTCAAAAATACAATGACGCTATTGTTCGCTCGAATTGACCGCGTGCGTGGCTCATCTTCTATTTAAAAAAATTGTTCGATCTCACCATTCGATTTCGTAAGTCTCGTATGTTGCCGAGCAACATTGGTCGATTAAGTCATTGAACGGAATAATGATACAGATAAACGGTGTAAACGTTTCTTGCAGTGTTTCATTCAATACATTTACGCAATTTGAATGTTTTATACCACGAAAACATCGAAATTTTTGACACCCCCTTGTACCTACACGTGTTCCTGAGAAAGGAGAATTTTTTTTTTTTTCAAACTTGAATCCCCTGTATCTCGAAAACGAAAGTGTTTTCTTCCAAGTAATTCAAAAAAGGTACTATAGATATAGTTTTGCTATCAGAAATCTTCACTTCGAACATTTTTCACATGATACATTCACCTGGATAACAAATTTTTTCGAGGGATTTAAAGTTTCGTTTTTATATCTTGTGAACATGTTCTTATAAATATTCAAGGTGTTCATGTGGCTCTTCTGGCCATGAATAAACCATCGTCTTCATCCATAAATAAATGTAGAAAAAACGAAGCAGAGGGTATTCTAGAACGAATTATAAGGAAACAGATAGGTATGTGCACCGTCTGATGATTTTCATGAATAATTATGAATTCAGTAATGGATCATCCTCGTGTTGTAATTTTTAAAAGTCAGATTCGTTCTGACCGAAAAATCATTATACGCTGTCCGCTGTTCGAATTAGCGATTTGAATTGTTCAGTGCACCGGGAGGGAATAATTTTGAAACTGATATTAAGATTTCTGAAACGTTTCTTTTGAAAAGAAAGGATTTACAAAAATTCGAATAATTGTTTTTACAATAAATGCTTATATCTATCATTTTGTGTGTGTCAGAAAAAAACACAATCGTAAAAAACGATCCAATAAATAGAATACCATCGGAAAATCAGACCATGCCCATTCCTTAATCAGGCGTCTAAACTGGCATCATGCCTCCTACGATTGCCCATAAAGTGTGAGCTTAGGAAATGTAACAGGGGAACCATACTATCTAGTTTCCCTGTGTTCATGTTGTGTTAGTGTCGCGTGTACAAAAGGAGCACCAAAAATTTTTTCTTCCTAGCTGCTTCATTCTCATCATGTACTCCATGATTTCCAGGACTTCTTCACGAAGACAATGGTGAAAAGGAAGGGGGTTTGGGACAGGAAAAAATCTGTAACAATGGATAAAAAAAACCAGCAGAAATGTATTTAAAGAAAAATACCTAACTCTTAAATGTCTAAACTCACATGAAACTAAGAACTTAACTAATGCTCCTCTGTTTTTCAACAGAGAACATCTCATACACCATGGAAATAAAGTGCTAAGGGAGTGCAGCCCTTGCCTTATGTAAGGGAACATCTCATACACCATGGAAATAAAGTCCTAAGGGAGTGCAGCCCTTGCCTTATGTAAGAACTTAACTAATGCTCCGCTGATTTTCAACAGAGAACATCTCATACACCATTGGAATAAAGCCCTAAGTGGCTGCAGTCCTAGCCTATCCAAGAACTTAACTAATGCTCCTCTGTTTCTCAACAGAGAACATCTCATACACCATGGAAATAAAGTCCTAAGGGAGTGCAGCCCTTGCCTTATGTAAGAACTTAACTAATGCTCCTCTGTTTTTCAGCAGAGAACATCTCATACACCATGGAAATAAAGTCCTAAGGGAGTGCAGCCCTTGCCTTATGTAAGAACTTAACTAATGCTCCGCTGATTTTCAACAGGGAACATCTCATACACCATTGGAATAAAGCCCTAAGTGGGTGCAGTCCTAGCCTATCCAAGAACTTAACTAATGCTCCGCTGTTTTTCAACAGGGTAAATCTCATACACCATTCGGGGGGTGTGGCCCATAATAACCTCAAGATTCGAAACTAATCTCCTGAATAGACTTGAAGTTGATGAAATTATCTGAAACGGAATGACTTTCTCGAAAACCACCCGTAAAATGATAAATAGGACAATCGGAGACTAAATGTCTTATTGTTTCTTCAGCTGCGCCACATTCACATGCCGGACTTTCTACAGTGTTCCATTTGAACAACATACTATTACTACGACCTTGTTCTGTCCTGAGACGATTTAATGTACACCAATTTTTCCTACTTTGAAACCTGCAACCCTTTTGGAAGGATCCTCTATGAGAACTTTATTGTAAACATCAACTTCCTGCCATTCAGTTTTCCGAAGATCAACAGCCTCCACCCGTGAACGCAAAAAGTCAATCGACCAAATGGGTTTTCTAGATTTCAATCTCAGGTTAGGTGGATTTTGAAGATCGTGTATTATCGGAAAAACTTCTGGAATGAGTGACACTTATCCCAAGATGATTTAAAAGCTAACTTCTTGCAAACTATATTACAAATAACCGGAAGCCATGGGGTAGCAGTTGAACTGTAACTCTCATAGAACAGTACAACTTAGAATCAATCTTATTAACATGAGCACCATTCAACCACACCTCACCACAATATTCTGCTGCTGAATATACTAAAGCTAAAGCAGTAGTTATAATAATGAATATCGACTAATACGGGGGCTATGCTCTTTATTAAGAGATACAAAATATACTACTGTGTCCAAAAAGTGAGGTGACTCAGCATTTATTTTGAAAAATCTCTGTTTTTCTTCCAAATCAATTTAATTGCTTTCAAAGTAATCCCTTCCAGATGCACTGATCCCAACGGATTTTCCAATTTTTAAAACAGTTGTTAAAGTCGATTTCTGGCATAGCCTTCAACTCTCTCTTCGATACGGCTTGTATCTCTTCTATTTATCCAAAACAGTGTCCCTCGAAGGGCCTTTTGAACTGAATAACCAAAAATCACACGGTGCCAAATCGGGTGAATACCGCGGTTGTGGGACAATAGGGGTCGCGTTGAAACTGTAGTGTGGGACGGTGGTGCAAAAACCAAGAATTGTCCCGTCACATTTCCGGTCTCTTTAGACGAATAGCCTTCACCAACGACGCATAAGGCACAAATGATATTCCTTGTTAACGGTTTGACCCGGCAGAAGGAGCTCAAAAAGCACAATACCGCAATAACCGAAGAAAGCAGTCAACATTACCTTGATATTTGAGCGACTTTGACGCCGTGTTTTGGTTTTGCCTCACCTTTTGCACGATATTCACTCGTTTGATCGGTTGTTTTTGGGTTTTAAGCGTAACTGCAAGCCTCATCTCCAATTATAACGCGATGTTTTTCCAGAAAATTCAGTGTTTTAGGTATCAATCGAGATCTGATCCTTTTGAAATGCCAAGATCAGCAGGATCTGTTATTGTTAATCAACTCAGTCAGTTGTTGTAACAATCGTTTACGAACAGAGCCTATAAATAAGTGGCTCATCACAAAGCGATATCCGCCCTGTCTCAAATTCACTATACCACTAAATTTCAACCTGCAACCTTCAAGAATTTCTTCTTCAGTGAAGCAAACTTTAGACTACTTCATGTTCCATTGAGAAATGGTCGTTATCACGTCCAGTCTGTGGGAGCAGCGACTCAACTGAAGTCAGACGTTTACTAATGAAAATTGGGGATTTTCTATACTGTTGCCACCTCTCAATTTTGGGGTTTCACAGCGTAGCTCTCGTTCAAAGAATTAAAAATCACCTCAAAAGTTGTTGGATGTTTAATTTCAACGAAATACTATGTGAAGCAATACTTCAAATCAATAAAGCCCGAGTAAAGTTAATCAAGAGCAGGGTAGAGGATTGAGTTCCTACCATAGGCGGTTTGCAGATACTTCAGGATCGAATGGGAATCAGGAGGGATCGTCAAATTCGTTGTTATGGAATAACTTATCTTTCTCGGTGTAATAACGGGGAGTCCGCCGGAACACAATTCTTGGAATCACTCTCGATATGGTCGCCTATAAAATATAACAACCAGCGCAGAGATTTTGATGAAAACTCGGCCGGCGGTCATCTCGCTATCTCGGTATCCAGTATATTGCCCTCGTCGGTCCAATATTCTCGCGATATTACTGAAACTTGGTACATATAAGAGATACCGAGTGTAATAACCTTATTAATAATGCTATTGCATGAGATACAATGTTGTAATTCTCGCAGGAGAAATGACACTTTCATTTATTAAACTCTTATTTTACCTTCTTCGCTTTCTCTGGTCTGCGCGTTTGAAAATAAGTTCATTGAACGGCAACGGACGACTCAATGCGAAAGGGGCAGTAATCTAGAAATAGCGGGATTGGATTCCGTATTACACGAGGTTTTTCGTTTTGATTGGGTAGCTGGCGCATCCCTCACATTGCGTGGTGAACTATTCTTCCAACTAACTGGAACAGAAAGACAAGTATAATAATAATAATAATAATAATTTATTGATCCCTTAAGACATCACAAGTATGTATAGGACAGGTCAATAGAAAAGACATTTAGACATTATCTAAATCAACACATAGAAACTCATTCACAGTATAAAAACATTTTGTTAAAAGTAAATTCTTAACTGCTACTTTGAATCTATTTACACTTAGACCCTGTATATGCCGTGGAAGATGATTGAACAATCTGATACCCTGGTACAGGGGCGACATTTCAAATCTAGAAGTTCTGTGTTTAGGGATACATAATGTTTCCTTATTTCTAGTATTGTGGGAATGAAAGTTAGAAAGTTTAGTCATGCTACTTTCATTCTCTTTAATATAAACGAGGCATCTCAAAATGCCAATGTGAGGATACCATTCTTCAGGAACAACGGTCTACATGAAGATTGTGGAGCTGTATCGAACATCATTCGCAGAATTCTTTTCTGGATGATGAAAACTCTACCTACGTTTGAGGAATTTCCCCACAGTAAGATATTATAGGACAGGTGACTATATACCAAACTGTAATAAACGTTCACAAGGGAACTTAGAGGTAGTGAACTCTTGATTCTATTTAGGGCATAATAGGAACTATTCAGCCTCTTACAAATCGCATCGATATGTGTACTCCACTTCAGATTCCTATCGATGTGAACGCCGAGGAATTTAGTGGTGTCCTTCGAAGAGATGACTGTATCTAAATACCTTATTGTTATGCTACCCTGATCACAAGACGACAGAGTGAAGTGAATGCATTCCGTCTTGTTGACATTGATCATAATAGCATTAAAATGGCACCATTCTACGAAACTCTCCACCAGCAGCTCGCATAACTTTCGAAGCTCCTCAAGAGTCTCAGCAGTAACAGCTATGGAAGAGTCATCAGCGAACAGTATCAACCAGATTATTTTTGATAATAAATTGCGAATATTAGATTTTCTGTAGAATATTTTTTTCAAATTTGGTGGCAGATCGTTGATGAATAACAGAAATAGAAGTGGCCCCAAGACAGAACCCTGGGGTACTCCTAATTTACAGTACTGTTCATTTGAGTACGAGTCGTGAACCCTGATTGAGGCAGTTCTGTCCTCCAGATAACTACGAATCCAGTTCAAGAACACGCCTCTGAATCCAAGATTATAACATTTATCCAATATAAACTGGATAGCAAGACTATCAAACGCTTTAGACAAGTCAAAGAACAATTCAGCAACATATTGACCATTATCAAGGCAACGATAGACGAACTCCACGAACTGCAATCCTCCAGTTTGAGTCGAGCGGCCGGTTCTGAAACCATGTTGTGCAGTATCAAGTATTTGAAATTTATCTAGGTACTTCATCATTCTATCAAACACTATTCTTTCAAAAACCTTGGAAAAGACACTTAAGATAGATATAGATCTATAGTTCATGATATCGTGTACATCATCCTTTTATGAATAGGAATGACGATTGCTTTTTCAGAATACGAGGAAATACGCCTGTGCTAATTGACAGGTTAATAACATGAGCGAAATGTCGGCTGATATCGGTACCTATCATCTTCAGAATTCGTGCTGAGATGAAATCAACACTAGAACCTTTGTTGTTTTTGAGTGATCTTATAACATCATGGATTTCATGCTCCAGGACTGGTTGGAAGAAAAAGGTTGTGTCTAACATACGTGACGTCGTACATGAGGATGACATTGAGTCTTTATAATAACTGTTGAGGGAAGATTCGGCAACTGTAGTGAAATGATTAGCGAAAATCTCAGCCAAATCCTTGGGATCGTTATGCGTAACATTATCAATAACCAGTGCAATAGAATTTTGTTCCATACGTTTTCGACCAGTCATAGTATTTACTAAATTCCACACAGTTCTATTTTTATTTAAAGATTTATCAATAAGTTCACTGTGAAAATTGTATTTGGTTCTTAGGATTAAGGATTTATAATAAGATTTGGCTTTCTGATATAAATCATTAGAGGATTGAGTTTTTATTTTAGAATGTAACCAATATACACTCACCGGCAAAAATTATACTTTGATACTCCATAACTCTAATAACTCATCGTTCGATGCCCTTGAATTTTAGATGTGCTAAAGATTATTTAATGCAGAATAACAGTTGACTTCGG
This sequence comes from Cryptolaemus montrouzieri, assembly GCA_013387265.2. Classification (NCBI taxonomy): domain Eukaryota; kingdom Metazoa; phylum Arthropoda; class Insecta; order Coleoptera; family Coccinellidae; genus Cryptolaemus; species Cryptolaemus montrouzieri. The sequence continues at coordinate 7,155,008 of JABFTP020000144.1, read as the reverse complement.
TAATGTGTGAAAATGCATTTTAAATATACGATATACGAGGTTGAATCAAAAATGCTTTTTTTCAAGTATTTTGAATCGCTCTGTAGAATTCGTGAGCTGAAGTTTGTAATGAAGAATAAATGTAGCTTTGTAAGTTTATCTTCAAGACGAATCTTCTACTGGGAGATTCAAAGTTCGTGAAATAAATCATTTTTAGTTTACCCTCGAATATCGCTATTCAAAACATACGTTTCCAATGATAATTCTTATTACGCGTTGAATAATCTGTAATACATCAAAAACTCAACAATATCGAATGATAAATCAGAGAGTTATGGAGTTTCAAATTAGAAGATATTTTCTGCTTGATAGAATTTTTTGCCGATGAGGCAAATGGTAATATTGGTGACTAGAGTCTATGGGAATAATATTATCTATACATGAAAGTTTTCTAAGGATATTAATAGGAAAATGATTAACATAACTCACACAAATAATTATCGTTTGTTGGCTCTAGATACTTAGATCTGCAATTGAAACGAGTCCTGCTGAGAGAACGTGTGATATATTTCAAAACATTTCGTTGTAAGAATAAGATAACAATAAATTTGACACATTTTCAACGTGCTTTATAATAGTAATTGTTTTCCAATTTTAACTGGAAAATAATCGCCTTCTTGAATAATACTCTTGAGTATCAAACAAGAAGTTCTGCCTCTGGAGCTCTGAAGTGTGATAGTTTCGGAAAGCTCCGCAGATAATGACGGGTTATGCCCCGAACAAAACTTAACAAATCGACTTTATATTCACAAACCAATATATGAATTTTACAAGCAATGACGGCAGCCACGTTGATCATATGTGTGAAAAGAGACCACCTTCATTTTTTTCTTGAACATATATTCTGTGGTTTTCAAGACTTTGATACAGGATATCAACATCTCCCCATGAAAAAATATTTGGAAAAGAAACTAGGCTGTGGAACATCAATCGTTTGCATTCTTATTGAGTTTCACTACATTTTTCTAGCAAACAGTAGATGGTTTTGCACAACAATAAGTTTCGAATTTGTAACAATATCCAGTGGAGCTGCAAATCATCCAGTCTCGAATACTGTTTTGCAGAATGATGAGCAGGATAATTGATGATAGCTTCATCTATAGACAACTGAGAATGAAAATTCTTCACTGTTGAAAGTTTCTATTTAGAATTTCTGAATATGTCTGCATTTCTATCATCAAAACGCAGACATTTTTTTAATCCTGTGAGCAATTTCTTGACACAGCTTTGGACACTAATGGTATAGACCAAGCGTGCTCAAACTTGAATTGCTAGCGATCTACCTCAATATTTCTCTGAGAGGCTGCAAGTATGTGTGATGCAGGGTTGTCGTACCTACACGATACACCCTACCTACCTACCTACTTAGGTAGGGTGTACCATAGCATATATAGATATTAGCTTTCCGCACAATATACGTTATTTTAGTCAAGGTTTGGGTTAGGTTTAGTTAGGTTCTTCTCTATAAATCAATGAAAAAACTCATAGTTATTCAAAATCGCTTGTTACGAAACAAAATAGTTACATATGGTGTGAAACTTAACTAAGTGACTTTGAATGTTGAAGCGTGGCACTCCATGTCCTCAGCATACTTTTCATAAGTTGGTACGTAACCACTGAGTGATAATCGCAAGCATGATGACATATGATCGTCAGTTAGTCGATTGCGATATTTTGACTTAATTATCTTCATTTCAGAAAATGCAGACTCGCACAAGTAAGATGCCCAAACATTGCCCTCAGTTGAAGGGCGATTTGCCTTAGATTCGGATATTTATCTTCAGATATAAAACACCAGAAATATGTATCAGATGCTGTAGCTTCGAGATGTATATCTGATATAGTCTGCACTAACTCATTTGCAACAGAACAGGAGTTAATATCAAACTGACTTGCTATTTCAGTAGCTAATTCCTCTATGTTTTTACATGAAAAAGGATAACTCATAAATTATGCCATATTTGCAGTAATAGAAACGCATTTTCGAATTGTCCCAAAATGTTTGATAATTCAGCCTCATACGCATCATAATTCAACTGAGGAATCCTTGCTTTCAAAGACGGAAAATATTTCAGATTCGTTCTTTTCAGTTCATCTATCATAAGTTGCAATTTACTTTTGAATGCGCTAATCATCTCAATAATAGTTTTTCCTTTAACTTGAAGCTCCAAGTTAATGGTGTTTAAGTGCCTTATGATGCCAATCAAAAATGCCAAATCAGTCAGCCATTTTTCGTTTTTTAACATCTGAGTCTGATCACCTCTTTCGTCTAGAAAAGCTGTTATTTCGGGCAATAATTCTCGAAACCTTTCTAGGAATTTTCCACAGCTCAACCACCTGACGTCTGTGTGAAGAACTAAATCAGTGTGCTCAGCTGACTCCCTATCTTTCTACTGCAACTTAAAGAGCCGCCATTGCAAGCTACGTACACGGATGCAATTCACAATTTTTGTTGCAATGTCCATAATTCCTTCCATGTTCAAAACTTTTTAACACAAAACTTGTTGATGTATAATGCAATGGAATGAAAAAAGTGAAGGGAAATCTTCATTAGCTCGACACAATGCCACAAAACCACCGTTTTTGTTTCCAGTCATTGCTGGTGTTCCATCGGTTGTAATGCACACTAATTTATATATTGGTAGCCAAAATTGAAAAAAACGTCATATATATCTTCCTCTTCAGAGGAATGATTGTCAAAAATTCTTCCTTAGCCAACATGTCATTGAACTGAAGTTATCTAATAGCAGACATGATTTCTATTTTATTTTTAAAATCTCCAAATAAAGTCTCACCCGCTTCAATAAATGCTTCCTTCACAACCGATCCATCTTCGAATGGTTTCTTGTGTTTATTTTATTTTATATTTTAAATGACGCGATAGTACAGCTTTTGACTGTTTGGCTGGTCTTGTGAATATGGTTTGTTCTTTTTTTAAACAAGATATCAAATCATGTACTTTTCGTTTCCTTAATTCACTCTGTGGCGGAAAACCGCGATAGACTGGTCGATCATCTACTTTAGGGGCTATTATAACAATATCTATGTTATGTTAATTTTAATTACTAATATCTTGAAGTACTTTGTCAAGTCTTTTGAAGCGCTTCACATAAAAAGATGCAGTTATGAACGCACCAAATTTATCAGGATACATTGAAACCGAATCTAGATTAAATTGTAATCGAATTGGAGTTTGAACCCACAAAACCCCAGTGTACTCAAACGAGCACAGAAACAAAATAAGAGCAAAAATATTATAAACAAAATGAAAGTGATTTCTAATCATTTATATAAAGTATTGTATTACATACCTGAGAAAATGTTTTACAATCTCAGAACCAATAAAATATTTATAAATAATAAGCACGGTCAACACCAGCTTAAACAATAAAATCTAAGAGTCTGGAATCCCAGATTTACCTGGTTTTTGAGAATTTAAATGAAGCCATCTTTTGTATAAACGCACAGGTTAGGTTAGTATGTATCTTAGAAGACCTTCATATTGATTTGGTATTAAATTTCACAACTAGATCTCTCTATACTATTTATAAAGTGTGCCCATTTGAGTACAGTGAGACCAAATGGGTTAAAATTCTACAAGGGGCAACTTCGTCACATTGTGTTCCATTTTTTTGCACTTAAACTTGAATAGCTCAGGGCGATAGATAGTCTCCTCTATTTTTCAGTAGCTCACTCTGTATCTTCTACAGTTTTCAATCAAAAATGAAAATTCTTTCACGGGAATGCAGACAAAGATAATACCTTTCTTTCGAGGTATCACTCGACCCATCTACCTTCTTCAAATTTTCAAGGGTGGTCACTCCTGCTCTAGGGGTTGAAATTCGAGATGAGGATGATATTTGATGATGACTGCCATTGATCAGCATGGATCTGTTCCATTTTACTTCACTGAAACTTGAATAGTCTCAGGGAAATAGTCTTCGCTATCTTTCAGTTGCTCACTCTGTATCTTTCACAGTTTTCAATTGAAAATGGAAATTCGTTCAAAGCGATGTAGACAAAGATACCACCTTTCTTTTGAGTCATCACTCGACCCATCTTCCCCATTCAAAATGTTCAAGGATTGCAATTCCCGCTTTGTGGGTTGATATTTCAGGCAAGTTTTGTACCCCAAAAGATGTCCCCCTTGAAATAAAAATTGACCTGTTTTCGCGTCTTAATCAGAAATGAATATCTTCGTAGATATAGCTTCTGTTTAGTTTTCGTTGAAGCACCCTGTATATTGTGAATGAAAAATCAAGAAAAAATTGAAATCCTGCAAAGTTTCCATCAATTAAGAACCGACATTTTTGTTGAGTTTTTGTTTTAGCGTCAAAATTTAGATTTATAAAATTTGGATTCAACATAAAGTTTGTATTCAAAGCGGATAATTTTCGACTTAGTTTTTGCATAATATATAGTAGTCATTTCAAAAAGCGTTTAGTTTAATGCTGAAATTTATCTAAATTTGAATATTTCTGAACTCTCCCAACAGGAGTTCAAATTCACGTATTTAAGAACATAAGTCTGCACATATTGCAGACCCAAGAGAATGGGGCTAATCTACCCTCGAAGCTCGATTTCAGGGGAAACAATAAGAGCAATTCTTATGTGTTATAGAACGAGAACTTCTCAAGAAACTCTTGATCTCAATCCGAAAAATCCAATTACCCAAAAATCAACATCTCCTGTATTCGGTCTGTTGAAATATTCACAATTCAATCCATGTATAACATGGCTGCACGGATTTGGAAGTACATCTCTCGCTCTGCTGGATTTAAATTTTGTTATGAAATTTATAAAGACTTATTTCAATATGAAAAGAAAATGGGATTCGCGCACGAATTTATTATGAGTTACAGATTGAAGAATGAAATTGCTTGTGCTGTCGCTTAAGTGGTATATATTTAATATTTTTTCCATTGTTAACTCCCTATAGCTTTCGTAGGGTCTACATGACGTGAATCTTGATGAAATTGCCACGACCACATCGTGGTATATGATTAATTCCAGCTTGATTAATGATTCAAACAAATTGTCAATACACAATCGAAGTTCCATATGTTATCTATAGGCTGTGCCACAATGAAGTAACAAATACTCTGGGTTTAATATAAATAGAATGAAACGCTTTCGTCTGATGTCTCCAATGTTTCATTTTTAATACACATGATCGGTTTCGTTAGTTGGATTAGTTTTATGTATCTAGATCTAAAGTTAAATGAACTCATTGATGCGGAGTTTGAACGCGATCTCCCGTTTAAGTTTGTTTACAGTGCTCGATTTTGTCAGTTCACAAAAGTGTGTTTTGCAATATTTACAATGGATAAACATCGAGCAAAGAATTTGTCTCAAATTTTGTATTGCAAATGGATTTTCGTGTGCGGAATCGCTGAATATGTTACAGAAGGCTTACAGTGAATCGCCTCCGCCAAAAACAAATGCACATGAGTGGTACAGTGCATTCAACAGCGGCCCAGATGTAGTGCAATTTTATTTTGTAGCATTCTAGCCGTACAGTGCCGAACTCTTAATGCAGTTAAACGAAGCCAACGATCATCAACTGGTGTTGTTATCCGATTTCTTCCCTGTCCGGCCCTTCTTCCATATTCCCCTGTATCGAGGTACCGATTAATTGCTCTTGAGATAGTGATTTGGTTAACATTCAACAAGTTAGCCATGCAACGTTGGCTTCGCCCCTCCTCTAGAAGTGTTACAATTCTTACCACTTCATGATCACTCAAATAGAAGATTCGAAAATCAACAAGAAAACTTGCATTAATTTAGCGTGAGAACTGAAGAAAAATTGAATGAATACTGATAGTCAAATAAACTCATTCTTGTTTCAGACGAGTTTGAGATCATATGGAAACAAATGTTACTACATAGATAAGATTTTTCCCCTCATATGTCCAAAAACATATGTTGACAAAGAAACTGCGATCGAGCTTCTTAATCGATTGTGGAATTTAGAATACTAGGTGACGCGATAATTTTTGTGGTGTGTGTATTTCTGAAGGATTTATTTTATGGAGCTTCATTTCAATATAAATAAAATGAAACACTTTTGTCTTTTTTCCACAATGTTTTTTAAATACCTACAGTGTGTTCCAACGAACATTTGACCCCCCCTATAACTCCGAAATGAGTAACATTAGCGAAAAACACCAAGACATGTCGATTTTTGTTTCGAGGGGGAGCATTTTTCGAAACAATTCGAAACTTCTCAGATCAACCCCCTACCCCCAGCAACCCTAACTTTGAAATTCATCATAGGGAATAAGGGTCGAGTGGCACCTTACTGAAAAGGTCTGTCAATTCTCCACCTTGATTTGTCATTTTAGAATTTTAAATTAACATACAGGGTGTCCCAACCAAGGGTGAAGTTGAATTCTGGAAATCCCAAATACTAAATGAAATCGATTTATTTTGGCATAATGCAAGCGCAGGTTTATGCTCGGTCTAGAAAAACGACCTACACTTGTGAATTTGGAGTTGGTGCAATCAACCCCTATTTCCAGCATCCCCAACTCAAAAATCATTCGATCGATAATAGGTCAAGTGGCACCTCGTTGAAAAGGTACTGCAATTTTCTCTTCGAATTTGGTATTTTCGAAATTCAGAATCATCATACAGGGTGTCCCGAAGCAGGAACATTGAAAATCCAAATAACTTTTGAAACTGGTTCATTTCGGTATACGAGAACATGTTTGATCCGAGAATAGGACTTTCTTGTGTGGTTATAGAATTTTTGCAATCAACCCCTTCCATTCAGCATCCCCAACTTGAAAATCATACAAATAATTCAAGTGGCATATCTTCAGAAAGGTTTTTGAATTCCAGAATGATTAAAGCATTTCATTCAGTTCGGCTCTCCATACAGGATGTCGCTTTCGAAAAATTCAATATCGTCATTTGAAATTATCAACTAAAATTAATTCGAAACTGTTAAAAGTATTGGGGTACGATGTGTTGAGCATCAATTACGAAGAAATAAAGCTGATTTCTGCATTGAAAATGTTCACATTTTTTCATTTCCATCTGGCGTGCAGTCATCTGTTATTTCTCATTTTGCAATGAAATATTATTATTATTCAGATCAGTTCCTCATTATTGTTGTTGTTCGTCAGTTGAAATTAATCTGAAAATGGTTTATTCCACTGAGGAAAGGGTCGAAATTGTATCGACGTATTTTCGAAATAACAGTTGTGCCAAAGAAACGGCAAGGATATTCGATAGGAACCATCCTGAAAGAGAAAGGGGAGTCAGTCACCAGTACGTTAAATATTTGGTTGACAAATTCCTAGCTACGGGTTCGGTGGCAAACAAAAAACATGAAGTGGCATGTCCTGTCAGAAATGAGGCAACGGAAGTGGCAGTAGTGGGTCATCTACAAATGGAGAATACTACTTCGATCAGAAAACTATCTCGTCTGACTGGTGTATCAGCTACAACTGTCCACAGAATCGTGAAACATCACAAATTTCACCCCTACAAGGTAAAATTAGTGCATGAAATAAACGAAGATGATCCAGATCGTCGTTTACAGTTTTGTGAAAATCTAAGTGAAAACCTAAACGCTAATCCAAATTTTCTGAATAACATCTGTTTTTCTGATGAAAGCACCTTTATGCTCAGTGGTGAAGTGAATAGACATAATTGTCGATATTGGGACACACAGAATTCTCATTGGTTTAGAGAGGCCCACACGCAAAGGCCTCAGAAGTTGAACGTTTGGGCAGGAATTTTGGCAATCATCTAGTTGGGCCTTTCTTTATTGAGGGTAATCTGAATGGAAATGGCTACCTACAGTTGTTAGAGGAACACATACATCCTAGATTGACAGAAATTTTACAGAACGATCCAACTCTTTCTGAGGACGAAATGCGTTTTCAACAAGACGGTGCTCCTCCACATTATGATGCTCGGGTGCGCCAATATTTAGACGAAAATTTCCCAGGAAGGTGGATTGGTAGAAGAGGACCTGTTGAGTGGCCAGCCAGGTCACCAGAATTAAATCCCCTAGATTTATTTTTGTGGGGCCATCTAAAATCTAAAGTTTATGCCACAAGACCAGAAAACCTGGAGGAGCTGCGGATGAGGATTATCACAGAATGCCGACTTTTGACTCCTGAAGTTTTCGCTAATGTGAGAAGAGAGTTCGAAAATCGTCTGTATAACTGTATGGAGGTGGGCGGAGGTCATTTTGAACAATTGTTGTAATAATCAAGTTAGTTTTTGTTTTCAATTGAATACAAGTTCAATAAATCTCGTTTTCCTGTTCAGATGAGCATCCAATCAGTTTCTCCATCATCCCTCATCCTGATCCTCACGCCAGAAAACCTCGATTGCCAAACTGAAACCAATGCCTCAGTGATTCAGAAAATAGAAAAATCTTTCTGGAACTTTGCCACTCAACCTGTAATCACTTGTATGATTTTTTGAGTTGGGGATGCTGAATGGAAGAGATTGATTGCAAAAATTCCATATTCACGCAAGAGAGTCTTATTCTCGAATCAAACATAAACATGTTCTCGTATTATACCGAAATGAACCAGTTTCAAAAAAGTTATGCTGATTCTGAATTTGAAACTACCTTTTCAACGAGGTGCCACTTGACCTATTTTCGATCGAATCTAACCTGGAAATAGGGTTGATTGCACCAACTCCAAACACAAGTGTAGGTCGTTTTTCTAGACCGAGCATAAACCTGCGCTTGCATTATGCCAAAATTAATCGATTTCATTTAGTATTTGGGATTTGCAGGAATTCAACTTTACCCTCGGTTGGGACACCCTGTATGTTAATTTAAAATTCTAAAAATAACAAATCAGAATGGAGAATTGACAGACCTTTACAGTAAGGTGCCACTCGACCCTTATTCTCTATGATGAATTTCGAAATTAGGGTTGCTGGGGGTAGGGGGTTGATCTGACAAGTTTCGAATTATTTCGAAAAATGCTCCCCCTCGAAACAAAAATCGACGTGTCTTGGTGTTTTTCGCTAATGTTACTCATTTCGGAGTTATAGGGGGGGTCAAATTTTCGTTGGAACACACTGTATAATGGTAGAAGTTGTGATTTCCAGAATTCCAAAAATTATTCCTCACATCTACAGAGGTGGATGCTACGAAAAAGTTTTACACCCTGTATATAGTTTCTCAACACTATTTTCTATATTTTCTAATTATTCTCTGTCAACTAGTAATAAAAGTTGCTGATCATGATAATCATAGTGTCGATTTGTCCATACACTATAAGATATGATAGGTAATCGAACTCAAATAAAACCTGTATATACCTGTACATACTCAAAACAGATAGCGGATACGTGCGCTAAATTAAGCTGGCAACATTTGGCAAAAGCAGAAACGCCAGTAGTATTTCTGGAACGTCTAAAGTGTAATGACCTGGGTCTTGGGTCTTCGAACACGGCGATGGCTCTACAAGAGAGACAGGTACATACGGATTGTCCCTCGAAGAGAGACGAAACGTTCGCAAATTTCGATGCGAGTGATTAGTCAGCAATCGTGTTAATCGTCCCGTGAAAAAAAGCTCGCGGAACTGCTTTTTAATTTTTTTGCGATGATTTCGAATTCGTGTCGGGATGAAGCTGGAGTAATTACTCCGACGAGTTCGATCGCTATTACGGGTCAAATTTTCGTCGTGACAACAATGAATTTATGGGAGTACAAGGCCAGTTCTTGAACTTGTAAGAGATTGACTCGTGAAAAAAATTCGGACAGAATAGATTCTGTCATTGTTTGAATCGCGGGACACGGCTTCATTGTAGGAAGACGAAGTATGAATTTCGTGGATCCGGTAAATTTCGTTTCAGAGCAATTTCATTATGCTGACTCGACAGATTCTTGATTGGTCCTCGGAGTGAAGAATTCTCAATTTCTCATTTCATGCATTGTGATTGCTGAAGTCATTTTATGATGAAAAGTTTCTATGAACATATGTCTGCAGAAGCTTCGTTACCGATCGACAAAGTGTTGAAATCTACAGAGCTTTTTCGTTCTGGCACCTACAGTTTTTGGGATTTTCAGTACACCCTGTATTTGAGAGAGCAATCGGTTTTTTCTGGCATTTTTTGCTCAGTTATCTAGGAGCTCCATAGAGCTTCCAAAAGAGCAATCACAAAATGGGGGTTGCCATTTGAAAATAATAAATAATAAATAATAATAAAATAAGTATGAGTGGCTAGGGGTTAGGGGATTGGAGTATAGATAAATGTGCCACAATTACAATGAAGAGGTGGACCCTCAGCAGTGTTATATGTATCTCGGCATGCAATTTCTCTAGCGAGTGCTGAACGCAAAGCTGAACTCGAAAGCCCTCTTCACTATCATAAACTCGTGGGTTATCCCATGTATCTCCTACTTTTTTAGGGTCGTCAGGTGGCCGGTCACGAAGTTGAGAAAACACACACTCATCACAAAGTATGGCGTATATTGTCACATGCATCCATGGCTCGTTTGCATGTGCCAAGAAAGGAAGGAGGAAGGTAATTAAGTTGTTTTGAGATGGCTCAAGACGACGCCATTGCTAACCTACGCAAATTCTTCCATTCGAAATAATTCCCCGTTCTCCACATCCTTGTACAGAGCTCATAACAATCTGAGCACTGTGTCTGAAAGATCCCAATATTAAGAACAGGGAGGTCAGGGGACCAAATGAAGGAGAAATCGTATGGAACTATACTACATGGTAGATATTCGAATGTCCTAGAGAACAGCGTGGTAGACAAAGCGGAATCACTCAGTTACATTCGAGACTATACCCTGAAAATTAGGGTTGTTTATCAGCCATCCGAGATCAGGTGTCCCTACAAGAACACATAATAAGCATATTACATCTCGGGATATACCCAAAGACTAAAAGGAGGAGTGCAAAAACTATGGAGGCGCTGAGGACCTACTTGAATTGGCACAATCTAATGGCAAAGCTTTCTCATCGTTGAAAAATGGTCTGTTGTTGCAGCATACAAGAAATTACCTTTACGAGCCCAAAGAACTGCCAGTGAATGACAAGTTTAGACTGTACTGGGACTCCTTCGGAAAAACAAATAGATCCATCGCCAATAATAGTCTCGATATTCTATTGATCCATTCGGATGAAGAGATCGCCCTCATCATGGACATAACAATGCCATCGGATGATAATGTGAAATATCAGTACCTCGCATTTGAATGAAGGAAATCCACCGGCTGAAAACTGCTTAACTGATTGGTTAAGAAACATCTCGTCGAAAACGTCAATAAACTGAAACTTGACCTGTCACTCGTCTCTACAGCCCAGAAGGGCTCAGCGTAATATGCACTGTGACGTCTGAATTACTTACCCTGAAAGATGAAAAATGCAACTCAGTAAATACTGACAGAGATTGAAAAAGAAGAACATAATGAGTAGGGAACTTAAAACATAATGGATGCCTCATCCCTCATAGTTCTTTCTTGAAAAACATCGTTGAAGGTCGAGTACTTGGAAAAAGAGCAAGGGGGCGTCCAAGGACCTCTTACTTCAATGATTTTTGAAGATCAATAAGAGTGAAAAGCTTTTGAAGATCAAACCTATGGATAGGCCAAGGACAGACAGATACTTTTAGTTTATGATGAAACGTAATTCATACAAATTTATTGTACCGCTTTCATAAAATCTCCCTTCCGAAATAATACATTTACTTCAACGATAAATCCAATCATCAAAACATTTTTCAAACGCTCTTTCCGGAATTGACTTCGGTTCTCGCCGCAAAACACACTTGTGAGAATCGAACGCTGTAAACAAACTGAATGATACGTTAACTCAAGAGGGCGTTAGCTATCATGAAATAGAGGGAAGGTTTGCAATGACTCATACGAAGATTTCTCAGGTGATCCAGCAATTCCAAAAGACAAACTGGTCTGACAAGGCAGAAGACGATGTATTTCAGTTTCAGAAGATCGCATTATTCGTGTACGCGCTTCACAAGTTCACAAACTCAACTCTCCAACACGCATAACGTTCTTGTTAATATCAAAACGGTTAGGTTAGGTTTCAAACTTATGAATTAAACATCAGGTTACCAATTTCGACATAATTTCTTCAGATTGAATCCATCCAGCAATGAAGAGATATATTTTCCGTCTCCTACAAAGAACACTTAACTGAATGAGAAAAACAAATTTTCCATTAGCGAACTTTTTGTGATTCAATTCGTAAAAGAACAATAGATGCAGAAAACTCATCAGAAAAGCCTTAAAACTATCAGCTAATTGCTGCACCGATGAAATTCGTTCCCTCCCGCACAAAAAACGTAATAATTCTTTGTTCCTGTAATACGAATAAATATCCTCAAACGAGTCCAGTCGAGCATTAGCTCTACAACCATTGTGTACCAAATTAGCGAAAATACCCAGCAATTTCCTTTGAAATATGATGTATTACTGCCGCAACCCAATTGTTTCAGTTTTCAAGGCAGTCGACAGCCATGAAAATTAAATTCTACCCAGTGCCGCCCGGAAAAAAAAACGAAGAAATAAAAACTTAATTGAAAATCTTGTTCTTTCAGAAGTGAATTAGAGACGGGGCCACTTCTGGAGGGCAAATTAGGATGGAAAATTGGGAAGAAGTCGGAGTAATGGGGTTACAAAATAAAAGAAACGGGAAAAATAGTTTGCCTAACTTTTGCCGAGGGAGAACGACATCATGGTAACGAGAAAGGGAAAACTCGAATTAGAGAATGCTAGCAACTAAATAAGACTATCAGGCCTTCTTCGATAATTTCTTTTTTCCATCTGAATTAATTTGATTAGAGTGAGGCATCGAAGGGGAACTCTTTGCTCTGGTCTGAATATAAATTGCGCATTTGAATGGTTAGATCGGGAGATTGAACTACTTTCTTGCACACTAATCGCCCAATTTGTTAATTGGTAAAATATAAATGTTTGAATTGTGGAGGCGGTTACTTGATGTAGATCCATGATATAAATGAGATAAAAAACACAAGGTTTAACTTTAATCTACACTTTATTTGAAAAAATTCGACGACGTTTCGCTGACACAGCAGCTTTATCAAGAATGGAAAACAGAATGAAGAGTATGGTATCATAATCAAATCGTAGAACAAGTTGGATGAATAATAATTATTATTATTAATAATAATCATGTTTTTCGGTCTTTCGTAAACCAACACATACTGATACAATTATACATAACTACTCATTACATCTTATTCAACACAAAGTTGCAGCTTTAAACAGCATAGTACATCGGTTACAATTACTCAATAGAAGATTATAATAAAGAGTTAAACATCATCAAACAGATAGCCATTAATAATTCATATAATCCGGATATGATAGATCTAATCATTCGTAAAAACTGTATCAGAAAGCAATAAATGAAGTATATCCTATTCATAAAGACTATAAAATATTCAACAGTTTAACATTCTGCGGTTCTGCAAGTACAAATATTAAATCCTTTCTCGTCAAACAAAATCTTAATATAACTTTCAAAACTTCTAATAACTTAGGTAAACATATTAAAATAATAAATCTCGTGTTGAAAAATCAAGTAAATCAGGAATCTATAAACTCATTTGCGGTTTTTGTGATAAAATTTATATCGGTAGGACCTATAGGAGTTTTGGCATAAGAACTTCTGAACATAAACGTAGCTTCGATAAAAATAAATCTGATTCAAATTATTCAAACCACCTAATAAAAGAAAACCATTCATTCAATAAAAATTTTGATATATTACATATAAAATCAAAAGTTCAAAATAAGATCTCCTAGAAGCATTAGAAATAAATAGATACGAACATTCGGACAAGCTTTTGAATGAACAGGTAGATGTGAATTATTCACCCCTACTTAACTTGTTAAATTAGTTTTTATTACCTTTCATACTAACTTTACAATGGCTCGGTGTGGATTTTCCTGTTATTCATCCAACTTGTTCTATGATTTGTTTATAATACCATACTCTTCATTCTGTTTTTCATTCTTGATAAAGCTGCTGTGTCAGCGAAACGTCGTCGAATTTTTTCAAATAAAGTGTAGATTAAAGTTAAACCTTATGTTTTTTATCTCATTTAAATATAATAAACAAAAACACTGGATGCACTGCACCACTTATATGCTCGTGGTTTGGATAAAATCGACTCCTCATAAGCCTTCTGTAATATTTTCAGCGATTCGGTACACGAAATTTCATTTGCAATGCAAAATTGGAAACAAATTCTTAGTTGGATATTTTCATCCATTGTAGAAATGGCAAAACACACTTGCGAGATCTGACAAAATCGAGCACTGTTAACAAACTAAATGACTGAACAGTTGTGCCTACTTAGAAACAACAAAAATTTTGACATTCGTTTTAGGCAGATTTTTCAAATAATCAATTACTTTTTACAGAATGTACGTGAAACAACAAAATCTAACAATAACTAACGACCAGTTCGATTCCCGTTTGTCACCACTCCTCTCATCTGTTTCTTAGGTTTAATGACATTGTATTATCTTAATTCCCCTTCAGTTTCAGAAAATGGGATAAAACCTGAAACATTTCGAATATATTTTTTTCATTATATTTTGTGAAACTGAAACCCAGTGTTTTTCTTGAATTTTTCAATCGTTCAGTGAATATGTTTGACAAAGTGCTTAACGAGACCTATTTAACTGATATGAATGTTTTATATGCTTTATGCATCATATCAAATTGAACAAACAGATTGAAAGATGAGTAAAGTAATTTTTTGAATTTCCAGTCGACTGACAGGAAATATTTCTTATTTGTCGTCAACTGTCATTTATGAATAGATTGCTGATTTGAAGCAAATTATGATTTTTAGTTAGTGTCTGATAGCAGGCAACATCTTGAATTTTAAGAGGAATGGATTAAGTGATTTTCATGTTCTTAGTAAGCATTATTTTCAACCGAAAACATCACCGAATGCAAGAAAAGGTTTGACAAATATTATGGATTTGGTGAAGGAAAAAGAGACACAACAAAATGTACTCAAATATGTAATCACCATGGTGAAAATCCATAAATTGAACTACGAACTCTTACCCTGTCCAGCATTTTCTCCTGATTTAGCCCCTTACGACTATTTCCCGTTTCCAAACCTGAATGAATGACTGGATGGTTAGAGATCGACTGAAACAAACGTCTATTTTAAGGGCCTCGACAAAACATATCATTTGGAAAGTATACAAAAATTTAAACATTGCTGAATTAACAGGAGATTGAGAGAACTAGTACGCTTCTTTATCGAAAATAATACTTTCCATTCGAAGAATGATTGCCTCACCAAACTGCACAAAATAGTTTTGTTGTATTCCCTCCATAATCGATACTGAAAGTTTCATAATATTTCTTTTTTCAGAACGGAACTGAAACTGGAATCTTTGGAAGACGCCGTCGTCCTGGAGGAGCCGGAAAGCGATTGGTTGCACGATAAACGTGGGTGCCCCGCTTACGTAAGTCCGGAAATCCTAAAGGCTGGGGCAACTTATTCAGGGAAAGCGGCAGATATGTGGTCCTTAGGAGTTATCTTGTACACAATGCTAGCTGGAAGGTAGGTTGGCCATACATTTATGTAGTACGTGGGTTATACTGTATATTTTGAGATGCCACGAAAGTACAGAAGAGAGAGCTGACAACATTGCATCATTAAAAACCCTGGTCTTTCATGTGTAAAGGTTCCCACAGACTGAACATTATCACAACACTTCTTTTGCGGAATATGGAGCAGTTTAGAGAACTTGTCCGATGTTCTACTACGATCACAAAGTTGGTTTAGATAAAACACAAAGTCTTGAACGGTTCAGCACGCAGTTGGTGATGGAAGTCCATCACAGGTAACTGAGTTTCTGAAGAAGAGTGAATTTGGAAGATGATATCGCTGATGAACCTATCAAATGATTGAGGCAAATCTTGGAGTTGGACCCGCAAGAGTCGTCATAGGTGATGAAACATACATTCCATCTTTCGAAAGTCCTACCCCTCTGGAGAGCCGTGTGTGGATTCACGAAGATGACGGATACATAATCATTGCAAAAAAGTAAACATCACACAGTTTTCTTTCAGAGTACAGGATTAGTAAAACCAGCTTGAAAATCAACGTACAGTGACAGCTAAATGGTACACAACAAGATGTTTACCTGCAGTACTTGAATCACGATTGACGTAATAATGTTGCACCACGACAATCCATCGTCCTTACGCTACATCAAATAGTTGACTTTCTTCGTTGTTCTATAACCTAGAAGATATATTTATGTGGTCGAGTTTTCATGACTGGGAAAGAGATCAATCAGGAAACTAATCATTCTTCTGAGAGCATTCCCTAAAATAACTGTCTTCAAGTATTTCACTTGTGGAAGGAGATTACTTTGAACATAAATAAACCAAATTGTATCATACGTCTCATGTATTTCTTGTATCTCAAAATATACATCGTAGCCCTTGTATTAACACACAATATTTCTATGAAATACAATTTCACTACATTTACAAAATATTCCAACCTGTTTTTTGTATCGATTTCATTCAGTAGGGAATATTTGCAGGAACAGAATTATTTTTGTTTTTGAATTGTGAAAGTTTCGTTGTAATTTGTTCTCTTTCATGTAACGTAACGTGACTATTACAAAATTTGTTCCCACCACCTATTTGGTAAAACGATTTTTATCTCGTTGTGAGAACAACATTTGCAAATAAATAAACGACATGATAACAATTAAATCGATAATTATAAACAATTTTCAGTCTTTCTATGCGATGAATAAGATGTGATGTTGGACATTCGCAATTCTTATATAAGAGTTAGTCGTTATATTTAATTGAAAGAAATATTGGTGAAATTGAGCTATGATTTAAGTTCCCTTATAGCTAAATCGCTTATTTATTTTTGAATTGTGGAGGCCGTTACTTGATGTAGATCCATGATATAAATGAGATAAAAAAACACAAGGTTTAACTTTAATCTATGCTTTATTTGAAAAAAATTCGACGACGTTTCGCTGACACAGCAGCTTTATCAAGAATGAAGAGTATGGTATTATAAACGTTGCATTATAAAGTTGCAGCTTTAAACAGCATGGTACATCGGTTACTCAATTTACCTTTATCAGTAGAAGATTATAATAAAGAGTTAAACATCAACAAACAGATAGCCATTAATAATTCA
Source organism: Cryptolaemus montrouzieri (assembly GCA_013387265.2). Classification (NCBI taxonomy): domain Eukaryota; kingdom Metazoa; phylum Arthropoda; class Insecta; order Coleoptera; family Coccinellidae; genus Cryptolaemus; species Cryptolaemus montrouzieri. The sequence goes on along the minus strand of JABFTP020000144.1, from coordinate 7,137,782 downwards.
TATAATCCGGATATGATAGATCTAATCATTCGTAAAAACTGTATCAGAAAGCAATAAATCAAGTATATCCTATTCATAAAGACTATAAAATATTCAACAGTTTAACATTCTGCGGTTCTGCAAGAACAAATATTAAATCCTTTCTCGTCAAACAAAATCTTAATATAACTTTCAAAACTTCTAATAACTTAGGTAAACATATTAAAATAATAAATCTCGTGTTGAAAAATCAAGTAAATCAGGAATCTATAAACTCAATTGCGGTTCTTGTGATAAAATTTATATCGGTAGGACCTATAGGAGTTTTGGCATAAGAACATCTGAACATAAACGTAGCTTCGATAAAAATAAATCTGATCCAAATTATTCAAACCACCTAATAAAAGAAAACCATTCATTCAATAAAAACTTTGACATATTACATATAAAATCAAAAAGTTCAAAATTAGATCTCCTAGAAGCATTAGAAATAAATGGATACAAACATTCGGACAAGCTTTTGAATGAACAGGTAGATGTGAATTACTCACCCCTACTTAACTTGTTTCATACTAACTGTACAATGGCTCGGTGTGGATTTTCCTGTTATTCATCCAACTTGTTCTACGATTTGTTTATAATACCATACTCTTCATTCTGTTTTTCATTCTTGATAAAGCTGCTGTGTCAGCGAAACGTCGTCGAATTTTTTCAAATAAAGTGTAGATTAAAGTTAAACCTTGAGTTTTTTATCTCATTTAAATCGCTTATAATAAACATTTACAAAAAAATTCCAACAAGTTTTTTGTATCAATTTCATTGAGTGGGGATGATTTGCAGGAACAGATTTATTTTTGTTTCTTAATTGTGAAATTTCGTTGCAATTTGTTCTCTCTCATGTAACGTGACGTGACAATGACTACAAAATCTGTTACCACCGCTTATTTGCTAAACCGTCTTCATCACGTTATGGGAACAACATTTGCAAATATATAAACGTGATGGTAACAATTAAATCAATAATTATAAACAATATCCAGTCTTTCTATGTGATGAATAATATATGATGTTAGAATGCAGTACGGACTTTCGCAATTCTTATATAAGACTTTGTCGTTATATTTAATTGAAAGAAATAAATAATGATCGGATTGATCTAATATTTAAGTTCCCTTGTAGCTAAATCGCTTATAGTGACTATTTACGAAAAATATTTCCAAAAAGGAAAGCCGGTCCATTATTCCCTTAGAATATTGAAATTGTGACATTCATTTCGGCACGAATCACAGAGCGTAGAAATTCGCAAACCTAACAATGTTACTGCGCTACACCATGCTGGAAAACTGTTTGATTTGTGTGTGGTCCCCCAGAGTCGTTCTGTAAACAATGGTCAGCGAAACTGCATTAGCTATTTATGTTCTGAGACTGAGTGAATTTGGGAGTTTCTCCGTGATTTTTCTTTAGATTCGCATTGTGTGTGCGGCTTTTCAAATTGTTGCCGACCTCATTTCCAAGTGGTGCGGAATCAGAGATAGGGTGGATACAGAGAAATATGCAGAAATATTTATGGAGGAATAATAAATTTTTCATTTAGAAGAGGGATCGTACGAGATGCTTTTCAATTTCAGATCAAACATTTGTTAAAACGTTGAAGTTATTTGACAAGGCACTAATGAAGATAATCAGAGAGCTCTTTGAAGATATTGTCGCATACGTTAAGGTTGATGGTAGGCTGTTGAAACCATTAAAAATACAAAGGATCTGAGATAGGGGTGCAGCTTGTCACCGCTTTTATTTGATTTGTACGTGGAGATATCACTACGACAATGGAAAAGAAGTTGCCAAGGAATGGGTATTCCAATAGAAAATGAACATCTTTTCACTCTAAGTTTCGCGGAAGACCAGGTAGTTTTTGCGCATGATTCATATGATCTGGATCTCATGACAAAGAGGCTCTACGATGTTTACAAGCAATGGGGACTTCAGGTAAGTTTCAAGAAAACGGAGTATCTGGCAGTAAATAACGATGCAAATTTTGAAGTTCTGATAAACGATGAGGTGGCACAAGGTACCTTGGAGCCTTGATAGATGGCGGTGGTCTAGGAAAGGAAGAAGTCATGGCAAAAGAAGTAAGTAAGATCATTGGATGCCTCAATAGTCTGTGGTGGGACAAACATATTTCTAAAGATACGAAAAAGAGCATAGGAAATGCATTGGTTGAGTCAGTCCTATGTTATGGTTCAGAGCTCTGGACTTTGAATGCCAATTTGAGAAGGAGGGAATTGACGGTTGAGATGGACTATCTTAGAAGGAGCGCGGGAGTATCACAAATTGAGAGAATACACCTAAATAAGACATATTATGAGCGCAGAAGAGACAGTGGTGGAAATAATTGAGAAATGTAGTCTCAATGGTTCGGACACGTTTTGAGGATGCCCGAGAACAGATGAAAAGAGTCTTTCAATGGACTCCCCCAGGACACAGGAGGCGAGGAAGACCTTGAAAATCATGGAGTGGTGGTGTAAGAGATGATGGCGGCCCTGGATCTAGAAGAGAATGATGTTTTCAACAGGGGTATTTGAGTTGAAATGTTTAGATACATTGACTTAATCTCGTATATATATATATATATATATATATATATATATATATATATATATATATATATATATATATATATATATATATATATATATATATATGAATTAATGGATACCAGGATACAAATTTTGGAAAATGATGAAAATCTTGTTAAGAATATGATACATTCTCAGCAAGATGGTGTAGGCGTCACATTTCAATGTACGTTGCGACAATATTTGGATGCAAATTTCCTAGGTTGGTGGATTGGCAAAAGAGGAACACTTGCGTCCTTTAGATTTCTTTTGGGCTCATCTTAAATCCAGAAAACTTGGGAGAGCTGCTAGGAAGAACCGTCACCAAATACAAACTTGTGACACCAGAAGTTCTTCACGATGGAGAAAATTCGAGAATCGTTTGTAGCATTGTTTGGAGGTAGATAGAGCTCATTTTGTGCATTCAATTTCATTTTTGACATCGTCAAATTTTCGTTGAAATACAAAGTTTCGTTGTGTTTGAGCTTCCTGTGTTATATCAAATATTCATGACGATACATTTTCGAATAGAGGATTGAGAGACCTTACTAAATAGGGATAGGAGATTGATTTTACATGATCTGAACCAACTCTTTCCCCCACCCCCAACAAAAGTTTTAGCTTTTTCCGCTATAATCAGTCCATGTTTAGATGGAGGGGGTGGCAAATTTTTGGTGGAACACACTGTATAACAATGATGATATTGAAATAACTGAGTAAATTTACTGAAGTATAAGGAATTTTGACTTGGGAAATGAACGGTAGAGGGTTGGTAACAAATGCTCCGAATTGAAACAAAAATTGACGTATTTCAACATTTTCAGCTAGTATTACTCTTTCTAGAATTGAATAAAGGGTATTGAAAAATGTCATCTGAATATATTCATGATTTTTTCATGAAAAATGATTCCTTGAATACAAATAACCAATTTCAGTACCAGAATTGCATTCATCTCTTACTATATCATGTCTATTTTAATTTTAAGCAGACCCAAACATAAAAATGTTTCCACCGAAGTGAAACTTATCATTGGCTAATATTTGCATATTCCTTTTTATTATTTTCTGTTGGGAGAACCTCTGCGGAGTTTCCCGCGGTGCTATTCCGCGTACAATAATTCAGATAACGTCGATGAAATAATGAATGGTAGATGCAGGTTTTTCATTTGTCTTGTCCAATAATTATGGTTACCACGGGCCGGTATATGTCCAGCTGTAAATTTACAGCGTTATCCTTGTACGACCAAAATAATTTATGCCTTTTTTAAGGTATATTCACAAAACTCTCGTATCGAGGGTCGGAATACACATAAATTCTTTTGTGAATTATTCTGAATTTAATGTCCAGTGATAATAGTGTTTTGACTAGTCACTAAATCAGAAGGTCTTAATGTTGGAGATGCTGTTGTACCATGAATTTGTCTTGTCAATGCGGTAATAACCTAGTTCATATAATAATTCCTTCATAGGAAAAAGCGGTTCGTCAATTTTTAGATAGCGAAACCTTTGACGCAAATCTCCCTTTTATACAGATTTCTGTTATACGCTTGTGAAAAAGTTTTCAATGAGAAATTTGTATTTTGAAACAAAGAATCTAGATGATAATGGTTAAAATTGTTATTCTATTAGAAAGAGTGAAGCTCGACAATAATAAAAGAACAAAGATATGGGCAGATGTCCACCATTACGCTCACTGATGTCGATTTTTCCATCAACATTTTCACTCTCAGGCAAAATGCTGGTTATATTTCACAAAACTAATCTAGTGATCTTAACAGGATCAGGCCGGTTACTTTATGGAGTGAAATTCACTTTTCCGGTGGCTGCTTGATTTGTGGCAGTGGAGGGTACATCTGGTACAAGGATGACTTGAAGGCTGGCAGAACTGGGTACAACTAATAAGTGGTCCACAATCTTCTCCGACAAACAGGCTACTCTTGAAGCCCTTGGCGTACACAGGAGTTGGGGGTGCGTTCTTCCACTGGAACAGGTGGCGGTAAATAACTATATCCGTTTCCTTTGGGTTCCGGGTCAAACAGAGATTATAGGAAATGAGATTGCGAATAGGGTGGTCTGTATAGGGGCTAACAATAATCCCAATAGGGCTTCTTTGTAACAAGTTACAGTTACAAGTAAGGGTGACCAAGGGTCATATTCCCGATATACATGACCCCTTGATATAATGGCTACTATAATTTAACTATTTGGTTCTTGTGGTAGATAATTGAGATTAACAATTATAACTTTCGGCACCATCCTGTTGAAATCACATGTCAGTGATATTCACATCATCAATAATAAAGCAAAAGTGGGTTCTTTACATCTGTCGATAGCGTAATCTTCTCACCGAAATTGCATTTCTAACGTTTTAAGCCTTTACAAAGGCTTCTTAGCAATCGCTCATAGACTATCAGAAATCCAGACGCAATTTTTCTGGTTAATGTATTCTTACAAATGAAAGTGGGGTTCGTCGGAAAAGAAGATTTGTTTTGGAGAAAACAGCAGGTTGTTCTTGCACTGACGCTTCAAAGCCAAATTCTTTCGCAAAGTTTGCTATGGGGACGTTGTGGATAACTGCAACTGTTGAGAACGTTGGGGAATTGAGAAATTCGGATCTTCTTAAACGTAACTCACGGCTGCGATGTTTCCACTTGAACGATATCATCGAACACACGTTCCTATTTGTTACTATTAAGAAGCAGAGTTCTTGTCTTCAACTGTTTGTAAGCCTACTACCTGGCGATACGATTAACGACTTTCAGGTAATAACATATCATATCGAAATGGGTCGTTCACGGTAGAGCCTTTCCAGTTGATCCTCGAACATATATCCCAATTGAAACTTTTTTCTTCTCATTTCAACTTTGAGAAAGTGGAAACATTTTTTTAGCTTAGAGTGATAATCAGTTCATTAAAATTATCAGGTTTCTCACACTTTTTTTTTGTGTCATGAATATTCATTTAGCAAGACTGAGTACTTATAAAAACGAAAGCTTTGTTATACACTCCCCACAAAAATTGTCGCATCGCCCTTCTTTTACGACAATACTATATAAACTTTTAGGTTGGTCATTCAAGAGTCGCTTGGTAACTTTCAGAAGTTTAAAATAAGAAGATATAATTCAAAAGAGATGAGTTTATGATGGAAAATATCAACAATTTTCGAGATGATAAAAATTTAAAAAATTCTACCATCTTCAAACATTGGAGGAGAGACCAATCAACTAGCATCGAATGGTTACTAATCATTTTCAAAATGGAGTGTTTCCTCCCCGGGCCCTAAGTACTGCTAGTATACGTCTCGGAAGACCCTCAAACATATTTTGAATCTACTCTTGAGTCACTGAGTTCCAAATTCGAGGAAACAGATTTTCTAGTTGTTGGAGAGTTCTACAAGGCATCCTACGTTGCTGAATTTACCACCCCATGTTGTCCCAAACATGTTCTATGGGATTCAAGTCGAGACTTCTGACTGGCCATATTAAAATATCAATTTTGGCATTTTGCAGAAATTCTGTAACTACTCTAGCTGCATGAGGCATGCATATAAATGAAGTTTGGCCAATTAATGGGCCAAAGGGTACAACATGGGGTTCAAGGATATCTGAGATGTATCTGGTCGCTGTCATTCTTCCATTATTCACTAGGACTAATTCAGTTCGACCATGGAAAGAAATGCCTCCCGACACCATTAGTGAGCCCTCTCCGAAGTTTTCGGTTTGCCGGATATTGCATTGCTGATACCGTTCCTCAGGTCATCTGTATACAGGCATGCGTCTATCATTTGATACTTGACAGAACCTAGACTCGTCGGAAAAGAGAACATTCGACCATTCTGGAATACTCAAATTTGCATGTTCCCTCGCAAACTGAAGTCTTCCAACTCGATGCTCTCTGGTGAGACGCGGGCCGGTAGAAGCCACCCTTGGTCTGATATCGTCTTCTCTGAGCCTGTTTCTAACAGTTTGCAATGAAACATGCACATTTCTGGTAAGTGCAAGATCATTTTATAGCATTCTAGCCGTACAGTGCCGAATCCTTTGTGCAGTTAAACGAAGCCAACGATCATCAACTGGTGTTGTTATCCGATTTCTTCCCTGTCCGGCCCCTCTTCCATATTACCCTGTTCTGGTGGTAAAGATTAATTGCTCTTGAAATAGTGCTTTGGTTAACATTCAACAAGGTAGCCACGTAACGTTGGCTTCGCCCCTCCTCTTGAAGTGTTACAATTCTTACCACTTCATGATCACGCAAATAGCGTCCAGGACGTTCAGAGCCATTACAATAAATTCAAAGATTCGAAAATCAACAAGAAACACAGAAAATTTGCATTAATTTAGCGTGAAGCTGAAGGAAAATTGAATGAATACTGATAGTCAAATAAACTCATGTTTGTTTCAGACGTGTTTGAGATCATATGGAAACAAATGTTACTACATAGATAAGAATTTTTCCCCTCATATGTCCAAAAACATATTTTGACAAAGAAACTGCTATCGTGCTGATTAATCGATTGTGGAATACCAGTTTTTTTTTGTGATATGTGTATTAATCATCTCGTTAATCCTTGTATACATTCTGTCAAAACGTATACCTCGAAATGGTAATTTGTTTTTTAAAAAGTCAAAAGTTGGCCGGACCTTATCAAGTAAATACGATGGTGATTGTTGAGGTTTTGGTCAAAAATTCATTCCAAATGATAGCCTTGTGATATGGTGTATTATTGTAGTATCTTTTGACACTCTGGCAAGAGTTCCGAGTGCACAACACCGCGATAATCAAAGAAAACAGTCAACGTTACCTTTTATGTTCGATCGACTCATGAACTCATGCGTTTTATGAATGTGGGATCGGAATTGACTTGTTCTAGCATGTCTTCAGCAACCTTTACGTGATTTAATTATTGATCGAAATTCAGTTCTTCTGGAACTAGTCGAGCGGCAACGCATTTCATGCCCAAACAATCGTTTAGAATCATATAAATTGATTCTTGTGAAGCAGAAAGTTCATTACCTATCCTTCTCAAACTTGAGTAATGATATTTAATGATCATTTTCTTAATTTAATCGATGTTAACTCTAGTTGAAGATATTGATGGCCGACCAAAGCGAGGCAAATTTTCCACCACATCTCGGTCGTAGTTGAATAAACTGTACCACTCATGTGCACGTATTTTTGATGAAGTAGATTTACTGTAAGCCTTCTGTAACATTTTCAACGATCCGCCACACGAAAGTCCATTTGCAATACGAAATTTGGAAAAATTTTTCGATATTTTATCCATTGTAAAAATCGCCAAACACACATCATTTTTACTTACAGTACTTGATAGAATGTATATCGTCAGATATTCATTGTATTTCCAATTTAGTTGTGGTAGCCTCGCGGGACACTAATAATATCTGCACAGCTTGGAAGATTGCGAGGTTACATTTCACATCGCTTAAGCTCGGGGGATTTCATTGAAGGAACAGCAACTAATTCCGTCCGACTTCCTGCGCCAAGTTTTTGCTTCCCGCTTTTCTTTTTGCCTCCAGAAGGTAATTAACCGAGAGCGGTCCGGTGGACTTCAACATTTGCATGGCACTCTTCGACAATTACTTCACTAAAGCAATTACCACTGATTAAAATTTGACTCAGTGGAACCTCCCGTCTATTAGGTTGCCGAATCTCCAACAACTCCATTAGTTCATTGTTTCATTAAGTGAATCGGTTCATAGTTCACGCAGTCGGAGTACATTAAAACCGAGAAGATTCTGTACGGCAATTCGGTTCGGCAAATCTCGTTAATAGCTGTAACTATCGATTCGTCCCCTGCAATTAAGCGAGAATCGCAAGAAACCTCCGTCTAATGCATATCAGGAAATGACGGATACTAAGGTGCCGCGGGAATTTGGTTTGATAAGTCGTTCGCTCGTTCACCAGAGGCAATTCCCAAATGCACTTTGAAATCTGTATCATCGATCTATGCTTCGGTGTGGCATTATTTTTGTTTTATAAAATATTTATTCCAAGGTCTAACACTACAGAATATGGAGCAGTGGCAATTCGTGATCTCAGGACTTGATTATTCGTTGCGTTGCCAACGGACGTTCACCTGGTGACGCCAACCGAAGAAATAAGGCAGACGAACTGCAACTATGCATCCTTCTTTCTATGCGATATTTTCCCTTACATTATCTTGTATTCTGCCTTATTCTCCACTCTTCAATGTGCCATCGTACGTTTGGGCGATTAACTTATTTGGGTTTTCCCTACAAGTGGTTCGAATGAGTGAATTGCATCTACTGATGCCTTGTACAGAATCCTCAAAACGTTCAACTTGTTCGCCATTTTTAATATACAGTATAAGCTCTTCATTTCGTGAAATATGGAATGGTAATCTACCAGGAATGTGAATACGAAACCGGAATTCGCCCAGAGATGACTCTAACTGTCGATGTGGTTACCACAGACCAGCGTTATGTGCACCATTTTATTGTTTTGACATCAGATAAATATTTTCGATATATAACAGTACACGTTTCATACAACAGCATAGTGTGTAATAGCGTTAAACATGTCGAATTTTGTACCTGGAAACTACGATTGGTTTTCTGTTATCATTTGAAGAAAACTGCTGCAGAATCGCATCAAATGCTTGTCGAAGCTTACGGTGAGCTCTTCGTAAATCACAGTGCTTTGAGTAGTTTAAAATATTCAAAAGAGACGATTTTAACGTGAGAAACGAAGAACGAGGAAAATCACCGAAAAAGTTTGAAGACAATGAATTGCAAGCATTCTTGGATGAGGATGATGCTCAAAACCAAAAACAACTCGCGGATTAATTAACTGTAACACGAGAAACCGTCTCCATATGTTTGAAAGCCATGGGAAAGGTCCAGAAGATGGGAAAATGGGTTCCACATGAACTGAATGAAAGACAGCACTAAAATCGGAAAACCATTTGCGAAATACTGCTCGCAAGGTACGAAAGAAGTAGATACATTTCGAGAATCCCAAACGTAAACGATCATGTGTAACTCCAGGCGAATAAGCAACATCGCTACGGGCGCAAGACAATGTTCAGAAGATTTTGCACAACGCCAGCAGTTTGCCGAGAGAATGATTGCTACATAGATAGATAGATTTATTCCTGCTAAATACAGAAGTATTTACAGTTGTCATCTTACACTCAAATACAATCAGAATATTAAAATAAAATTAAGATATATATACACATAAACAATACAATATGACGATCAGGGATTGAGGCCAAGAATACAATACAATATAAAAATCATGGAGTGAGACGGGTGAGGTCATCCTCAAGAAATTCACTCACACTATGATAGGCACGTTTACACAGGATATTCCCCACTGCCCTCTCGAAATCTAGCAAAGATAGAGTGCGCACGGAAAGAGGCAATCTGTTGAAAAGCTTTATGGAAATGAATTCGAAACCTCTCTGACACTTACTCAATCAGCAGTATGAAACAAGGAGATCGTCTCCTCTGCATTTAGGGTACGAATGTAATGATCTATATATCGGAAATTTCATTTCATTGGTCTTTACGTACAGTACGTTTCAAGTATGAAGGCAGAAGGGAAAGTTAATATTTCCAACCCCAGAAATGCCTACAAACTTCCCTGTAGTCAAGGCTCCCTAAGATTCTCACGGCCCCCCTCTGTAGACCGAAAACACGATCCGATCCAGCAGCATGCACCCAAACAATCATTCCATAGGTCATCAATGAATGGAAGAGTGCATAGTATGCCGATACTAAAGTGCTCGTAGTCACACACCGAACCAGGTTCTCAGCAAGAATACACAACTACTTAACCTACCAGAGACACACTCAATGTGTTTGTCCCACTTAATAGTCGGATCAAGATAAATACCCAAAAACTTGACACTCCCCGTGTTTTTCCCTCCCTCCAGATGTCTCAGCGTAAACAGCATTGACTGTGTCTTATCTGAATTGAGTTTGAGCTTATTGGCTGCAAACCAGTCAAAAGCTGTCTGGTTTACTCTATGCGCTTTCTCTTCCACCACCTCCACCGAGTCTTCTTCTGATATGATCCGCGAAGATGGTATAATCCGCCTCATTATCATTTAGCGGTAAGTCATTAATATATATCAGAAATAGAATCGGTCCTAAGACCGATCCTTGCGGTACACCTACATACAGGACCATCATCGCAGATGACACGCCGTTCAATTTCACAATCTGGGTTCTATTGTTCAAATAAGACTCCAACAGACGGACGCTCTCCACGCCGAAACTATACAGACGACACTTGTCAAGAAGGACAGAACGGGTCACGCAATCCAACGTCTTACTGGAATCACAAAACTTCGTAAGTCTATACTTTCGATTCTCGAATGTATTCAGCACATCTGACACCAATTGCTGGACTCCTTGAGTAGTACTCCTACCACGTCTGAAACCGAACTGACCACAGATTTCATTGTATTCGAAATAATGCGCTATCTGGGTATTTACACGTATGTAACGGATCCGTACTAATCCATTGAACAAAGCTACATCACGTGGAGGGATTGATAACGTTATAGAAGATATGCCTATCTTGGGAAAGTATCCAAGACTTTAACCTCCATTTGGTTAAAGTTAATACGTTTTATAACCTCTAGAACCTTCCTGAACATGCGAGGTCCGAGTTATCCTGCACTTCTTGTCCCAATTGTTTCGCCGGCTCGTGGCATCGCATAACTCATATCATTATTTCTCGTTTAATATTGATGGTTGTGGGATTGTAACGAATGTTTATGTTTATGGAAATCTGATATGAGCTTGAATCTATATAATCGTGTTTCCCTAAACAACTGATCACTTGGATATCTTTCACGCTTCCCCATCATCAGTCTAAGGAACCACTTCTGTATGACGTCAATTTTTTTTAAATGACAGTCGAAAGCTCCCCCCCGTACCAGAATGCCATAAGTGAGCTGTGAATGAATGAGCGAGTGATATAGCTGTACTTGGGATACTCCCTAAGGTATTTGAAACGGCCCAGTAGGTTGCTTACTTTATTCACTATATTTTGAGTTTGCCTTTCCCGTATCAAATGCTTGTCCAAAATACTTCACGTCTGTACCTTCGCTCACTTCTGATCCTTCGATTACTAGAGGTCCCAATTCAGGTAAGTTACTACTGCATGAGGTGAGTGGCAGGTATTTAGTTTTTTCAGAATTTAAGGTCAGTTTATTATATTCGAACCACTGACTTATCATTTTCATGTCATCTTCTGCTTCCATTTTCAGATTATGTCTAGTACTAATATTTCCATTAATATTCACGACCTGTTCACGGTTTGACAGGTTGCTTCTTAGTAATTCGTACGATAATCCACGAAGTCCTAGACCATAGAGCTTATCCAATAATCTTTAATCAGCTGAGTTATTCTCATTTCAAAAACGCCCTTCCGTTACGCCCCACCCTGTATAAACATATAACAGTGAATACTCAGAGCGTTAACATGTATGTTTGAGGAACCAGATCAAGAAGCGTAACCGCTTTGTTTTAACTTCAAAGCGAAATGGCGGGCCCCACAAATTATCACATCAATTCGCGGAATTATGATCTCGATGAAAATTGCCGAGAGTGTAGGTATTTAGATTCATTAATTCACTTGGTATATCTAATTGGTTTAAAGATTTTCCCTGCGAACAAATTGAATGTATATTCCGTACCCTACGCCATATTATATGAATGAAGCGGCGTTCTGGAATACATACCACACGTAATTAATTTTCCGACTTTATTTGTACGCAAACATCCACATACAATGATATTCATTCCCCCTTTTCGTTTCCGCTGCTTCGTTTCGTAGAAACTGGGACGAATGTGTGGAACTTTAGCCATTACATTAAATTTCTCGATTTGGTTTCAACACATTGTGCCATGTAGTGGCCATACAGAGTCATAAATTAGGCGCCACTTGTGACCAGAGTCATATGCCATTGATAACGTTGTGCGAGTCCAAATTTCATTTGTTCGTTTTATTCGATACACATGGCGGACAATGGTTTTTTGATGAAAGATGTGGCCACAGATCGTGGTGTCAGTAACTTAGGAATTTGACTCATAAATTTCCTGAACATGTTTTTTGGAGTATAAATCTGTCGCGAAGCGGAAATGCAATCGATTAAGGGTTTTTCTATTGCTGGATTGCTGAAAACGGAGGACAGGCGCTACTTCTTCGCGTGACGCGTCAGCAGTTGTTGCCGCATATGGCTTTAATATACAATGGAATGAAAAGGGGCTTAGGCTTAGAATGAAGTTAGAATAGAATACTGAATAGTGTCGAGAAAACAATTTTCAATTTTTTTACTACATGCAGAAAGAACTTCTTATTTTCTTTTATTTGTTTCTTTCTTTAAATGAACCTTAATTTATTTCTTTTTTCAATTGAAATATCTCAAAAAGGATCAATTCTAACAATTATTCAAAATTTCCATAATTCCTGAGGTAATATTCAAAATATCGTGTGATTCCATATAAATTATATTATATTACTCGTTGGTGCGAAAACTGGCTCCTGTCACTAAATACCGAAAAGTGTAAGGTTCTCCACTTGGGCAAAAATAATCCTCATTTGGTATATTTCGTTCATCATCATCATCATCATCATCATCAAGCAGCTCGTTCTGTCCACTGCTGGACATAAGCCTCCCGTAAACTATGCCACATCCTTCTGTTCTGTGCCGTCTGTATCCAATTCGTTTCGATGCGTTTTATATCGTCAGACCACCTTGTTGGGGGACGTCCTATACTTCTTTTTGCTTCGTGTCTTGGTCGCCATTCTAGAATTTTCTTGGTCCATCTTCCGTCGGTGGTTCTTGCCAGATGTCCGGCCCATTTCCACTTAAGTGTGGCGATCCTACTAATAGCATCCTCAACCCCACTTCTTTGCCTGATTATGTCATTTGATATTCGGTCTCTAATGTATAATCCGAGCATGCATCTCTCCATGGCACGCTGGGCCACTCGAACTTTATTGGCCGATTTCTTGGTCAGAGTTAAAGTTTCCGCACCGTAAGTCATGACAGGCAACACACACTGGTTGTAAACTTTTCGTTTCAAACAAATTGGGATATCTGATTTTAAGATATTGCTCAGTATACCAAACGCTGCCCTAGTAAGGCCAATTCTTCTAAAGATTTCACAGGTTTGGTTGTCTCGACTTATTTTGATATTATTATTATTATATTCGAGGCATTTTTCTATTAAGGTTTTATTAGTTTGTAGATGATCATTCGTACCAAATCCGCTCCGGAAACCAGCCTGCTCGTAGGGCTGGTAGAAGTCAAGCTTGACTGTCAACCTTTTTGTAATAATTTTCATATAGAGTTTGTATATGTGCGATAAAAGGCTGATGGGTCTATAGTTGTTAAGGTCAGTGATGTTTCCCTTTTTGTGCATTATCACCACCACGGCGTTGTTCCATTGGGTTGGAGTTACACCCTCCGTTAGGCATGCATTGAACAACTTCTGGATCTCTCGCAGCAGAGTCCCTGCTCCTGCTTTCAGAGATTCTGCCACAACCTCATCATCACCAGGTGCTTTATTATTTTTCATCTCTGCTATTGCCGTTGATATCTCATCTATTGTTATATCTGGTATATTTTCTGACTCAACGTTTAGTATTTTAGGTAAAGGGTTTTCTTCTGTTTGGTTTTCTCTTAGTTGATAGAGCTCTTGGTAGAAACCTTTGGTAATTTCAAGGATTTCTTCTTTATTCGTTGTTACGTTTCCTTCCTTGTCCGCCAACTGCCAAATATTTTTCTTTCCTGGACCCAATCTTCGTCTTAGTACTTTCAAACTCCTGTTCTCCTCAATCACTCTCGTAATCATCTCTGTATTGTAGTTTCGTGTGTCTCTTCTGGTAGCTTTCGAAATATCTTTGTTCAGTTGTTTTAATTCGCCTGTATTTGTTGTTTGTTTATTTTTAAGTTGTCTTCTCCTTTCCATAAGTGTCTTTGTTGTCTGACTCAATTTTCCCTTGTCTCTCGATGTTTTGGAACTACAACCTTTTTCGGCACTTTTAATGATCTCAGTTAGTTGTTGGTTTTGTTCGTCAACAGTTTTATATGTTTCGTTTTCTACGTTTTCCAGGTTTGTTTCTATCAGCTTTTTGAATTTGTTGATATCGTTAGGAGATGTCCATTTCATGTGGTTTGTCTTATTTATTATTCTTGATCTTGCTGTCTTAGTATTTATCACTACTTTTGCTCTGACCAATCTATGGTCGCTTCCTATAGAGCAACTATTCAGAACGGTAACATCATGGACTATTTGTTTTTTGTTGGCTATTATGAAATCTATTTCGTTTTTGGTCCTACCATCGGGGCTTTGCCAAGTCCATTTGCATCCCCGTTTACTACTATGAAAGACAAAACCAAATAGAAATTGCAGGAATGCACAACAATCTTGGAGTAATTATATCGGCAGATTTATCCTGGAGCCATCATGTTATGCTCTGTTCTAATAAGGCCAAAACTACACTTTTTATTTCAAAGATCTTTTCATGGATGTGATCCCTCTACTGCTGCAGAACTATACAAGACCTACGTCTAATCTAACCTACGTCGGCCCAATTTTGGAGTTCTCTGGTTCAGTATGGCATTCTTGGCTAACTAAAGACGTGAAGCTTTTAGAATCTATTCAGAGAAGGGTTACTAAGATGTCGTATGGTGTCGTATGAGGAGATCTTGTCGATTATGAAGATTCCCACTTTCGTTCATAGGCGACTAAGAGAAGATCTGATAGTCATCTGCAAAATTATGCATGGCCTATTCAACAGTGACTTAAGTGACCTTTTCGAGCTTAATATGAATAACTTACGTATACATCAGTTTAAGTTAGTACGTGAACGGTTCCGTACGGAATCTCGGGAGCACTTCATTTCGAATAGGTTCTTCAGTGTTTCAAACCGTCTAACGAATAGTGTAGTTAGTTCAGCATCAGTTAATACCTTTAAGAATTCTTTGGACAATTGGTTCACTAATAATAGAGTTGCTTAGTTTATTTCAAATCGGCCAATAATTATTTCAGATTATTTTCTTTAGCTTTTAGTGTTTAATTATCTTCAAGTATTGATTTTCATTTTGTCATTTCACTTTTTTTGTCACTGAATATTTGAGTTTATAGATTTCAAAATCTCAACTCTTTATGAAACTTAATAATAATAAAATAAATTTGGTTGTGTGTGTTTAATAAATTCTATTCATGGAGCATTTGACTAATATTTTCAGCATATTGAATGACAAAAAAAAATTATAACATAATATTTTAAGTTCAAGTAAAAAGGGTTCAAATAAAATTACGGAATGTCAGCAATAAAATCACAAATTCCAAGGCGACTTGATACTCTTTCGTGAACGCACATATAGGGCTCCTTAGATACATGTGAGAATGTGCTCTCTCTTCTACCTGTTGTTCCTTTTGTCTATTTTTTTATGGCCAGGTGCAGATTTCGGGGTTTTATTATCTCCAATCGTTCGGATTTCAAGTCGACAGACATTGTAGGGCATTAATTAGGACAGGTGCAACTCGACTGCGTCGAATGATGCCTGTGTGAGTAGTGGCCACATCATGAAAATAAGAGATTTTTTTATTTTTCGAGAAACAGGTTCTCGCAGTTGTACGACCATCTGAAGTTTTCGTTTTCTTAGCAGTCGCCAAAAGAATAAAAAATATTTCAATGTTTATAAACAGGACCGGAGAGATATTCGAGTTTGTATCATTTAAAATTATAAGTTTTCGCGTGGATTCCCGATCTCTTGTTTCGCATTTTTAATGAGCGCTTGTGGAAGCAGTTTTTTGACCTCAATCGACGTTGTGGAAGAATGGGATTTACTTTATACATATTTTGTTTGAATTTGCATTGACTTATTGATGGAGATATGTAATTACTATGGTTTTTTTATTATATTTGAATTTGGGAATTGGTACTTCCAGTTATCTGTTGAAATCGTCAATACCAGTTGTTACCAACCTTTTCAAGTCTCGTTCATCGCTTTACAGTATGAAATCCAGGTACAAAGTGACATGAACTATACCGGGTGGCTCACCACTTTCGCGGCGAAAGATTAGACATATTTTACGGCCTATTTTTTTCGTAGTAATATATGTGATGCTATAGTGGTTACAAACTAAGAATATTTTAAAATATACAAGGTGTTACCAAAGCTATGATCAAATAGGATACCCTATATTTTATTTCATTTTTGACTTACTGGGGAAGAATGAAGGTGAGTTTATTCAGAAATACATGTTATTCGATCGGATGAAGATTTTAAGTTAGTTCAGAGTGCAATGCCTTTAGATAGTGTTGAACTATGTTCCTCTTCTGGTTCAGGGATTTCACTTCTTTCAATCCATGTTGTTTCTGCAAGCTGGATAACTTTCTTCGACGAATGAAAAGTGGACCTGATGATTAAAATACAAGTAGAATTTTTTACCATGTTTTTACTACCAACAAATACATTAAATTGATAGTTTCCTGTTTCCGCGGATGAAAAGCGTCTCATTACGAGACGATTAATTGATATGTCGCAAATCCTCACAATGGCTTTTCTATATAATTTTGAAACCCAAGAGGTTCGAGAAAGCTTCATGTTCTCCGACACTGACGAAAAAAATCGGCAATACAATTTTCATAATCACTTTCGATTCTTATTAACACACCACAAAAATTGTCGCATCACCTGGTATTCTGAATTCCACAATCAATTAAGCAACTCGATCGCAGCTTCTTTGTCAACATATGAGGGGGAAAAAATCCTATCTATGTACTAACAGTTGTTTCCATTTGATCTCAAACGAGAATGAGTTTATTTGACTATCAGTATTCATTCAATTTCTCTTCAGTTTTCACGCTAAATCAATGCAAGTTCTCTGTGTTTCTTGTTGATTTTCGAATCTTCGAATTTATTGTAATGGCTGCTGAACGTCCTGGACGCTATTTGAGTGATTATGAAGTGGTGAGAATTGTAACACTTCTAGATGAGGGGCGAAGCCAACGTTACGTGGCTAACTTGTTGAATGTTAACCAAAGTACTATTTCAAGAGCAATTAATCAGTACCACGAAACAGGGGAATATGGAAGAAGTGCCGGATATGGAAGAAATCGGATAACAATACCAGTTGATGATCGTTGGCTTCTATTAATTGCACTAACAGTTCGGCACTGTACGGCTAGAATGCTACAAAATGAACTTGAACTCAGAGGAGACGATATTAGACCAAGGGTGGCTTCTACCGGCCCGCGTCTCACTAGAGAGCATCGAGTTGAAAGACTTCAGTTTGCGAGGGAACATGCAAATTGGGGTATTCCAGAATGGTCGAATGTTCTCTTTTCCGACGAGTCCAGGTTCTGTCTAGTATCAAAGGATAGACGCATGCCTGTATACAGACGACCTTGGTAACAGTATCAGTTATGCAATATCCGGTAAACCGAAAATTTCGGAGGGGGCTCAGGTGTGGGGAGGCATTTCTTTCCATGGTCGAACTGAGTTGGTCCTAGTGAATAATGAAAGAATGACAGCGGCCAGATACATCCTGAACCCCATATTGTACCCTTTGGCCCATTGATTGGCGAAAACTTCATTTATATGCATGATAACGCTCGGCTTCATGCAGCTAGAGTGGTTACAGAATTTCTGCAAAATGACGAAATTGATATTTCAAGATGGCCAGCGAGAAGTCCCTACTTGAATCCCATAGAACATGTTTGGGACAATATGGGATGGCAAATGCAGCAACGTAGGATGCCTTGTAGAACATTCCAACTACTAGAAAATCTGCTTCCTGAAATTTGGAACTCAGTGACTCAAGAGTACATCCAAAATTTGTTTGAGGGGCTGCCGAGGCGTATACTGGCAGTGATTAGGGCTCGGGGAGGAAACACTCGATTTTGAAAATGATTAGTAACCATTAGACGCTAGTTCTTGGTCTCTTCGCGAATTTTTGAAGATTTTAGAATTTTTTAATTTTTCATTAACTAGAAAATTGTTGATATTTTCCATCATAAACCCATCTCTTTTGAATGATATTTTCTTATTTTACACTTTTGAAGGTTACCAAGAGACCCTATAATGAACATCTTGTATAGTATTGTCGTGAAAGTAGGGTGATGCAACAATTTTTCTGGACAATGTATTTTCATTTTTCGCCATTCTTAGTTTTGCTGCTGAGGCACTTGTAAACTTATACCTCTCTCTCCATTATTTGAGGAGATATTCACTTTTCTACCATCAGGGTGAAGCGTACTTTTTCTTTTACCTATCTATTTTGTTCCAATAATTAAATAAAACAACGTTAAAAATAAATCAGTCTTGAAACACACAGCAAACGTACGTCCACGTCGCTTGACGATTGAAAATATATTGGAATTAAGTATACCGTATATCTGAAAATATAACGACAAAAGGAATACATTACAATGGCTTTGCGGACAATCAGTTTCGTTTGTCACAATTTTGAATTTGCTCTCTTATACTCTGTGGTGTCCAAATATATATCTTTTTCCCTACGTCATATGCTCGTGCTCTATTATGTAACGAATTGTTTCTTAACGTGACGCGTTCTTGAAATCGACCACCCATCAATTATTGTTGAGTCAGAATATTGTTTTTATGCTATCATATCGAACTATTGATGCGTTATACAATTGCATAAAGTTTCTGGAAACAGATGAAACTACCAAATGCCTGTTCCATTTCAGCCAAATCAAGTCCAATTGGATCGAACTAGAGTGGCAGACGTGAGACCAATTTGCCATTTCGTTGATTGCGTATTTGTTCACTCACATGATTTTCACAGATTAACAATTTAGACTTATGCAATTTCGACCAAACCTTCTTCAATTGGGTGTTTTGGAACAACAATCTTTTTTCTAATGTTGCAGATTTAATTTCACAAATTTGAACGGAATGCTTTTAGGGCCTTTAATCTAGTATCTGAGGGAAATGTTCATCGGAAGCTTTCCGTTCATATAATCATGGTTGTCCTCGGTATTTTCACTTTTGAATAACATATAGCTTTAATTCAGAAAACCTATATCCTTATTCTATGTTTAGGCGGCAGAATGTAGCAGATGACTTCTAGCCAACGACAAACAGAATATTCAACCTTGCGCTTTTATCAATCTACATACAAACCGCGCTGACACTGCTTGATTCCAGTGATAATTTAAAAAACGCGTGGCTTGTCATGTAAATCATTTTCTTACTTAAAAACGGTTGTGGTTTAGAAGAAATAAATGTAGCGTGACCATGGAAAAAATATCATCCTGTATATTTTCACATCTACTGGACACATCTGATGAATTGATGAGTTGAAAAATTCCACTGCATCTTGAAGCTACATGTCTTGAAAACTACAAGAGAGAGAAACGTGAACTTCCTGTAAAAATTAACAACTCAATCTGTTCAAAACGAGAATATTTTTGTTTTCTGCATTGAAGCATCTACCTTATCAGTTAGCATTGAGCAAAAAATGCATTTACCCAAGAAAACGACGATGTAGTCTGCACAAAAAACAATCAAGATCGCCATGCAATTCATTGCGTAGTGAGATTTTTTCGGACAATGTTGCATAGAGAACACTAGAAGAAAAACGATTTCCTGTTTGTTAATCGAAGAACACAAAGCAGCTTGTTGTCGAAAATCTTCAGATTAATTCTGAAAACTTTTTCCCGAATTTTAAACGTGATTTTTTCTAAACTGCCCTTCGATAGGATCACTAACAACGACGATGCACCGAAGGTAAAACTTTAATGCGAAGAAAACCGCAACTAAGTCTGTACATCAAAGTGCCCAAAGTTACCCTAAACAGGGAGCGTGCTGTTATTCATCAACCCCATCAAGCGGCCACCATTAATACCACTTTCAGGTTCAGAAAGTTTTGCGACGAATGTCTATGCGCCCCAATAGACAATAAAAAGTTGAGGTAGAAACTTTGTGAATACACGACCCCGTTTATGACTTTCCAGTCAATTAAGTAAATTTTTATACGGCATGGGACTCATTCTCAATTGAAAAACGTGAGGGTTCGAAAAAATCTTATTTCGTTCGAAAGCGATGTAGTGATGCATATAATTACACTTGGCGACAAAAAAAATGTTGTTGATGTGACATAAAGCTGAATAGCATATCAGCTGTTTGACCGAAGTTGTTCCTGTGTTTAAGAGACCCATTTCGCTGTTGCCTGCTTTCTCCAAAGTCTTGGAAAAGGTTATGAGTCAACAAATTGTAAATTTTTTCGGGGACAACAATCTCTTCGACTGTCGACAATATGGTTTCAGGCATGAAAAGAGTACGATTGATGCGGTAACGCGCTTTATCAGGCATACACTTTCATGTTTTGAGGATGGGTCGCTCTCCCTGTCAGTTGTGTCATCAAATCATACTTGTCAAATCGTTATCAGATGATCTTTTTTGAAGGAGACGTTTCCCAAAAGAGTTTAATCAAATGTGAAGTACCTCAGGGGTCCATTTCGGGGCCGGTTCTCTTTCTGATATTCATAAATGATTTCGCTAGTTTCTTGGATTTCGCGGAATCGATTATATTTGCTGATGATAGCACTGTCACTGTCGGGGGTGCTGAACTGTCTGTTTGGCATGGTGTTGTGAATGGGTATGCAATACTGACGTAGTCAAATAAGAAAGAAACTGCAGCCTTTTGCTCCTATTCATGACATCCGACCTAGTTGTAGTACTAGTTGACGATAATTATGAAGGGTGGATCAGAAAACCAGCTCCTTCATAGAAGGATATTTAACATTCTATGGAAGCTTAAATTTTTTTCTTGAATAAAATTCTTCAATGTGTCTATCCATATTGTTGCCCGAAAGTCATTTACAACACTAACCAATGAGTTTCTGACTGGTAAGCTTTTCTGTAAAATCAACGTCCAGTATTTTTTTGATTTGTGGTCTAATAAAAATTATTTTCTCTAATTTGGCATCACTTCACTTGGGAAAGACTTCTTTTAAGTATTTGAATCTATCGCTTTCTATATTCGTAGCTTTCACAAAATTTTTCATCACCCCAAGTTTAATTTGAATTGCAAACAGAAGGAAATTTTTAGGGTCTACAAGAAGTCAAAACTTAACATTTTGAGATCCTTGTTGGAATTTCTTTCTGGCCAAATTTTTGTTACATAATACTCATTTACTACACGACTGTCCCATTGGTAAAGAAAGCAGCGATAACTCCAAATCAATTACTAAATCATTCAATTCGCTTCGAACTATTGAATCTGGCTCGACGAATTGGGAGCGAAAGTGGGATCGGTGCACTGTTCTTCGGATGCATTGTATCCAGTATCTTCCAAAACAACATTTTGCAGAAATAAAGGTACGATCGGCACTGGTGAATGTGCATTATGAGGAACAAGTCTCATGGTAGACCACTTTCAGTCTTCGACAGGCAGAAGTAGAAATCGTCTAAATGATTCGTGAGTTGGTGCCATATCATAGGGACTGCAATAGGCATGCTTTTATCTTCCCATTCATCCACATCACCAATGATACACTACAAGTAACAGAGCATACATGGGAAGCCCACTGCGTGTCTTGATTTCCAATTGAAACACCAAAATATAGGCTATTTTAAACTTTTCAGAAAATAGCCTGACTTATGAGTTCACCATTAATTTTTCACAAATATAGCGAAATTTGTCTGGAGAGATTTCTCCAACTGCGACGCGTTTGTCCCGACATTTCCTTAGTTAAAAAACTTCTTTTCTACACACAGAGAACCTTTCACTTCAAAACTCAACAGAAGAATGCTTTATAATCTTATTTTTATGTATACTACTGTGAACAATACGGTTCAGGTATAAAAATTGATTCCACTAACAATATCCTCAGTACATTTACTACCTGCAAAAGTAGAAGGATCTTATTGAGCTATTGAGAAGTGTTACGTGTTAGGGCTGTAGGAATATGTTTCCTACTATAAGAAGGGTATTTTTATCTAAGAAAATAAAAATCTGTTTTGTGGCACGAAAATCTTATCGATCAGTGTTATTTTCTCTTCCAGCATTAGTCCGAATTATATGACAGCAAATTTCCACTGAATCAATGTATAATTATAACTCCAGTGGAATTTACATAAAGTTGAAAATAGGTAGAATTATTTGATATGTTCCTAAAGATGTGTATAGAACTTTTAGTAACAAACATTAGCTCGCTGGCTATGACTGAAATAATACTTGATCACCCTGTATCTTGAGAATAGGTGGTATATCCAAAATTTTAATTCAATATTCCCATTTCCACTACAAATTAATAACGAATATTCTCCTTGTTTTAGGTATCCGTTCAACGATCTAGAACACGCCCTGCTTTTCGCCAAAATTTCCCGAGGCCATTTTGTGATACCTGAATGTCTCTCGTCTAGAGCCCGCTGTCTAATTCGTTCTCTGTTACGAAGAGATCCTTCCGAAAGAATAACGTCCGAAGATATCTTGCATCATCCCTGGCTAGCTAGGGAAGAAAAGGATTGGACTTCGAGAGCATGCGATCAATTAGTTCCAGAATGCAGTATGTTCGACGATTAAGTTTTCCAACGTTGGTAAAACTCCTTCACGAAAACGTGCAAGATTTGTGCTGTGTTTTAGATTTAAGTCATTTGTTATTCATTTGGGATGTTCGCGAGTACTTATGCCTTGCAAGATCTCAATTAGATATCTCGACGTTGTTTTTCCTAAGCGGAAATGAAAAATAAGTGGTTTTACTCATATTTATTATATGTGTGGTACTCGTGAACATCCCTACACACAATGTTACTTTCGAGATATCATGTGGTATTGTTTTTAGAATGATTGTTTTAATAATTGTTAGTCTAATCCAGAGATCGACATCAATAATATTTTTGTTATATTATCGAGTAAAATTATGAAATATTCATGTAATACTATAATTAACTCCATATTAGAAAATTGAACCTTTGATATAAATTCAGAAAATGAAATCTAATATTGTATCAATTGATAATTCAGCGGATCAAGTATTAGATTAATGCATAATTTCTTTCCTAACTATTTGTTAGGTAATTGACTGGGTATTTCAATTATATTATTATTACTATTACTCGAGTAATTGATGGTTCCATTATTTGAATTACCGATCACTAGAAAATACTTCAATTTTGTGAATAAATTATATAATTATAAGTTATAATTATTTTTGATTATTCAATCTTGTTTTCTGGAATAGTTAAATAATTATGGCTATTAATCCTACTTATACATTTACGACTTTTTTCATTTTGAGCTTAAAACACATATGAAAGAATGCTACTATTAGTGTGGCGCTGATATGCTGTTCTATATTAATGTAAGAAGTTTTGCCTGCTATGAAGCAATATGATATATAATTTTTTCAATATCTTTTGAAAAAATCTACAAGGTCAAAATTAATTTCGAAATATTTCCACATTTAATATAAAATGGCGGTACTAAAAAATTAATGGAAACAGCGTTTGGAAGCCCTAAGGTTATAGCTTTCGGATCTTCTAGTAAAAATATTTTTGGAGATTATGGTTATCAAGCAATCGTAAGAAATAACGAGCAAAATTATTTGTAAAAATTATTCATTTTGTTTCTAAGTCCTTCTACTAAATTCGTTTTTCCAGTAAAACTATCGCATGGAATGGATAATTTTTCAGCTTCAATTTGCTCATTTTAAAACTTTAAGCCTACTATCTGATACCGAATATCGCACTTTGAATGAAAAGGGAGCTTCTTTCTTCAATCGTCGATATCACAAAACGGAATAAATTCTCTGTAAAAAACTATTGCAACGTTTGGGGAAAAAAATTATTTTTTATCCACCTTGGCATAAAAATAAAATTATAAGAAATGAAATCATTTCCAGAGAGTATAGAAAAACAGTAAAAACATTGTACTATTTTTATAAAATTGAAAATTTATTTATTTTATCGAGTTAGTTTGCTTTCAATCACTGTTGGATACATTTTTGATAATTCACAATTATTTGAAACATTTTATTTCGACCCGCTGTAAAAACGTCTTCTTTAGTTCCTAAACTATTATTTATTCTCCAAATTTTCAGGTTATTGTTTTTTGCTACCGATAAGTAGATGGCGCAGTTCGTATTACAACGCCCTTTATATATATATATATATATATATATATATATATATATATATATATATATATATATATATATATATATATATATATATATATATATATATATATATATATATATATATATATATATATATTCAGGTTTTGTTCATTTGTTAGAGAGGTCGTCACTGGTTTCTGGTAATGGTTGTTCGTTTCTGAATTTTTAGTTTCGATATTGAAAACCTTATCGGTCCTTGAATTATTGTATTGTCATCGGTAATCAGGAGAATTCCACTACATATATAGATAGAAAAATAAATTCAGGTGGAGATAATTAAAATGCAATGAAAAGGGTAATTTATAATTCTTTGGAAAACTGACTGCTAAATACTCTTTTTATCTCCATATGCCCACAATCATTGTGAAGAGACGATGTTAAATTTTGGGGAAATTGACTTTATTTTTCTAAACACTCCATAATCATGATCAAAATAGAAAGGTTTTGTTCACATTTTAATATTATTGTCTAACTTGTCAACAAATTTTCGAGAATTTTTAGGATGAACATTGTTTGCTATCAAAATACGTGAATAAAATTGAAATACAACTTTTTGAAGTGTTTAGGAACAATAATCCTGAACTTCAATCTCTTTCTTTCTTTTATACCTTAGAACATCGAAACGGTTTGTTGAATGAACTGAACTATAATTTACCAGTCAATTTTCCATTGTATCATAAATTACACTTTTTTCTATATTTCAAAATTCATTCATAAAGAATGAAAGATAATCCTAAAAGTTGAAGCTGTTTCTTGCTGGGGTTTCATTCCACTTTTAAAATTGTTCTTCGATTTTCTATATAACCATTAGTTGCTGAGATATCGGCCATTGAAGAAAAAGAACCCTTTTCATTCAAAGTCTGATATTTTGGTAGAAAATAATGGTGTCAAAGTGTCAAAAAGAGCTAGGTAGACAAAATCAAATCGAAGAAACATTGCAAAAATTTTTTGCTCACTATTCTTACGATTGTTTAAATAGTTTTAGCTCCAAAAAAATGTTTTTATGTGGATTCAAAAGCTGAAATCCTAAAGATTTGAAATTTGGATTTCGTTCATTTTGATATGACCGTTTTCAGTCATACTAACCCGAAAAGGACGACAGAAAAATTTTTTGACCCTTTCAATTTCCTATCAAATGTATGATGACATTTTATTTTCTGAAAATATTGAAAATAAAATCAATTGCTTCAGAAAATTATAGTAATGTAGGAGTCACTTTGGCAATGCTTAATTAATTATAATTTTAATTAACACATCATTAATTTATTGTTTTGAATTTTTAATTTTCTTCAGGATTGATACAATATAAGATTATATATTTTCTATATTTCTGAATAATGAAGTGACTGATAATTTTAATTTCCAATCCCAATTTTTTTCAGTGGTTAACTGTTAATTATATTTTTGTCGATCTCTGGTTTCATCCCACAGTTACCGGACGATTATTATTTATTAATTTTTAATTTAAGTTTCAAGTTGTTCGTCCGATGACTTTGAGTGGCCATTCTTCCTTCTATTTTTTACACTTGTAATTCATCAAATTCTTGCAATATTCCCTATATCGGTGACTGAATGGAAAAAAGCATCACGATATTTCGGTGATTTATTGAAAGACTGACAAACCGTTTTGTTTTATCGATAACTTTTAATGAATACGATTTGAAATTTCAATAGAAAATATCTGACGGATGGCAAGGCCAGTTGTTCAATGAAAAACACGAATGAATAATTTAGTCATCCATATATAAAACATTTTTCGTGACCAATTTCGATGAATAATGCAACATAAATCAGATTTTGATGTATAGAATCAGAGGGATTTATAGAATGAAAATATTTGCAATGCACGGGTGCAATGGAATGAATATCATTCAAAGCAAGTTTTAATTTGAATAAAACATCATATAACTATTGTCTCACATTTATATACATAATTTTCAAAAGTTCATCTTTATATTGTGATGCGATTGAAGTTTTCGATTATGTAATGTACATAATATTATGTATATGTTTTGTGAAATATATTTATGAAATTTTTAATGGTTAGCTTTGTGATCTCGGTCAAATGTTTTTTGTTTGGCCATTCGATATTAGTCTTTAGTACCGAACTGAATACTTGTAAATAAGATTGTTTTAATTACCCGTTTCCTAATTTAAATAAGATTAGATAAGCTGATGTAAAAATGTATATAGCTTTGCATTTGTCATCCACATCGTTGGTCTCTGCTGTTGTCCATAAAAACAAAAATTAAAAATTATTTATGTAATTTTTTTAGTTTCATTCAGAAACCTTATCATAGATGACTACATTATTTTTTATTCTTAACTCTTGGGACGAGGTGATGCCTGTCATATCACAGGAGGTGTGGACGTCCAAGATGATGCAGTGGAGCAGATCATGAATCTGCAACTGAAAAATAATTGGTCAGAGTATGGGGTACTCCTGCATTAATCAGAAAAGATTCACTCGTTACACCATCAACCACCAACCGAATCCATTTACTGAAGAGAAATCTACTAATCCAATCACATAATTCCTTGAAAGTCCATATGCGATTAGTTTATTCATCAAGCCTGCGTGACAAACTCTGTCGAAGGCGTTTGAAAAATTAAAAGCAACCACTCTTTTCGATTGTTGTCCACAAATTATAAAACTATGCAAGGAGGTCACCACTTGATCGTTGTCTACGGAAACTGTGTCGTGTATCACTGATGATACCGTGAACTCGAGATATTTTATGAGCTCATCGTTTATCACTCTTTCCATGACTTTCGATATTTGAATTCCACAAATATTATATCAACTCAGAGGTATGCGAAGTGTTTTTGATGAAAGATTGGACTGATCGGTTATTTCTTGAACCAATCAAGAAAAGTGAGGTGACCCCTTCAGAAAAGGTTACGTTAGGTTAGATTAGATCCAGAAAAGCTAAAGAGAATCCACAAGGCGGTATTCCATGATTCTCAACTGAAAGTGCGTGACCTAAGGTAAATAAATTAAATATTTGAAAAGTGTGTTATCTCGCATACTTTCTGTAAATTCGAACAAGATAAACTGTGTATAACAGAAGTTTTGCGTTTGCTCACACCTGAGCGAAAGAACTTGTGAACATGTTTCAATTAAGGGTTTAGCGATATTTCACAACAGTAAAGACTTTTTCCTTCGTTTAATAACCATGGATGTATTACGTAAATTGCCTTTCCAATTTTGCGCCTCTGGCACTTTTACTATTGATAGGGAAGAGATAAATTAGACGAGTTGTCATTAGCTATTGTGAATAAAATATATTTTCAACAAGATGGTGCACCTCCTCACAGCACAATGAAGGTATCTCGACGAAATTTTTCCCGAAAAATGGATAAGTACAAATCTTCTTCTTCTTCTTTTTCAGCCCTTCTCTGTCCACTCCTGAACATAGGCCTCCCCTTCTAGCTTCCATCTCTCTCTGTTCTGTGCTATATTATACCAGTACAAATGGTCCCGAATAAAATAGCCAGCTAGATCGCCAGGTTTTGTTACTGTGGGACCATTTGAAGAATGAGGTTTACCAAACACCTGTTAGAACCGAACAAGAATTGGAGAACCGTTTGATACAGGCTATTGCAGGTATTACAGCCCAACAGTTAAATAATGTTGTGTGGGAAACCATCAATCGTGTGCGATGTTGTGTTCATGAGAATGGTGGTATTTTTGAACATTTATTATAAATATTTCGTTTTCGCTGTTCGCTCTTTTGTTATTAACTTTGACTACCCGTAAAAAATAAGCAATTGAATTTTTTGACACAATCTTGTATTTTCGTGATAGCAGATGTTGAGCTAAACCAATTCCCACTGTTCATGGCCTCCTAGAAGGAATGATAAAAATTGGAAAAAAGATTGTGTTTTGTTTTTCTATCAAAAGTATGTCAAAAGATCGTAGGATGAGATTAACAATTAAAATAAGCAAAAAAATACAGGGTCTCCCAATTTGAGAATCGCAAGTTGGTATCGTTTCCGGCATAACCGGAAACGAAATGTCCAGGGGTGGCCCTAGTTTCAGTTACACCCGGTATGCGTACGAGCACGAAACTACAAACAATCGACATTATGGGTCTTTCAATACGAGCCGTACCAACAAAATTTGTTCGTGCACGCAGCAAATGGTCGCCTGTTTTTTCAGGAAAACCAGACATGACGCCACCATAACATTAGAGCAACGTAAAACGGTCAGTTTTGAATGGTAAACCCAAACAAATCGTTTGTTTGTCGTAAGTGTTCAATGAGTTGAGTAAGTCAAATAAAAGAACTAAACTTATTCTGCATCGAGACAATGCAAACTCACACACAATAGTGCATACGATGGAGTATTTAAACAACCCAAGCATTGATATAATGGATCATCTACCTTATAGTAATAATTTGGTACCAAATGACTTCTTTTTGTTTACGCAGATCAAGAAAAAACTGCGTGGGCAACGATTTTCGATGGCAGAAGAAGCACTGGAGGTATTTATTCGTAGTGTCGAAAGTTTTTCGAAAATTGATTCAAGGGTATGCAAAACTATGTCGATCTTCATGGAGAATACTTTGATAAACAATAGAGCTATTTTTGTCCTTAAGTTACTTGTTTTATTTCTGTCAGACGCAAAATTTAATAGGTAACCTACGTATATCTCCGGGGGGAGGGTAACATACGAGGAAATAATAGTAACATCAATGCCGTACATTGCCATCTGGAGAGCGCTAAACCAGACTCATTCGGAGTGGCAAAATTGTTTCGAAAATTGGTTAAAGCTCATACGAAAGTTTGAGTTTTTTTATAAAAAACTAAACATGCAGCAGATGCGACGCTGCTTTATAATCATTTCATGTATTCAGTGTTTTAAATCAGTTAGTTGGCACTTTGTTTCTGTTGTAAGCACAAATAAAAGATTCAAGTTTTGTGATTCGACCATGGAAAGACGACATTTGACTAGAGAAGAGATGTTACGAGCCGTTGGAATGCCCCAAGCCGGGAGCTCACAACGGGAAGTATCCAGGGTTCTGGGAAGTAGCCCAAGTGTCATAAACCGTTTATGATCGCGTTTCAATGAAACAGGTAGCTTATAAGAACGCCATTACAGGTCGTTTCAGGATTACTACAGTCGCCCAAGACCGTTGTTTGGTTTTACAAGCCGGAAGAGATCGTACTACCACAGCATCTCATTAGCTCAAGAGCTACCACGAGTTCATAATGTACAAATTTCCGACCAAACTGTGATAAATCGACTGCACGAAGGTCAACTCCACTCCAGACGTCCTTTAAGAGTTCCACAACTGACCCATGGAAATCGCGCTGCTCGTTTAGTTTAGAACACGTAAACTGGGATCAAGAGAGGTGGGCCACAGTTCTCTTCAGTGATGAATCTAGATTCAGTTATTATCCCGATTCGGGGGGAATTCGAATATGGAGGGAACCTGGAAAGCAAAACCGTCTCCAGCATGCTCGAGAAATTGTTAGACAGAGAGGCGGATCAGTGATGTTTTGGGGAGGTATACGCCTTGGTGGAAGAACTGACCTCGTTTTCATACAGAACAACCTCACGGGAAATTCTTACGCAAATGAGAGTTTTACCTGTAGTGGTACCGTATCTCCAAACAATGGGTCACAATCCACTCATCCAACAAGATAATGCCCCTCCTCATTGTGCAAGAGTTGTCTTGAACGTTCTTGAAGAGAATGATATCGATCTTCTACCGTGGCCATCCTGCTCCCCAGATCTGAATCCCATCGATCATGTGTGGGACACCCTAAAAAGAAATCTCCTGCGTCAAAACGTCTTCCATCATGAACAGGAGCTTCGATTAGCAGTTCAGGGGGCTTGGAATGACTTAGGTCAAAATGTAATAGACAATTTAATATTGAGCATGCCGCGACGATGCCAAAGTGTCATTAATAACAGAGGTGGACCTTCTGGATACAGAAAAATATAAGTGTTTCCATATCGTTTCGAAAATATTAGTTCAGGAATTTTTTTTGTGTTTTACCAAATTTCGTCATTTTCAAATTTAATCATTTTCAAATTTCAAATTTTTTTATAATAATAGGTGCTTTGGAGAAGTCAAAATTATTTTGTTTTCTTGAGAATACATTATATACAATACATCCTAACAAAAACCGAAAGATTTCTATAAATTCGAATCATCAAATTCATATTTTGAAGATATTGGTAAGTGTTCCTAGACTGTTTTGAGGCATTTTCTATATATATATATATATATATATATATATATATATATATATATATATATATATATATATATATATATATCTTTTGAAAAGAGAGGATTTATCAAAATTCGAATAATTGTATTTACAATAAATGCTTTTAGCTATGATTTTGGTGTGTGTCAGAATAAACACAATCGTAAAAAACAAGCGAAGAAATAGAATACCAGCAGAAAAAACAGACTGTGTCCGTTCCTTAATCAGGCATCTAAGCTCGCATCATGCCTCCTACGATTGCCCCTAAAGTGTGAGCACAGGAAATGTAACAGGGGAACCATACTATCTTGCGTATGATTCAGTAAACGAGTGAAAAAACCTGTGGATAAAACTCGTTTTTCTGTCGCTATTGCACTAGCAATAGCTTGTCTGTTTATGGTGTGTTAGTGTCGTGTGTACAAAAAGAGTACCAAAAGTTTTTTTGCTTAGCAGCTTCATTCTCTCATTGTCATCTTGCACTCCATGATTTCCAGGACTTCTTCACGAAGACAGGGGTGAAAATGAAGAGGGATAGCGACTGGAAAAATCTGTAATAATGACAAAAGAAAAACAGAAGAAAAATACTTCATCAAATCGTACTCAGCATAAAATGTCAACTTTCAACAGTTTTATTCATAGATTGATTAACATCCTGTCATCACCAGAAAATTTCAACAAAGAATTAAATTTAATTAAACAAATAGCTGAAAATAATCCCAAAATAATAAATAGTATTTTGAATAAAAAACAAAGTAGAATCGTATTGAATGAAGTTCACCCTGTCGATAAATTGAAACAAAAATTCAACACCTCAACCTACGTTGGTATTACAAGTGAAAAACTAAAATCATTCTTGAGTAGAAATAATTATAACATACCTTTCCAACTAATAATAGCTTAGGCAAATATATAAAAACAATGAAACCAAATCAGATAAAAATAATAAATCAGGTGTTTATAGATTGAATTGCAATGACTAACAATTTCTACATTGGTAGAACACATAGAAATTTCAATATTAGAATATCAGAACATACACGCAGTTTTAAAAAAAAATTAGATTCGAATTATCATCTCCTAGAAAATAATCACTTTTTCGACCCACAGTTTGAAATATGACATACAGATAATAAATATTGGAAAGTAGATCTTTGGGAAACTAAAAATCAACAAACACAAACACTCAGGTAGACTCATTAATGAGCAAGTCGATTTAAGCCCTTCACCTCTATTGAATCTCTTCAGGGAGCAATCTATTCCTTAATTTCATTGGATATACCTGTCATCAATAACCACTTAAGAAGAAGAAGAAGCTAAATAACTTTTTGATTACTTAATATTTGTATTTATATTCTCAGTTTTATCTATATATAGTTGTCATAATTTCTGTACATTCATTCGTCTGAAGAAGCTACGGTGTAGCGAAAAAAAACATTACTTGTTTTCATTATTGATGATGGAATTCTACCAAGCTAAAGCCTCCCAAATTCAAATCAATATTACTCATAGGAGGAGTTATATTTAACTATTCTAAAGTCGATCAATTCTTGAGCAGAATTGAAAAGTATTTAAATATCTCTTTTCGTATGAATATCCCTCTAGCGAAATTATGGAATTAATATAGTTTGTATATAAACACACCTGGTTGCGATAATATTTCACCGACTACCGCTACCATTGTTATTTGAGTATTATAATATACCCTGTATATAAATACCGTAAAACAATAGTAATGAAATAGCTGTGTTTTCATTAACTGGCAGCCGCTTTGTTTGGCAGTTATTAGTGTTAGGTCATTACAAGCTGGAAAATAACACAATGAAATTAACGTTTTGCAAAAGAGTATAATTCCTGGCCTTGCAGAAGAACACAGCAATTCGCAATTTTACATAACAACGCGCGCCAGGCGGCGAATGTAATATTCAGCCACCTGCTCCGAGTGAATCTTTTCTTCTTTTCTCTTTGTTTTGGTACCCTCATGAGAAGCTACCAGATATGAGGGGCAGGTGAAATTTAACTTCACCTTGTCGATTCCATAATCTTCTTCGATCTTGTATCTTCTGACCAATTCGAAAGGGTGTTTGCGTGAGCGGAGAACAGGTGAATGTTTGGCCAGGGGACATGGGATGGTTCGTACCCTTTTTCGGGTGATATAAATACAAGTAATAGCACTCAACGCCGAATATTCAAAACGAATATAAAATAAAATTCAGGGTTTTCTTAAATATCGTGTACCAACGGAGTGATTCCTTGTATAATTTTTTAACTAACTAGCTGACCTGGCAAACGTTGTTTTGCCTTAAACATTATTTCTAGGAATTATTTTTAAAAATACACTCGGAGGCAAAATTAGCGGAACACTCGAAAATTTAACCAAGTTCAAAGTCCGATATTTTTCCTAATTCCCAACCGATTTAGATGATTGTTTCGGCAATTTATAGATCAACTCTTCTGCTTTGTAGAAGGTGGTTTTTTTGTCAAACACCCTGTGGAATTTCGTGGTCCGAGTTGAAACGTACAATATCATGGTCTGTCGAAACACATCTTCCTACAGTAACGCCCTTCTTGTTTTATGCATTTATCTCTATTTTTACAAGAGATATCCAATTTGAAGCGAAAAGTCACAAATTTCAAGAATTTATTTTTAATCTTGCGTAGGTGCATAACATCGGAGGTAAGCCAAAAAATAAAATCAAAATTAGAGAAGCGAAAATCTAACGAAATGAAAATTTTTGAAATTCACTGGCCAATTTCACGCTCCGGGAGCACTCGAAGTACACTGGAAAAATCGTTGATTTTGCAAATTTATTTTTAAATTTTTTTGTGTGACACTCCATAATAATTATCATTCCTGTCCAAAATTGAGAAAGGTGTGTGTCCTGGCGATACACTCGTGAAATTAAATGAACATGTTGAGAAAAATGTTCATGATGACCCACAAAAAAAAAACATTTGATTTTAGTAGCGAGTATGACCCCCCCCCCCAGCTCTCATTACAGCGCGCATACGATTTCGAATACTCCCAATGATGTTGTCTATCATCTGTTGAGGTATGTTGTCTCACTCTTCCACCAAAGCCAATGTCAGCTCTTCAACGTTGCCTGGATTCCGTTGTCGAACCCTTCTTCCAAGAATGTCCCAAACGTGTTCGATCGGGTTTAAATCCGGTGACCGCGACGGCCAGTCCATTCGTGTGATCCCAACTTCATTGAGATATTCTATCACTATGCGCGCAGTATAAGGGCGCGCGTTATCGTGCATGAAAAGGAAATTTTCCCCTATGTAAGGAGCAAAAGGCACAACATGGGGCTCCAAGATTTCTGTTATATACCGATGGGCATTAAGTGATCCATTGCCAATAATCTCCTGTTCTGTTCGTACTCCCAAGCATATGCCACCCCATATCATAACTGACCCTCCACCGTATTGCTCAGTTCCTGCGAAGTTCGCTTGATTGTACCGGTCCTCTCGATGCCTCCATATTCTATCTCTACCATCCACGAAATTCACACAATATCGGCTTTCATCACTAAATAAAACTCGTCTCCACTGATTGATTGTCCATGCTACATGCTCCCTAGCAAACGCCAATCTTGCTACCCGATGGGCTCTATCGAGTCTTGGTGCTCTTGCTTGCGCGTATGATCTCCGACCAACTTCATTTAATCGTCTTCTGACTGTCCTCACACTGACGTTAATGTTATCCACTGCTTGTAAAAGGTCACGTGCCTGAACAGCCGTAAAACGAGGATTTCTTATGGTTTGATTGACGATGAAACGGTCATGTATAGCGCGGGTTGCCCGATTTCTTCCTTGTCCTCGCCTCCTCACGTACAATCCAGTTTCCCTGTAACGTCAGTAGATTCGATGGATAATCGACGTCGAGACACCCAACATGGTACCGACTGAGCGGTAGGTGCGCCCTTCCTCGATCAATGTAACTGCCCTTGCTACTGAGGTTGGTGGTAAATCTCTCATTCTGAATGAAAAATACCGTTTCGAATCGTAAACAGTAAAAGAATCACAAAACACCGCAACCGATCGAATTTGTATCAAGTCAAAGAATGGAAAACTCTCATTCTTTAAACAAGTGCAAATGTGGTCATATACAAAAAAACGTGTGTTGTATTTCATATTTGATAAAAAAAGGTGTGCACATGTGTAAATGAAAAGTTTTATCAATGGTCCCAGAATTCGGTTGTGTATTTTAATACCTACCGACTGTTATCTCCTATGAATTTCTTATTTTCACCAAATTAACCAAATTGTCATCAATAATTAATGCAATTCGAACATAAAAATCGCAAACGACAATTTCGATACGCCTGAGTGATAATAAGAAAATTCAAAATTGATAGACGAATGTTAATGACAATTTCTTGATTCAATGGAATTTCTCCAAAATGGTGATTTTCCACTTGAAATTAAATATATTTTGCAAAAATAGAGATAAACCCATGAAACAAGAAGGGCGTTACTGTCGGAAGATGTGTCTTGACAGACCATGACATTGTACGTTTCAACTCGGACCACGAAATTCCACAGGGTGTTACGAATTTTTGACAAAAAAAACACTTTTAGTTTTGCCCCCGTATAAATTTTTTTTCAATTTTTTTTGTTTTCTCTTATAATTTCTACAGAGCAGAAGATTTGATCTATAACTTGCCGAACAAATCATCCAAATCGGTTGAGAATTAAGAAAAATATCGAACTTCGAAATTGGTTAAATTTTCGAGTGTTCCGCTAATTTTGCCTCCGAGTGTATTTAACTCTATACGTATGTGGGGATGTTATAATAATTGAAAGAAGAATGAAGCGTTGTAGACAATTAAAGTGTACTTATTCCTTATCGAATATTGCAGAGAGAAGTTTCGAACTTGATTAAATTTCTTAAGAAGCAACATTTCTTTGGATGAGTGTGGGGAATTAAATAAAAAGAAGTGAGAAACGATGGGTCAATGACCGAAAAGGTCTACATGTGATAAACTGATCGATAATAATTCAGTGGTGACAGAGCCAAAGGCAATAGCTAATAATTTTAACAACTACTTCATGGAGATTGCAGAGAAACTGATTACTAAACGAAATGTAGCCTGTACTACAAACGCACCTGAACTTAAAGTCTCCTTCTTCATAAAAAAACAAACACCAACGAAATCATGAAAATAATTAAGAATCTTAGAGGGAATGCAAGCCCTGGACATGATGGTATCAAGCCAGCACTAGTGAAGAGTCTATCTGAAGACCTAGCTCCTGTTCTTCCAGTTATTCCATTAATGAACATATCGAAAATGGTACCTTTCCTAACATTCTGAAAGTAGCAAAACTATCTACAATTCATAATAAAGTCACAAGGTCAAATACCTATGTTTCTGTTTTGCCAATTTTCTCGAAGATATTTGGGAAATCACTTCATGATAGGCTTTATCAGTTTTTTGAACAGAATTCCTTCATAACAAAGCAACAACATGGCTTCCTCACACGGAGAAACACCCAGTCAGTAGTAGCTTCCATTCTGGAAACTATTCAGTCCAGTGTAGATAACAAGATGAGCGTGTTCGCAGTCTTCTTGGATCTGTGTAAGGCATTATATATTGTGGATAGGTGTATTTTGATATCAAAGATTAAAGCTTTTGGTATCTGTGGAAGACCTTTGGAATTATTCAAGAGAATCGACAGTAATTTACTGGCTTGGGTGCAGAGACAAGTGAAAAGTAAGTTGTACAATTTGGGGTACCTCAGAGGTAGGTCCTTGGACCACCGTTATTGTAAATGGATCCGTGGTGGGGACCATTACTTTGTTTGCTGATGATGCGGTGCTTGTGCTGGCAGGGGAGAAAAACATAATATTCTAATTAGCTCAGAACGACCTTGATATGCTTCAGAAATGGAATGCCTCAAACTAGCGTTGAACGCTGACCTACATGGATATAACGTTAGAACAAAACAACACTTCCATATTGTACCATCAGCAACAAATATAGGACTTAGAAGGATCACCAATAGATCAGCAATATGGTATAACAAACTGCACCGGAATATCAAGATGGCAACGACACTACCAGCTTTTGTTATCCTGTTAAATCTTACCTGTTCAGTGAACGATCTGTGATATAAAAAGTGGATGGGCTGTGATATAGAGTTTAGAGTGATAACTAAAAAATTCTAGAAGAAAATATTCATTAAATTTAATATTATCTGTGTTGTTGTAACTTATTTTATAATTCAGCTTACATTGTGCAAATTATGATCTATAGTTGTTATTGTTTTGTTAACTCGTTTGAGATGAACATACATCGTATTATATTTTATTATTATATAAAACCTGTTATAGATCCTATGTGATCTTTTTCAATCCTTAATAATAAATAAAAAAAATATACACACAACAAAACTTATATGGAATCATCCGATATTTTGAATATTACCTCAGGGATTTTGGAAATTTTGAAAAATTAAGGTGTATTTTAAGAAAGAAACAAATAAAAGTATATATGAGACTCTTCCGCATGTAGTAAAAAAATTGAAAAGTGTTTTCTCACAGAGTATGTGTTTTTTCGCGACCTCAGTAGCTTGTATTACAAGCCTGAATCCGTCTATGCATGTTTCGGCTTAGGTTTCCGACCTCCTCTGGGGTGATATTCTGCCACTCTTCTGTGGAGGCTTGGATGAGGTGTTGTGGAGTTCTTGAATTATACAGGCGCGATTTAGTTTTTCTTCTGAGATTATCCCATAAATGTTCAATAGGATTTAGGTCTGGAGAGCAAGCTGGCCAGACCAAAATAGCGATTCCCTCTGTTTCAAGATAATGTCGCGCGAGATTGCTGGTATGCGGAGGAGCATTATCTAGCATAAAAGTGAATACCCAGCGTGGTCACCTCGCCAGAGTCTAACTATGGGCCCAGCACTAGGTCTACATTATTTCTAGCCGTTACACTCGCAGGAAACGAAATCGAATATCTTTTGCTTTCCAGCATAATATCACCCCAAAATATCACACTGCCACCTTGGTATTTCGGAATTTGTCTTGCTGCTCTGAGTCTAGCTTGTCTTCCAAGACCCCTTAAAAACCATATCCGGCAATCATCTGATCGAACACCAATTCTGGTCGCATCCCAAAAAAGAACATTTCGCCAATTCTCAATATTTCAATTTCTGTGCTCGATACACCATTAAGTCTGTTATTTTTTTGTTGTCTGGTTAGCTCTGGAACTCTTAAGGGCTCTATAAATCCCTTGAACGAAATCTTTGACCTATCGTTTCGACTGATACACTGTTCTTCCAGAAATTGCCTTTGGCGTATGGGGTGCGACGAACTAGGCTCTCTCCTTGCAATTTTTGCTAAAAAAGCGGTCTTGTCCTTCAGAAGAGATCTTCCTACATCTTCTTATAGGCCGCGATTTCTTCCTCCGTTATTCTTTCGAATTCCGTATGTTTGATATCAAGGCGTTCTATCTCATTCATATGCATTCAGCATCATTTCCGATGGCATGGTTAGATTTGATGTAGCTGTAAGAATAACAGAGATATTATTGTTTTCATAACGAGAAGCAAAACATTTCGTAAAATTCAGAAGTGTTAAATTACTCGATAATTATCAATTTTTCGAAAATGGGACATCACCTACTGAAGTTTGGCTTTTATAGTAGACACCCTGTATATATATATATATATATATCATCATATCATATATCATATATATATATATATATATATATATATATATATATATATATATATATATATATATATATATATATATATATATATATATATATATATATATATATATATATATATATATATATATATATATATATATATATATATATATAGAAAACACATCATCAAACAAAATATAGATGATTCTTGCCGTAGATGTTTCTGTTCTTCAGAAACAGTTTTTCATATATTATCATCTTGCTCAGTCCTTGCTTCAACAGATTATTTAGAAAGACATAATGCCGTCGCTAGTATTATTCTTTTTAATCTAGGAATTAAACATGACCTAATTCCCAAAGAAAAAATTTCACAAATATGAACCTGAGATTATTTGTGAAAATGACAAATATAAACTTTATTTTGATAAAACAATTCTTTGCAACAGAGCAGTAAAACACAATAGACCAGATATCATTCTCAATGATAAACAGAGTCAAATAACATATATAATGGATATTGCTATACCCGACACACATAATATACAAAATAAATACAATGAAAAATTTCTAAATATATGATGCTTGGCGACGAGATTAAAAAATGTGGAAAATGAAGAAAATATTTATTCTACCGATTATTATTTCCACAACAGGTGTTATTCCTAGAAATCTTCACAAAAGTATTGAGCTTTTGGGTCTGAAGAAAATTTGTTTGAAGAGATAACAGTCATCAAATCTTGTAATATTCTTCGTAGGTTTCTTTCCGAAAAAATAATGAGGTAGAGTCATAAGTTTTCTCTTTAGTTTATACTGCTCAGAATTTCATTTCATATTTTATTTATTTGTTTATATAAATGTAATATAATTAACTGACAATTTTGTCATATTTATATTCAGAGCAGTATTCTATTCGATCGTTCACCACTTGACACAAAGGAAACTATTAATGAGTAACATTCAGTGTTACTTGACTAAGGTCCGTACACTGGATTTTTCCGGGGAGAAAGCCTCTGACACTACTCGTTGGTACATTGATATCATTGTCTGATGATGCTATAGTATGTATATATTCTGGTAGATTGATATATTCTCATAACATTTAACGTTATCCTAATATATAATTATTCCAGGATATGTTTTGATTATAATCATTGCCTGGCAATGGTATTAATTACCGGGTGGTGGATTTATATTTTTCATGAAATCAGTTTGATTGCATGAACAGATATATGGGCAACTCGTCGGGGCAAAACCCCGCTATATATATATATATATATATATATATATATATATATATATATATATATATATATATATAATATAGGAATAGAGTGACGTGAGTGTATAAAAAAGAGATAAAAATACTGCTTCTGTAATAACGGGTGGCGTGGTATGGTTGTCTCAGAAGAAAACCTACTTTTTGAGGAAAAACTGAAATGTGAAACATTGACACCCCGTAAAAAATGAGCAATTAAATGTTTAGATACAATCTTGTATTTTCGTGATAGGAGATGTTGAGCTAAGCCAATTGTCACTGTTCATGGCCTTCTAGAACGAAAGATGAAAATTGCAAAAAAAAGGTCCGTGTTTTATTTTTCTTTCAAAGATATGTCAAAAGGTCGTAGGATGAGATGAGCAATTGAAATAAGCAAAAGAATACAGAGTGTCCCATTTGAAAATCGAAAGTTGGTATCGTTTCCGGCATAACCCGAAATGAAATGTGAAATATATTAATGTTATCAATTTCAAAATGTTGTCTTCTACCTGATTCCCAAATTTCATTGAAATATTCTAGATTAAAAAAAAGTTACAGGGGTGGCACTAGTTCCAGTTGCACCAGGTAAATGTGTGTATTCTCAACTTTAGTTCAATACTTGTCAGATGAAAATGGCCAAGAAAACGAAATTGCAATCCTAATTTTCAATAAATCTCTTGTTGTAGTATATTACATAGTTTAATTCCTTCTTATCATCATCATTAAAATCAGACAATGAACCAAAATTTTCAAATAATAATATGTTTAAATTACTTTCAATCGAGAAAGCACCCCAGAATTCACAATGCCAACATAATCATGAAACGACTATTTTAACTTTAATTAATTAAGCCTGATTAGCTTTGTCCTGGCTTCCCGTTCGACCCTGCGAGAGGCGGTGGTGGAAAGAATATCGCCAAAGTCGGGTTTTAATCTTGCCAATTTGTTGTGACTTATTTGAAAGGCGGAGAATGGGACCCAAGCATTAATGAAATTTTTCAGTCGACTGATTTTCGAGCACCAAGCTGAAAATCTAATGGTGCTAAAGGCATGCTTCGTCTCTTCTGTCGATGGATTCATTTAGGAAGTAAATGGATCGATGCCTTCGGAGTGTCGAAGAACTTCCTTTGAATTATTCGAATATATTCCTATTCCTTGAGTTTTTTACGATTGGATTGAATTCTCTGGAAATTTTAAATCATGATTTCAGAGAAAATTATTGGTGAAATCGATTTCCAATAGACGCTTTTTCAAAATTCAGATCTCCTAGTTTTCTCTATGTCAAATGATTGGTTTATCACTTGGCAAAGGTTTCACAATTATTTATTAAAATACTTGACATATGTTTCGAGTTGTCAGCCCATTATCAAGAGTATTACA
This sequence comes from Cryptolaemus montrouzieri, assembly GCA_013387265.2. Lineage (NCBI taxonomy): Eukaryota > Metazoa > Arthropoda > Insecta > Coleoptera > Coccinellidae > Cryptolaemus > Cryptolaemus montrouzieri. The sequence goes on along the minus strand of JABFTP020000144.1, from coordinate 7,096,499 downwards.
ATATATTCCAAACTGGTCGCACTCGAGGCTGGCGATCAGGATATCGCAGATGAGCTACTCAATTCCCTGAACACCACAAGAAGGGAACGATGGACTGAAACAGTTGAAACTCTTAACTGATTAACTAATTGAAACAGAAAATAAATTATCCAGAGCTTGCACTGCCCAGACAATAGCAATCACAGTATAAACTTATCTATTTAAATATAGAAAGTTTTTTACCCCATAAAACTCAATTAGTGTACCTGATTCATAGCTGGAGAACAGTAATTGTTTGTTTATTTGAAACATGTGTCACCGATGATATAACTGACGGGGAATTATATATTAATGGTTATTCTCTCGTTTCCTCAAATTCTACAAGCAGGCATACAGGAGGTACAATGGTATATGTCAGAGAAGAATATAAATTTAAGAAAGTGTTTTCAAGAAGTGTTGCAATGAATACTTGGGTCGTTGGAATATAGATGACTCTAATGAAAGGGAATCTTACTATACTTACTTTGACAACTCTCCAAGTTCGAGTGATGCTGAGTTTATGAATGAATTTGAAGATATCTTTGGGAGGTTCGCTTTTCAGGATGGAACTTTGAAGATAGTGGGTGACTTCAACATTGATGTTGCAAAGGCCACTTGTTATTCAACAAAATCTGACTCCTACACCAGAATAACAAAAGACTCATCTTCACTTATAGATCTTCTAGTCACAAACGATAAAGGATTGATTGTAGAGAATCATGGTGCTCCAAAGCTGACCGATACTAATATACTTGCAGTGAGTATTGCTGACAATATACAAGATACAATGAAAAAGGTAACATTCAGGATTTTCGATAACTGAAGTTTCAATTGGAGCTGATGGATACATAGTGGAATCATGACAGCTCTGACACAGATGTGCTGGCAAGAGCATTGCGGGGGTGTATTGGGGGAGCATTGAACCGTCATGCACCACTGAAAACAAAAAGTATACCTAGCAAGTGGGGTGATTATAAATGGTGGACATATGAAATTGAAGAAAATATGAGAATAAGAAATATTCTATATAAAAAATCCATTAAAACGAAAAATGAAAATGATTCATTCAAGATTCAGAGAAACAAGGTTGTCAAATTAATGACGGAAAATAAAGAGAAATATTATAGGGAGAAGATAGATGAAAATGCAGCAGACTCCTTGGAAATGTGGGAGACCATGAAGCAGCTTATTGGGGGTTGTGGCCGTTCTCGTAAAAAGGAAATAATGTTTGACAACCAGTTACTAGAGTAACGAAAGTCATATAAATTCATTACGTCCACAAAATGGATTCACAACCGAAATAGAAATATAGCAATAATTCGATAAATTTCTTAGACGTAACAATTTCGAATGAAAATGAAAAACATGTTTTCGCAATTTACCATAAGCCGTCACATACAGATATTATAATACATAACTCGTCGTGTCATCCGTATCAACATAAAATGTCAGCATTCCATAGTTTTATTCATAGATTGATTAACATCCCGTTATCACCAGAAAATTTCAACAAAGAATTAAATTTGATTAAACAAATAACCAAAAAATGGTTACAATCCCAAACTAATAAATAATATTTTGAATGAAAAACAAAGAAGAATCGCATTGAATGAAGTTTACCCTGTCGATAAATTGAAACAAATATTCAACACCTTAACCTACGTTGGCATTAGAAGTGAGAAACTGAAATCATTCTTGAGTAGCAATAACTTCAACATAGTTTTCCAAACTAATAATAATTTAGACAAATATATAAGAAATAATAAAACCGAACCAGGTAAAAAAATAAATCAGGTGTTTATAGATTGAATTGCAATGTCTGTGATAATTTCTACATTGGTAGAACACATAGAAATTTTAATATTAGAATATCGGAACATAAACGCAGTTTTTCAAATAAAAAATCAGATTCAAATTACGCGAATCATCTCTTAGAAAATAATCACTCTTTCGACCCACAGTTTGTAATTTTGCATACAGATAATAAATATTGGAAGGTAGATCTTTGGGAATCTTTAGAAATCAATAAATACAAACACTCAGGTAGACTCATCAATGAACAAGTCGATTTAAGCCCTTCACCTCTATTGACTCTCTTCGGGGAGCAATCTTTTCCTTAATTTTATTGGATATACCTGTCATAAATAACCACTCAAGAAGAAGCAACCCAATAAGCTTCTAATTACTCAAGAACATTTATATTTATATTCTCATTCTTATTTTCTGTACATTCATTCGTCTGAAGAAGCTACGGTGTAGTGAAACGCGTTATGAATCGCAATTATTAGGTAAAATTCCTTAAAACACAGTACTTGTTTTTTATTATTGATAATGGAATTTTACCAAGTAAAAGCCTCCCAAATTCGAAAGTTACTAGAGTTTCATCTTGAGATAGCCCATAAATTCAATCAATCTTTTGTAGATAGCATTGAAAAGATTGCGACTAAACTTGACACAGGTAGCAACAGCAAAGTATTAGATAAAATTCCAGATAGTAACTATAGACTTGAGAAATTTAGATTATTTAGTATGTTTCAATTGGAAAAAACCGTTAGAAAGATGAAAAAAGAAAAGTGGTGTAGACAGTAACAATTCTAAGATATTGCTACTGGCCTTTGATGCCGTAGGCGATAGATTCCTGGATCTTGTCAACAAAAGTCTGGAAACTGGAACGTTTCCGGAAGGTTGGAAGCTTAGTACTGTCATTCCTGTTGAAAAAGTTATAAATACGATTAAACCTGAAGAATTTAGACCTATCAATACAGTTCCATCTTAAGAGAAGTTATTGGAAACGGTTGTAAATGAACAAATTATAGAGTTGGTCGAACGAAACAAACTATTAACCCAACTTCAATCTGGATTCAGAAAGAATAATTCACGCGAAAGTGCCTTACAGTCTGTTCTCATTGATTGGAAGAATACTTTGGAGAACAAGGAATGTGTTGGAGTGATGTTTCTCGATTTCAGAAGGGCATTTGAAACCATCGACAGACAGTTACTCTTACAAAAACTCAAAAAAATCGGCTTTGGTGAAGTTATTCTGAAATGGTTTGGTGAATACTTGAATCACCGTACACAAGTGACTAAGTATGGAGATCAGGTGTCGGCGGCTTTGATTACTGATTTTGGTGTTCCCTAGGGAACAGTACTGGGGCCTAACCTTTTTATAGTGTACATAAATGGTATGGTACATAGTGTGCGTTGGTGTGGTGTTCGGTTCTTTGCTAATGATGCATTGCTATTTTTCACTGTGAAGAATGTGCAGGACATCATAGATACAATCAATAGTGACCTTTTAAGTGTATCTGAATGTCTGAAAAACAACAGTCTGAATATGAATATAAAGACGAATTTTATGATTATAAAAAGCCGATAAAATTTAATCTATACCTACAATCATACAGGAATTTACATTGATGGTGAAAGGGTTAATCAGGTCGAGGAGTGCAAGTACCTTGAAGTGTTGATCGACGTTGCTCTATCATTCTCTAGTCTACCTATACTGCAAATAAAGTTTCAAAAAAAATATATATAATGAATAGAATAGGAAAATATCTGAGTGGTTGGTCTAAAACATTAATTTATAAAACTATTATCTTGCCATATTTCAAATATTATTAAAGCGTTTTATTCCTTTTCAACAACACAGAATTGAATAATCTCCAAAAAAAAAAATAAAGTCAACGAATCAAGCACTAAGGTCTATTTTTTGTTGCATTAAATATGCTAGTGTGGCAGACATGCTTCGGAGTACTGGCCTTTTGAGTATGCGTCAGATTGTATTTGTAAATACTATGTGTGTCATATATAAGATTTTAAATAACATGTATCCACATCCTCTGAGTAAGCAAGTACCATTTGTTAGAGATGTCCATGATTATCCAACCCACTCAGGTGAAAATTTAAATGTATCGAAATTTAATGTCACAATATAATTTGTTTCACAATGGCTTCATTCAATACAGAAATTACCTATGTGCATAAAACCCTCTGGAAACATCAAAATCATCAAAAAAGGTTGTATTATATATTGTAGAGAACATATTGTTATATGAGCAGGTTCAGTTTTGATATGTTGAAAATTAAATTGTACCTAAATGGGAAAATTATGTGCAAGTGAGTGCTCCCTATAATATTTTATGAGTACTCGCTGTAATGGTATCATATTATTGGTTTCATTAGCTTGGGCTATTAAATGTATTATTATTAATTTCCAGTCATCGAGCAGGAAAGCGTGGTCGTTGATGAGGAGACTTGAGAGTTGCGCTCCGGCACAGCTTCGTAGGATAGCCCAGATCAGGTGGATTCCCATTTACTACCCACATCTAGAGCTCCAAGAGATAAAGCCCATACTATCCGAGTGAAACGAGAACTGAAAATCTTAAAGAATGCAGCTTTATCAACAGAACACTCACACTCGTTTTCCAGTGAAGATATTTCAGCATCTCTTGAGGACGTCAAGCTGGGCAAGGCTCCAGGGTTTGACAACATACATCCTGAGTTCTTGGTGAATTGTGGCAGATATGCTAGAGCTTGGTTAGCTCTTTTTCTTACTGACGGCAGGCAGTCTGGCAGCATTCATCAAGAATTCAAGAGCACTTAGATAATAGCCATACTTAAACCAGGCAAGTCTACCGACTGCCCAAAGAGCTACAGACCAATCACCTTGCAGTCTGCGGTCTATAAGCTATTGGAAAGACTGATATATATAGAAACAGTCCCAGACTGCTCGAGCTGACTCCAGTGCAGCAAGTGGAATTCAGACCGGGTCAAAGTTGCGCCGACCAGTTTCATTGAAACTGGGTTCCACAGAAAACTTAAAACCTCTGATGCATTTATCGACCTGTCCGCTGCTTACGATACCGTATGGAAGGAGGGTATGATTTACAAGTTCCTGCGTGCAATCCCTTGTTCATTGACAGCACGCCTGCTGGACAACATGCTAAGCGATCGGGTGTTTCGAGTGGTCATGGGAACTGATATAAGCTCTCAGAGAAAACTAAAAACTGGCCTTCCACAGTGATCAGTGCTTGCTCCACTTTTCTTCAGTCTATATATCGCGGATATGCCAGAGATGAAATCCAAGAAGTTCGGTTACGCTGACGATTGGGCTCTCGCCACGAGGTGTACATCACTCTAACTGTCTGAAGAAATTCTCACAACGGATCTCGAGATTGTTGGAAAAGATTTTGAAAGGTGGAGGCTCCAACCTAATGCCTCCAAGAAAGAGGTGACCTGTTTTTACCTGAATAACAAACTCGCTAGAAAAGAACTCACCATCCACTTCGAAGGAACAATATTCACCTACAACAAAACACCAAAGTATCTGGGTATTATTCTCGATAGGACTTGTCTTTCAAGGCGAATCTGTCAAACACTGAGGAGAATCTTAAAACAAGAAACAATATTCTCCAAAAACTATGTGACACCTCCTGGAGAGCATCGGCATCTACCCTCCGCTCATCTGCTCTGGGTCTGGTTTCTTCCACTACCGAGTATTGTGCCTCATCCTGGCTAAATAGTCCGCATGTGAGGAAGGTAGTTACCCAACTTAATAATTCTATGAGAATGAGTGCAGACGTAATCAAATCCACTCCCATGAAATGGCTCCCAATACCAAGCCATATTCCACCTACTCATTTGCGTAGAACACATGCTCTCGTACGCTAGTACGAGAAGATAATGAATAATACAGATTTACCTATCCACCAATATTGCAGAAGCCAACAACAACCGACTGCGGTCAAGAAAGCCACCAAGATCAGCGAGGGAGGCTGTATACGAGGGATTTGATATTAGTAGAGCTTGGACCCAGGAATGGACTGCGCATCAACTTAATAACATGCCGTGCATAACTGAAACGCCACTAGGTTTTGATCTTCCCCGTAAATCTTGGTCCAAACCCAATAGGATCAGAACTGGGCATAGCAGGTGCGCATATTTTCTACTGAAATGGAGCAAACTACCGTCTGCCCAGTGTAATTGCGAGAAATTCAGAAGATAGGGCATATAGTCGAGGAATGCCTTACAAGATCTTATGGTGATACTTCTTTAGACTTTCTGCTGGCAACTGACAGATCGATAGAATATATCAATGGATGTTTGTTTGTAACTTCCGTTACAAACTATTACATGTTCCGTTACTACCCTTACATGTTTATGTTTAAATCAAATGTAATTCTCGTTTTGGTGATGTACCGTGGCCCACTCGTTCCCCAGATCTCACTGCTTGTGATTATTTTTTGTGGGAAAACCCCAGGGCTGAGATCAACGTCGATAAACCCCAAAATCTGCAAGAGTTGAAAGAAGCCATCACAAGAGAAGTTAGGGCAATCGACACCGATTTGTTAGAGTGGGTTATGCAGAACTTTGAGAATCGACTACAGCAATGCATTGCGGAACATGGACGTCATCTACCTAATGTCATTTTAAAAATGTTCAAAGTTGAAAAACAGCTGAGTAGTTTTCATTTCAAAAACGCCCTTCCATTACGCCTCACTCATTACTTGAAAGTAGATCAATTGCGACTAATCCATCTCAATGTAGTAAATTCATTATAGACTTAATTAGGGTAGTTATAAACAAACCCGCATTTCCGAACATAACGTAGTTTCGGAATAAATTCCTAAATATCTACAAATATTTGTAATCCCTTTCCTCTCTTAGATGTGGGATTCAGAATGGGAACCGTACATACACCATGAACGAGATGTATGCTCAATGCGAGCCATAGATATGAATGTACTTCAGAAATCTCAGAATAGAGATATGAAGTGGAAGCTGGACAACCATAAGCTCATTGAGGCGAAAGCGGAGGTTATGGTGTAAAATTCTGCGAACAGTTCGGCTACTCATTTGGAGTGCTGCATCTCGTTTTCGGACGGAGCGCCCTAAGCTTTGAATAACAGCTTGTCTCACTCTTTCCATGAAAGCTGGTGTCCTTACACTTCCGGAACTGAAGCGTTACGACCAATGTTGAAGCGCTGGTGTACGAACAAAAACAGAATCTCCCGATTTCAAATACTCTTCAATTCCGAACGCACGGTATAATCTTGTCCAAATAACCATTGTAAACTAAATGTTAACTCTTCCTGAGTCGAATGACCTTAGCCGCACCCCTCTACTCAGTCACTGTTACGTGTACTACCCGTTCCAAAAACGCCCTTCCATTACGCCCTACCCTCTATATGAAAAAAATCATTTTAATTGATATTAATAAATTATTAACTTCAGGCTTAGACGATGGTTCAGACTGATATTCCGCAATGGCATTAACAATTTGCCTCTTAAAAACAAGTCTTCGTTCCAGACGGATCAATTTTCATAATGAAATCACAAATTTCATTAGCCATTCTTAAATCTCCACTAAGATTGTTATGTTTCCCGAGCTTGTTGAATGCTCCTCTTGAAAATGCTGAGAATTTAACATTTCCTCCAAGATAATTACAATCAAATGTTCATCTTGCGATTCAAGTTACTTCTGATTCTATCTGTTCGAACCCATTTCATCCTATTCCATTTGCAATCCCGCAATGTTTGCAGTTAAAGCTTGAATTTCCAAAGATTCTTAGTCACTTTGATCAGTCAGAAGATGCCACATCAAATATTCGATATAATTTGAACCTTTATTTTCGCTCTTATTGATTATGAAGGACTATGTTTTATTGCAATTATGTTCTGATTCAAGCTTTCCACTTCTGCACTTCAAAGCTTAAATTTTTAAGGTTTGCTAAAAAAAGCTTGACTGAATAAATAAATTTGAGAATAGTTTACTAAACCCCTTTAATTAAACAAGAAAGCATCCCTACATAATTGTTTGCAGTGACGCAAGAAACAAAATCAAAGAAAACAGTGAAGATAAAACACACGCATACATAAGGCCTATTAAGTTATCCTTTTTGAAAATATTGGAATGTTTCTATCTGAATGAATCGTCCAATTCTTTTCAACTTCAAAAGCAAATTTCACCCGTCAGAGCCAGAAATATATCCGGGACATCATAAATGAGCACGCTATTCATCATAATAAGCTCCCGGAATATGTAATTGGGACAACTAAGAACAACCGAATGCGCATTGGTCCTTTTGTCTGAAAACCGGAACTAAGGAAGCAAGATCAAAGGACAGGGGTTTCCATGCTTTGAGTGATCACCGTCAGAGAATCTGCGGCATTAAGCATGTAACTATCCTAAAGGATTTCGTCGAGCAGAACGATTTAGAGATGTTGATATGGGTTAAATGGTTGTACTAATGTATAGTCGATAAAAATATTAACCTTACTTTCATAACGAGTGTTGAAAGAACAATATGACATTATTTCAATAGCGGTAAGCGAAGGGATTAATCAATGAATTTTAATTCAGATTAAGGTTTACGAAAAAACTTCGAACTACAGGGCAGGTTCATCAAAGATTTATGTCGGGCTCTGATATCCTCCAGTATACCTTTATCAAAATACACTCCCCACAAAAATTGTCGCATCACCCTACTTTTACGACAATATTATATAAACTTTTGGGTTGGTCATTCAAGACTGGTTTGGTAACTTTCAGAAGTGTAAAATCAAGAGAGATGAGTTTATGATGGAAAATACCAACAATTTTCGATTTAATGAGAAATTAAAAAATTCTACCATCTTCAAACATTCGCGAAGAGACCAATCAACTAGCATCGAATGGGTACTAATCTTTTTCAAAATCGAGTGATTCCCCTCCGGGCCCTAATTACTGCCAGCATACGTCTCGGAAGCCCCTCAAACAAATTTTGGATGTACTCTTGAGACACTGAGTTCCAAATTTCAAGAAGCAGGTTTTCTAGTTGTTGGAGTATTCTATAAGACATCCTACGTTGCTGAGTTTGCCACGCTATGTTGTCCCAAACATGTTCTATGGGATTCAAGTCGGGACTTCTGGCTTGCCATCTTAAAATATCAATTTCGGCATTTTTCTGAAATTATGTAACTAGAAACTACTCTAGCTGCATGAGGCCGAGCATTATCATGCATATAAATGAAGTTTTCGCCAATCAATGGGCTAAAGGGTACATAAGAGCATGCGTCTATCATTTGATACTAGACAGAACCTGGACTCTCGTCGGAGGGAGAACATTCGCCTATTCTGGAATACCCCAATTTGCAGGTTCCCTCGCAAACTGAAGTCTTGCAACTCGATGCTCTCTGGTGAGACGCGGACCGGTAGAAGCCACCCCTGGTCTGATATCGTCTTCTCTGAGCCTGCTCCTAACAGTTTGCAAGGAAATATGCACATTTCTGGAAAGTGCAAGTTCATTTTGTAGCATTCTAGCCGTACAGTGCCGAACTCAGTGCAGTTAAACGAAGCCAACGATCATCAACTGGTGTTGTTATCCGATTTCTACCCTGTCCGGCCCTTCTTCTATATTCCCCTGTTTCGTGGTACCGATTAATTGCTCTTGAAATAGTGCTATGGTTAACATTCAACAAGTTAGCCATGTAACGTTGGCTTTGCCCCTCCTCTAGAAGTGGTACAATTCTACCACTTCATGATCACTCAAATAGCGTCTAAGACCATCAGCAGCCATTACAATAAATTCAAAGATTCGAAAATCATCAAGAAACTTGCATTAATTTAGCGTGAAAACTGAAGAGATATTGAATGAATAGTCAAATAAACTCATTCTTGTTTCAGACGTGTTTGAGATCATATGGAAACAAATGTTACTACATACATATTCGGATGTTCTGGAGATAATCAAAGGTGATATTGGAAGAAACTATTTTAATGTTTGCATTGATGAAACTACTGATTCGTCAGGCCAGTACATAGCGCATTTAATGATCAGAGCATTGAAAAATAACATAGTCACTTTTATAATACAACTCATTAACCATAACACTATTCCTGTAGGAAGAGTTGACGAATTTTTTCCTTCCTGTTGCTGTGCCTCACGAACAGTTCTTAATTTCATTGTCAGACGCTGTTCCCTATATGATAGAATCAGAGAAAGAATTAAATATGTTTTATATCTATTTATTTCAATCAATTGAGGATGAGATAACTCTTATCAACGCAGAAATCTAACCTCAACAGCAAGCAATTATCCTGAAACAGCAGAAGGAGCAACCCGAATGGAAACATACTAAGCAACTACGCTGATGAAGCAGACCTGGTGGTAGATGGACCGCCAGAACCAACTCATATCTCTGTTCTCCTCTTATTAGGTAGCTATCAATCGAGGAAATAACGCAAAAGACTTTTGCTAGGATGCTTTCGCAGACCATGTCCAACAGAACCTGCCACCCTTGGCAAGCTAGAGTCGACCAACGATCTGGACAGAGCCATCTGAGTATTCGAAACAGCTATATGCCAGTCATTGGAAGCGAGCACGAGGACGGAGGAAGCGAAGAATCGAACGGATAAACTCCCTGATGACAGAGAGAAAAACAGGACCAGACGAAGGTTCCAAAGTGCCTGGGACCACAACACCAACGACAATACAACCGCCTTGCAACCAAGGTGAAAATAGCCTGACCCTGGTGCGATAACTGACAAAGAGGAGGGTCCAGAAGAGGATTTTGTGACACAGGCGTTGTCAAGAGATGTTCCTGGAACTGTAGAAGTAGTACGACGTAGAAGACTATCATCGGATGGTGATAGCAGTGACGATGACCCGGTTCCGACATATGCCACAACTTCAAAACGGCCTCGTTTGTCTGAGGCTGCTATTGTAGCCTCAGGTGATCCTATTCAGCAGAAAACCTTATCAATTTACTTTCCTCCGCATGAGGTGAATAACGCTATCGAAGAACGATTGAACAATCTGTATAATGATATAAAAGACTATAGTCCAGTAATACTCTTCGAAAAGCTTTTTGACCAACAAATGTGTGAATTGATAGTGGAACACAGTCTTTTCTTTGGGGGACAAAACAATAGGCATGGTTTTTAATTTGAGATAGAAAGTTTGAAATGTTTTTTGGGGATACTTCTGATATCAGGCTATCACCAATTGCCTACAGAACGTGCATATTGGTCTTTGGACGAAGATCTAAGCGTGCCAATAGTTTCAGACTGTATCTCGAGAAACCTCTACATGGAGATAAAACAAAATATACATTTTGTTGACAATACATTTATAGCTTCATATAATGACAGGATGTATGAGGTAAAGCCCTTGTTTGATATTTTACAGAAGAACTCCTGTTAGTGGGGAGTATTCCATGAGAATTTGTCTATTGACGAATCTATGATCAAATACCATGGCCATCATCCAGCCGAAAAGTTCATTATGGGAAAACCAGTGCGCTTTGGATATCGAAACTGAGCCGGGACTAGCTCTGATGGTTATTGCTACGCATTTGATATATATATTGTGTAAAGTCAATCGAAGCATCTACTGACCCCTTGGGATCGAGGATGGTAAAGTCTCTTTTGCAAAAAATGCCCAGAAATCCAAAAGGATATATCGTTTACTTCGATAACTTTTTCACAAGCTATAATTTGTTGAGTAGCTTACGAATGGCTGGCTATAGAGCATCACTAGATACAGTGAAGGAAATTAAAAAGAAACCTCGAGCTGCAATGAAATACTTTTTGTGCGATGGAAGGACAACAATGTTTGCACTATTGGCACTAACTTTGAAAGCGTAGAACCATTTGCTAAAGCTAAACGTTGGTGTTCAGTAAGAAAAGAGAAAGTGGACTTCAATATGCCGCCAGCATTTCAGAATTACAATCTATATCGTGTAGCAATGAAAGGTAAAAAATTGTGGTGGGTAATTTTTACCTATCTTATAGATATGGCTATTTCAAATGCATGGCGTTTGCATATTATTACTGAGAAAAAATTAATTTCTGCATTTTTGGATTAGTTGTCATTTAGACATCGCTATGGCTTATTTGCGACGATCAAAACCCTAAAAAAACCGTGGCAATACCCTCAAAGGATTACAAATCCATTAAGATATGTTATTTGCCATAACAGAGTACGTTGGAGTTGTCAAAAGTGCTCAAAAATACTTCGTGTACAGAAACTATATTTCGGTATATATCACATTGATCTGCCCATTTTACAGGCGTGGGTACACCCCTATACCTTTACAAAAAAAAACCTTTCTTTTCCTTATCTGTCCTTTCTTGTTCTGTATTTTTGAGTATATAATTAAAGCTAAATCTCTCAAAACAAAAAATTACTATATGCGTGATTTCGCAATGTGTAGACACATCGAAGAAATTTTTTTCGAGGGGCAATATTCAACCTTTCGTAGAATGTTAAATATCCTCCCTTGAAGGAGCTAGTTTTCCGATCTACTCTCCATAATCACCGTTAACCGGGGCCACAGGGAAGTGGTACAGAACGGTCAGATGTCAAGAATGAGAACAATGGACTGCAGTTTCGGCCTCGTTTGATCTCGTCAGCACTGTCTACCCATTTGTAACACAAGGCTATGCCGTTACCTACTCATCTCAATTCGTTGGAGCGAACGCAATAATGTAAATATCACTGCGCCCCCCAACGAACCGAAACAGAGGCTACCTAACCAACGCCCCGCGAAACGGTGAAATCAAAGGGCAGATTAAACAGGAAAACGTTAAGTGGTCACACTAGTTCGATAACATACCGCCATGCGACACTCACGAATCAGACAGAAGCGGCTGTCGAAGGACCGACGCTCCTCATTTCTATGTGGTTTACAACCAGGCATACACAAACATCTCAAAACAAAAAGATACTATATGCGTGATTTCGCAATGTGTAGACACATCGAAGAAAATTTTTTTTCAAGGGACCATATTCAACCTTCCGTAGAATGTTAAATATACTCCCTTGAAGGAGCTAGTTTTCCGATCTACTCTTCATAATCACCGTTAATCGGGGCCACAGGGAAGTGGTACAGCACGGTGAGATGTCAAGAATGGGAACAATGGACTGCCGTTTCGGTCTCGTTTGATCTCGTCAGCATTGTCTACCCATTTGTAACACAAGGCTATGCCGTTACCTACTCATCTCAATTCGTTGGAGCGAACGCAATAATGTTAATATCACTGCGCCCCCAACGAACCGAAACAGGGGCTACCTACCAACGCCCCGCGAAACGGTGAAACCAAAGAGTAGATAAAACAGGAAAACGTTAAGTGGTCACACTAGTTCGATAACATACCGCCATGCGACACTCACGAATCAGACAGAAGCGGACGTCGAAGGACCGACGCTCCTCATTTCTATGTGGTTTACAACCAGGCATACACAAACATCTCAAAACAAAAAGTTACTATATGCGAGATTTCGCAATGTGTAGACACATCGAAGAAAATTTTTTCTCAAGGGACCATATTCAACCTTCCGTAGAATGTTAAATATCCTCCCTTGAAGGAGCTAGTTTTCCGATCTACTCTTCATAATCACCGTTAATCGGGGCCACTGGGAAGTGGTACCGCACGGTCAGATGTCACGAATAGGAACAATGGACTGCAGTTTCGGTCTCGTTTAACCTCGTCAGCATTGTCTACCCTTTCGTAACACAAGGCTATGCCGTTACCTACTCATCTCAATTCGTTGGAGCGAATACAATAATGTAAATATCACTGCGCCCCCCAACGAACCGAAACAGAGGCTTCCTCACCAACGCCCCGCGAAACGGTGAAACCAAAGAGCAGATAATTGATTATGAAGAGAAAATCGGAAAACTAGCTCCTTCAAGGGAGGATATTTAACATTCAACGGAAGGTTGAATATTGTACCTTGAAAAATAATTTTCTTCGATAAAGCTAAATCATTTAAAATATAATTTGTTCCATTTTGGGCGTTAATGGGTTAAACAGCTGTAGCTCTTAAATTCGACTTGTTACCAATTATCGAGGAGCTATATCTGCTCAGAGAAAAATTACTCAACTAGCCCCGCTCTACCCTACCTATAGTTTCAGTAGAAGTTTAATAAGGGTTTGGGGGAGAATTTCTTTCAATCATTCAACATATTTGATTTTCTTCTGAATAAATTTGAATTTTGTGTAATAATTTCTTAGAGCAGTGTATTTTAACTTCATTCGTGGATTTATAAAATTGTGAATTGGTCACATAGACAAAGTCTAAACGCCTTGACTCTATAAGGCAAGCCGCATCTGAACTAAAATGCATATTGCGAATACGAATATAGGTACTCTTGATAAACCAGACAATGGAAAACAAATTTGAAGATAACTCAAGACTTGGAAAACCGAGTTCTAGATAGTCTAGACGTTAGTTCTAGTTACTCGCAAACGACATACCTCCAACACGAAATTATAACCAGTCTCATTATTCTAACTCAAAAAGTCTCGTGAATAAACAGATTAATCAGAAACTTCCTTTACGTCGTCTGTGCTCAAGAGGAAGAAATTCCTGTGGGAACCGCTTATGGATACGTTTCCTACCATTTTCCTGTAGTTGATGTATAGCAAAAGCCTCGATACATGACGCGTAATAATCCGCGGAGTTTTCCGGGACGAATTCCGAAGTTTATATACTTGTTGCTCTTCCTGAATACACGAAGTTTATTTTATACTTCACGTGTATCTGAAATCTTTAGAATTTCAAGCTTTGAACTAAAACATAGACAAAAACGGAAAGGAGAAAATGTTTGTTTTCGGTCGACGTGTTTACTTTACGAGTTTAAGTGATATGAAGTGTCGTGGAACGAAATTCGATGGGGCAGAAATGTTAAAAAATTATGAATCCTATAGTCTATGGGCCAAGGCCTATTTTCATAATGATCACTAACAATCTGAATATTTTTGATTAGCTTCATTTCTTTTCCTCTACAAAATCTCTCGATAGTGGGAGCTAATAAAGTGCCCAAACGTCAAACGTGGTAATCGGGTGGAAATGCAAATTTCATTACTAATAGCTACTTTTTAATTAAATCTTGAAACAATTTTATAACAAATTGAAAACAATAAATGTCCTACAAAAATGATGGTTCTATTCAAGTGTCCCCCACTGCCAATACGTACCAATAACTAGGTCTAGAAAAATTATTACTAACCCGCTGATTTTTTACTGTTGCTTAGTAAATATATCAGTTGTGAAATGGCCACATTGTCCTACAAATTGAGTGGTACGTTTTTCCTGTTCGATGCTCGGAAGTTACCAATAGATTCCTGCATAGTTTGTTGTAAACAATTAATAATTGTACAATTGAGAATATAATATGATAAAAATTAATAAAATCAATAATAAAAAAGTTATTTTGAAATAACTATTAGAAATTAATGGATGAATACGATCGAAAGGCAATATCATTCGTATTTTCAATTCAAAAATACTCAGAATTTCATAAAAGCATATAAATATGGAGGGAAAAATGATACAAGTGATGTTGATCTGCTCTCAGATGATTTCGTTAAAAGTATTGTGAAAGTGATTGATACTATGTGCCCAATTGTGCAGTACAAAATAAATGTATAAAATACAGTGAAAATAAATGGTTCAACAATAACATCAGAAAGTTGATCGCGAAACAAGATGAGCTGTTTGAGATGGCTGCATTCACACAGAGGGAAGACGCCACAATTCTACTGGTTCGATAACATATTTGATGAAGTAGACAAGTCTGATCCCATTAGGAATTTTAAACGAGATTTTATTCGTACTATCTCTAGAATGAGAAGTGGTCACGCTCTCTTTCCGAAATATCTTCACAGAATGAAATTGAAAGATAACCCCCTTTGCTCATGTGGGGAAATAGGAACTTTAAACCACCTTCTGTTTCAATGTAATAACAATGTTCGAAATATTCAATTGCTATGCTTAACCTTGAGTAAAATCACCAAACTCCATCAACCATATCAGGCTGAACAGATTCTCGCACTCAACAACCCCAAAGTCTACTGGGAAAGATACACATTTTTAAAGAAATCTCATATTAACTTATGAACAACCACGGGTCGGGTGGCTGTTCGGTCTGAGCTCTCAGAGGCCCAGGTCGAGAGGCTGTGTATGTATTTAAAAACTTAACATCAAAGTTTCATCATTAAATGTATCATGTATCACAATTATCCTTCTGGACTTATGTCTAACGACAGTCCAAACCCGGAGGATCGGGATGGATATGCGCAAATAACTTCCGTGCCTGCCTCGATCTTCCTCCAAATTAAAAAAAAATATAGACAGATGAGAAAGGAAGTGACTATGCAAGTTAAGACTGCAAAAAATAACTATTACCTTCCTGTGATTTATGAAAATATTTGTTATCATAGTAAATCTTTATATTTTTTGATGCATATTATTAGCAATGCTAAATAAACGATATTATTATTTATTATCGTGGACTTATGCATTATCTCAGCTGTTAGCTGGATATAATTTACCTTTCCCAAATTCAGCAATCAAATCGAATAGTCCCGATTACAATATACTTGACATTAATTTCCTAACTATCCTACATGTATTAAGAATTACAGCTTTTTGCTTTTCTAAATAGGTATTCTTACGCAATTCTAATTTCTTAAGGCTATCATGCAAAGTTTTGGGTATTAACCCAGTCGAGGATACGATGACAGGAACAATATCTATTTTCTCGAGGTGCCACATCTGCTTGATCTCAATAGCAAGGTCTGTGTATTTGGACTTTTTCTCCTGGAACTTGTTCAGCACGTTGTTATTATTCGGTATGGCGACATCCACCAGCATTGCTGTTCTGGCTCTCTTATCATACACCACTATGTCCGGCCTATTATTCGTCACCATTCTGTCAGTGATAACAGGCCTATCGTAGTATAATTTGATGGAGTCATTTTCCAATACAGGCGCCGGCTGATACTTGTAATATGGCTGGAAGGTGTTCAGAAATCCGTACTTGTGTGCAAATTTCTGATGGATAATGTTGCACACTTGATTATGCCTGTGAAGATAGTCCGTATTGGCCAGTTGTTCGCATCCGGACGTAATATGTTGTATAGTCTCCGATCTTATATGGCATTTTCTGCACTCATCTCTTTGTAATGTTCCTTCCTTCATAATAATTTTTTTGTAGTTGTTTGTAGCAATCACTTGGTCTTGGATGGTCACAAGGAATCCCTCTGTTTCCGCGAATAATTCTCCTTTCATCAACCATTTGTTGGAGGCTTCTTTGTCGATATGTGGTTGATTAAGCTCATGGTTAAAAAACAAGTACTGTGTTTTTAGGAATACATTCATTTTCATTTTCATTTTCATTTATATTTTTTCTGTATATTCATTCGTCTGAAGAAGCTACGGTGTAGTGAAACGCGTTACGAATTGCAATTATTAAGTAAAATTCCTTAAAACACAGTACTTGTTTTTTATTATTGATAATGGAATTTTACCAAGTAAAAGCCTCCCAAATTCAAAAATAATCTCATGGTGATGT
This sequence comes from Cryptolaemus montrouzieri, assembly GCA_013387265.2. Taxonomy (NCBI): domain Eukaryota; kingdom Metazoa; phylum Arthropoda; class Insecta; order Coleoptera; family Coccinellidae; genus Cryptolaemus; species Cryptolaemus montrouzieri. The sequence continues at coordinate 7,079,138 of JABFTP020000144.1, read as the reverse complement.
CATCCATGCAATTCCTTTCTTGACCATTGCTCTTATTATTATTATCATTATTAATTCTAGAGATTTGTGGAACAATCTTAAGAGATTGTTACCTAGAAAAATAAACAATATCCAATTTGAAAATGTTCATTCATCTAATGAAGAAACAATAGCCTATGAATTTAATTCAAATTTTATTGACAGTTCAAAAGATTCCTAGGATGAATAAAAATGATTCTATTTTACAGAATGTGTGTTACTATGGTGAGTCCTGTGAACTTGAATCTGTTAGTGTGTGCAAACTCAAAAGATAGTCAAATCAATGAAATATAAAAATGGAACAAGTGAAGGCATAAGTAGAAGTATTTTGAATGATATATTTGATGTGGCAGGCAACAGATTGTTAGATGTTCTCAATTGTTCGTTGACCACTGGGGTTTGTCCAAAAAACTGGAAAACCACAACAATTGTTTCCATTCAAAAAGTATTGAACACATGTGAAGAATTTAGACCGATAAATGTTAGTCCACATTATGAAAAACTGATAGAAATGGGGATCAGGGAACAATTGATAAATTATTGTAGATTGAATAAAGTAATTTGTAGCAATTAATCAGGTTTCAGAGAAGATCACTCATGTGAGGCAGTTATACAAAAAGTATCAAATTTATGGATTAAGGAAGTAGATGAGGAAAAGGAAGTTCTTGTTGTGTTCTTAGATTTTCGTCGTGCATTTGAGACAATATGTAGAGATATACTTATAAAGAATTTGAAAAAATGAGATTTGGTTATTACCAAATTTAAAAGATAGATATCAGAGAGTTAAATATGGATATAATTTGTCTTCAGAATTACCTACTAAGCATGGGGTTCCTCAAGGAACGGTCCTAGGACCTATACTATTCTTATTGTATGTGAATGATATGATAAAGTGTATAATGCAATGTGAAATTTCTATGCTTGCTGATAATACTATGTTGTTCATTTGCGGAGATGACTCGTCAAATAAATGAGGATCTGAGTTTACTTTATGCTTGGTTGTGTGATAACCGGTTAAGTGTGAATAATAATAAATGTAAATATATGATTGTAGGAACTAGGTACAAATTGAATCAATTGAACTGTGATAATGTATCTGTGAATATAGATAATTGTAAATTGGATATAATCACAGAATTTAAGTATCTTGGTGTAATATTAGATGAAAGTCTTACATTTAGATCCAAAGCTGGTTATAATAGACATAAAATATCTAAAGAGTTATACCTCCTAGGTAGAATTGGAAAGTCTCTCAGTGTGTTTCCGAGGAAGTCTGTATAATGCAATTGTTCAACCCCATTTGGAGTATTGTGCCACTTTATTTATTAGTTTGCCAAATGTTGAAATTAACAAAACTCAGATTTTACAGAACAAAGCAATAGGTACACTCTTATAAATTTGATGTTGAATGTTCTGAATATGTTGTGTCAGGCAGAACTGTCTCTTTGTTCCTCTGAAACACACAATAATGTCATCGACATAGCGATACCAATACAGGAAATGTTTACTAAGCGGGTGTTTATGAATAGTTTTTTCTCTGTTATCCATGAAGATTTCTGCTAAAAGAAGGCTTAAGGGTTTTCCCATTATAAGTCCCTCATCACTTTTATAAAAACAATCGTTAAATAAAAAATAATTTTGAGATATGCAAATATCTAATAAAGCCGTATGTCGTATTCAATTCGTGGATTCGTCATATTTTGTGTTAACAAATCATTGATTATATTACAATTGAACTTTTAAAACATTTTAATTAAATACGCATTTTCAAATAAACTGTATAAACAATCCGTTAGTAATATTTTCAGTTTTGTTGGTTATAGACGAATAAATGTGAAAATGTTACATTATTAATTATTTCTCTATTGAAGATAGCTTGAAGTTGTGCCTTTTGCTAGCGTGCTGAGGTGCTTATTGCATTGTCTCACTCAAATATATAGGAGCACAAATGAAACGAAAATAAAAAATTTTCATTTTTTGCAAATTTAGAAATTGTGTTTATTAATAAAACATGGGGTAAGAAGAGTCGAAATAATAATTAAAGTATAGGTAAGAAAAATACCTGAACATAAATGAAATCTTTACCAAGCTTGGAGAACAATTATCTCGTTCACTTCATGTATGTCATATTTTCACGGGGAATGATTACAATATAGCTTTGTACCGTAAACGAAAAAGACGTCATTCAATATAAAAAAATGCAAAATTTCAAATAGCTTTTCTACAACTCCTACAAAATGTATTTATGCAATTAACATACACTGAAATTTTAAAATTATAGAAGAATATGCACGTAGGATTTATTCATTAAAAACATAAAATGACATAAATAAAGGGCGATATGAATTATTTGAAAAAAGTTAGAATGCAAAAATAAAAGTTTTTTTTTAAAAGAATATTATAGGATTTGATCCCTCAAGTTTGCCACCAACAAAAGAAGAACTATTACAGCAAGAAAAAGAACTCTGTACATTAGCAGTGTATAGTGTAATGCACACATGCAAAGTCCCACAGAAAAAAACACTAGATAATTATGGGTGGACAGTATTTGATGGCAACTACGAATACTATTGGTTCGATGGTCCTCAAAGTCCGTCATTTGGAAAAATATCTTCTGATTTACAAGGTAATTTATAAATGTTATTATTGTTTATTGATTATTATTATGCAATTTGATTATTTGATTACAGAGTCCGATAATATAGACGAAAATGATAGTAGCCAAGAAGATGAAGATAAAGAAAATGAAATTAGTAGTGAAGAACAAACATCGAATGAATCTGATTATGATTAATTTAATTTTATATATATATATATATATATATATATATATATATATATATATATATATATATATATATATATATATATATATATATATATATATATATATATATATATCTGTGTTCTATTTATTGAAAAAATTATTTAAATGGGAAAAAGATCCTCTTTATTTTACTAAAAAGTAATCGTGCTATACCTCTTCATGGTATTAGCTTCACAACGACTGTAGTTGCACTATTCAATTTTGAATGATTCTCTTCGGCCTAGCGATAAAAACCTATTTTTTTGTAGGACACTGTTTTATTTAGGTAAGAAATACGCTGACCTATCATATACAGGGTGTCCGTGAATTGCGTGTACAACGTTATAGAACAGATTCTTCAGCTCGAAATAAGTCGATCTAGGCTAACTTACCTATATAAAAAGTTTCTTCGTTTGGCCGCTAGAGTTCGCGAAATCCAAATATTTTTTTTCTTATTTTTCAAATAATTCGAGAACGACTCGATCGATAGAAACCATATTTGGTATGCGTAGTCGGGTGCGTTATTCACGTTTTTTAAGTGATCCACTCAAAGACCTTGACGTTTTACAAGGATCCCAAAAAAATCGAACCATAATTGTTTAATCGTCTGCGTTTGGGCAAAACTGTTTTAGACAGTGAGTAGCTAGACTAATTATCAAACTTTTTAGTCTCTTGAGAAATTTTAATATAATGAGCAGTTCAATCACAAAAAACAGTTTTTTAATTTCAAGATTTCATTTCTTCAACCACCTAGCAAGTTAAAAATATCACATTTGATCATGTTGGCTTTGGATTTATTTCGGTGGTCTGGCAGATTGTCATTTTATTAGGCTTGACAACCAATTGTTGGCACAACAGTGTTCTTTAAGTTCTTAACTAGGTATTTTGGTGATTTTCTTATTACTATTAGGTACGGAGATGTACAGTAACTCTGAAATGGTTATGGTATACGGATTTTGTCAAGGCAATGGACGTGAAAGCGCGAGAGTATAAGCTGACAGATTTCCAGATCACATAGTGCCGAACCACCAAACTGTTTTTTGTGATTGAACCGCTCATCATATCAAAATTTCTCAAGAGACAAAAAAGTGTGATAAATAGCCGAGCTACTCAATGTCTGAAAGAGTTTTGCTCAAACGCAGACAGTTGAAAAAATATGATTGATTAAAAACACGTTCGAGTTTTTAGGGATATTTGTAAAATGTCAAGGTGAATGAGTGAATCACTAAAAACGTGAATAACACACCCGATTACGCATACCAAAGATGGTTTCTATCGATCGATTCGTTCTCGAATTATTTGAAAAATAAGAAAAAAAATCTTTGGATTTGGCGACCTCTAGCGGCCAAACGAAGAAACTTTTCATATAGGTAAGTTGACCTAAATCGACTTATTTCGAGTTGAATAATATGTGGTATAACGTTGTACTAGCAATTCACGGACACCCTGTATATTTATGTCCTACAGTTAATAATAAGAAAAGTATTCTTGTAAAAGTGACAATTCCCGAGCTTAGGACTGGAAAAGCATACCACTCAATTTGTAAGACTATATGACCATTTCATAAAGGAAATATTTACTTAGCAACAGTAAAAAAAGTAGACGGTTAGTAATAATTTTTTTGGACCAAGCTGTTGTTACATGTATGGAGTGGGGGACACTTTGATAGAACCATCATTTTTGTAGGACAATTATTGTTTTGAATTTGTTATAAAATTGTTTCAATATTTAATCAAAACAGTAGCTGTTAGTTATAAAATTATAACATTCACCCGATTAACACGTTTGACGCTTGCACACTTTATAAGCTCCCACTATCAAGAATTTTCGTAGAGGAAAAAGTTGGGTGTCTTGTCAAATTGAAGCTACTCACAAATATTCAGATTGTTAGTGATCATTATGAAAAGTAGGCTCTTGCCCATAGACTTAAATTTGTAGCGGAAAATAAAAGTTCTAAGGTTTGAATGGTACCCCCCGTTATGGGTGATCAACAAAAAGCTTATAACCAATAATTAAGAAAGTGTTCTTTCACATTTTATTTTTTCCTTGGAGTTTGATCGATTATAAAATATGAAAAAATTCAAGATCACTGTTTACCACTTCACAAAATATGCGGAACTTTTTCGTATATATTGGGTCCCTACAAGATCACCACAAAAATGATATTTAACAGGGAGAAAACAACCTGAGAAAGAAGTCTGTATGATCAGTCACTCATGCATTCGTAACAGCTAATATAAGAGAATTTTATCAACAATATTTAATTAATGGGATTGCAGTAATCTAATAAATAAAGGAGAAGAGCTACTAAACTAAGATCTAATTTTAACTAAAAATTCGAAAGAGTAAATATTCAAATGCTTGCTTTTCATCGCGTTTTCTGAAACCCTATGGGTGAAATAAGAAACGCCAGATAATTTTCGATCAACGGAACGGTGAAGTCGGATTAGCCGACAAAAGGGCGCCGATTCTTCCCCGTCGTTTTTAACTCGAATATTGCATGCAAAGAAAACACATTTGGTAGACGGTGCACTTCGCACAACTCCCTGTCACATCTTGAATGGAATAACTTGATTGTTAATATTTTTGGAACCATCTTTATTACGTACTATCTGCTGAGCTTTTAACAAAACAAAAAATTATTATTATGAAAATTCTCGTTAGTTTTTATGGATTTAGTGATCATTCAACCACTTAGAGGAGAAGGTGGTAATGTGGTCCCTGCAGATATATTGGCCCCTTCGATATTTATAATTTAGAAGCACGTCATCTTGTCAATTTTTGTGCAAACGCGTAGCTCTTGTGTATGTATCAATTAGTATCCAAAAATTTCAGACGAATCGCGCAACTGCCAAACTTGTACTGTACTTTCTTTTCATTTTTTCCGGAAATACTCTTGTAATTTGTACATTGTGTTCGGTGAACGTTTTCCTGTCGGATTTTGAAGATAATTATGAAAAAGCTTCTTATTAATATCTCTAATATGATTTGTTTATATATTCTTCGATACATGCAGTTTGGACGCTTTACATTGTTTGTATTATGGACCCTGGAGGTCATATATAATGTATGACATATTATTATTATTATTATTGAAGTTATTTAAGGCTGAGGACAAGTCCTATAAAATAAATGAGATAAAAAACACAAGGTTTAACTTTAATCTACACTTTATTTGAAAAATTTCGACGACGTTTCGCTGACACAGCAGCTTTATCAAGAATGACAAACAGATTGAAGAGTATGGTATTATAAACAAATCGTAGAACAAGTTGGATGAATAACAGGAAAATCCACACCGAGCTATTGTACAGTTAGTATGGAAGGTAATAAAAACTAATTAAACAAGTTAAGTAGGGGTGAATAATTTACATCTACCTGCTCATTCAAAAGCTTGTCCGAATGTTTGTATCTATTTATTTCTAATGCTTCTAGGAGCTCTAATTTTAAACTTTTTGATTTTATATGTAATATGTCAAAGTTTTTATTGCATGTATGGTTTTCTTTTATTAAGTGGTTTGAATAATTTGAATCAGATTTATTTTTATCGAAGCTACGTTTATTTTCAGATGTTCTTATGCCATACTCTTCAATCTGTTTGTCATTCTTGATAAAGCTGCTGTGTCAGCGAAACGTCGTCGAAATTTTTCAAATAAAGTGTAGATTAAAGTTAAACCTTGTGTTTTTTATCTCATTTATATCATGGATCTATATCAAGTAACGGCCTCCACAATTCAAAAGTCCTATAAAAGCCTAATAACAAAAAAATAATTTCTATAGTATTGCAAGCACAGCTTAGCCATAATTAAATATGTAGACATATATAATAACTAAATCCACTTATGTCAAAAACGAAATCTGATTAAACAAAAGAAAGTCCAATTTATTTTTGAATTCATTAACCGAATTTGAGTCCACCACATCACTAGAAAACCTGTTCCAATCATCGAACACCCTATTCACAAGAAAATACTGTCTTTGTCTCGACGAAAATTTTTCTTTTTTCAGCTTCAGATGATGACCACGCAAACGAGTATCAGCACCCAAACTAAACAAACATCTCAGGTTGGCGTAATTGTGTTTAATTATACGATAGCACAAGATTAGATCTCCGCGATGTCTTCGCTGCTCGAAGGTTATGAGACCAGCTCTAGCCAATCTTTCATTATATGAGGGACGAACGACCCCAAAAGTCATACGTGTAGCACGGCGCTGGACACCCTCAAGCATGCTTTTATCCCGAGCGAGAACCGGGCACCAAACCGAGCCTGCATACTCCAAAATAGGACGCACATAAGTTTTATAAAGTGTAACCGAACTAGAGAAGGACAACTTAACAAACGATCTACGAATGAGATAAATTAAAGAATTAGCACGTTTACACACACTTAGGACATGTTCCGACCACGTAAGGTTTGAAGTAACGGTTACTCCTAGATCTACATGTGAAGTAACTGAGCGAAGTGGATGATTGTCAATCGAGTATTGACGGGATGGATTATTGGGTCCTATATGGAGCACAACACATTTATCAACATTTAGTGGTAGGAGCCAGTCGTTGCACCATCGGTTTATTGCGTCAAGATCGTCCTGGAGAATCTGTCTCTCGGTGAGCGGGTTTGCATACAACTTGGTGTCGTCAGCGAAGAATGACTTGCGAGATTTAATGTGTAATGAAAGATCGCTGGCGAAAATGACAAATAAAAGTGGCCCCAGGACGGATCCCTGAGGCACTCTGCTCACAACCGGTCTTTCCGACGAAAGAACACCACCAACCCTCACCACGAATGTTCGCTGCGACATATAATTAGTAGTCCAGAGAAGCAACTTTCCGCGAATTCCAACGATGTCCAATTTGTGAACTAATCTTCTTACTGTGACTCTGTCAAAAGCCTTGGCGAAATCGAGGTAAATGACATCAGTAGGGATCCTCTGATCATAGGCATGCGTCCAATCATTAACGCAAGACAAAAGATTTGTGGTAGTTGACTTTCCTTTACGAAGCTATGTTGTTCTGACGGAATGATAAAGTTTTTGTCAAGAACTCGGTTGTCACTTCGACTATTATGGATTCCATCACTTTTGATGCAACAAACAGAAGGCTTATTGGTCTATAGTTACATGGGTCCAGTTTATCACCTTTTTAAATATAGGAGTGACACTTGATTTCTTCCAGTCTCAGAGGAACGCGGGAGGTCTCGAAAGATGTTCTCATAATCAAGGCCAAAGGATGAAAAGGACGTCGGCAAACTTCTTCAAGAAAAAGGACTGATACCATCAAGTCCTGGAGACGAATGATTTTTAGCTTGAGTAGGTGCTTTTTACTGTGCAAGAATCAAACTCTACGTGTATTAGACTATTCTCAAGACGTCTAGTTGTAGAATGGGGCACCTGATCGTTGTTGGGCTCAGTTGTGAAGCAACTGGCAAATGCATCTGCCATCATATATATCATATCATTTTTTCAATATTTTGCTACAGATGCCATGGCAAACTTTGATATCTCCATCTGTAAAAAAAAGATCCTGACCAAATGAAAATGTCAATAATAATGGAGTTACCAGAATTGCAATAAGAGTTGCTTGTGCATAAACCTCTCGGAAAAAAACCTATACTACCACCGGAGCTGGAAAAAAAGTTAGTGAAATATATTTTGTTTATGGAGTCGAAATATTATGGACTGACAAGAATGGTATAAGACGAATGGCTTATCATTTAGTTTTAAGGAACAACATCGAAAATGATTTTAGAAATGAAGTAGCTGGGCGTGCTTGGTAGGATCACTTTTTGAAGCGTCATAAGAACTCTTTATCATTACGCAGACCAATGGGGACTTCGTACGCTCGTGCCTAAGGTTTTAAACGTGAAGCAGTTAATGAAATTCTCGAAATATTGGAAACTGAAATGGAAAATAAGAATTACCCCCTGACAGAATTTTTAACGTAGACGAGACTAGGTTGACAATTGTGCAATCTAAAATACCACAGATTGTAGGTTAAAAAGGGAAGAAACAGATTGGAGCCTTGACTGCTGCAAAACACGGGTCACTATTCCTGATATTTTAATGAAAGGTGCGCCACCTGGGTCGACTGCAAAAACTGATCCATCTGGTTGGATCCAATCAAATTTGTTCACTGATTAAGACATTTTATTGAAAAAACAACACACAGCGAGATTTCTCTCGTATTGCTTAACTTTGATGGACATTATAGTCACACTTGCAATTTAGAATAGAACGAGCGCGAGAAAATCACGTCACTATTATCAGTCTTGCACCCCATACGACTCATAACCAACAGCCGTTAGATACTGAAAGTGAGCGTCCATTTTGAATATGGCTCGAAGAATTTTGAATTTAGTACGCTCAGTGAATTTCTAGAATTGAAAAGTAGTAAATGTTCAAGTTCGAAGCTTCTAGTTGGACCACTTTTTCAATAAGCGTAATCTCCCTTATTTGAATCATAAATGCTGAAAAGTTGGAAATTCGAGTTACTTGGTTTTTGCTTTGTAGGGCAGAGATGTATTCATAAATTAAGAAATGGAGTTACCAGAATTGCAATAAATCAGAAATGTTCGTGAGATGATATACAGGGCTGAACTTAAATTATCAATAGTTTTACTCTGTATTGAACACTTCTTTAATATATTCAACAGAAACAAATTTATGGTTTTGACTGAATGGTCATCTGGTATACAGGGATATCCACCGGGGCCGTTAAAAACTTTTTGAGTTCCTATTACAATATCAAGGTGAAATTTTATACGCGGCCATAACTAGCGATTTCCAATTGAAGTAAAATATTTTCGAAGTGATACCATTTCAGGTTATACCGGAAGTGGGTCATAACGTTGTTATTTTAAATGGCAATCTACTTTTTTTATCATACATATAGAACCGACATTTGAGCAAGGCATAAGATACCCAAGTTGTTGGCACTTATCCGTCAAAACTATTGACAGATTAAATTATTTTTGTTATAAACTCGATTTTTGAGGAACATTTAAAAAAATTGTAGCTCGTAGATTTTTTGCACTACAGACACAATTTTTGCTTGGGTGGATAGAAGAAGGATCAAGGAATTTTTTAAGCAGTCTACACATGTCAAATGTTTATTGCGTTGTTTTGTATGATTTTTCAATTTGACCTTTTTCAAACAGCAATAACTCAATTTTTTCAAATGACACTTGCCAATTTGGAATCAGCATGTACTATACCTATCTATTATAGTTCCGAAATAATTTGGGAATATATTAAATTCTGATGATTTTGCAAGAACTAACAGAGAATGCTGTGAAATATTTGAATCAAGTAGCTGAACTGGCTACGCTCACCTGACAGGTGCCTAAAATTAATGTACTTGTCACTTTGTTCATTAGAATTTGATATTTCAACAAGAGTTGTTGGTAATTTGAAGTGAAAATCATGAAAAACACCAGATTGATAATAAAATGGCTGATTATTCAAACGAAGATAATTTTAATCTCTTTTTAATTCATGGCGAATGTCAAATAGTGGTGGATAGAACTTGCAGGCAATTCAATAACCAATTTCCAAATTTGGCGCCTATGAGTAAAACAAAATTTCGAAGGATTAGAAGCAATTTTCTGCAATTTGGAGGAACAAAATACATAGAAACTAGAAGAAAACCAATTCTCGAGGACGACGACAATCAAGTTAATACGCTAGCGTATTTTCGTGCCAATCCACATGCGTCCATTAAGTCAGCATCAATGGATATTGGATTGAATTATACTTCCATTCAAAGGACCCTTAAGAAACATAACATGCACCCGTATTCTCTCATCAGACTACAAAAATTGAAACCAACTGACCTTCCCAAGAGGCTAAATTTCTGTGAAAATTGAGAGACAAGATGAGACAATTCTGCAAAAAATTATATGGTCTGATGAAGCCAAGTTCAATGAAAGTGGAATAACCAACAGGAGAAATCGACATTTTCGGGCCTCAGAAAATCCACATTTCATTGAGGTTATTGATTTCCAAAATATATTCAGCGTGAACGTTTTTGCAATTTTAATGAATGATTTGTTGGCGGATCACATTTATGAGGAAAAACTTAATGGACAAAGATACCTGGAAATTTTGAGAGGAACATTAGCAAATTTTTTAGATGGATTACCCCTTAACATTTTAAGGGATTGCTATTACCAAATGGATGGTGCACCAGCGTATAAAACACGTGTAAATCGGCAGCTAACAGGAATGTTCGAGGATAGATGGTGGGGTAATCAAGGACCAAATTTATGGCCTCCGCGTTCTCTAACCTGACGCCCCTTGATTTTTATTTATGGGGCAAAATCAAGGGTGAAGTGTATCTTATTCCTGTAAGAAGTAAAGAAGAGTTACTTGAGCGCATTCATAATGCTTTTCGTAATATTGATCCTGAGGAAACTAGGAGGGCAACTCATCATGTTGGTATACGAGCTGTATCGAGCAAAATGGGGTCCATATTGAACATTTATTCAGATCGTGAATTAGTTTTCTCCTATGATGTTTGCTATAATTTATTCGTATTAATGTAATTATCTTCGATGAATGGTTTTCGCATAGTTCCTACAGTTTTTATTCATATGAATTGTAGAAAATTGCTTCTAATGCTTCGAAATTTAATTTTACTCATATACGGTAAATTTGGAAATTTGTTATTGAATTGCCTGCAATTTCTACCCACTACTTTTGACATTCTAAAATAAATTAAAAAAGATTAAATATATTCTCATTGAATAACTAGCGGTTTTATTCCAAATGTGTTGTGTTTTTTGGATATTTTCAATCTGAAATAACGACAATTCTTGTTGAAATATCAAATTTGAATGAACGAAGTGACAAGTACATTAATTTTAGGCACCTGTCCGGTGGGCGTAGCCAGTTTAGCTACTTGATTCAAATATTTCAAAGCATTCTCTGTTAGTTCTTGCAAAATCATCAAAATTCAATACATTCCCAAATTATTTCGGAACTATAAGGGATGGGTATAGTACATGCTTATACAATTTCATCTGAAATTCGACGCTTCATCTGATGGCGATATAAAAATCGGCACGTGCAATTTGGAAAAATTGAGTTATTGCTGTTTGAAAAAGGCCAAATTGAAAAAATTATACAAAACAACGCAATGAACATTTGACATGTGTAGATTGCTTAAAAAATTCCTTGATCCTTCTTCTATCCACCCTAGCAAAAATTGTGTCTGTAGTGCAAAAGATCTACGAGGTACAATTTTTTTAAATGTTCCTCAAAAATCGAGTTCATAACAAAAATAATTAAATCTATCAAAAGTTTTGACAGATAAGTGCCAACAACTTGGGTATTTTATGCCTTGCTCAAATGTCGGTTGTGGATGTATAATAAGAAAGGTAGATTGCCATTTGAAATAACAAAGTGATGACCCACTTCCGGTATAACCGGAAATGGTATCACTTCGAAAATATTTCACTCCAATTGAAAATCGCTAGTTATGACCGCGTATAAAATTTCGGCTTGATATTGTAATTGGAACTTAAAAAGTTTTTAACGGACGGTCCCGGTGGATATATTTGTTTTATTTGTGTGTGAAAATACAATCTAACCTAACTATCTGGGATGGATTTGATTGATTCATTCTCTCCTAGAAGATTCAGTAATAACCAGCACATAATTAATCAAAATCTAGCTAATTAAAGATAAAACCAAAAGATTATTGAAATAAAACCAATCTCAACATGAAATCTGGATGTAACAAGAAACTCCATTTTTGGTCACTGGATTGCGTGGGTCTTTATTTATAAGACTGCTTGGTACCACTTAAGATAGTATTTTCTGTAGGCACTACCTACCTACCTATGATTAGAGTCAGCTCAAGGCACGTTCTACAAAAAAATGAATTGCCAAAACCCGATCACGCTGTGCGAAATTACTTCCCGTTAAAGACAGTCACATCCGGTCTGAATACACGAACATGTTAGATCGTTCACTGTTTATTATTCTTCAATTCCCACAAGCTATCAACCGTAACGGAACCACCATATGTCGCGGTCTTGAAAGAGAAATACAGGTGAACCACGTTCAAAATATATCTTCCACATTAATTTTAACTGGGAATTTTTCTACCCTTCATATAAGTTGCCAGGGGTGCTTTAATTAATTTCTTGATGTCTTATCTCCGTCAGGGGGCCCTAAACTAAATTGTTATGAACTTAGAGGATGTCTGAGTGCGGTGGTACCCACGCTTCATGCTTCAGTTACCTTGTATTTCAAGATAATGAACAATACCTTTGTAGTGATTTTTGAATTAAATATTTTGTCATGGTTTGTGGAGCAAGATTAATGAGATATTTTTAGAGCAACCTTGAACTTCTATTATTTTTCTACACCTAAGCTTGCTTAATAAGAAAATAAATAATGATAGTATCATGTTTTGTGTTGTTAGTCTGTACAGAAGAGGAGTTTCAATATATATCATGTTTAACATAATCTTGAACTCCTAAATGACTAATATTATGGAAAAATACACACAACCAAATTTACAGGGTGTTACATATTAGTATGACGCAAGTCGAGTGGGTAAATTTACGTGCAATTTTGAGAAAAAAATTTCATATAAACATAGGTCCGCAAAAGCTTCGCTACGGAGCTACAGGGTGTTGAAATTTTCTAAAAAAAATTGGTTGTTTCTTCAAAAGTCCTGCAGTTTTTGAGAAATTCAGTCCAAATTTGGAATGCAAGCTATTTTACAGCCTCCATCATTACAAGTCATAAATTTCAACTAGAATCTACAAGGTGTTTTGTTTTCCGGAGCCATTTCTTCTTTTGTCATTCCAAATTTTTTTGCAGTTCGCAACTCATCAGCGTATAATTTTCGTCATCTTCATTCAATTTAGAAACTATTTTGACACTCGTAATTTTTTCGTATCTCAAACCGTTTTCGACTGAAAAATTATTGGATATGAATTGTATGTTATTCGCTAAATAAAAAAAATAATAGAAATACTTTATAGGTATGCTCAAAATTTGCTTTTATTTTGATAGCTCGTCTTCTAAGACACAACTTATACTTATGCAATATCAAACTGAAATAAGAACAATTAAGAACTAAATAATTTGCTGGAAGTGTCCTCCACCTGCAAGAATACAGGCCTCTGTCCTTCTTCGCATATTATCACGCACTCTTTGAAATATTCCTGGGGTATTTCTTATCGTATCACAAAAGGTTATTATTAGATTTTTCAATTCTTCTACAGTGTTCACTGGAGTGGTATAAACTAAACTTTTGAGATATCGCCATAAGAAAATGTCTAAACTATTTATAAGTCTGGGGACACAGGAGGCCATAGTTCTGGCCCACTCTAACCTATCCATCGGTTATTGAATGTATTATTCAGGAACTCCCTAGCTTTTCCACTGAAATGTGCTCATCAAAACCTATCCTCGAGCAATTAAGGTAACTCTTCCTCAAGAAATTGCCGATAAACGAGGCCGTTTAGTCTGTTAGGCAGAAAAAATGGCCCATTCAAATAATTTCCAATTATTCCGACCCAGACATTCAGTGAGAATTGTTATCGATGATGATATTCTTCAATCAAATGGGGGTTTTCCTCAGCATAATAATGATTATTGTGAAAATTTGTGATAGCAGTTCTCGAAAAGTTAGCTTCGTCTATGAACATTATTTCACTATCAAAATGAGCATTTTCTCTAATTTTATCTAAGAACCATCGGCAGAAATTCAGTCTTGAAGGAAAATCTCGAGGAAGTAGAGTTTGGACGCGTTGAATATGAAACGGGTACAATAAAAAGTCGTGGAGAATTCCTCGAAACTAGAACAAACTAGAATGTTAGATATTCAACTGATTTCCAATTTTTCTTGTACTCTTATGAGGATTCAAATCAATACAATTCAAAACTGCTTCCTCAATATCTGGAGTTCTCATAGTTTGAGTTGCACCTTTTAAATGATTAATTGCCGTTAAAGTACCAGTTTCCCTCAACCTTCTGTGGATATTTGATAATGTTCGCCTGTGTGGTGTTACTAGATTTGGAAAGCGCACCTGATATAATAGCTTAGCTTCTGTTGTGTTTCCGTCAGCCAGACCGTACATGTGATGGATATCAGCCATTTTTTCTTACAGCAATAACTTCAAAAGTCTTAAAACTAATCGTTAATTTAATAAACAATTCGAGACGACACTGGTTCAACTTCAGCAACTGTCGAAATAAATAAATAAATGAAAAAAATCAAAGCCTACTATTCATTTTTTTAATTAGAAGTGTTTCAATTCAGCGAATGCATACAATCGTTAAATAATTTTTTCTCGAGAACGTTCGGAGATACGAAAAAATTACAAGTGTCAAAAAAGTTTCTAAACTAAACGAAGATGACGAAGAAAAAACCATTTTTTTCCGGAAATTTCCACACCCTGTAGTTCCGTAACGAAGCTTTTGCGGACCTATGTTTATATAAACTTTTTTTCTTAAAATTGCACGTAGATATACCCCCTCAAGTTGGGACATACTATTATGTAACACCCTGTATATTAAATCACCCGATTTAATATATTTTGAATATTACCTCAGGGATTTTGGAATTCTCGAAAGATTGTTAGAATTGATCATTTTGAGATATTTCAAATGAAAAAGAAATAAATTGAGGTTTATTTTAATAAAGAAACAAATGAAAGAATATTAGAGACCCTTTCCGCATGTAGTAAAAAAATTAAAATTGTTTTGTCACGGAGAAGTAGTTTTTTCTCGACCTTGTATTACCTCTTATTGTCAATTTTTTCACTTGAGAGTTGTTGGATGATTACTGATGACAAATAATCACGGTATTTTCTTCTGAGGAAACAATCGGTTCAGATAGAAATTGGACTAAACTGGAATATTGAAATTCGATAAAAATTGGCTAAATTTCGAATATCTTCGAAACCGTTGAACATACGTATAGGTATAAGGAACCTACGTGTCATATTAGCATATACCTTTTATTCAACCCTTCAGATGTAGGTAATGCCATCTGAAAAAGACAGTGAAATGAGATTTGAACGAGTCCTAACGAAAATCGATTTCGAACACCCTGTGTAACATAGACCAACAAAATGTGTTATATGTTCAAGCAACAGCAATGACTATCAAAATAGTTGTTTATCTGAAGCTTTGAAATTAATATTGAGGGCACGAACATTTTTTTCCAAAGTCCTCGAATTTCAGAAAATGTCAAATATTTTGGAAACTATTTAAGATAGGCATAGGGAATTTCTAACATACATTCCTTCATTTTTCCTCACAAAATCATTTAAAAAATCATAAAATGAAGCAAAGTCTAAAATATTTTAGTTTGTAGTTTCACCATTGCGCAAGAAAAAATCATGAGTTTAGTATGTACTTCAGTGGGGCGTATTTTTGAACATCCTGTATAGTCTAAAATAGTTTTAGTTCCCCACAAAACATAATCATAAACAGCGAGATCCGAGGAATGAGGGGTCGACGGCACATCACCATAACGACAGATCACATGACCAGGAAAAATGCGACGCACAACTTCCATTGAGGCTTTGGCTGTATGTTTCGTGGCACCATCCTGTTGAAACCGAATATTTCTTCTGTTGACTCTTTGTCGTCGCAATTCTGGGATAGAAAAGTGGTCCAGCGTGAAACCATATCGCTCAGAGTTTACTGTTACGGATGCCCTTCTTTCATCGTCGAAAAAATACGGTTCAATCACCACAAGACGGCTCATAGCGCACCAAACGGTGACTTTCTCACTGTGAAGTGGGGATTGATATCCAATATCGGCTGTTATGTTTATTAACCGAACCGCTCAGATGAAATTGAGCCTCATCACTCATCATTATCACTGGTTTATTTTCATCATCGATAATCATTTGCATTCTTTCGACAAACTGCTGGCGTTGTGCAAAATCTCCTACATACAGGTGCTGGACAACCATGAGCTTATACAGGTGAAAGCGGAGCACTTAGTGTAAAATTGTGAAAATAGTTCGACTACTCATTTGAAGTGCTGCAACTCGTTTTCGAATAGAGCGCCCTGGGCTTTGTCTCACTCTTTCCACAGAAGCAGGTGTCCTTAAGCTACGGGGACGGCCTTGAGGTTTTGGATTCATAGCTGATGAAGTCGTTCTGAAATTCTGAACCCAACGAATGACTGTGTCACTTTTCTGAACCGAAGCGTTACGACCAATCTTGAAGCGCTAGCGAAAGCGCCGCTGCACGACAATGACAGGCTCTCCGGATTTTGAATAATCTTCAACTGCGAACGCACAGTGCTCTATTGTCCAGATAACCATCGTGAACTAAATGGTAACTCCTCCTGAGTCGAATGGCCTCAGCCGCTCCCCTCTGCTCACATATCGTTACGTGTACTACCCGTTCCAAAAACGCCCTACCCTGAACCATAGTTCTTAAATCATCATCATCATCATAGTCACAATGTCTTAACAGACATGTTGTGAACTCGTAAAATGCATTAAGTCGGAGCTGAAACGCTGCCAATACGAAGATTATCAATTGTTTTCGAAATTGTAGCTCGCCATCTTTCGCGATTTCGAGTTAGTTCGGTGGCTTTTGTGACACTCACATCCATCAACTGTTTCGTTGCATCCACCCAGCGTGTAGGGGAACGGCCACGACGTCGTCCATTCGGAGCATGGCCTTGGACAACAAGTTTCTCCATATTATCGCTTCTATGAATGTCACCGAAGAACGTCAGAATTCGCGTTAATACAATGGAGGAGATCCACTTTGGATTACCAAGTTCATTTAAAATCGTAACATTAGTTCGATGGGCGGTATAAGGAATTCTCAACATTTTAATAGTCCAAGTTTCAGAGGCATATAGGAATATAGAGAAAATAAGAGTCTGAACTAACGGCATTTTGGTGCTTTTAGTGATATTATTGTCACGCCATATGTTAGTGAGCTTCGTCATGGTCGCCCGTGCTTGCTGTATACGTCGTCCAACCTCATTTCCACAGCCACCAGAATTTTAGATCAAAGAACCGAGATACACAAAACTTTGAACTACTTGGCAACGGCCAACAGACTTCATTTCAGAAGAGTTGTTATGTTCCCTGTCTACGATCATAACCTTGGTTTTATTATAGTTAATACTAAGACCATACGCTGCACTATGCTGTTCTAGGTAACTCAGCAAAGCTAACAATTCTTCCTGAGAAACGGCAATAAGGGTAGTATCGTCAGCAAACCTTGCATGAGAAATCTTGCTACCACCAATAGTTATGCCGCCATACCAGTTGTCAAGTACATGTCTCATTACAAACTCGGAGTAGATGTTAGATAACATCGGAGATAATACGCATCCTTGGCGTACTCCTTTTTTGGTTGCCATTTGATCAGCAAGATTACCGTCAATTCTTATTTGAGCTGAGTTGGACATATACAGTTTGTGAATGAGAAAAATTAGATGGTAGGGAACTCCATTGAACGCAGGATTTCCCACAGTTTAGGCCACTTGACGTTATCAAAAGCATTGGAGTAGTTTACAGAACATATATAAACGGGAAAATAATGTTCCCTTGCTTTCTCAATGATCTGCCTCAAGTTCAAGATTTGTTCACGCGTACCCCGTCCTTTTACGAAGCCTGCCTACGCCGGGGAAATTTGCCAGCCAATAAAACTCTCCAAACGAGACTGAAAATATATAGTAGCACTTTACTTGAATGAGAGATCAACCAGAGTAAACGATAATTGTCTGGGTTTGTGCGAGAACCTTTTTTATGGAGTGGAACAAAATAGACGAGCACCATTCATCTGGCCAAACACTGGAGGATCAGACTTTATTACAAATACTATGTAAAAGAGAGATGCCGTCATTGCATTTTAAATTTCGGCAGAAATGGTATCTATGCCTGTAGCTTTGCCCGTTTTAAGTCTTTTCAGGGCATGTTCCACTTCTGAAAAAAGAATATCAGGCTCATGTTCATGATTCAACAAAGGAGCCTGGAAGCCATCATCAAAGTAAAGATTCTGACAATAAGTACTCCACACCCCAATCACCCCATCCAAGCTGGTGATCAACTGTCCATCGGAATTTTTGACTGCCCAACTTCTGGGTTTAAAGTTCCGAGTAATATGTTTAATCTTCAAAAACATCGCTCCTGGCAGATTAGTATTATATTCCTACACAGGTCTTGCAGATAGAAGTTTTTATCTCGCCGGCAAAGTTTTTGACTTTCGCGCGAGAGCTGCCTATACGTATTATGTTTTGTATCAGAATCCAGACCCGAAAGCTTAAGGCTTCTGCGTGCCTCAATAACAGATAATGTATGGGTGGAAATCCATGATTGTTTTGGTTGTATGCTGCGCTTTGGTTGAGATATTCGAGCAGCTTGTAAAAGTGCACTTTCAAATGACAACCACAAATTATTAGAACTGGAATGATCCGTTATAGAGACATCTTGAGAAAATCTAGAAAATTCTGAACGAAAGGAAGCAGGCTCAGCGATTTCCCTTGTAGCTATCCGCTTAGAGTGGTGACATATTTTAAGTTTTAGTTGGAGTTAGCAAATTAGAAATTGATGGTCTGAGCCACAATCTGAACCTGGTTAGTGTTCCAACTAAAATGTAATCAATTTGATTACGATGTTGTCCGTTCGGTGAGGTCCACGTATATAAACGTCGCGGATGCTGGGTGAACAAAGTGTTGGTAATTGAATAATTATGGTCAATCATTCTTCTTCAATATATTTAACAAAAACAAAGTTATGGACCGATTATTACACCCGGTAAATAACTCCTTTGACTCTGTGTGTTATTCTGCACACTGTAGAGTCTATAAGCTGAGTATTAGAAACCATAAGATATCAAATTCAATAATGTTGTCCTTACATCGAAGGTTACTCGCTTTGGGAGCATATCGTACTTTACGGAGTGAACCCATAAATTAGTTTTGAAGTAGCAAAGTCAAAATTGAACCTGCAGGTGTTCATAGCACGTGTACCTCAAACACATATCATAAGTTTATTTATCAAACAATAAATTGAACTACATTCATAAAACTCATTAAGAAGTACGCATTGTGCCATTGAAATTGCATTTCTATTCAAATAAGCACGTACTCAATATTTCCAACAGTATTCGAAATTACAGAAGCTCTAGAAAATATAACCACTCTGATTCCGTTTTCGGGATTCAGAGCACAAAGAATAATTCCTCTCCGAAGTTGTAATGACTGGCCACCAAACGAAAAAACAATTTTCTGACCGTTACGTGTTTATCTGCGATTCTATCCCTCAATCTTGTAGATTCAAGAGAAATGGCTAAATCCGAACTTCCGTCCAGGCTTCTGTTTTCGCTTGATTTCTCCTTTATAAAGAGAGTGCTTCATTGTCTTTGGAAGCAATCAATTAAACAATGAAAGCTTATCGACTCTTTGATTCCATCCGTTCTGGCGATAGGATTGTCTGGAGTTTACCCTTTCTCTCGAGAATTTCCGTTTTTCATTAAAAACACACAAAGATCGAAGATAATGCCTCACGTGAAATCTTATTTCTTTGGTCTTGTTGATTAATGTCTGGTCTGTAGTAAGGGAGCATTCTATGTTTGAAGCAAACCAACAATTTACTCTGCACACTCCGAGAAACGTCTCCTTTACTCTGAAGTATATAGTCCCGCCGGAAGTTTCCGGTAGAAATATCTCTGGAATCGATAGAATAATCTTTATGAATAATATATATAATTTAATATTATTAAAAAATATCGTGCTCAAAGTAAGGACATTTTTGAATGGATGAAATTTGAGTAAATCAAGGGTTCAGACAACTTGAAATGATAAAGACATAAAAGTTTGAATTGTGGAGGCCGTTACTTGATGTAGATCCATGATATAAATGAGATAAAAAACACAAGGTTTAACTTTAATCTACACTTTATTTGAAAAAATTCGACGGCGTTTCGCTGACACAGCAGCTTTATCAAGAATGACAAACAGAATGAAGAGTATGGTATTATAAACAAATCGTAGAACAAGTTGGATGAATAACAGGAAAATCCACACCGAGCCATTGTACAGTTAGTATGAAAGGTAATAAAAACTAATTAAACAAGTTAAGTAGGGGTGAATAATTCACATCTACCTGCTCATTCAAAAGCTTGTCTAAATTTTTGTATCTATTTATCTAATGCTTCTAGGAGATCTAATTTTAAACTTTTTGATTTTATCAAATATGTCAAAGTTTTTATTGAATGAATGGTTTTCTTTTATTAAGTGGTTTGAATAATTTGAATCAGATTTATTTTTATCGAAGCTACGTTTATGTTCACAATGTTCTTATGCCAAAACTCCTTGATAGGTCCTTTGAGTCCACTTTTAGCAGAGATTTTATGAATAATATTGAACAGAAAATTCATACACATCCACTCATTTCCAAATTTCTTTATTGGCATAGATATGTTGACGACATCTTAGTATGTTTCATTGGAACTACTCGTCAATTAGACTTATTTCTTAATTTCATTAATTCCATCCATTTCAACATTAAATTCACGATAGAAATTGAACAGAACGATTCCATTAATTTTTTGGACTTGAAAATCACTGAACGAAATAATAATCATGTTTTTTCGGTCTTTCGTAAACCAACACATACTGATACAATTATACATAACTACTCGTTACGTCCATTTCAACACAAAGTTGCAGCTTTAAACAGCATGGTACATCGGTTATTCAATTCACCTTTATCAGTAGAAGATTATAATAAAGAGTTAAACATCATCAAACAGATAGCCATTAATAATTCATATAATCCGGATATGATAGATCTAATCATTCGTAAAAACTGTATCAGAAAGCAATAAATGAAGTATATCCTATTCATAAAGACTATAAAGTATTCAACAGTTTAACATTCTGCGGTTCTGCAAGTACAAATATTAAATCCTTTCTCGTCAAACAAAATCTTAATATAACTTTCAAAACTTCTAAAAACTTAGGTAAACATATTAAAAATAATAAATCTCGTGTTGAAAGATCAAGTAAATCAGGAATCTATAAACTCAATTGCGGTTCTTGTGATAAAATTTATATCGGTAGGCCCTATAAGAGTTTTGGCATAAGAACATCTGAACATAAATGTAGCTTCGATAAAATAAATCTGATTCAAATTATTCAAACCACTTAATAAAAGAAAACCATTCATTCAATAAAACTTTGACATATTACATATAAAATCAAAAGTTTAAAATTAGATCTCCTAGAAGCATTAGAAATAAATAGATACAAACATTCGGACAAGCTTTTGAATGAGCAGGTAGATGTAAATTATTCACCCCTACTTGCTTAATTAGTTTTTATTACCTTTCATACTAACTGTACAAGGCTCGGTGTGGATTTTCCTGTTATTCATCCAACTTGTTCTACGATTTGTTTATAATACCATACTCTTCATTCTGTTTATCATTCTTGATAAAGCTGCTGTGTCAGCGAAACGTCGTCGAATTTTTTCAAATAAAGTGTAGATTAAAGTTAAACCTTGTGTTTTTTATCTCACATAAAAGTTTGTCGACAAGCTTTTCTCAAAGGTTTCAGGCTCTGTCAGGAAAAGGACGACGTATATTAATAACGCACATAGGTAGTGTTAACGGTTTTGTGGATGGGGGGTTATTATCATTTCAAATTAAAAGTACTAGAGACTATCATAAGGACACGAATGCGGAAGAATATTTTGAACAGTTGTTGGATTTGATTCCACTAGGATCTGTTCTAGAAATGGATAACGCAAGCTACCATTCGCGATAGATTGAATTAACGCCCAATATCTTCATGGCGTAAAGCAGACATCATCAGATGGCTAACGGATAAAAATATTTCTTTTAAAGAAAAAATTGTATAGCAATAATTTTTATCAATCGTAAATTTACATAAAGAATCAAACAAAAAATATAAGATTGACGAAATGGCAAACAACCAGGTATTTAGTGTACTCCACCTTCTTTCCACCTTACCACTGCGAATTGAATTGGATTGAACTAATATTGGCACAGGTAAAGGGTTAGAAAAAACACAAATTTCAAGATTAAAGACGTCGGACTTCATTTCAATAGTGCAATAGAAAGTCTTACATCTCAAAACTGGAAAAATTGTATAGACTACATCATCAAAGAAGAAAATAAAATGTGGGAACTAGAGAAGAGTTCACTACAATTCATATAATCAGAGACATTAGAAACTCCGATCAGTAAGGAAGGAGAATTGTACCAAATTGATAATCACAATTTTTCCACGTGTTACGATATTGTCTTTATCCGTTGAATAAACAGTACATAACACACAGTGATTGCTTAATATTTTATTTGAAACTGTAGCGTGTAAAATGTCACTTTCGATTTAACACGCTCTGCTTTCATCATTTCGTATTTGAGCAATGCCATTCGGACCGTTTAAAACTGGCATTAACTGGTACTAACCGTACTCCTTTTGATTTTGTGCTCCTTGTCCCTCCTGCGCACGCTATAGATTCTTTCATTTCGGAACGACTCGACAGCGATTTATTTTCTGGTTCCTGCCTTCTAGCAGCAACTTGCTTCTCTGCGAAAATTTTGAGTTTTATACCTTTGATATTATAGTTTTGGAATCTTTGGACTTTTGTAAGACTAAGGCTCGTATTCGCTCAATATATACGAGCTTTTTGGGAGGAGCTGTTTTTCAACTAACAAATACTTTGTGGAAGAGACTGTTTTTCGACGACCCAAATTCTTTTTGGGAAGAGCTGTTTTTTAACCAACATATCCTTTTCTGAAGAGGCTGTATTTTAACAAATACTTTCTGGGAGAGGCTAGATTTTGACGAGCAAATACTCTTTTTGGGAGAGGCTGTGTTTTGGCCAACGAAAATACTCTTTTGGGAGAGGCTGTATTTCAACGATCTAAATACTTTTTCGGAGAAGCTGTGTTTTGACGAACAAATACTTTTTGGAAGAAGCTGTGTTCTAGAGCCCCATAACACCATTAGTGTTACCCCCACTCTCTAGATAAGGTATTCTTGTATTTTACATGTTTTTTTTCATTGATTTTCAAATTTTAAACTTTTCTGTGAAATAACTATCGGCATAGTAATCTTAAAAATCAATTTGTATATATATATATATATATATATATATATATATATATATATATATATATATATATATATATATATATATATATATATATATATATATATATATATATATATATATATATATATATATATATATATATATATTGAGACAAGAAGAATTATTCAAAATCCGTAGATCAATGAATAATCCTTCCTGACAAGAGCTAGTTATGCGGCACTGATGAGCTCCTTATAAGGGCTTCGTTTCTCAGCATCCTGCTTAGTTGCACTATTGTGGCTCTTGGGGGCTGCGTGCATGGCAGGCAGATTTGGGAACTAGCTCTTGTCAGGAAGGATTATTCCTTGATCTATGGATTTTGAATAATTCTTCTTGTCTCAAGTATACATTTGTAGACTCCTCATGAAGTTTATCGAGGAAGATATTTGTCCCATCATATATATATATATATATATATATATATATATATATATATATATATATATATATATATATATATATATATATATATATATATATAAGGTGCCAAACTTCAGTAGGTGATAGTACAAGTCATTTGCAACAAAAATGTCCAATAACAATTTTTCGAAAAGTTGATAATTTTCTTTATATAAACATATCTTCAGCGATAAGCGTCATATTACTTTAGAAATTTTTGAAAAACATTTAGTTATTATTCGTTTTATAATGAACAATAGAATACTCTCTAGTTTGATGAATAAGTTTTACTTAAGAACTCATGTTCTTATTATTTTATGCTTAAAAACCTCTTCAAAGGATGTTTATACCTCACATATTCACCAAAATTTTTACATGTTTTCGAAGAATCATTACATATATATGTACATATTTTCATATTTCGGCCTCACCTATAATCCACTCTTCACTTCTTAGGTTCAAAGCTTTTCAAGAAACCTATTCTAATTTTCTTTCATCGCAGCTGAATCATAAGCACTTTGAGCATAACATTCTGTCAGGTCAAGTTTCTCATAATTTTCATAGTGATGATTTTCATTCTGCACCTTGAAAGAACCACACACACAGTTGAATAAAATTTTAAAAGAAATAACTTTGAACCTACAATAAAAGTTCGAATTTGAAATTTGGGGAAAATTAATATACCTCAAAACTAAAATCATAAGTGATTATTATTGAAATTTAAGATGACAGATAATTGCTAGGGAAAAAAACTGCATTCAATAAGAGTTAAACTACTGAGCTGAAAAATTTTGCTACTACGCCACTGAATTTTACTCAAAAAGTGCTTGTTGAATATTAAATTCATTTTCATGTAACTTGAAAGTCTCGCTTGGTTAAACATTTTTACACCATGCCCCGGCCCATAAAAGACGATGCTTTTATGTAAATTGCAATACCTGAACTACCTCATTTTCTTCCCTACATTAATTACACCAGAGACTGAATGTCGAATCCATGTGATTGTCTAGTACATGAACTTGCCTTGAAGTACTTTCTTATAAAATAGGACGTTATGTTATGTTTTGTATTTATAGTAACCTATTCAAGTTCTTTTGTGTGAGGTTTGATATGATACGACCAATTCTTTGTTGCATAATCATAAGTGAGAAAATGAAAAAAATCGGTAACAATGTCTAGTTGATCTTTGCAACATTCATACTAAATTCTTTCCTTTGCAATCCTTGGCATCTTAAAATCAATTTACAGTGACATTAAATCACTTAGAGATACGCCTAATTGGCATTCGCCCATATTAAGAGTGGAAGTTGGGATATTAGATTATTATAGACAGGCCCAATTTGCCCTCACCCACATTATGAGTGGTTACTGACCCTGTTAGGTAATATGTTTAACGTTTTATTTCAAAATCATAAATAATACGTCCCAGGTTGACAGGTTGCAAGATTTATTTGGCTCGACACGAAATATTATTTTGTGAAAAGTAAGATTATTAGTTTTTCTCCATTGTTTAATTGTCGGAAGAATTTTCGACTACTATACTTGTCATTGAAAAAGAGATCGATAGATACGATAGAGAGGGGTATATTTTCTCTAACTATAGTATTTCACGTAGCTGCCTAAACCATCTGATGAAGTACGACAAGTAACTAAGAGTGTGACAGCTATCTATTGAGTTATGAAAAGCACTCTAAAATAAATCATTTACGACACGACAAGCGCCGTTTCTATTTGTCGAAACGCAAGAGTGATCTCTTTTCAATAATGGAATATAAAATATGGAATATTTTTCGTGACCAATTTGCATGGATAATGTGAAATGAATCAAAATGTAGAGTTCAACATCACAGTCAATCACGAAATGAAAATATTGGTACTAAACAGCTGCACTGGAATAAATACCACTGATGAGTTTGTAAATTCAAAGATAACAAAAACGTAATAACAAATGCATTCGATCGAAAATTAAATACTTCAATTTGCTTTGGAATGGGTCGAATGACTATCGAATTTTATTACCTTGTGCTGTATTCTAGAACTATCAATTTCTGCATGGAAATACAATGCTCCAAGAAATTAAGGCGCTAAATGGCGAATTGAAATTTATTCAAAAGAAGTTTAGATGTTTATGATTCCAATAGAGTCATTGTAGTTCCTATATTGCGTTCGTGAAGGACTTAATAGTGTCCAAAAGAATTATGTGGTTTGTTGATTGAATGTGCTCAAATCTTGGGGATTTCTAGTCTGATTATATATGTTCCTTGAACCTACAAAATTTCAACCTGTTTGACCTACATAAGCTGAAGGGCATTCGTTACATTCGATGTTGTAGATAACAGATTGTTTGAGTTTATCTGTTTTCTGTTTTGCATTAAAAAGAATTTGCTAAGATTATGAGCGCTTGATAATGAGGTGGTTATTTTGAATTTTGAAAACTAATGTTTTTTCTTTATTGATTTTACATCAACCACAAATCTAAAGATGAATTAAAGATTACGTAACTAATTTTGCTGCTAAATTTTTGATAGCAGATTGGCTGCTCTACAGATAGTGCATTCCTATATGAATGAATATTATTTGGTACACTAGTATATGTTCAACGGTGAGTCCCCTATTGCAATCCGGACATATTGAAGGTTCTATTTTTTTGAAGATGAACTCGTGAGTTAGCAAGGCTGGATAATATTATTTGATTTAGGTAGAGGAATTTTTTCATCTACGTTCTGTTGGATTCTGCGCAGATTGCTTTGGTTGTGATTCCATTTTGTTTGCCACTCATTCTTGATAGAGATTTTGATCAGGGATTTCAAATCATTGTAGATCAAGTAGTTTTGTAGGTGGCAGCTTGAGATTCCCGTTTTATCGCGTCGTCTGTTTTTTCGTTACCCAAAATATTGGTATGTGAGGGGACCCAAATAATTATAAGTTCTTTATTATTCAGCGAAGGGAGATATAACTTCTTCCTTATTTCTCGTAGGATGAGATTTTTCGGGTAGAGTTGTTTGAAGCTTTCTATAGCACTTAGAGAATTGGCCGCTATCAGAAATATGTCTTCAGCTGCCGACTCTGCAAGGTTCAATTCTTCTTTGGTAGCAACTAACTCTTCTCTTCGAACATCGCATCTCTATTTTGGGTGTTTTTGAAAGAATCGTCTTCGGTCTGATGATTTTTTCAAGTAGATTAAATAGACATACTAGAATAACAAATCGTCGGTATTGTTACTTTTGTAGAACATATGTATGAGTCACTTGATCTTGGACTACTCCTAGCTGGTCTATTATTTGACCTGACGTGAGCATTTGACTGTCTGTTACATAAACTCTTGAAATCTAACCTAATTTAACCTTTAATTCAGGAGGAACTTTCTTGACTAGATCGACAGTTTTTATCCGACAGATGTAATTGTTGTCCACTTATCTTGGAGTTCCACAGGGCTCTATTATCGGTCCACTTTCGTTGCTACCACAATTTCAGTGCAATTTCGTGATTCACGTTACATTGTTACTGAAAATTGAAAATTTTTAAGAATATCAAACTCTACTTGCTAAAATTGTTCCACAACTTCTATTATCAGGGATTCATACAAAATCATGAAAGGAAAACGTGCGCCAAGAGAAAAGATCGAAATAAAACTAGATGCCTAGGAAAAATTAAATTTGAAATATTGAAATTGCGCGTTTATTTCTTGGCACAATTTTTCCAACCATTTTGATCACTCTCATCTATTGGAAGAATTCATTCTGTACAGTTGAGTGGTTGCGATATAAGGCTTCTTAAGAAGGAGAATATATTCAACGAATTTTGATATTAAAATATCTTGCTGCAAGTCAAAAGGAATATTTTACGACTCCTATTCACCCACATTAGACCATTGTTCATTAAGTTTGTTGAAAACTGTCAAGGCGCTTATTCTCCTAGCGAGTACGTCATCATAGATGAACAGCTACTTGCATTTCGTGGTCGATGTCCTTTTCGAGTATATATGCCAAATAAACCTTCAAAGTATGGATTGAAAATATTAGCTTTAGTTGAGGCAAAATCATATTACGTGGTTAATATGGAACCATACACAGGTCAATAACAAGATGGCCCATTCAAAGTATCACTGCCCGATGTTGTTGACAGATTAGTGGCACCCATCAGTCAAACTAACCGAAATGTGACTTTCGACAACTGGTTTACCAGTTTTACGTTGATGACCCATCTGTTGAAAAATCACAAACCTACTTCCGTTGGCACCATAAGAAAAAATAAAGCTGAGCTTCCACCTGCGTTTATAGATACTAGAAATCGAGAAGTCTTTTTTACCAAATCTGGTTTTCAAAAAGACACCACCATATTATTATATATACCCAAGAAGGAAAAAGTACTGCTGGTTACCTCCACGCTTAATCACGACGATAAAATAGCTGAAAGAACTGGAGAAGCGAAAAAACCTGAGATAATAGATTTTTATAATTTCACAAAATGCGGAGTAGATGTGGTCGACGAACTATACGGAAATTATAACGTATCACGTAACAGTAGAAGATGGCCACTAACCATTTTCTTTCAATGATGAACGTCGTGGTTATCGATGCTAGAATAATATATCAAAGCAACACTAAGAATATACATAAGAGAAGAGAATTCCTTTTGGATTTGGGCTTGCAGCTTATGCAAAAGCATCTTCTGTCTCGTAAAGATAATGAGAGGTTGGCTAAGCAATCGAAAAAGCCAATCAAATCTTCATTGAATGGAAACGAATTAGAACAAAATGAAAAAGAGCCAAAACGCCAGAAAACTATTGGAGGATGTGAAATGTGCCCCTGGGGTAAAGATAGGAAGTGCCAAAAGAAGTGTGCCAAATGTAAAGTTCTTTGTGTCTGAAGCATAGTCTTATTCTAGGTCAAAATTTTTATCAATAGAGCACACTGTATAATTTTTATCTTTCAATATTTCTAGTTCGCGTTTTCTCTTTGATTGAATCATATATTTTGATCATTTATTTGATAGTCAGATTCTACTGAATGCATACGTTGTTTCATATTCTGAACCGAAGAAATCTATGTTTTTTTTCATTAAAATTATGTCGAGAAAATTTTCTTTTTCTATTATATTCTGTAGGTGGGTGAATCAAATGCACATTTTTTTTGAAAGATTATGGTGTCTGTTAATGCAATCAATTATTAATTCCCGAAACAAATTGTGGAAATAATGTTTTCACACGAAAAACCAAATGGGGTGATTAAGATTTGCCATTGAAGGCTCGATCGTCGATCAACGTGGCCTCCATCAGACCTGGAATGTCCCTGACCTAGAGTTAATTTTCCCCCAAATATAAGAGACGATATTTTCAATGTAAAAGTAGGATTATGCCCATCCTTGAAATCTCACCAATTTTGTTTGTTTCAACGCGATCTGTTATTTAGTTTGTTTACTATGCTCAATTTTGTCCGGTCCCACAAGTGTGTTTTGTGATTTTTACAATGGATATCGAACGAAATATTGGTCTCAAATTTTATATTGCGCATGGAATTTCGTGTGTCGACTCAACCTTATCAAAAACGCCATCAACTTCACCCCTGTTCTAGGAGTTGAAATTTGAGATGTGAATGGTGTTTAGGAAGATGACAGCCTTTGATCTGGAGCGGATCTGTTCCATTTCCTTGCACTAATACTTGAACAGCACAAATAGTCTGCTCTATTTTTCAGTAGCTCACTCTGTATCTTCTACAGTTTTCAATCATAAATGAAAATTCTTTCACGGGAATGCAGACAAAGATAATACCTTTCTTTCGAGTTATCACTCGACCCATGTACCCTCTTCCAAATTTTCAAGGGTGGTCACCGTTGCTCTAGGGGTTAAAATTCGAGATGACGATGGTACTTGATGATGGCTGTCATTGATCAGTATGGATCTGTTCCATTTTACCTCACTGAAACTTGAATAGTCTCAGGGAAATAGTCTTCCCTTTCTTTCAGTTGCTCACCCTGTATCTTTTACAGTTTTCAATTAAAAATGGAAATTCGTTCAAGGCGATGTAGACAAAGATACCAGCTTAGGGGGTTGATATTTCAGGCAAGTTTTGTACCCCAAAAGATGTCCCCCTTGAAACAAAAATTGATCTGTTTTGCGTTTTGATCAGAAATGAATATCTTGGTAGATATAGCTTCTGTTTATTTTTCGTTGAAGCACCTGTATATATATATATATATATATATATATATATATATATATATATATATATATATATATATATATATATATATATATATTCTTTTGAAAAAGAGGATTTACAAAATTTGAATAATTGTATTTACAATAAATACTTATGTCTATAAATTTGGTGTGTGTCAGAAAAAACACAAGTGTGATCTCAGGAAATGTAACAGGGGAACCATACTATCTTGTATATGATTCAATAAACAAGTGAAAAAACTTAAGGAAAAAACTCGTTTCCCTGTCACAAAGATAATACCTTTCTTTCGAGGTATCACTCGACCCATCTACCCCCTTCCAAATTTTCAAGGGTGGTCACCGCTGCTCTAGGGGTTGAAATTCGAGATGAGGATGGTACTTGATGATGACTGCCATTGATCAGTATGGATCTGTTCCATTTCACCTCACTGAAACTTGAATAGTCTCAGGGAAATAGTCTTCCCTATCTTTCAGTTGCTCACCCTGTATCTGTTACAGTTTTCAATTAAAAATGTAAATTCGTTCAAGGCAATGTAGACAAAGATACCACCCTTCTTTTGAGTCATCACTCGACCCATCTTCTCTATTCAAAATGTTCAAAGATTGCAACCCCCGCTTAGGGGGTTGATATTTCAGGCAAGTATTGTACCTCAAAAGATGTCCCCCGTAAAACAAAAATTGACGTTTTTTTGCGTTTTGATCAGGAATTAATATCTTGGTAGATATAGCCTCTGTTTAGTTTTCGTTGAAGCACCCTGTATCTAGGACGTAGGTTCTAGACGAAGATCTCACACACTCAGATAAAGGGACTCTGATCTAGCTAGGCATAGGTAATTTATAGGTAGTTTTAATTGTAATTTCATTTCAAGTAGCCTTGCTATAATTTAATGTCATTCAACTTCATTATTCAAAATTCTTATTTCAAGTAGAATTGATATACTTCTTCAATTTTAAATATTCCTCATACAAAATCATTACAGATTATTCGTTCGCGTAAATGTTTCGGAAGGGGACTAGTTTGAAAGCGATTTTTGACTTGAATGTATTCAAAACTTCTCACTCAACCTTTAAATAACCTTCTATCGTCACAATAATAGATTATAACATTTCAGGTTTTCCTTTTGTGAAGTCTAAAATAAGTTTCCCTGTCTGAAAAAACCATGATGCTCCAACGCCGTTGATAATATTCCAACTATTTTGTCCATCCAAGACCCTAAGGTGAATTTAATTTTCCAAATATAATAACCCAACCGTTGCAATTATCACGAAAATGGTCAAGCTTGGTAAATTCAAAGATCAGCGTTCTGTTGAGTATCTGTATGGTTCGTTATATTCAAATTTACGGGGGTCTTAATTGCGTTTCGGTGATTTACTGGCTTAAAACTTTTAATGAACACGTTCTAACGATAACTGCTTATTAGTTATGGAGATATGCTCGAATTTCGTTGTGTACGTTGAAGTTCATAAAATTCGATCATTCTCTGTTCGGAGGCATCTTACACAGACATAATTACGAATTATCATGTTCAGTAAGTTTTCCAGGAATAGTGCCAGAATCTTTGATGAAGTTACCAACTTGTAGGGAACATAAATTCGCCTACCTCATCTACGGTTCACTGGATTCGGAATGAGCACATCTCAGGGAAAATAACTTTAGTTAGAATAAATTATTGTTCGAAGAAATTAAACTGAATCAGGAATTTACAAATAGAATTGTTGGATTGAATTGATTGCTATTTATCCCCAAATCCCAACTATAATACCAAACACAACTGTATTAACACAGACTTAACAGATTACAACGAGTGTCAGATATACCGCATTAGCCTTGATGCAAATAGCATGTCCTCCAATGTACTAAGTAACGAATAACTAGTACCAAATCGATTATCTCGAACTAAAATTCTGCAAAACATACAAATAAGGAAATAATGCAAGGAGATTCGATATCTAACAACTGCGATTGAGTAATTGAAGAAACTATTATAAACTAAATCAGAAAAGCCGATTCAGAAAACAAGTTTTATAAATTGTTCTTGAAACAATCTTTGAACAGAAAAGTTCCATCAATGGAATTCTAAGGTGACCAACAGGAAAAAAAATTGCTTTGTCAATTGGAGAGCATTAAATAATTGTGGCCGATTTTTAAAAACATTTTAACCTTGTATAATATCTATTTACAATGACTCCCTAGCATGCTCGATCAAATTGTCAAACAGCTGCCACAGTTAAAAACAAAGCTTATAAGAAATAGGAGAAAAGTCCAACAGATGAAACTAACGCTGAATATGTACGTTTCATGAACATTTGTAATTCAAGATTTGATGAAGAGAAAAGCTTCTTCAATGAAAAAGTTTAGAATTTATTCTTGAAGCAAACTACCGAAACTCGTTAGTTAGGGAATGCAATCTCGCATCAAAATATCAATCTTGGTATTCGCAAGATTCAGGAATTCTAATCTTGCGAAATCTGAGTATTGTGCAAGATCTCGCTTTGTAAAGAAATGATCATCGAAAATGTACCAAAATTGCTATTATTTATATTTCTATTGGCTCTAATTGTTCTTCAGGAGTAAAATAGAGAAATAAAATCTCAAGCTAACCAATAATTTATTCGAAAAGTAACATATTTTCAAGTTTTAGAATAATAACTCCTCAAAAAGCATAAAGTATCTAGGGTTTCATCTGCCAGCCGACTCCGAATGCTGCATGCCAGATAACCAGCGGAGGAAAACGCCCGCTCTGTCTCGACACTTGTTGGTACTACAGAGAAAAGATATTGGTGAGCGAACTGTAGATTTTGTTCTTTTGACCCTCCTGACTCGTACAAATTGATTTCTCTCTTCAAAGTCATATCAAGTGACGATGACAAAGGTGCCACACGTTTTTGCGAACGCTCTTTCAATACCATTTCCAATTCCTCATCAAGACTAAGAGAAGCGTTCGTCATTTCAGCCTCTAAATTTTTTTTCACTACAGCTAATGGAATTGAATCGTCTTCATCACTTTCATTCATGGCTTCATCTGCAACTGAAGATGTAGAGAGTTTGTTTTGTATATTGACTGCAATATTGTCATCTTTGGTACTGTTCTTGTGTAATCTTCCGATTAACTTTATTATTTCTTTTTTGATTGAAAATTTGTAGGCAGTTTGAAAGTTTGATCACTAGCAGATTGATTAAAATATACGTCGCATTAGACAGGGTCTGTTAAATAATGAAATGCTGCGGTCATAAATGTTCGGCGTTCATTAATCTTGGCCCTCATGGGTCCAGCAAGTTTTTGAGCTACTGGTGTTCCGAGATCTTCTAACTTTTTCACCATAAATTGCAGAGTAGTTTCGGCTGTTAACAAATCTGAATTTCGACGACATAGTACTTCCACTGCCAGTTTTATAGGCTGAAATACTAGTTCAGATAAAGCACGATATTCTTCGTCTGAGAAACTCTGATTTGTATTCGATCCGAGATTGCAATCAATCAGTCAATCATTGCTTCACCTTATTGAATGTAGAAATCATATCTGCAAGACTAGACCAGCGTGTTTTGCAGTACAGCACGAGTTGCATATTGTTGCTGAACTCGTCCATCATACATTTCTGAAGAACATCATTCTTCGTTGGGGATTTTCTGAAAAGTATGACTACTTGTCTTACTTTTGTGATAAGGTAATCAAATTCTGGCACTAAGTCAACTTCATCTACAGTATGTAATCTGCAGTCAAATCCTTCATTATCTATAATGTCATCAAATTCTTCATCGTCAGACTCCCCCACATCTGACTGAGCTACGACTGTGTCTTTGGTACTTTCTTTGTGAGTTTCGGTTCCACGTTCTGATTCGCAAATCGCATCTATAACTCCCAATCGAATGCTATGAGCGTAGCATAGCTGGTGAAGAGGATTCATGAGTCGCCCAACCTTCACCATTACACTGGACCCATCTGTAGTAACACCTACTATATCTTCATCTAATGACAAGCCATATTCTGATAGTTTCTTCTTCAAAGAAGAAGAGTTATGCAACACTCTGCAGGAATTCTACCTACTATGCGCACAAGAGCCAAATTCCAGAACATATTTTTATTCTCTGAAAATGTATGAACATTCACATTCACGAAGCGCCTGTTTGTTTGTTTGCATGAAGTCAATTCATCGAAAGTCAGGCTGAACCTATGGTTATTCTTTCTGAGATTCATGACATCCTGCGAAACTTTAATTTTCAAACTCATGACATAATCCATAACAATCTGTTTTATGGAGTTACGCGATGCAGGTAATTTGTAGTCACTAGTCGCAAATAACTCTCTCACGTCTTTCGACGTGCAAAAAGATCTGAAAGTCATGCAATCTTTAGAAATCATCCTTGAAATTCTTTCCTCCAAAGAAACTGTTTGTAGGGACGAAAAGTATATATATATATATATATATATATATATATATATATATATATATATATATATATATATATATATATATATATATATATATATATATATATATATATATATATATATATATAAACAGCTCTACAGGCCAAGTAGGCCTATGGCTTCATTACACGTTCTTCTCCATTTCATTTTATTCATAACTGCTCCCTTCCACCTTCCAGTCCTTCACTCCTAGCTCTTCAATATCTTTCTCCACCATCTTGGTCCATTCTGTGCGTGGTCTTCCCCTGCCTCTTCTTCCCGTTGGTCCCCTTGTCAAAACTTGTCTTGTTGTTCTATCGTCTCCCAGTCGGAAAACATGGCCAAGCGATCTCATTCTTTGTGCTCTAGCCACATTTGTTATTGAGGGTTGTCCATACAATTCTTGAAGCTCGGCGTTCGTTCTCCTTTCCCAACGATTTTCTACCTTTTTTCCATCATATATTCTTCTGAGTATTCTTCTCTCGAAAACTTCTAATGTATATTTTTCCCTCTGATTCAACTTCCACAGTTCGCAACCGTATGTTACCACAGGCCTGATGATCTCCTGATAAATTATCTTCTTCGCGTTTTTCGATATATTTTTGGACCTGAGCACTCTGTATAATCCTCCTAAGCATTTTGTTCCTTTAGCTATCCTTTCCTGTATTTCTACTTTCTCCTCCCCTGTTCTCGTCAATGTTACACCTAAATAGTTGAACTATTCTACCTTTTCAAAGCAGTATGTCCTATCTTCACTAATTATTGGCAGATTTGAGTGCCTTTCATTTTCTTGTTGTCCTACTATCATATACCTGGTTTCATTTTCATTTATCATTAAACCCTTTCTTCTTGCAGCGGTTTCTAACTTCCTGAATTCATTCACCAAATGTTCTCTTGTTCTGGTCACAATAACTATGTCGTCTGCATACCCTAAAACTTGTGTCTTTTGACTGTATATTGTACCTTTGCTAGCTATACTGCTCTCTTCTATAATGTTATCCATCACGATATTGAAAAGTGTAGTAGAAAGGGGATCTCCCTGTCTCAGGCATTTATCAACACAAAATGATTCCGACAAATGTCCGCTCATCTTAACTTTATAGGTGGTATCCGTCATTGTCATTCTCACCAGCCTTATTAGTTTGCCTTTTATTTTTAGTTCATCCATTGCTTCATATATATATTTTCTTATTATTCTATCATAAGCCTGTTTATAATCGATGAAAAGCATATGGAGTATCATGTTTTGATCAATAGTATTATCTATAATTTGCTTCAACACATCTATTTTTTCGGAACCCACACTGATACTGTCCTAGCTTTGGTTCTATTATTTCGTTTAGTCTATTTTTGATAGATATCGTCATAATCTTGTAGATAGTGTCCATTAAGGCAATCCCTCTATAGTTCTCGCAATTTTTCGTATCCCCCTTCTTGTGCAACGGACATATTAGAGCTTCCTTCTACCTACTTGGCATTTTCTCCTCTTCCCAAACTTTAGATATTATAAAATATATATTGTCCTCCATTTCTTGTCCCCCTATCTTTTTGTTTATTGTTTTTAAACAATTTTATGATTGATCTTATTTCTAGGGACGAAAAGTAATTAGATATTTTCTGCCTCTTCGTACCGGTTGGAGGAGGTAGCCTTATTGACGCGGAAGCATTGATCAGCATTGAAGAATTTGATGGAACCAGAGTCATATTTTCTGCCACTTTTTTATGAGAAGCATCAACTTTATGCTTGGACAGTAAATGTACATGTATTATACAGTTTGAACTAGGCAGTTTGTCCATCATCTGCCTTCAAAAACGAATAGACCGAGAGAATTAATAGTATCGATGATAAAGTATCTCATTTTAATCAAACCTTCTTGAATATATTCGACAAACGGGCCCCAGCTGTTGCTCGTAGTATTACAAAATCACCAGCTCCCTGGTTGACTCTAGAAATAAGGAAATCAATGAAATCTAGGGATGATGCCAAACGCAAATATAAACGCACAAAACACACTGGAACGCTTACAAAACTCTCCGGAATTCAACAACTAAATTAATCCGTAAAGCAAAGGTCAGTTATTTCTCCGATATGCTGAATCACCACAATTCCAGTCTATTGTGGAGACAATTGAGATACATCAATATTGGACAAAAGAATAGGACACAGATTCCTAAAGAATGTTCGGATGTTGCAGCACTCAATAAATATTTCCTAAATTCTTCGTCCGAACCTCCACTCGATATTGTGAACTTCTATACCAATAACAGTTATTGCGCATTTTCAGAACGACGAGATTTTTTCTTGGTTGACGAGGTTCTGGTAGGAAAATGTATTAACGAGATAAAAACTAATGCTTGTTGTATAGATGAGATCAATATTCGCATGTTGAGATTGGGTTGCCCCATTATAATAAAGTACATTGTTCATATAATAAATTCTTGCATCATTGACAACTGTTTCCCTAATTTATGGAAAAAGGCTGTAGTATGCCCAATCGCTAAATCTCACTCAGTAAGCGGGTATAAAGATTTACGTCCGATTTCTATTTCACCAACCCTTTCAAAAGTTTTTGAGAAAGTTTTGTTTTGCCAGATGTTTAGTTTGGGCTTAATTCCCGAAGTTCAATCAGGTTTCAGGGCAGATCATAGTAGCACAACTGGTTTACTAAAGATCACCGATGACATTCTGACAGCTAATGATCTCGGCTGTATAACTATAATGGTCTTATTAGACTATTCCAAAGCGTTTGATATCATCTATCATGATATACTTGTAGCGATTGTGTCCTTCGTTGGCATTTCTGGAGGTGCAACAAATGTCATCAAGAATAATCTGTCCAACAGAACCCAACAAACAAAGATCTGTGACAGTCTATCTAGTACTTTCCTGTTACTGCTGGTGTACCCCAAGGTAGCATTTTAGGTCCTCTGCTCTTTGCTCTTTACACTCACAGCTTTCAACGCTACTCGAAACATTGCCAAGTTCATTTTCATGCTGATGACACGCAACTTTATCATAGTTTCAGCCCTGAGAATTTTGAAGACGCCATTAGTAAGGTACAAGAAGATCTTGATAGCTTTGTTAGAGTATCATAGATTAAATTTTAACCCTAACAAGACCAAAGCTATTCTATTCGGCAACGAAGTAAAGTGTCATTTGGGGAATATCATGAGGCTATCTATCGGTGGGGAGTACATCTGAATTGTTAAGTTAGTTCGTAACCTGGGTCTCATTATGCATAATTCATTTAGATATCGCTCACAAATTGTCAGTTGTATTCGTAAATCTGTATTCTACGTCTTCTCTATCCACATAGACAATCACTGCATCTAAAATTAATAATATCCTTATGCAATACCATTGTGCTATCCAGTTTCAATTATTGCTCGCAAGTTTATTATTATTGCCTTGATGAACAAACAATGTACACTATTCAGAAGATTCAAAACTCCTGTTTGCGTTTCATTTATGTGTTGTGAAAATTTGATGTAATAAGTCACAAGTTAGTGGAAGCAAAGTGGCTCAATATGACCAATAGATTTCACTTCGCAGCGTTGATTTTATATCACAAAATAATGATTACCAGAAAGCCTTCCTGTTTGCACCGGAAAATCACTTTTAGATCTGATGTTCATAGTCTAAACACGATAAGTAAAGGTCTCATTTCTCCTCCTATGCACAGACTTATCAATTTCGAGAGATCTTTCTCGTTCGGCATCTATAAACTCTATAATGAATTCATAGCTGAATACTACAGGTCTTCATCTGTTGCCTCGTTTAAGTCTCGTGCTTGGACGATCTTATTCGAAATACAGCGTGTGCGCCTTAACTGATTGCAGTTCCGTCATAATCATTTTCTTTTTCTAATTTTTGTAGTTGGTTTCCCGAAAAGGGTTCGCTCAATAAAAGGTAATATTATAACTTTTTTTTACATCAGGGTTTGAGTGGAAGAGCAGAGTGTGCCCATGGCAATTCTCTGAACTCCGCCCTGTGATAATGAAATGAATTGTAATTTTTTTTCCTTCTTGTACTCATGAATTGTTCAATAAAGTCTAAAAAAAACTTAAACATACAAGGAACTATTTTCAACTGTTATTGGAATAGTTTATGAATCTGCAGATTTCCATGCAGTCTGACACGTCCAGGCTCACAAAATAATGACAAATATACGACATCCGAAAAACGTCTCGCCTTACTCATTCCTATCGCACTGTGGCCCTAGCGCCACGTGTTGCCGCCGGGAATAGGTACATTGTTTACATAAGTCAAGAACAACATGTGAAAGCACTGAAAGCTAACCAAAATTGACATAATACCAATCTTGCAAATCTTGCGAGATCGCGCATGATTTTGGGTGCGAGATTGATCTTGCAGAATAGATGTGAGATCTCGGTATTGCAAGATCTTGGTATATCGAGATTGCATTCCCTAGTTCTGGTATATGGCCAAACATACACATATGGAAATAATGCAAGAAGTTTTAACATCTAACAACTGCTATTGAGTAATGAAAAAAATTTTATAAACTAAATCAGAAAAATTGAGAAAACAAATTTCATAAATTTTCATAAACAGAAGAACTCCATCATTTAAATTCTAAGGCTACCTAGAGGAAAAGAGGCACCCTCTTGGTTCAGATTTCCCTCGAAAGTAAGTCATTGAGAAATCCTGGGAAGATAGTTTGATTTGTCAATCGGAGAGCATCAAATAATTGTGGCCGCTTTTAAATCATTTCAATCTTGTATAATACCCATTTACAATGACTCCGGAGCATGATCAATCAAACTGTCAAAAAGCTGCCACCGTTAAAAACAAAGCTCTTAAGAACTAGAAGAAAAATAGAACAGATGAAACTAAAGCTGAATATGTGCGTGTCGTGAATATTTCTCAACATTTGTTAAAGCGAGAACCTTCTTCAATGAAAAGTTAAGAACTGATTCTTGAAACAGTCTAGTGGAACCTTCAGATCTGGTATATGGCCAAAAATACACATATGGAAATAATGCATTATATTGACTAATTGTCAACAATATTCTTGGTGTTTGGTTCTTATAATTATTAGCGGCAAAGTTCTCAAAGTTTTTTTTATGAAAATACAACTTTATTGTGAAAAATGATTACAAATGAATCATTCAAAATATTTCCTATCGCTAGCTACAACTTTTTCCCATCTTTCTGGCAGAGCTCGAATACCGTGACGGTAGAAGTGTTCGTCTTTTGAGGCTATACACGAATCAAGCCATTTTTCCTCTCTTCATATCAGCGGAACTGCTAATCAGCCAGACCATGTGCCACCGAACAGAACAAGTAATAATCGGATGGTGCAATATCTGGGGAATATAGCGGGTGGGGTAGTACTTCCCATTTGAGCGTTTCCAAGTAGGTTTTAACGGGTTTGGCAATGAGAGGCCGAGCGTTGTCATGCTGTAGAATTACTTTCGTTTTTTATTCAATATCTGTGATCAATCATTTTAGTACATTCCTACAATAAAACCATATGATCTGAATATTTTTTTATTTTCTACTGCATACAACTTTTATTCATCACTAAAGAACAAAAATGCTTACCCCACAAGCTTACCTATTTAATATTGATATAAAATAGTTTTATCAGCAAATTTTCATTCATTTTAGGCAAGTATGTAGCTGATGCCTATTAGAAAACTGTATATTGGAAACAAATATAAACACCTCAAAAAAGTCTAGGGAACACTTCTGAATATCGATATCTCGTATCCAGAACGAACAACATGGATGATTTTTTTTAAGAAATGAACACCTGCATCAATTTCTCACCAAATTTTGTAGAGTGCCGCAACAGATTTCAGTTTATTTTTCATAAAAAACTAAAAATGCAGCAGATGCGACGCTGCTTTATAATCATTTCATGTATTCAGTGTTTTGAATCAGTTAGTTGGCACTTTGTTTCTGTTGTAAGCACAAATAAAAGATTCAAGTTTTGTGATTCGACCTTGGAAAGACGACATTTGACTAGAGAAGAGATGTTACGGGCCGTTGGCATGCTCCAAGCTGGGAGCTCACAACGGGAAGTATCCAGGGTTCTGGGAAGTAGCCCAAGTGTCATAAACCGTTTATGGTCGCGTTTCAATGAATCAGGTAGCGTAGAAGAACGCCATACAGGTGTTTCAGGATTACTACAGTGGCCCAAGACCGATTTTGGGTTTTACAAGCCAGAAGAGATCGTACTACCACAGCATCTCAATTAGCTCAAGAGCTATCACGAATTCATAATGTACAAATTTCCGACCAAACTGTGAGAAATCGACTGCACGAAGGTCAACTCCACTCCAGACGTCCTTTAAGAGTTCCACAACTGACCCATGGAAATCGCGCTGCCAAGAACACGTAAACTGGGATCAAGAGAGGTGGGCCACAGTTCTCTTCAGTGATGAATCTAGATTTAGTTATTATCCCAATTCGGGAAGAATTCGAATGTGGAGAGAACCTGGAAAGCAAAACCGTCTCCAGCATGCTCGAGAAGTTGTTAGACAGGGAGGCGAATCAGTGATGTTTTGGGGAGGTATACGCCTTGGTGGAAGAACTGACCTCGTTTTCATACAGAACAACCTCACGGGAAAT
This sequence comes from Cryptolaemus montrouzieri, assembly GCA_013387265.2. Taxonomy (NCBI): domain Eukaryota; kingdom Metazoa; phylum Arthropoda; class Insecta; order Coleoptera; family Coccinellidae; genus Cryptolaemus; species Cryptolaemus montrouzieri. Next base: position 7,037,593 of record JABFTP020000144.1, on the reverse strand, counting down.
TCTTACGCAAATGAGATAGTTTTACCTGTAGTGGTACCGTATCTCCAAACAATGGGTCAAAATCCACTCTTCCAACAAGATAATGCCCCTCCTCATCGTGCAAGAGTTGTCTTGAACGTTCTTGAAGAGAATTATATCGATCTTCTACCGTGGCCATCCTGCTCCCCAGATCTGAATCCCATCGAGCATCTGTGGGACACCCTAAAAAGAAATCTCCTGCGTCAAAACGTCTTTCATCATGAACAGGAGCTTCGATTATCAGTTCAGGGGGCTTGGAATGACTTAGTTCAGGATTTTTTTTGTTTTACCAAATTTCGTCATTTTCAAATTTCAAATTTTTTATTATAATAGGTCAGAAGTCAAATATTATTTTGTTTTCTTGAGAATACATTATATACAATACATCCTAACAAAAACCGAAAGATTTCTATAAATTCGAATCATCAAATTCATATTTTAAAGATATTCGTAAGTGTTCCTAGACATTTTTGAGGTGTTTATTAAACTTAAGATGGGGATACATGTTTTATACATTTTTACATAACACAACTTTTACCAGAGAGTTTCAAATAAGTCATCCATAAATGATAATATTTTACTAAGGGCTAGTAAACCAAAACATTATAGCTGATGTTTAGAAAACTAAGAAACGAGATAATAGTAACTAAACAGTTTATTAACTGCTGATATCCAGCTTCATTGGTGTTTAAGATATTAGCGACTAATATGTCGTGTTTGGCAAATCGCTTTATTAATCGTCAATAAACTTTTACACTTATCGCATTTTTCAGTATATTTTTAACTTGGCAGCCATTAATAGATATTAACGAACACCGAATATTGTTCTCAATGCGTGGACACCCTGTATATGTACATATTTTCACACTTCAGCCTCACATATAATCTGCTCTTTATAGATCAAACTATATGTCAATAATACCACCTGTACCGTTACACAGTTTCGATAAATATGTTTCCTTTCAAACACCTCATTCTAGAATTGAAGGTGATCTTACCTTGATGGGTAAAGTAAATAAATATACATATACCATTGCTCAATGTAATACTGCAATAATCGACCGTTAAAGCTGTTCTTGAGTTAAGCCCTGATTGCGTAAATTTATTCTTGTGACACAAGATTGTAGATAGATTAAGAAACCAATTTTGCTATAAATCAATCGTATTCAGTGTGACATTTCTTTCATTAATATCTCAGTTCGATGATTTGTCGTAGCTGGAAATGCTATATTGGTGAACGCAGGTGGTGATAATATCCAATAATCAGAAAAAGCATGCCTCATTCTAAATGCCCAATTTCCTTTAAATTCGTGTGAATATTTCATCAATATGAGTTTCTTGTATAAGGCATTTAACAAATATTTGATTAAAGGACTGCGAAAAAGATTAGTAGTTTTACTGATATCATATCATTACTTGATGAAAATTGATATATATTTTGATTGAAGAGGTCCTAATTTGATGAAAATCGATATACTTATTTTCAATGAAATAAAACTGGGGTATTTACATTTTCACTATATTAACAAAACTATGACCGGTTTCACCACACTGTGGCTTCATCAGATAGATACAAACTAATGAACAGAATTATCCCTTATATATTATTCTTATTTCCTGCTTAATATTACAATAGGTACAAGTACAAGTTGGAAAACCCATCGGAGTTGCTTACCTTATGAATTGAAAAGATTGAGTAAAGGAGAAGGGTTTATATCTATTTGACTATTAAGTAACCTACCTGAATTCTTTTCTTTGCTAATCTCTAAAATTTCCCATAGATTGAGTTTTTGTCTATTATTTTCATTGTGTAAAATTTTGAAATTTTCATTAAAGCTATGGTTTTCTTCGAGTAAGTGATTAGAATTGTGGGAATCTGATTTATGATAATTAAAACTACGTTTGTGCTCGGATAATCTGACTTTGAAAGCTCCAGCTGCAAAACTTTCACGCTTTCTCATGGACATCATTCAACAGTACGCTAATTTTAAACCTAAATTCTCAACAAAAAACTCTTCAGTCCTAATAAATAAAATTCAGCACACGATACCACCGAACGCTAAACTAATGTCATGGAATGTAGTAAATCTCTTCCCTAGTGTTCCACCTAGTGATACAGTGAAACTCATCAAAACGCTCTTCAAATTAATAAAGTCAATCCGGTAATTCAGTCAGAAATCTAACACCTTTTAGAAATTTGTTTAGAATAAAATTATTTTAACTTCAATGGAGTATTATATAATAGTAACAAAGGTTTGATCTTGGGTAATCCTCTGAGCCCTCTACTCGCTGAAGATTTCATGGATAATATTGAAGAAACTATCCAAGAACATCCGTTATTCAAATACTTTATTTATTGGTTTGGATATGTCGACGATATCATTTGTTGTTTCACTGGCACAAACAGATAATTAGACTCATTCAAAACATTCATTAACAAAATTCACGTAAGAGATAGAAACAGAAAACTCCATTAATTTTCTGGATTTAACTATTACTAAAATTAACGGCAAACATGATTTTTCTATTTTTCATAAGCCATCGCATACAGATATTACTATTCACAGCTCATCTACACATCCTTATCCACATAAATTAGCTGCTTACAATAGTATGGTACATTGACTCATTAATATCCCAATGTCACAAAATAATTTTATAAAAGAGCAAAATATACTTAAATAAATAGCAGTCAATAACGATTACAGTCCTAGTATGATTGAGAACATGATTTCACGCAAAAAATTTCAAAAAGCAATCCAGGAAGTATTCCCAAGTATAAAAAGTTCCAACACAAAATACAACAGCTTAACTCATATTGGTAATCCTAGTCTAAAATTAAGATCATTCCTCTGGCATTATAATTTCAATATAGCATTCCGAACTGATAATTCTTTAGGCCGACATATCAAAAACTGCAAATCTAAAATTGATGAAGGTAATAACTCCGGTGTTTATAAACTGTCTTGCGGAGATTGTAATAAAATTTATATTGGTAGAACCTTCAGAAATTTCAAAGTGAGATTATCCGAGCACAAACGTAGTTTTAATTATCATAAATCAGAATCCCATTATTCTAATCACTTTCGAAGAAAACCATAACTTTAATGATAATTTCAAAATTTTACACAATAAAAATAATAGACAAAAACAATCTATTGGAAATTTTAGAGATTAACAAAAAAAAGAATTCAGGTAGGTTACTTAATAGTCAAATAGATCTGAATCCTTCCCTTTACTCAATCTTTTCAATTCATAAAGTAAGCAACTCCGCTGGGTTTTCCACCTTACCTTTTGTATTTGTACCTAATGTAATATTAAGTAGGAAGTAAGAATAATATATAAGGAATTACTCTGTTCATTTGTTTGTATCTATCTGATGAAGCCACAGTGTGGTGAAACCGGTCATAGTTTTGTTAATATAATAAAATCTGAATACCATAGTTTCATTTAATTGAAAATATGATATATATTTTTAATTAAATGAAACAATGATGTTTATAAGAATAAATTAATGCGAAAATAATTACACTGGCCAACAAAAAAAATTGTTGTTGATGTAACATTTAATATTACAATATCTAATGTGTTTAGAAAAAAATATTATTTAATTTTTTTCAACAGTAGAGTGAAAGGAGGTATTTTCGTGGTATAAGTAAGTTCGTGATACATATTTCAAGCGTCATCACAGATACAGAAATTCGAAAGCCTGATTCTGCAACCCTTCCTCTAGGTGGCGCTTCAAGTTTCATCTGAATCTAACTATTTGCACGCTAGAAAACTTTGATTTATTTCGTTAACTTTTTCAGTCTGCATCTGATCCATATGCAAGGGGTTTGTTGATGATTTTTTCTAACGGACAGACGTATTTGAAGGTGAGTTTTGCCTTTTGAATTCTATGATGAATGATGTGAAATTTCTGCATTTCTTAGCATTTTAAGGTTCTTTTCGGCAATTCTTTTATATGCTCGCATGGTGTGGTTCCTGCTGAGTTTGTGAATTTGTTATTCGAAAAGATCATAGTAATTCATCAAAATTTGGGTTTCAGAGAACATATTTATGACAACGTGTATAACGAAATTACCTGCCACACTTTTCGATTATTTTCAAAAAAATGCCTCGATAAAATAACGCATATCGAAGTTTCGAGATTGCATTGTTGGAAGCTGTTTGATTAGTTCGGAATTAACAAAGCTAGCAAGCAGACAGGTGTTTCGTAGAGTACGCTAGAAGATTTCATGGCAAGAAACGATAACCATCCAAACAACCAACAAATCGTTCCTAAACCTGGCAGACCGTTTGCTTTAACTATTGCCCTCGAAGGACAGTTATTCAACTATATCATAAAGATGTAAGAGCTGGGATTCGGATTAACAGTCCAAATAGTTTGTGGAACCGCATATCGCTTGGCTGAACATGGAGGAAGACAAAAGTTTTCTGGTCGTAATGATAAGCAAGAAGCTGGCAAATGGTGGTGGACTGAGTTCAAGAAGCGTTATAACTTGTCTTTGCGTGCTCCGGAAAATCTCGCCGCATATCGAACGTCTATGGCAAATCCTGAAATCATTGAAGATTTTTTTGAAAAACTGGATTCCTTGGTAACAAGACTAGGAATCAAAGATATGCCTGACAGATTCTGGAATTACGACGAAACGGGTCTAGGTTATGTTGTCAAACCAACTAAAATTGTTACCACTATCGGAAAATGCTATATTTACAAAAGAGCCTATGCTGACAAAGGAGAATCACAAAATCTGATAGGTTGTATTTGCGCTACTGGCTCGTGGATTTTTCCAATGATCATCTTCAAGGGAGTAAGATAGAATGATGCTCTCAAAACTTACTGTCTGCCAGATGCTCAAGTTAAACAGTCCCCGAAAGGATGGATAATAATAAAAATATAAAATCGAGTCATTTTACGCTGATGACGCCAAGTTATACGCTAACCCCCTCACAGACTATATGAAACCACAAGAAGATCTCAATGCGATAAACAAGTGGTGTAGTGATTGGCTTCTGCCTCTAAATATCGCGAAGTGCGTTGTCTTGCATATCGGAACTGGTTATCCTTCTGCTCCGTATTTTATTGATGGACGTCCGCTCAGTGTTGTGTCTTCTCATGTCGATCTTAGTGTGATTATCAACTCTGATCTCACATGTTCTGAGCACATAATAAGTATATGCAAACGTGCTGACACTCTGATATATTTTATTCGTAAATCCTTCGCTCGCCTTTCGTTCTCTAGCTGCATAACACTGTACAAGTCTTGTGTCCGTCCAATTCTTGAATATGCGGGTGCGGTTTCGTGTCCAGTACTTGTCCGCGATCAAATTATGCTGGAGAGCGTTCTGCGACGTGCCACACCTATCTGCTCCGGAAACATCAGACCCTCCTATGACGAAAGGTTGACTACAGCCAACCTGTTAACTTTTTAGCAACGACGTCTTCGCGGAAACTTAATCCTGACATACTACCTGGAGGTGATCCTAAATCTCCCTCCTCTTCATATAAAATTCAGAAAGGAGGCGTTGATGGCGGCATTACGGCTCCAAGACACAAAAAAACTATTACCTGGTGATCTGAAGGGACACCTGGGGATTCTGGGTTACATAGCGCCAGAAATCTTATCACAACCATCGGATATAATGCCGCTTAAGTTTTATTTTCACACACCCTTCGAAGTGGTCATAGAAGACCGAATCAATTAGACCAAACATCCTCCATTTGGTACACGGACCGATCACAAACGATTGATGGAACAGGAGCAGACATATATGGACCCATGTACTCTTCATCAGTGCCTCTGGTCTCTACTCACACAATCATGCAAGCAGAAACACTTTTGCTGCTAAGAGGGGCTACGAAGGAAACTCAAAGGTGCAAAGATTTACATTTCAACGGACAGTCAGGCAGTGATAAAAACTCTAAACTCTTACAGTTATCGGAGCATCTCTGTCTGGGAATGCCGTCAATCCTTGAAGCAACTTGCTGAGGGGAACAAACTTTTCCTGTGGTGGGTGCCTGGCCACGAAGGCATACAAGGAAATGAAGCCGCTGACGAACTAGCCAAATCAACTGCTGGAATTCCACCCATCGGACCTGAACCGTTCTGCGGTCTAAGTAAGCCGCACAGACGACAGGAACTGGAACGATGGGAAGAATCTAGAAAAACAGAATACTGGAGGAAAACTCCAGACCAAAGGCAAGCGAAAAAGTTCATTGACTATTCACCAAAGAAGACAAAACAGCTTCTCGATCTGTCTAGGGACGAGCTGAGGACCATAACAGGCCTCATTACTGGACACTGCCCGCTGAGATACCATCTCAATAAGATGGGCAAATTGGAAACGGCAACATGTAGAATGTGTAAAAAGGGCGAAAGCTCCCAGGGAGATTCTCAATGTTGTAAGGCATTTAGACCTACAGAGAAATGAATAAGAAGGGTTACGAACAAAAGACCAACTTGGTCGCAGTTCGGAAAGGTTTGCAAAGCCGAACGAACCCCACGAATTTAATGTAATGTAATATAATCCTGACATATCGGATGGTCAAGCACAACTATGCCAACCTCAGGACACTTTTTGTAATGAATGAAGATTCTCGACTTTGGGGTCATTGTAGGAAATTGAAGAGGGAAAAATTCTTCACCCGCCAGAGAGAGAATTTTTAGGTTAATCGAGTGTTAAGTGCGTGGAATAGACTTCCTGGTTGTGAATTGTGACTCAGCTAACAGCTTCAAAAATAGAATTGACAGCATACTCTTATGTAATTTTTTTTGTAATGGTTCATTTTTTTTCCTATTCACTAGCTGCATTATTGTTTAACTGAAATTTGTTGATATTAGGCTCATATAGGAATGATTATGTAATAATAATAATATTAATAATACCAATAACAACACCTTGACGACAACAATATATTAGCAGAGGAGCAGAAAGGATGCAGAAAGAAACACCACGGGTGCAAGGATCAACTCATCATCGATTATGTGATAATGAAACAGGCACACGTAGGGCATCGGAATGTTCATTCGGCTTTTCTCGATTATCTGCAGACATTCGATAGTACCGCCCATTCTTGGCTTGTTGAAGTATTGCAGATATACAAAATTCACCCAGCCCTGGTAGAGTTCTTGAAGACAACAATGACACACTGGCGCACGTCTCTGCAGGTCAACATGAACAATAGATCAATTAAAACCGACGAGATACCCATACGTCGTGGAATTTTTCAAGGAGACTCTTTGTCCACTATGGTTCTGTTTAGCTATGAACCCATTGTCCTCAATGCTCAATAAAACAGGATACGGATTTAGGATAAAAGCAGAAAGGAATTATCATACAATCTCCCACCTACTGTATATGGATGACATCAAATTATATGCTTCGAACAAGAAGCAATTGGATGATTTGCTGAAAAATGTCAGTGAGTTCTCGGCAGATGTTCATATGAAATTCGGGATTGAAAAATGTAAGACCCTGAACATTCAAAGAGGGAAAGTCATAGATGGTGAAACACAACTTTCAAACGGTGATATAATACAGTGCATGAGAGATGGCGAAACATACAAATATCTGGGATACCAACAAGCCAGATTGCTAGACCAAAAAAAATCAAAGGAGAAGATTCGTTCAGAATACAGTCAGCGTCTGAAGTCTGTGCTGAAATCGATGTTGAACTCGGGGAATCTAGTCAAGGCAATTAACACCTACGCCATTCCAGTGTTGCTCTACTCATTTGGAATAATCAGATGGACTAAGACAGAACTGGATGATATTCAAAGGCAGACCCGAACGATGCTGACAAAGTACAACAACCATCATCCAAAATCATCTGTGATACGAACAACTTTGAAGCGGAAAGAAGGAGGACGCGGATTAATAGATATTGTCAATTTACACACCGAACAGATAAAAAATCTCAGAGAATTCTTCTCAGCAAAAGCTCTCACTTTTGACCTCCATAGAATGGTATCGTTTGCTGATAAGGGATATACACCTCTAAATCTTGCTACCAGAGATGACCTTCTGAATCTACCATTCCTATCAGATACTGAAAAACAAGAGCAATGGTCGAGAAAGGAATTGCATGGACGACATCACCATGAGATTAATGAACCACACATCGACAAAGAAGCCTCCAACAAATGGTTGATGAAAGGAGAATTATTCGCGGAAACAGAGGGATTCCTTATGGCCATCCAAGACCAAGTGATCGATACAAACAATTACAAAAAATTTATAATGAAGGACGGAACATTACAAACAGAGAAGTGCAGAAAATGCCATATAAGATCGGAGACTATACAGCATATTACGTCCGGATGCGAACAACTGGCCAATACGGAGTATCTTCACAGGCATAATCAAGTGTGCAACATTATCCACCAGAAACTTGCACACAAGTACGAACTTCTGAACACCTTCCAGCCATATTACAAGTATCAACCGGCGCCCGTATTGGAAAATGACTCTATCAGATTATACTACGATAGGCCTGTTATCACTGACAGAATGGTGACGAATAATAGGCCGGACATAGTGGTGTATGATAAGAGAGCCAGAACAGCAATGCTGGTGGATGTCGCCATACCGAATAATAACAACGTGCTGAATAAGTTCCAGGAGAAAAAGTCCAAATACACTGACCTTGCTATTGAGATCAAGCAGATGTGGCACCTCGATAAAATATATATTGTTCCTGTCATCGTATCCTCGACTGGTTTAATACCCAAAACTTTGCTTGATAGTCTTAAGAAATTAGAATTGCATAAGAATACCTATATAGAAATGTAAAAAGCTGTAATTCTTAATACATGTAGGATAGTTAGGAAATTTATGTCAAGTATATTGTAATCGAGCCTATTCCCTTTGATTGCTGAATCTGGGAAAGGTAAATTATATCCAGCTAACAGCTGAGATAGTGCATAAGTCCACGAAAAAAAAATAATAACTTTTCCTGGAGTGGTTCCAGTTTTTTACTAGAGCAATTCCTGTTGCGCGACCTGTCATACTCTTTATGGATTCACATGCCTCACACATCAATCCTGAGGTAACTTCTCTTGCAAAGGCCAATGATAATTTCCTTTTCACTTTCCCAGCCCAAACAAGCCACATCCTATAGCCTCTCAACATTGGCGTTTATAGATCTTTGAAATCCCACTGGCAGAAAGCCTTGAGGAGGATTAATTTCCATGAAATCTTAAAACCAGCATTTATATCGAGCTCCTCTCACAACAACATAACGAATGCCTTCAAAAAAGCAGGAATATGCCGCTCAACCGTAATGTGGCCGCAAAAGAAGCTACAGCCTTTTTTGTATTAACTGTTGCCCCTTTGGCTGCCTATGAGGCTAATAAAGCTCGGGTAGCTGGAATTGACGAAATATCAGAAATTCCACAGTCGCCCCAAGTGCCGACCATTTCCAGAAAGAAAATGTTTGAATGAAATAAAAACTTAGCATCAGCCGTCAACTTCCGGAGTTATTTCATCCAGACAAATGGAAACATCTGAAGACGACGATGATTGGGTATGCGGAAGTGCAGAAAAAATTATTCTGAAGATGCAAAGAAGAAAAATGATCAGAGTGGGTGCAATCTTATACCGTAGGGTGCCATATCTCGTGAAATGTCAGCAAGAAAATTCTAACGAGGAAGTCTTCATGTGCGACACATGTGCTGAAAAAGAATCAGATTATGATGAGTATTAACATTTTTCAAGCAATATACGCTATAAAAATTCAGTGGGTTTTAGCCATACCCTAGGGACTGCAAAAGACATGCTTTTTCTCTTCCCATTCATTCACTGCAGCAATGATACGCTACAACTAACACAGCTCACATTGGGATCTCACAGCTTGACTTGATCTCCAATTGATACACCAAAATATAGGAGGTAGGTATTTTTAACATTTTCAGAAAATGGCCTGGCTCATGATTTCACCATAAGTTTTCCACAATTACAACACGATTTGTCCTTGTCTTCGTTTGGAAATCATGGAATGCAAGAGAGAATAGAGCGGCTAAGCAGAAAAATCTTTGGTACTCTTTATTTACACACGACACTAACACAAAATAAACAGACAAGCTATTGCTAGTGCAAAAGCGACAAGGAAACGAGTTTTTTCTTCAGGTTTTTTCACTCGTTTATTAAATCATATACAAGATAGTATGGTTCCCTGTTACATTTCATATATATATATATATATATATATATATATATATATATATATATATATATATATATATATATATATATATATATATATTCTTTTGAAAAGAGAGGATTTACAAAAATTGAATAATTGTATTTACAATAAATACTTATGTCTATAATTTTGGTGTGTGCTAGAAAAACACAAGTGTGATCTCAGGATCACACTTGTATTATAAATACAATTATTCAATTTTTGTAAACCCTCACTTTTCAAAAAAAGAATATATATATATATATATATATATATATATATATATATATACAGGGTGCTTCAACGAAAAATAAACAGAAGCTATATCTACCAAGATATTCATTTCTGATCAAAACGCAAAAACAATTTTTGTTTCAAGGGGACATCTTTTGGGGTACAAAATTTGCCTGAAATATCAACCCCCTAAGCTGTTATCTTTGTCTACATCGCCTTGAACGAATTTCCATTTTTAATTGAAAACTGTAAAAGATACAGGGTGAGCAACTGAAAGATAGGGAAAACTATTTCCCTGAGACTATTCAAGTTTCAGTGAGGTAAAATGGAACAGATCCATGCTGAATAATGGCAGTCATCATGAAGTACCATCCTCATCTCGAATTTCAACCCCTAGAGCAGGGGTGACAACCCTTGAAAATTTGGAAGAGGGTAGATGGGTCGAGTGATAACTCGAAAGAAAGGTATTATCTTTGTTTACATTCCCGTGAAAGAATTTTCATTTTTGATTGAAAACTGTAGAAGATACAGAGTGAGCTACTGAAAAATAGAGAAGACTATCTATCGCCCTGAGCTATTCAAATGCCTTGCTCTAGGGGTTGAAATTCGAGACGTGAATGGTGTTTCGGAAGAGGACAGCCTTTGATCTGGAATGAATCTGTTCCATTTTTTTGAACTAATACTTCAATAGCTCAGGGCGATAGATAGTCTTCTCTATTTTTCAGTAGCTCACTCTGTATCTTCTACAGTTTTCAATCAAAAATGTACATACGTATGAGAGTCGCCCTCTATGGACCGACACGGCGAACACGCTACCGGACTTCGAGATAGATACGAACAATAACAAACAGATGTGGAAAAGTTAAAAATTCCAAACATTTGGGAGACATCTTTCGCCTTTCCGTGAATCACATCAACAATAGAATATATATAGGAGAGATTTCGCAATTGCAGCAACATTTCTGTAATTGAAACTCTACTCAAAGATAACCTTTAATTATTTTTATTAAAATTTTAGACGACACGAATCAGGTATAAAATTGATTCCAACTAAGCGTCCCCTCATTACATTTACTACCTACAAATGTAAAAAGATCTCATTGAGCTATTTGAAAGTGGTACGTGTTAGGGCTTTAGGAATATTTACCATATAATTAGAAAGGAATTTCTATTTAAAAAGTAAAGATCTGCTTTGTGTTACGAAAATCTTGTCACACTGACTGAAAGCAATTCTCGTCAGTGTTCAGTTATTCACAATACTCAACTGTCTCTTCCTTTAAATTCGTAAAATTGCGTCTGAATAAAATGAGAAATTACGAAAATAAAGTGGCGGCAGTAAAACCGAAGAAATATTCAAATGTTCGTAAGTAAAGCTTTTCCATAAACAAATTGTTCGAGCGCTGCCGCTTTCATCCCATGCTCAATATAAAATATATTCAATAGCACAACTTTGACAATTTTCCTCCAAATCGCCATCCATCTGATATAAATAATGAAATGCATGTTGACAGGCCATCAATTTCCAGCCAGAAAACTATTTCTTTCAGCGTTCGCTACAACCGAAACCACTTTGCATTTCAGGGGGTTGTTTATTAATGCCATGAATTGGATTTTCAATTTCTCAAATGAGTTCGGGGCCCTTTTCCATAAACACGACGTTGCCACTTCATGTGCGGTATATAACGTTGGTGGTTTTATGCTACGTTGTTTACCTCCCTTTTCGCTCCTTCCTTTTTTATCAATTTAATAAATTGAACATGAACCGGTTCATACAATGTTTTACTAAGTGCTCAGTGGTCAGGGGTTGATTGTTGATGTTGAAGTTCAAAAATGTGCGCTACACTTCACTATCTCGTCAGTAAAATATTTGCCAGAAAGTTTTATGCTGCTAAATGTTCAGAAATTTCAGAAATTCACTGCTCATTTGATAATTATTCATATTAGCATAAGCTTGCATCTACACCCGTTCGCATCGACGACAAGCACTCGATCTATCATTTTGTCGAAATCGCTTTCAAAGTCTTACCAAGTAAGAAGTATTCGTCTACGGATGAGACGGGCGGGAGATTTTAAAAACGGTTCAATTTCAACTATACAGGGATATCCACCGGGACCGTCGGTTAAAACTTTTTAAGTTCCAATTACAATATCAAGCTGAAATTTTATACGCCGTCATAACTAACGATTTCCAATTGGAGTGAAATATGTTCGAAGTGATACCATTTCCGGTTATACCGGAAGTGTCTAAACTTTTGACAGATTTAATTATTTTTGTTATAAACTCGAAATTTGAGGAACATTTAAAAAAGATTGTAGCTCGTAGATCTTTTGCACTACAGACACAATTTTTGCTTGGGTGGTCAGAACAAGGATCAAGGAATTTTTTAAGCAGTCTACACATGTCAAATGTTTATTGCGTTGTTTTGTATGATTTTTTCAAACAGCAATAACTCAATCAGATCATCAGATGAAGCGTCAAATTTCAGATATAATTCTATCAGCATGTACTATACCCATCTCTTATAGTTCCGAAATAATTTGGGAATAGATTGAATTTTGATGATTTTGCAACAACTAGCAGAGAATGCTTTGAAATATTTGAATCAAGTAGCTGAACTGGCTACGCTCACCTGACAGGTGCCTAAAATTAATGTACTTGTCACTTTGTTCATTCGAATTTGATATTTCAACAAGAATAGTTGGTAATTTGAAGTTGAAATTTTTTAAAAACACCAGATTGATAATAAAATGGCTGATTATTCAAACGAGGATATGTTTAATCTCTTTTTAATTCATGGCGAATGTCAAAAAGTGGTGGATAGAACTTGCAGGCAATTTAATAACCAATTTCCAAATTTGACGCCTATAAGTAAAACAAAATTTCGAAGGATTAAAAGCAATTTTCTGCAATTTGGAGGAACAAAATACATAGAAACTAGAAGAAAACCAATTCAATACGCTAGCGTATTTTCGTGCCAATCCACATGCGTCCATTAAGTCAGCATCAATGGATATTGGATTGAGTTATACTTCCATTCAAAGGATCCTTAAGAAACATAATATGCACCCGTATTCTTTTATCAGACTACAAAAATTGAAACCAACTGACCTTCCCAAGCGGCTAAATTTCTAATTCGGCTTCAAGAAGATGAAACAATTCTGCAAAAAATTATATGGTCTGATGAAGCCAAGTTCAATGAAAGTGGAATAACCAACCGTAGAAATCGACATTTTTGGGCCACAGAAAATCCACATTTCATTGAGGTTATTGATTTCCAAAATGAATTCAGCGTGAACGTTTTTGCAATTTTAATGAATGATTTGTTGGCTTATCACATTTATGAGGAAAATCTTAATGGACAAAGATACCTGGAAATTTTGAGGGGAACATTAGCAAATTCTTCAGATGGATTACCCCTTAACATTCTGAGAGATTTATATTACCAAATGGATGGTGCACCAGCACATAAAACACGAGCTGTAGATCGGCAGCTAACAGAAATATTCGAGGATAGATGGTGGGGTACTCAAGGACCAAATTTATGGCCTCCGCGTTCTCCGGACCTGACGCCCATTGATTTTTATTTATGGGGCAAAATCAAGAGTGAAGTGTATCTTATTCCTGTAAGAAGAAAAGAAGAGTTACTAGAGCGCATTCATGATGCTTTTCGTAATATTGATCCCGAGGAAACTAGGAGGGCAACTTATCATGTTCGTATACGAGCTGTTAAGTGTATCGAGCAAAATGCGGCCCATATTGAACATTTATTCAGATCGTTTATTAGTTTTCTCCTATGACGTTTGCATTTATTCGTATTAATGTAGTTATCTTCGATGATTGGTTTTCGCTTAGTTCCTACAATTTTTATTCATCCGAATTGTAGAAAAGTGCTTCTAATGCTTCGAAATTTTATTTTACTGATAGACGGTAAATTTGGAAATTGGTTATTGAATTGCCTGCAATTTCTACCCACTACTTTTTTGACATTCTAAAATGAATTAAAAAAAGATTAAATATATTTTCGTTTGATTAACCAGTGGTTTTATTCCAAATGTTTATTTTATTTCAATCTGCAATAAGGACAATTCTTGTTAAAATATCAAATTCGAATGAAGGAAATGACAAGTACATTAATTTTAGGCACCTGTCAGGTAAGCGTAGCCAGTTCAGCTACTTGATTCAAATATTTCAAAGCATTCTATGTTCTTGCAAAATCATCAAAATTCAATATATTTTCAGATTATTTCGGAATTATAAGAGATGGGTATAGTACATGCTTATACAATTCCATCTGAAATTTGACGCTTCATCTGATGGCGATATAAAAATTGGCACGTGCAATTTGAAAAAATTAAGTTATTACTGTTTGAAAAAGGCTTAAAAAATTCCTTGATCCTTCTTCTATCCACCCAAGCAAATATTGTGTCTGTAGTGCAAAAGATCTACGAGCTACAATTTTTTTAAATGTTCCTCAAAAATCGAGTTTATAACAAAAATAATTAAATCTGTCAAAAGTTTTGACAGATAAGTGCCAACAACATGGGTATTTTATGCCTTGCCCAAATGTCGGTTCTAAATGTATAATAAAAAAGGTAGATTGCCATTTGAAATAACAAAGTGATGGCCCACTTCCGGTATAACCGGAAATGGTATCACCTCGAAAATATTTCACTTCAACTGGAAATCGCTAGTTATGGCCGCATATTAAATTTCAGATTGATATTGTTATTGGAACTTAAAAAGTTTTTAACGGACGGTCCCAGTGGATATCCCTGTATACCTATGTGCATTTCTCAGAAAGGGGTGAATATGATCATTAATACCAAAAATTATTGATGTAAATACGATTTTATAGTTGTTCCTATAATCTTACTATAAGACATTGCTTTTCGCCCAATTTTATGTTTTTAAGTCAACAGGAAATGCCCTATAGGTTTTCGTTCTGTTGACAGAGTCAAAATATACCTCAAAATGCCAACATAAATGGCAGATTTGGGTTGCGTTGATTTAAAAGTTTGAATTTTTCACAATTATGAGACATTGCCGACCTGATTATTCGTCATCAATTTCAACTGTTTGACAGGTAGAAAGAGATACGAACAACGGAATGATCCTATAAGAATTCTTTTATCCTTTTAGTACACAGAACCCAGAAAAATAGATACTTATGGAAAATTCCCCTGTTTTTTATGTAATCAAATCATCACAATAAATGCTAAACGTTATTTTTGTTTCATTCAAGATATTTATAAATTTTCTCAGATATTACTCGTGGATTGCCATGGAAATTGTTCAGACGAAACTAACCTAACCCAAACTATTTTGATTTTTGTATCTTCCTCTTTTTTAATTGGATAGGAAATGTTTTGAATATATTTTTGAATAAAATTATTCATCAAGTCTAGCGAAAGAGGAGTCCAAAAATGAGGCCCACATTTGCAAGCCAATTATCCATTAAACAATCTTTCTAAACAGGATCGCCTTCGAGAAGGGAGCAGAAGGTCATTTTTATCCATAAGAAACTCAAAACTTTTCGACTAGAGGCAGATCATCTACTTGTAGTTTTCGCTATTTAAATTCACATCAAAACCTGGAATATTCTTAAAATGATGGTCTGTTTCTGCTTCTGATCTAAATCCAATCATACTTGCCTGGGATTCACTGGGATGAATTCTTCGTAACTTCTGCCACAGCCAGAAAAAGTTGTGCGTCTGGCAGAAGATACTTACATTGCTGTAGGTTAGAATTTCACAGGAAAGTATAAACGTCCTCATTCGCTTTATAGCTGAAATAATTGAAGGGTTATAAGAATATCGGGTAGAATACTTTAATGAATTCCTCAACATTCAATTTCTTTATAAGTACACTTCGTCAGTTCTACCATTTCTCCTATTTAATTGTATTTTTATTTTGATATATAAATCCTTGATCTGTATATTAGAATTCTGTAGCATTCTCATCCTTAACCTAGAAATACCTAAAATCAAGATGTACTTTCCTTTCTCAAGAAAATATGTCTATGGAAGTTTGTTCTGACGAAAGTATAAAAATGCATCTTGTAAACTTTCCTTCTTCCCCTATTGTAATTGGATTGTCATATACAATGTTATGGATATCTACGGTTGTTTTGGATTATCGTATATAATGTTTTTGATATATGTCTAAATAAAATGATCCATAGGTGTCGAGTATGACGAATGAGAGGTCCAAAGGTGAGGTCCTGCATTTGCGAGCCAACTATCCATAAAACAATATTTCCTTACAGGATCGAATTCGAGGGGTAAGCAGAGGCTGCTTCCTGTTGATACCAACATTGAAACTTCTCATGTGGCCTATCATCCATTGCATTTCCAACATTATTTTGTAGAGTATCGATGTATCCTTCGCTGTTTAAATTTACATTTGAAATGTAAAAAGTTCGGTTGTTTTTGATTGCACAATGCACACTTCAAATATTCTGGAAATGGTGATCTGCTTCTGCTCCAGATTCAAATCCATCGAGCTTGCCTGGGATTTACTGGGATGAGTGCAGAAAGTACTGATAGGTTATTATGCATGGGGTGGAAAGAATTAATCAATTCCTTGTCTGTGGGCCATTCGGTATTGATCTCCGGGTTCTACCATCCATGGTTCGAAGTACTTGATCGTTTTTGGGGACAGCGGGACATTTTCTGCTGTTTCAATTGTCTCCAGCAGGAACGATATTAGTCTAAGATTTTTCATATAGCAATACAACGGCGTTGTCCACCAAGAAAACCAGTAAACATTTTTCTGTGGAGCATTGAGGGAGCATTTTTGGACAATTTTGTTTCGAGCAACGAATTTTTTCGATTGTCTCAGTCGATAAATTACTGCCCATATCCGGATCTTCCGCATGTCTTCCAAAACTTCAGTACGATGGTTTTTTGGGAAGCTGCAAAATTGCTGTAGGTCAATAAAAAAAGTTCTGGCACATTTTTGGCAGTTTGTCAACCACTTTATCACCGAGTATCCCATTGTGGCAATGTATGCACTTGAGGGTTATCTTATTAGCTACACCGAGATAGTTCAGGAAGAACATACCTTTTCTGAGCCTCGAATCAACCATATAGTGTTCGAGAGCAATTAAGGTAGCCTTTCTGACTAAAAATATCAATATCTAGATCCATGTACCGAGAATCTCTGCATCAATTTGTTCATTTTCATTCTTTCATCATTTTTTTTCTTTCGCGTCTGAAAAGAACCACATTGTAGTTCTTGCAGATTCATTAATTTGATGATATGTCGTTCGTGGCCATATCGGTGAGCATCTTGCACTCTTGATGGTCATGTTTCCGACCAAATCTTCGGGTTTCAAGTTATATTCATTAGACACCTCGATTGCCTATTTGGCAGCTTCGTTCACAACAAATATTTCTTCGAGTTGAAATCTGGTATAACCTGCTTGGCAGCAGATAGGATAAAACCTTGAATTTCCTGTTATCACAAAGTTAGCTAACCTTTGTGTTTTCTTCATAGAAATTTTATCGGTTTTGGCATCACCAAACAAAACCTGCATAACTCATGAAAAGTTGCACAATCGATTTTACAACAGGTGAACAAATCGCCCATAACCTGCTTACCGGTGATGGTTTCACGTTCATATTGGATCGAGGGTAACAAAGTACTTAGTGTGGTCTGAATGGGTTAGCCCTCTACATTCTCAGACTGAATTTTCTTTTTAAGGTTATAACCTACCTAATCACTGATAGGATGTAAAGTATTAATAGTTAGTTTAGATTGGACGTGGATTTTAGTTCCCTTCAAGCATCAAATGTTAACAGTTTCTCACCAATAAAATGAACACAAATAATTTAAAATAATTTAATTAAATAATGTAATGTATTTGATGAATAATCTAGACCTTACAGAATCTGTGAATTGGACTTATCTAAATAGTGATGTGCTAGCACATAAAATGAAGAGTATTTCAGCAGGCTATCCAAGAAAAAAATTGATCTCCTCTTAAAATAATGAAGGTTGGTGTCTATTCAAGAAAATGATTGAACTCCTCCAAAAATAAATCTGTTGGACCGAATGTTGTTGTCCTCTTCAAAAATAAAGTTGTATTTTTGTCCAGCCCAAAAATAAAGATGTCGTTTTTTTTCTCTCCAAAAATAAGGCTGTTGTTTTTGTCTTTTCCAAAAAAATAAAGATGTTGTTTTCCTCCCCAAAAAAAAACTGTGAAAGTTTTCATACATCACCATTTGCTCGTAATAAGTACAAGTGACCTCTCCTCTGCTCTTATTTGAATATTGAATGATAGCCTAGATTAATATATAGATATACATATAATAAGAAAATAATAATGGTGATTGAACACACCAGATTTGCAAATCAACTATAAAAGAAAATCTTGATATCATGATGGAAAAATATCACTTATTTTCTAGGCCATTCAAATAAAGCAGGAAAGAGGTCAGCAAGTAATAAATGATGTTAATAAGCAAAAGAAATATAAGATGAATACGAAAGAAATAAAAAACACTATGTTGGTTCATGCTGAAAGGAAATGGACAAAGCAATAAAATATTCCTATATGAAAATTAAGAATTGAGAACCATAGATCCATACTGTAAGTAAATGTGACCTAAATAGAATATAAGATTATCGAGGGTGGATATTCAAAAATCTATGCACATGTTGAGAATATTAATTTAAAGATGGAAATTGAAAATAATTACTTAGTTGTATGAGGGATCTAGGTTTTAATTCAAGAAATTAAGAAAATAAAGCGGATAACAATGGATTATTACTTACCCCTTCTATTTTAAAGGGTTATCAAACAATTCACAAATTATTCTGATCAATTATTTTCTCGTGGTTTCAACGAAGTCTTCAAAGGAAATGAATGAACTCCGGTGTTCTCTCATGCATATCAGTTGTCATCCTTCGAGAGTCGCCGATGGTAGAGGGGATTCTTCACGGAATGAATGGTCATAGAATCAATGTGGCTTGCACTGTGTTAAACTTGCACCGTAGTAATCTGAAGGTTATTCAGATAAGGTAGTAGCGACCACTTAGCACGCTACAAGGTGTAGGCTTAGACCTTCACTAACATCTAAGAGTGATTTTGGAACAGATTGAATCCGATTCTGTACGGCCATCATGTTTACCAAACCCTTATATGCTGTTTCGATTAGCCTCTACAACAATCATTAGTCTACTACGAGTATGCACAAGTAGAGCACGTAAGCAGAAGCGATTGTAGCAAGGTTCCATGCTGTGACCGTTGCTGTTCATCCTGTTCTTAAATGATCTAAGAGGATACAACCAACACTTTAAGACCTACCCCAATGAGGATGATGTCACGCTTATATTGAGAGATACCTCCAAAGCAGATCTTCAACAGAAAAAGTAAATCAGATGACAGGTTTGCAAAGAACAAGCTACGTGTCAATAAAGAGAATATGTCCATATTTCTAGTAAACACGAGAGGCAAAGCATTAAGATCCCCGATCCTCGGAGTAAGTCTCGACAATGAGATAACTTGACGAATTCATGCCCAAGAATAAGCAACTAAACTATATTCAGCAATCCATATACTGAGGAAAATAAGGAGAGTCAGTACGTACGAAGCTGCCCGAACAGCCTACTTCTCATACCGCCACAGCATTCTCTCATATGCAATTCTCATTTGGGGCCGAAGCAATTTTCCTCAAACAGCAGTGGGCAGTGAGAACGCTGTGTGGTATATTTCATGATAGAAATAATAAAATGCGTGACAACTTGCAGATTCAACTACATAAAATGAAAACAGAACAAAGGGGGTTGATTATTGGAGTCCCAAAATTTATAGCAAGATTTCCGTTGAACTGAAAAAGCTAGATGAAATGAGATATACAAGTTTCGTCAAATAAAATCCAATTTACTCAATCATAGATTCCTTGGAACGAGAAGTTTAGTGTTTGCTATGTTATGCTTCATCGAAGAACTGATTTATTCTTTGTAAATATGTAATAACATGTGTATAAGTTCATTTCATTATTTATTAACATGTCTTGTGAATATTTGAAGACTATTCTATTCTATCTAGCAGTGAACAACATAAACAGCAGGGATGTGGTTTGTTGAAATTAACATACCCTGAAGCAAAATACAAATATTCTTATCATTCTTGCTGAACTTACAATTATCTGAACATTTAATAATTCAATTAGCTAGTAAAATCTAAGTTTTACTTTCCCTACATCGGAAATTCGCTGCTGACCAAAAGAATATTGACATATTCCCTAATATTTCAGATAGACCGGCTGTAAAACGTACTGCACATTCCAAAAATCATGACCAATAAAGTTATAAAGAAGTTTGGATCCCTCGTGTACAGTTACGATTTTCCGAGCTGAAGCGTGAAGAAAAACCATTTCAAGCCGATCCTTATTTACTTTTCAGACGCAGTTTTTCTTTGAGTGTGACACTGATCCAGGAATTAGGCGTATCAATATATCGCTTTTCCATTCCATTTTATTGCTATTTTATGAGTCTGGTCCTTTTGCATTGAAGGCAGCCCCCATGACACTGAGCTGGCAATTAAATTATGTATTCCTTACACGAACCTTAACTCCCTTCACGTATAACTCAATTACTGAGTTTATGCACGCTTTTCGGGATAATGTAAGCGGATCTTTAACTTGGTCGTATTTGAAAGAATAATTAAATAAAAACTACGAGCGAAAATATATAGTTATATTTGAGTATCAAAATGGGAATTACTTCAAGGAGATGTGAACCATTCGATGTACAGGATGACAGAAATTTGACGTATACTAGAGCCTTAGTAGTCGTTAGAGCACGTTTGGTGCTCTTTCTCCAAAATTTATTTAGATTATTTATTTTTTACCCTTTGCATAAATACACTCGGAGGCAAAATTAGCGGAACACTCGAAAATTTAACCAAATTCGAAGTCCGATATTTTTCCTAATTCTCAACCGATTTAGATGATTTTTTCGGCAAGTTATAGATCAACTCTTCTGCTTTGTAGAAATTATAAGAGAAAACAAAAAAAATTTGAAAAAATTTTATACGGGGGCAAAACTAAAAGTGTTTTTTTGTCAAAAATTCGTAACACCCTGTGGAATTTCGTGGTCCGAGTTGAAACGTACAATATCATGATCTGTCAAGACACATCTTCCTACAGTAACGCCCTTCTTGTTTTATGCATTTATCTCTATTTTTACAAGAGATATCCAATTTGAAGCGAAAAGTCACAAATTTCAAGAATTTATTTTTAATCTTGCGTAGGTGCATAATATCGGACATTAGCCAAAAAATAAAATCAAAATTAGAGAAGCGGAAATGTAACGAAATGAAAATTTTTGAAATTCACTGGCCAATTTCACGCTGCGGGAGAACTCTAGTACACTGGAACATCGGTGACCGCGAAGGCCAGTCCATTCGTGTGATCCCAACTTCATTGAGATATTCTATCACTATGCGCGCAGTATGAGGGCGCGCGTTATCGTGCATAAAAAGGAAATTTTCCCCTATGTAAGGAGCAAAAGGCACAACATGGGGCTCCAAGATTTCTGTTATATACCGATGGGCATTAAGTGATCCATTGCCAATAATTTCCAGTTCTGTTCGTACTCCCAAGCATATGCCACCCCATATCATAACTGACCCTCCACCGTATTGCTCAGTTCCTGCGAAGTTCGCTTGATTGTACCGTTCCCCTCGATGCCTCCATATTCTATCTCTACCATCCACGAAATTCACACAATATCGGCTCTCATCACTAAATAAAACTCGTCTCCACTGATTGATTGTCCATGCTACATGCTCCCTAGCAAACGCCAATCTTGCTACCCGATGGGCTCTATCGAGTCTTGGTGCTCTTGCTTGCGCGTATGATCTCAGACCAACTTCATTTAATCATCTTCTGACTGTCCTCACACTGACGTTAATGTTATCCACTGCTTGTAAAAGGTTACGTGCCTGAACAGCAGTAAGACGAGGATTTCTAATGGTTTGATTGACGATGAAACGGTCATGTATAGCGCGGGTTTCCCTGTAACGTCGGTAGATTCGATGGATAACCGACGTCGACACCCAACATGGTACCGACTGAGCGGTAGGTGCGCCCTTCCTCGATCAATGTAACTGCCCTTGCTACTGAGGTTGGTGGTAAATTACCCATTCTGAATGAAAAATACCGTTTCGAATCGTAAACAGTAAAAGAATCACAAAACACCGCAACCGATCGAATTTGTATCAAATCAAAGAATGGAAAACTCTCATTCTTTAAACAAGTGCAAATGTAGTCATATACAAAAAAACGTGTGTTGTATTTCATATTTGATAAAAAAAGGTGTGCACATGTGTAAATGAAAAGTTTTATCAATGGTCCCAGAATTCGGTTGTGTATTTTAATACCTACCGACTGTTATCTCCTATGAATTCCTAATTTTCACCAAATTAACCAAATTGTCATCAATAACTAATGCAATTCGAACATAAAAATCGCAAACGACAATTTCGACACGCCTGAGTGATAATAAGAAAATTCCAAATTGATAGACGAATTTTAATGACAATTTCTTGATTCGATGGAATTTCTCCAAAATGGTGATTTTCCACTTGAAATGAAATATATTTTGCAAAAATAGAGATAAACGCATGAAACAAGAAGAGCGTTACTGTAGGAAGATGTGTCTTGACAGACCATGATATTGTACGTTTCAACTCGGACCACGAAATTCCACAGGGTGTTACGAATTTTTGACAAAAAAAACACTTTTAGTTTTGCCCCCGTATAAAATTTTTTTCAAATTTTTTTGTTTTCTCTTATAATTTCTACAAAGCAGAAGATTTGATATATAACTTGCCGAACAAATCATCTAAATCGGTTGAGAATTAGGAAAAATATCGAACTTCGAATTTCGTTAAATTTTCGAGTGTTCCGCTAATTTTGCCTCCGAGTGTATATAACATACGTAAGTATTCATCTATTTATTAACGGCATGAACCTCGAAATTACAATATAAGAAAAAAGGAACAAAAAAAATTTGCATGAATTGAAATCAGTCAAATACTAGGAAAAATAATTGAATGAATCTTCGACTTCAATTCAGTCTGCATTAAGGTACCTATTACCTAATCGTAGCATACGGGAAACAGGTGAGTTGGCATAATAATTTATCCGATGAAGAGGTTCATTGGAGAGAGGCCCACACCTTCTAATCCTCCCAGGAACATGAAGACCAATCTGATACAACAAATCGGGACAATGCACCCCACCACCAAGACATCTACAGATAATGGGAAGATCCAGCAACATTTTTCTTTGGGATAGCTTTCTCACTTTCACTTCAGCCCTGAAAAATTTAGCAGAAAACTGTATCCTTGGATATTTTATACGATATATAAAGAAGAAGTTTGTTCAGAACCCCCTCAATCTCATTTGAATGCTCCATATAGAAAGGTGACCAGACAGTCGAGGCTTACTCAAGAATAGGCCTGCAATAATAATTGAATAAGGATTCCAAAATGTCACAGCTTGTAAAAATAGCTATGTTACGCCTAATGAAGCCCAAGGTTTTGAAGACTCGGGTTACAATTGTGTCGAAATGAAGCGTGAATCGATGAACACCCCGAGATCTCTAACAACATTAACCCTTTTGAGTTTGGTATTATTGATAGTGTAATCAAAATTAATAACACTATCTAACTTACAAAAAGAAATGCACTGGGATTTATCAAAACTAACCTCCAAGCCATTTCTGACAAACCAGTCAGATACAGCATCCAAATCTGCCTGAAGGGACAATGCATCAGTGATGCCATTGATACTTTTGAAAATTTCAAGGTCATCAACATAGAGTAGGAAGTTCGGATGCTCAATGACAAAACCAATATCGTTAATGAAAAGTGAAAACAAAAGTGGACCCAAATGGCTGCCATGTGGAACACCAGAAGTTACAGAAATAATTGATGATTTAAAACTTCTCATTTTGTCAACTTGAGTCGTATGCCTATAGTAGCTTTCAACCAAATTCAAAAGTTGTCCCACAAAATCAGCCGACCCACTTTGAGGTTTAAAACAGCATCAAAAGCCTTGATAAGTTCCGTAAAGGTAGCTTCAACCTGATGCCCCTCACTTAACTCATCAATTAAGAACTGAACAAATAAAACCATCGATCTGCCCTTAATAAAGCCATGTAGTTTGTCAATAAGAATTTGCTTCAGTTTAAAAGAAATTTTATCAAGGATGATACTCTCAAAGAACTATTGTCACCACTTCATTTTAATTCTTTAAATAGATAAAAACTGTACGTTATTTTATGCTAAGTTGGCTTAGAGTCCATAGAGAAAACTGTCAAAGTAATGTCATGCATGCATTTTCGGATTTTAATCAAATAATTTGTCATTGTTCAATGTCCAGGCGGCTGATTGGTCACCAAGGTACCCATGACTCTCACTATGAGCTGGAATCCACCGACAACTCTCACCGTGCCAAATAAAGCCTCCACATCCACCAGATGTGCCTTAACTAGTCACGGAAATTATAATTGGTAGAATAGTCACAGACTTGAGTTTATAGATCCCATTAATCTCAAATACCAGATTTTGGTATTTTTATTTGTTAATATTTTCATCTACGGGTATACTTATGTCCAATAGAGTAGCCGTTTTCTCTTCATGATGAAAAAAACCGTGGTGTCGGGTCTATTGTGTGAAACCGGTCACAAAAGTTGTATCCCAATAGATACTGTTTGTTGCGCTTTCTAATATGGGCTTAAGTTGATATTTGTAACATGGTGTTATCTCCTTGCATAGGCCTAGCTTATAAGCTAAGTTCTGGTGGTAAACCTTAGCTACTGCGTTGTACCGGTCGAGAAACTCCTTAGAGGCCAGAATAGAACAGCTGGATGTTATATGCTGAATAGATTCTCGTGCTTTACCACACTTCCTACATCGATCTGATGGAATGTTTTGTGAGGCGATGTGTACATCCTGGTCCAGTATAGTACACAGTATTTCCTCCGTCTCCGAGAACAAGTAGCCAGCTCTCAGGTAAGTAAGCGACTGCTTTTTATCAATACCTTAATTTTTCTGGTGGTTTTGGTATCTACCATGTAACGCTTTAGCATGCCAATCTTCTGATAACTGGCTACTTGAACGAGCTTATAATATAAGCGACTGACTGATGCGTGTGGGTGGTGAACGCCGTGCCTCGTGAGGATAGTCCTTACTTTTGCGTCCATGTGTCTGAGATCTGTTATGAACCATTTCAGCACACCAAAAGAATAGGCTATACTCTGTATTTCCTATGCATTTATTGCTTGAAATAGCGATTTCAAGTTGAGTTCGGCCTTGATAATACGCCTGATCTTAGAGTATAGCTTCTCCTTCAGGTATTCTTTCATCTCTGGTGTTTTTATTTCTAGCGCTTATTGAACACTCAAATATTTATATACCTTCTTAGGTTCTAAAGCTGTATTGTTCATCAGTGTGGTACCTTTTTCATCCTCTACTATTTCTTATATTCACAATTGTGCATTTCCACGCCAAGCAGTGATAACAGAAAAATACAAATACATGAAATAAGAATAAATAATCCTTTTTGAAAAAAATTCCACAAAATGAAATGTAAACTAAAATTTGCATCACCGCACTCATCATGTTATTCACATTCCTTTTCAAAAGCTTGAAATATTCATTATATTGACAAACTCAAGAGGTGCAGAAACTAGATATGTTCACGATCGTGATTAAGGGAGGTTTGTAGTATTACTAGTGATACTAATGCCTTTTTTCCACTGCATATGATTCGATGTCTAAATCTACTCCAAAATTAACATTTCTTTCCACCCACTCTGATTGTCTTCTTACTGTCAGCTCGTCAATAATGGAAGAATATAGAAGAGTTCTTTTACATTGTTCCACTTCAAATTTCGAAACAATGATTGATTCTGTTGTAAAACCTCATATGGTATTAACACTTTGAAACCATTTTCTAATGGTAGAGGCATAAGGTAAGCAAGTGCTGAACAATGTCCTCACATAATTGTACCCTATGGGTGGTAAAATACTCAACTTTAAAGCGAATTTTGGCAATTCTGGGGAGTACTTGTTCTTTTTTCCAGTTTTCCTCCTCAATACTTCTACATCAACCTCATTCATACTATCACCAAAGCTGGTTGTTCTGTATTTGGCAAGTTTAAGGGTTTTAATACACTTTTTATAACCTTCTAGAGATAGTCATGGTCAACTTGCCTAGAAGTATTTGCAGAAAGCTCTGGATTTTTATCTCTAACTCTTTGTGTCATTCTTACTTTTTCCCTGAAATGAAACTAGGTTTTGTTGAAAAAATATTTCGTGCGAAAAAATCCAGATATCGTACCATTTATGGTAATAAATAGTTGGGACGTTCTGTAAAAAATAGTGCTTATTCTATTAATTTTATCTATGATATTCATTTGTATGAGTAACTTATATCAGAATGAAGTGAACTTATTCCTCCGTATTAGCTTTGTATTCGCTCTTCCTACATTCGCGTTTTCTCTATTCGCGATACAATTTCTGTATTTGCGGCTTAAGATTTCTTTAAAGAATGCCAAACAAAACGTTGATTTCGAAAGGTGAAAAGTCTGCCCCGGATTTAAAGCAGTAAAGAAAGGACTTACTCTACCTCTATGTTCTAATGCATCTTTAGATTGTATCATTAAACCACTTATGCTTTACAGATTGCTAAATCCTTGTGCTTTCAAAAATAAAAACAAGAACAACCTATCAGTGTTTGGTCGTGCGAATAAGAAAGCGTGGGTTACAAGCGGTATTTTTATGGCTGATTTCGAAATTGTTTTGTTTCCAAAATTGAAACTCAAAAACGAAAAATTTAGGCTTCAAAGATATTTCGGACAAAGCACCTGGTCATCTTCGCGAACTTGAAATTATGCATTCAAATATAAAAGTGACATTTTTACCTCCAACACGGCGTCTACTTCAACCTATGGACCAAGAACTAATCCAGGCCTTCAAGCTCTATTACATTATAAAAGAATCGGTGGAAGAACTGAATCCATACACATCGAAATCAGGATGGAAAAAACTGTTGCCTGTTCTGACTACGGAAAATGACGATGAATATGTGCAAATTTAAACTTTAACTGCAAACATTACCGGCTCGGTGGCGTAGAGGATATGATGCTCGTATCCTGCGCAGAGTTACCTGGTTTCAATCCCCACAAAGTCGGTGCGATTTTTCGGATTCTGAGAATCGCTTGAGTATCCATCTTTCGGAGGAGATGTAAAGCCGTCGGTCCTATCTAATAGAGATGTGTTGAACATTAAAGATCCCTTCCCTCAACACGAGAAGGTTCGGAAAAATTCCCGGGTTAGTGAAGTGACAGAATTCCCCGGCGTGCCATTGGCAGAAAGGCGAAAATAAAGCACGTTGAAGGAATAACAAACAAACAAACAGAGCCGATATTGCGAATGTTCGAACAGTTATACTCAACTGATATTCAGGAGTTGCTTGAATTACAAGATGAAGATTCGACTGAAACCGACTTGGAGGAAAAATTAAATTTACAGCCTATTGAAGACGACGTTTCAACAAGCACTGAAAATGTAACATTTAATTTGAAAAATCTTAGTGAAGCTCTGTGCTTTCTTTATGAAAATTGGTCAGTATATGGAACGATGTCTTATTTTCAAGAGGAAAATTGCTAATGCTACTGCTGAATATCAGTCTGAATTGAAGGAGCTTTTACAAACTGCCAAGTAAGAAATACAAAATTTTTGCCTAAGCCTGATGATAATAATTCATCAATCTAGTTGAGAACTACAATTATATTGATTTTTTTATATATTTATTCTTTAATTTGTCATCTAGGAACGTATCCTCTATAATAAATTACCATTTTATATTCACGGTTTCTGTATTCGAGGCATTTTACGGAACATATATATTATATTTTTGATATACAATGTTTTCCTATGTGGATCTGTTGGAAGCCTGTGAATCAGTTATAATAAACAAAAAAGTGGCTCGTCATTGGTACCTGAATTCAATTCTTTTATAATATGTTAATTTTAGTTGTTTGAAACCAATAATGAATTATGATATCATTATTTGAAATTCAATGACTGTTGAAAATTTGGTCACCTACGCCGTTCAAATTTTAGAAGCAATATCATGAAAACCGATATTATTGAAAACATTTCATTCATATCTAAGTAATCTAGGTACACGAAATGAAATAATTCACTGTTCAATTTTTCTGTCATTTTGATTTCAAAGTCTAAGTAATAAATATTTCAATTAAAAATATGCACGTCATTATAGAGTACTTTCTTCCGACTATGGTTCGTACATCCAAAAGCCGAATAATTCTACATATCCTCAATGATATCTACACAAAAATCCAAAGACAAAACAACAACCATGTTATCGGTATGTTTGCCACCAAAACAATGGCGGTCAATACTAAACACGGCACAGGTCTGCACGGCTTACATTTCAAGAGTTACGTATTTTCTCATCTCAATCATCTAAGCTTACCACTCATTTTTTTCTAGTTCAGTTATCGAGAAGGCTTCAGTAATCAGTATACATCGAAGCGAAAATTGAAAATAAAGATGATTAATCATAAACAGAGTAGTTAACGTAAACAGCCCTATGCTCTCGATGACGAGACGGACTGACTATTGTATATTCTACAAAGTCAAAAGCGAAAGGGGCGTCGATACAGGGGTGGTAAGTAAATGATGGAGGCTTAAAAGGCTTTTGGCAAGCGTTTGACTTTATAATTGAATTAAAATGGATGTTCCGCCCTAGAGCTGATACTTCCGTATCAAGGTGTGCATAGCACCGTGAAGAAAATTGATTATGCATCTAAGTGTAACTACACAGAGGGTGGATATGTTCTTCCCAATTAGCGTCTAGACGAATTCCTTCCAATGAGATGAACAGTGTGTTGACTTTTATGTTCCCCGTTGAAAATTGAGAGCTTATTCGAGAGTATATTTCATAATCTTCTCCACTTTCCTTCTGTCTGAAGGTGTACAGTTGATGAACAAAGGCTGCAGTCGAATCAGTCAAATTGATAGTGTTGTCAGCATATGAAAGTTTTCAAAGAAAAGTCAAAAAGAAAATTATACTTCTTAGGAGTTGGTTCTTAGGTCTGTCATTATAGCCGACAAAACTATAAGAGAGACATAGTTTATTTAATTCTCGATGTGTGCGAGTGTGATTTTTACAAGCTTACCAAGAATGGGTGACAACACTTTCCAATGAAAATAGATAAAAATACATTCGATGCCATTTCGAAATGATTTCGTAGGTACAGAGAGTCCCTTTTTCGTAGATTTTGTGGGGAATCTCTATTATAAGAGAAAGAAGATTCCACAATTAGGTATAATTTGTTATTTTTCATAGCACGAATTTGTGAGTAAGAATTTAACTTTGTTAATTCCTTATCACTTTCAGACTAACAACGATTCTCTGGCGGACGCATGACATCCCTCAGAATCTGATAAGAGAAACGAGTTCATTATTGAGTTTTGCAACATAAGAGTGATGGTAAAACGACTAACAACTGTTAGTCGCATAGAGTTCCCCAGAATTCGATGAGAGCAGCCTAGTGGACTAGTCACACCACCATGAATGTAAGAGTAATACACCAGGAGTTACAAGACACGCAATCTCATGTCATAGCTTTAACTAACCTATTTCAATGGCTATGAAATTCACTCAAGGCTTCGGTTTAAGAGAGGGTTTTGTGTTTTTGCTATATGGCATGGTTCAAAATCTGTTTATATAACAGAAACATGTTTCTATGTTGTCTGTATCGATCTCCTGATGAAAAAAAACTACCCTAGATTTTTTCTTCAGTTTCAGTATCTAAGTGGCAAGGTAGACACGATCTTACTAAAGCATCCATCAGCTGAGGTGATCATACTGGGAGACTTCCACGTCCACCACACCATATAGCTCCCCAACACTCTAACAGTACCAACGAACCAGGAAGGCAAGCTGAGACCTTTGCAATTAGCCTCAACATGACGCAACTTGTTGATGGGCCGACAAGAATTACTGACAACATAACCGATTTTCCCAAAACTCTCTAACTCTTTTTAGTATTAAATAGAATAGACCGCTACTACTTCGTAGTTAATCTTAATGAGAACAACGAGATTACACTGCAAAGTTTTACTACCAATAAATACAAATAATATATTGTTACTGAAGTTTCGAGCTTTGGCTCATCGTCAGACAGAGAGTAATCTTAAATAACAAGTGCATTGGCATTCATAGCAAATCGAATAGGACAATAGATGTTATTGAAGTAAATGTATGAAGGATTCATCTGAAGATAACAAATATTTGGGTTTTACCCAAGTCTGTTTGGTCATTCATTATCATTTCATTAGGATTGTGTAGAGATTTGAAGATTTCGACGGACTCCAGGTAATCCAATTTCCTGCTCTTCAGGGCCACATGCATAATCTCCAAGTTTCGAAAGTCGAATCTTGTTTATTCTTGACAAAGTCTGTTTGGTGTTCTCTGAATCTGTTCTTAAATGTTCGACCCGTTTGTCATATGTATATCAGATTTCACTCAGTAAGTTTAAAGACACCCGATTTGTTCTCGTTTTGAATGGGATCTTTAGCATTAAATAGAAGTGATGATAGTTTATTCTGAGATCGAAATGCGACTGAAGTTTTAATTTTGAAATATTATTTGCGACTTTTTCACTGATCTTTCTAAAGTACGACAAAGAAATAAACTGATTGGGTTTTTCACATCACGTTTGGGTATATTTGGTGAATAGCTATGCGTGATTGAACTTGTTTTAATATTTTGTCAATTATGTCAGGGTCAAAACCATACAATTTTGCTAAGAATTTGATAGTTTATTTTTCAAATTTTGCAAGTTTTCTGGCGACAAAGGGATTGAAACGGCTCTATGAACTGCTCAAACTTGAACTGCTGGCGATCTACCTCAATATTTTTAGACTACTTACGATCGACTCTGAGAGGCTGCAAGTATGTTTGATGCAGGGTTGTCGTACATATACGATACACCCTACCTACCTACCTAGGTGAGGTGTACCGTAGCATATATAGATATTAGCTTTTCGCACAAGATTCATTATTTTAGTCAAGGTTTGGGTTAGGTTTAGTTAGGTTCTTCTCTATAATATCAATGAAAAACTCATAGTTATTCAAAATTGCGAGTTTATTGGTTGTTACAAAATGAAAGAGTAACAGATGGTGTTAAACTTAACTAATGAGTGACTTTGAATGTTGAAGCGTGGCACTGCATGTCCTCAGAATACTTTTCATAAGATGGTACGTAACCACCGAGTGCTACTCCAAGCATGATGACATATGATCGTCAGTTAGTCGATTGCAATATTTTGACTCAATTATCTTCATTTCAGAAAATGCAGACTCGCACAAGTAAGTTGTCCCAAACATTGCTGTCAGTTGAAGTGGATTTGCCTTAGATTCAGATATTCATCTTCAGATATAAAACACCAGAAATTTGTATCAGATGCTGTAGCTTTGAGATGTATATCTGATATAATCTTCACCAACTCATTTTCAAAAGAACATGAGTTCATATTAAACTGACTTGCTATTTCATCAGCTAGTTCCTCAATGTTTTTACATGGAAAAGGACAACTTATAAATGATGCTATATTTGCCAATTTACTGCAATCATAATAACGCATTTCAAATTTTCCCAAAATATTAGATAAGTCAGCCTCATATGTATCATAATTCAACTGAGGAATCCTTGCTTTCAAAGACGGAAAATGTTTTACATGCTTTCTTTTCAGTTGATCTTTCATAAATTGCAATTTACTTTTGAATGCGTTTACTGCGCTAATCATCTGAATAATAGTTTTTCCTTTACCTTGAAGCTCCAAGTTTCCTCCGTGTTTGAAACTTTTGAACACAAAACTTGTTGATGTATAATGCAATGGAATGAAAAAAAAGAAGGGAAATCTTCATAAGCTCGATACAATGTCATAAAACCGTTTTTGTTTTCAGTCATTGCTGGTGCTCCATCGGTTGTAATGCACACTAATTTATATATTGGTAGCTTGTAGTTTTTCACAAAATTGAAGAAAACTTCATATATATATTCGCCCTTCAGAGGAATAATTGTCAAAAATTCTTCCTTACCCAATATGTCATTGAATACCATCAGAATAAAAATACACAGCTGGGCAGTGTCTGTCATATCGTTGGATTCGTCAAACTGTAAAGAAAAGTATGTACATTTCATGATATCATGTTTTAGTTCATCTGCCATGTCCTGACTCATGACTTCAATACACCTTGTGACAGTCGTACGAGATAACTGAAGTTCTCTAATAACAGACATGATTTCTGTTTTATTTTTAAAATCTCCAAATAAAGTCTCACCCGCTTCAATAAATGTTTCCTATCGAAACCTCAAAAAATCAAACCGTTCGTCAAAGCATGGTCTATATTACCTTCAGGGCGAAAAACACAAGTGACTATCACACGACTTAGAATTGGTCATACAACACTCACCCACGGCCATTCAATTAGTAGAGAACCAGAGCCCAAATGTGACCACTGCGATGGGAGACTGATGATTAGTCACATCATAACAATGTGCCCTCGATTTGCAGCAGAAAGGGAAGCAAACCAGGTACCACACATCACAGAAGCACTTGGACCAAAATGTAACTTCCTTAACTTAATTAAATTCTTGTTGTTATAACATCGCTAATAACCCTAGGGTTGATGCGATTATTTATTAAATAAAAAAAATTGAGTTTCCTTCACAGCCGATCCATCTTCGAATGGTTTCTTGTGTTTCGCCAATATATGAGATATTTTAAATGACGCGATCGTAGCAGCATTTGATTGTTTGGCTGATCTTGTGAACAAGGTTTGTTCCCTTTTCAAGCAAGATATCAAATCTCGTACTTTTCTTCTTCTGAACTCACTCTGTGGGTTCATAGTTTTTATGAACCGTTTTATGATGCATACCACGCTTAGCTATTGCAACTGACACACGACGAATAAGACAAATGCACCATACAAAAGAAAAATTCTTCCTTCCACTCGTTATTAAATTGATACGTTTTAGATTTCTTCGCTGCACTCATTTTGTACTATTTAATAATAGACATTTTTTATCGACGGTGTATTGCCTTCAAGTCACAATTCAGAATGATTCCAATTCCTAGAGGCGCAACATTTATATCGGCGTGAACGAAAGTCTCGAATGTTCCCGTCAAACGCGCCGCCCGAAATTTCTAGAAAAGCGGCAAGAATAAAAACGAGGCTTTTCTTTGACAAGTACCGCGCGGTCCTTTGATAAAGCCGTTTTTACCGATAGCAGAGTGTTATTTTATTACGTAATATAGTTTTGTAGTTTAGTTACCTAATTATTAAAAACTTTTTTCTTCTGGAGATCGACTCAAAAAGCAATCGACCCATGAACTAGACAGTTATATGCACATATTTATGGTGAATGAGGGTAGTTTGAGTCGGAAGGTATACATATATCAGTGCATGAGGGTTTTCGGAAAAGATTGAAATTGAATCTACCGTTTGAGTGAGAAATCGAAAGATCCAAGAATGAGATTTTGTTATTGTTTTCTTCTTCTTCTTGAAAGTTTTTTCAAGAATATACTGAAAAAGTCAACACATAGAGAAAATGAAATTATACCTGACATTCTTTTAAAACTGATATCATAGGTATCACAAATAAGGTATAAGATAAAGAGGTCAAGTCAAAGGCTGCAAATTCAGGTCGTACAAAAATTCAAGGTTCATCTAAATCTAGACGTGACATCCATAAATTAATTATGTAACTTGAATTTAAAATCTGCATAAATGGTTGAGAAAAATGCCTTTTCAATGGAAAGATTTTGATTTTTATACATTCATAGTTTCAGAATGAATACAACGTTTTTCGAATTTTTAACATTGTTAAATATATGTATGAGTAAAGATCAATTCCAGAAAAAAAACATAATCATTCAGAATCACACAGTCAAAACAACCTTCAACGAAATGATGCAACATTGCGCTGCTTCCTACAGAATCAGCAAATACAATTACACAATATCCTGCTAATTATAATGATACATAATCAAATTATGGGAAATATTTGTCATTATAGCTTACTATTATAGTTGTTTACAATTAAAACTCAATGATTTACAGATGGAACCAATAATTCGAGCTTTGTAATCGGTAGGACGTTACATCACTATTTATCCTAAAATTATTATTAATCAGACCAGTAAATAGATAGAACAACTTTATTTCACATTGAATGTATCCATACTTTCAACGCATTCAATGTATGTTCACAGTAAAAAACTATTCAGCTGCAAACTTAAAAATATATGGCCTACTTCAGAGTAAGGCACATGGGAGAATATGGCCACCTTAAGGTTTGTTATTCTTTTTAATAATAATAAATCCTAAGCAAACCAGTTTTAGTACTTATTCATGATGAGTGGTTATTTAACTATACAAACAAGTCAAAAAATACTAAGACATCAAACGATAAATAATATTTTCAACCGTTTGAAAAAATATCGAAATTGGCCTTATTTCCTTCGGGGAGGTAAGGATGCCCATATATGTGGCCATATTTACTGTATGAAAACCTTAAAAACTTCTGAATGAAAAAAATAAAATGGATATTATGTTTCAATAGAGCATCTATTTAAAAGACATTTTTGATAACATTCACTAATTAATTAATCAATTAATTAATTTAAACTTGAGCAACAACTCCTGCAAGTCATCCTTCCCACTATTGATTAGAGATGACGGTTTTATCGTATCATTACCTAAAACAAAGGCGGATCTCTTTCCAAAAATGTTTTCACAAGTTTTGTTTTAGATACATCGAATGCATGCGACATGTTCAATCGAACATCTTTCTGTTAACTCGGATAAATTATCTTGTGGAATGATAGGCATCGCCTCCTCCCAAGAGTTTAGAATAAAAATAAAAACACATAGTTATATCCTCATATATAAATGATATAAAATTACAAGCTAAAAAAAGAAGGTTAACCTAAGAAAATATTTATAAATACTCCTGGATGTACCGAGGGCGAACAAATTTCTTCTTTTGTTAACCCAACACAATCTTCATCGACGTACGTTTTACATGAAAAGCATAGTCTCGTGTCTGCTACTCTATCATCATCGCAAACGTAACAATACCAACAGAAGTCCAATGCCTTTTTGTTTAGAAACCTTAGAAGTTACTGTCCCCGTCTTGTTTATTTTAGCAGAATATTATTTCCTTCTTTGGGAAGAAACTTTACATTGACCTGGCATACTTCTCATTATTTGTTTACAAATATTAGATGGTCCTGGTTTATTATTTATCTCCGTGAAAGTTGATTTTAGCTTCTGTGCCAGACTATTCATAGTTTTTGCTCTAGGTGCAGTTTTTGGGCTTGACGTTTTCTCCGTGGTTTGCAAAATTTCTAAGAAAGATGAATAGACTCAAGAATTGTTGTGAAGCAGACTATTAATTTAGTTTTTCGAGTCTCTACTTTTCTTGTGCTGCTTTAGTTTGGATATAGGACGCTACTATTCGAATCGGCATAGACCCTTGGCTCCCACCAACTTGGATTGAGTGCTGTGGATTATTATCTCAGATATTCACTTCTCTAAGAATCTTTTTGATTAAATTGCAAGATAGATGCAGGATTGGTATCGGATTATCAACAGAGGTATCAGTTCCACCAAGATACTACATAGGTGGAGTTGAATTATGTTCGTCGTTATTTGGAGGAGGATGAGGAGTGATAATTTGATTTCCACCAGCGGGATCTTCATTTTCTTGAAGAGGAATAGCCAGATTTCCGCTACATTAGTATCGTCACTGTCAAGGAGGTGATTATTTTCTTCATTTTCTTGACTAATTCACTCTGTCCGTCTATATGTGCTGAGTAGGCTCTATTTATTTCGAGAAAATCAGCCATTCGGTTATCGAGATATGATGGAAGAAAGTTCGAGAACACCATTCTGAGAAAAACGTTTTAAAATTTCGAGTATCGTTAAGACTATGAAAATATTAACTTTCAAATCTGCCATGTCTCTAGCTCAATCCCTTCTCTTCCTTTTGGGAGTCTTTCAATGCAGATTGCTCTGCTCTTGCTTTTTGTATATTACTGCATAAATTTGTCTATACTTATGTTAAAGCGTACAATCAATTCAGTGCTTCTTCATCTTATCACGACTTTCAATTTCAGAAAATTACTTTTCCATGGTATTATAAACATGTTAAGCAATCAGTTTATATAATTTTTTCAGCTCAATGCATAGGGGGGCCCCTTTAAGAGCATAAACGTGAAATATCAGTATCAGCAAAACAAGTCGCTGTTTATGAAGAAACTATGAAGTTAGAAGCAATTTTACAAGTTAATCCAGAGATTTCGAGGTAGCACTACTATACTTTGGGGGAAATCTGAGATAGAAAACCTAATATTTAAAACAAAATCCGATAGCCGTAGCCGATAACACATTTAGTAGATATATATATATATATATATATATATATATATATATATATATATATATATATATATATATATATATATATATTTTTGAAAAAGAGAGGATTTACAAAAATTCGAATAATTGTATTTACAATAAATGCTTATATCTATAATTTTGGTGTGTGTCAGAAAAAACACAAGTGTGAGCTCAGGAAATGTAACAGGGGAACAATAATATCTTGTATATGATTCAATAAACGAGTGAAAAAAACCTGAGGAAGAAACTCGTTTCCCTGTCGCTATTGCACTAGTAATAGCTCGTCTGTTTATGTTGTTCAATTCTCATCTTGCACTCCATGATTTCCAGACGAAGACAAAGGTGAAAGAAAGGGGGTTTGGGACAGGAATCTGTAACAAAGGAAAAAGAAAACCAGCAGAAAAATATTTCAACAATCATACCTGACTCTTATATGTCTAAACACACTTGAATTTAAGAAAAGATGTTACATAGCAAGCAAGGCCATAAAAAGGATTAAGGAGATAACTAAAAAGTACATAACCTGCGATATTTCCTCTTTCGCGGAGATGTTCTTCCGTCGCAGTGTGAAACATAATCAATTCCTTGTTCTTGCTTGCCAATTTTGAAGTATAATCTCGCAAAATCCCTTTAATATTCAAAGTCAACAAAACAATTCCCTCTCTGTTTGACTAAGAGCCCCGATGGCTAGGTTCGGTCTTCTAAGTGATGCCGATTATGATCTATAGATGTTTTAGAATCATAATGAACCCAATAATTTGGGTTGACATCTGTCATATATTATTTCTTCGTGTTTCTTGTTTAATTTAAAGAAAAAATTGCGAAAAAAATGTTGATAGTACAAGACCACACCCAGTTCGTATTATTTTCAATGCATCGCACATTTAGGGAATCACTCACTCACCAATTCTCTCAAGGTCCAACAACCTTCAATCTAATTAATATATATGTGACATGCTTCACAGAAATCTTAAGGATCGCCAACCTAAAACTGAAGCCCTTCAAGAAGTTGTGAATTAAAATTAGCAAAAAGTTTACAGCTGTCAAGATGTCGTGGTATTTCGAGACGATCATAGCAATTGAAAATAAATCCATCATATCCTTCATTTGATTTTGAATTTGTGTTCTTTGCTTTCCATTTGATATTCAATAAATTATAATGGCCAGATAATTTTCATGATCAAACGTCAAAAGCATTATATTGTTTCAGATCCAAATCTTTGAAATCAGAGAAAATCATCAACATGAATGATATTACTACTTTCCTTAATTTCAGTTTCTGATGGGAAGATAAGGTACTTACTGGAGTGTAAGCTGAGTGGTCTTTTGTGTCATGCTCTACCATAGGTTTCGCATACAAGCTCCGCCATTTTCATGAATTCAAGAAACTTAGTGGATGCTGAATAAGCTCTTTCAGTTCTATTTTGTGAGATTTAAGTTACTCGAGCCTGTTTCTGTCCCCAATGGGGTATCCGAACATGACATGATCTGTTGATCCTTCTTCCTCCTCGCATAGTCTGCATAAGGGATTTCTGAGACGATAGCGCCCCCTTAATATGACCGTTAGCACCCCCTTAATATGGCCGTTAGCACTTTCAAGTCGAGCTTTAAGAATTTGAGTTAAGCCTTCGTTCACGCAACTGAAGGTTTACTGATGAAAAGCCGAAGTGTTTGAGTCCAATGGGGTACCTTCAGATCTATCTGTTTATTGATTAATTAACATCTCTTCAGTTTCCAGGAAATACTAGAACCTAGGCTCCGACCCAGTGAGTCCCAAGGAAGACAATGAGTCCGACTTTTCGTTGCCCCCTATGCCTGAGTGCCCATACACAATCTAGCAAGAGATAAACGACATTTTTGCACCATAAGTGTCGTGCAGTTAACATATGTGACATCACAAAAATACTGGTTTGAAATTTACATTTTTCATCTCACTATTTCCTGAGATGCAACAAAATTTTGAGTTTATTTTCTCTTTCAAAGAACACACCATAATCCTGTTTGAAAACTTTATTAACTTATGTACATGAAATTGAGTTTTTATATATTACTATTTACTCACAACTGTTTGGAAGGACAAATCAAAATTGAAATAAAAAATAATTAATTTAATTTTTATTCTTTACGTAGGGTATGTACTATATTAATTTGAGGATGAGACCTTCTTCTTGTTGAATTCTTCCATCCTCCTCTCTAATTCTGGTCTAAAGTGTCGAATCAATCCTTGAACTGGCCAAGCTGCACCATCACCAAGAGCACAAATAGTGTGACCTTCAATTTGTTTGCTAAGTTCCCATATCATATCTATTTCATCTGGCTTCGCATTTCCATCAACAAACCTGTACATTATTTTATTCATCCAGTTTATACCTAAAAAAATTATTGGTTTGCTCATTTATCTATACTAATTGATAAAGAGGAAAGATTTGATTAGTTCAATTGACGAGGCTTTCACATGATAGAAATCCATTGTCGAATATAATTAAAGAAAGATTTCCACTAAAATATATTTATAAATGCTGGACGCGTTTCGATACACAGTATCTTTGTCAAGAGCGAATGAATACTACAAAATTATCTTAACAAACGTATACTTATATAGACTAAAGAGGCAATCCATTAAGAGTTATCTGTATTTGAACTAGTGTTTACGAAATAAGTTCAATAAGGGTGAGTTATTTATGTCTATTTGCTCATTAAGAATTTCTGGGGAATACCTAAATCTGTTAATCTCAAGTACTTCCAGAATGTTGAGTTTTACATGAAAGAATGACTATTTTCCTAAGATGATTAGAATAATTCGAATTGGTTGATTGATGAAACTGCGTTTATGTTCTGAGATTCTAACATTGAAAATTTTCCTGTTCTACCTATATAAAAACAATTGCAATCTGTACATTCCAATCTATAAACACCTGATTTATTTTCTTTATCAATTGGAGACTTATTCTGATAAATGAACCTAAATTTGTTGATGTTTTGAACGCAATATTCAAATTTGAATTTTTAAGAAGGATTTCACATTAATGCTAATATTGCCTATATATGTTGAACTATTGAATTTCTTGTCTTGATGTTCACCGATTGGATAAATATGTTGAAAAGCAATTTTTTTTTCTTTAATATGTTGCTAACTTAATTTGCATCATAATCATTATTTATTGCAATCTGTTTTATCAAATTCAATTCTTTCAGATAATTTTCACTAGACGTTGGTGTGCTTAAGAGTCTATGTATATAACTATTAAATGCTGCAAGTTTGTGTTGGTAAGGATGTGCCGATGTATAATGAATTGTGATATCTGTATGAGATGATGTTTATGATAAATTGAAAACAGGTGTATGATTTCATTTCATCTGATATTTGAGTTCAACAGAGTCCGCAGAATATTTCCATCTGCATAACCTCACATTTTTGTTCATATTCCGATGAATACGAGACAATATAAAAAGCTGTCCTTTTAAAAGGACAGTAGGTTCATCGGCTACCGCCGACTCAATTGGAATATTTTTGTTTCAGGTACAAAGATGATCGTTTTAGAACTTTAACGTTAGCTGAAATAATGACAGAGATCGAACAAATTGAGAATGAGGTTCCAGAAGAAATAGGAATTTTTCCTCCTGAGAACGCCAATGATGACTGCGATACAGATTAAGACTCCGGAGATGAAAATACCGTATTATTGGACAATTTACTCAACTCAGAGCTCCTGCTGAAGTACAGATGCAAACTGAAGATGACTGTGATAGCGACGATGATAAACTTCTCTCAGAGTTTGTAGAACGAAGACCACTTCTGAAACTTTCGATTACAAGCAAAATGATTGGACTTGGAAAAGTCGCCACTGCCACAGTGGACACCAATATCATCGTCGGATAACAATGTTTCACCAGCTGCTACCTTCCAGTTGTTCTTCGAAGAGGAAGCGATCGATCTTATTCTTCAATTCTCAAACACCTTCGTACAGCAGAAGAATCGTGCCTGGGATATGAGTAGAAATGAGCTACTTTGTTTTAATAGAGTTCTATTGCTCAGTAGCTGTGATATGATAAACTTCTCTCTCTTCTGAAACGGCAAAAATTGGAAGTCGCCACTGCCACAGTGTTCGTGGCAGAATCGAAGAGGGATGACACCAACAAAAGAATGGGTATGAGTGATGAGCTATAGTTCTATTGCGTTATACGGAAAAAGAGATTCAACAGCACATCCAGCAATAAGCAACATTCACTGCAATGATAATACAAATGTGGATTTGAAGGTCAAACGAAAATGCGACCACTTTATGACATTCTGAACTCAACATTTTTTGAGCATGTCCCTATCGAAGAAAATCATAGTATAGACGAGTCAATGATACCATATTTTGGACGTCACAGCGGAGAGCAATTCATACATGGAAAACCTATCGGATGGAGATATAAGTTTCGGATTGGTGCTCTCCGACTAGGTTATATATTTCATTCTGACCCATACCAAGGTCCTTCAAGTACGTTGCCAGATAATTAGAAACATATGGGTCTTGGTGCAACAGTAGTTTTACAATATGCAGATATATTGAAAAATATGCCCTTTGAAGGACTTCATTTATGCTTTGACAATTACTTCACATCACTTTCGTTGCTCAAAGAATTGAAATTGAGGGGCCTAAAAGCCCCTCATCACCCCATTTAGTTCAAGTGTAGTAAAAAAAATATCGAGGTTATTTTTAGCATACTTTAGCGGTTGACGAAATCATCACCACCAAATGTTATGAGAACAATGTTGTGAATGCAGCATCCAATGCTTCAACAGTGTTTCCGGTAAATAGAGTAGAGAGGTTTTTCCAATCTGAGAAGAAATATATTTATATAGATCTACCAGGTTCGATAAATTTTACAATAAAATATGGGAGGGGTGGACCGTGGCGATCAAATTCAGGATGACACTAGAGTTAGCATCAGAAGAAAAAATGTATTTTCCTTTATTTGCTCACTGCATTGACATGACTGTGCAAAACTCTTGGCGCTTAGATAAGGACAATGGCGGAAAACTCGATCAACTAGTATTCAGAAGATCTATAGCAACTGAACTATCAGAAAAAGAGAGGACCTCCCAAAGCTCCTAGAAATTTACACGAGTTTTCACGTTAGGACACACTGGATCATCACACTGTTTATAATAATCAGCGAAGATGTGCAGTATGCCATAAAAAAGCAAATTTTCTCTGCTAAAATGTGATGTTGGCTTGCATCCAAAAGATTGTTTTGTTTCTTTTCATGCTATTTAATGTTTAGATGTACTTTTGATGAAAATAAAGACTTTATTTGAAATCAATCGATAATTTCATATGAGTATGCTGTAGTACTACTGACCTTTTAAAAGGACGCATATTTTCGACCAATATCAACACTCGAAAATTCAGAAAAATGGTGGATTATATTTTATAGTCTCCCTTTCAACTTCAATCCACGAAAAAAGATCCATTTATAAAAAAACGATAGTTTCAGGGTTGTATGGGTTAAAATAATTCCACAATATTTATCCCATGTTTTCACTAAATTGTAATATATATAGCCTCACCTTCACGGCATGGAGTACATTGCCCACATGACTCATGTTTGTAGAACATGATGAGTCTAGCAATAGCTTTAACTACATCAGTTTGTTTGTTCATAACAATCACAGCAGCAGTACCTAAACTTGTTTGGGCAGCGACTAATCCATCGAAATCCATGAGTACGTCGTCACAAACACTGAAAATATTTTATTCATTTATTTATCATCATTCATTACGGTATTATCCTTGAATAACATGCGAGGAAAAAAAACAGAATTACAACTGCGAACCTAATTACTAAGAATTATTTTGAGGTTTTACATACGACCTTATCACATAGCCTCATTATACATTATGTCGAAAAAGTACCACGAAAATTCACTCGTGAACGATGTGATGGGTCATTATCGTGCATTACCGTTTTCTCGATATGCGATATGGCCAAATACGACGAATTCCTGCGCCAGCAATTGCTTCATAACGCCCAAATTAAAGTCTCCAGCGATTGTCTAGCCTAACCTAACCTAACCTTCAGTTTTGACTTCTGCAAGGCCTTTTTTTTGGGTTTTCCTTCATCCAATCCTCTCCGTTGAGCTCTTTGCCATTTTGTTTCAGGCTCATACTGAAAACTCCACGTCTCTTGATTAGTCACAATTATTTTCAAGAAGTTCGGGTCCTTCTGAATAATGATGTCTTTGCTATACTTGAATTTTTGGACGTTGGTGAATTTGAGTGAAAATGCTATATACAGTTGTTTGAGGAATGCCTGACTTTATTTCAATAAATTCTACCGATGATTTTTCATTATTTTTGATTAATTCACGCACTTTTTCGATGTTTTCTTTCGATAATCCAGTTTCGGGGCGGACTGATCTTTCGTCATCATTCAGAATCTTTCTATCCGATTAGAATCGCTTAAGCTTCTCGTACACTTGCGTGCGGGATAGACAATCATTACCATATGGAGTGTGTAGCATTTGAAGCGTTTCGGTAAAAGATTTCCAAATTTACCAAAAAACTCAACTACAGCTCTTTGTTCAAAACCCATTTTCCGTCCGATGTACTAAACGCACATGACGCAATAACTCAAGTTGTTTACATACAAATGTCATGACAGTTGTAACAGGTGTCAATGAAGTAGCAAGTTATCAATGGTTACAATATTACAACAGATGGTACTAGAAGTACTGTTTTTTAAAACAGTTCGGTTACTTTTGGAATAGAGGGTGTACGTAAATGGCTCCTAAGTAGTGAAAGGAATAACTTACTTTTTTGGTATAAGTGGTGTAGATGACCCTCCAGGAATAATTGCTAAAAGGTTATCCCATCCACCAATAACACCACCAGCATGTATCTCAATTAACTCCTTCAAAGGAATACTCATTTCTTCCTCAACAGTGCAAGGTGTATTAACATGTCCAGAGATGTTGAAGAGTTTAGTTCCTGAATTACGTGTTCTACCAAAAGACGCAAACCAGGCACCTCCTCTGCGACAAATGGTCTGTAAGAAGAAGAAAGATTACCATAAGTGTTCAGAGATTAGCATAATTTAGTAAACAGAAAGTATTCTAAACTGAGTCTTCCAAAAATCCTGAATATAATTTAGTTATTTCTCCGAAAGAATGTCAATGCAGTTCGTTTGCGGGTGCAGTTCTGTAGCCTTGCGCAAACTCAGCAAATTGTTTCGCTAGTCACGCAGTTCTGGAATTTTAGTAACGGTCCCGCGTTAGCAGATCAATCGATTCGACTCATAAATAATTCAGAAACTGTTCTACCAGTCCTGAGATTTTTGTAAGGACAAAAATTGAGTTGATATTTTGACTTTTGATATTTCAGACGCTCCTGAAGAGTTGTACAGTGTGGTTCGTAGTGTAGATTTGGTGCTACTTGAGAAAAAATAGGTACTTTACTTTTGATGATAATTTATCTATTCATGTAATCACATCTAAAAATTCCTTTATCAACGGATGAAGATATGGAAGAGATGTTAAATAGTTACAAATATATTTTGAATAAATAGTTCCAGTTTGTAGCTGAACAATACAGAACATTGTCAAATACATCGAGAGACTATTCCAGAGTTAGCAAATAGATTTGCTGAATTTGAATATTGTAAATGGTAGGAAGGGGATTCAGGAAGGTTTAGCCACTTATAAAAATAAAAATAGGTGTCATCTGTTGGAATAAAAATCTTTTCTAGTATATATATTAAAATTCTCCGAACAATAATATAGACAGAAATAAAATGG
Organism: Cryptolaemus montrouzieri; assembly: GCA_013387265.2. Lineage (NCBI taxonomy): Eukaryota > Metazoa > Arthropoda > Insecta > Coleoptera > Coccinellidae > Cryptolaemus > Cryptolaemus montrouzieri. The sequence goes on along the minus strand of JABFTP020000144.1, from coordinate 6,992,840 downwards.
TAAATGAGCAAAGAAGGTATCACTGAAGTGTGAAAATCAGTGATTCCCCGAATCCACACACAAATCGAACCATTTCTTTCGCGGTAACCACAGAAATCCCGAAGGAATAGAGCATGACATGCGCCTTAAAACAATTCAGAACTGGTTCAGTTTTGAATAAATGGTTTGGAATTGCACCTTTGAACAAAACTAATATATAATTCACATATTTTATGTTAATGTTTGTATTATCGAAAATAGAGTAAAAAGTAAAACTTTTGATTTGGTACTTTATGGAAATTTTCAGGAATAATATAGAAATTAGAGGTTACCCACAACTAGATATTTCACCATAAGAGCTTGTGGATTCTCCTGATATATATCTGAGACACACTTAATCTCTAAGTTTTATTTTAATCATTTTACAAACGAATGGTCCATAATGAGAATATATAATTCATGGTCATGTTTTCGCAACAACTAATAAGAAATATATTTGTTAACGCCCTTTGATATCAAGTTGAAAAATAAAGTTTATACAATTAAAATATGTAGATATAATACTTACAGGAGCTACTGCAACTGTCTCCACATTAGTGACAGTTGTTGGGCAACCAAATACACCAACATCAGCAGGAAATGGAGGCTTCAACCTTGGTTTTCCTTGCTTTCCTTCAATAGACTCGATGAGAGCTGTTTCTTCACCACAAATATAAGCTCCCGCCCCTCTGTGCATGAATACATCAAAATCATAGCCTGAACCACAGGCATTTTTGCCAAGGAAGCCTGCTTGATAGGCCTATGAAAATAAAAGTTATAACAAATGAATAACTCTAGTTAAATATTGCTTCTATTCTAGACATAGGCACCATGGGAAACAAAATGATACTTATGGGCCTCAGGTAATAATTGAAAATCGGAATTATCTTCCGAATAATCATTCAATAATAATTAACTTGAACAGACATTTTGTGATATGACCTTTGGGTAATCCTGCTGACGACTTCCGCGCATCCACTACCGAGTCGAACAGATGTTTCCCGAAAGTATTCGGATTGTAGCAAGTGTTGCCACAATTGAAATCGAAAGACCTCCAGAGTGGTTGAACTAATCAAACAAAGTGCATTATTCTTTCAGCAAAAAATTATAATGGTATAAATGATAAAAATTCCGAAAATGTATCGGTAAATGGTGAAAACTCAAAAAATGCAGATGCAGCATTTGAAGAAATCGAGAAAATGCTCCTCAGAAAAATTTATGACAGAATATGGAAGGAATTGAAGAAAGAAAGTCTACCAAATGATTCGACGCAGATGAATATTAATGATATGACTCCTAAGAAATCTCAAAAAGTGAAGATAAGTGATATCAAAATAAGTAAACCAAACCAAATCAAAAATCACTATAAGACTGGAAAATCAGAGTCCCTAAATAGTCAGCCAGGCTATGAAACTGTTTCTGAACATACAGTCAATAATAGTCCTTTACGTAATAATCATGGTAATATAGAAATACATTCTAAAGCTAAAAGCCCCATGCCAATAATTACTGTCTCACAATCAGTTGGGCATAATGAGGAAATGTCAACCTCTAGAAGAGGTACCTCAATTTTTGAGGCTACACAAAAACAAGCTCCAAACCTCTATCTTCATTGTCTCAAGTTACCTCAATGCAAAAAATATTCTCGAAGTGTAAATATATCTGAAAATATTCCTGCTCAAGTGAAAGAGAGTAGAATATCAACAGGGAAGAAAGAAGCAGATACTGGCGACTGGACTGTTGTTCCTTTGAGGAGGCGTAACCAGAAAAAAAGTGACAGACCTAGTCCAGTTAGGGGATCAAACTCCAATGCTTCAATATTAACTGCTACAATGAGAACGTCATGGATTTTTGTAACTGGTCTGAACACAAGTACTAGTAACGAAGATATCATTCAATACCTAAAGAAACTGACATAAAGAAATTGCTGGATCTGCTGGGCTCGTATAATATGCACCACATTGCAGAAACATATACTGCGGCTACGATAAAACCTCACATATAAGATCACCACCCCCAAAAAGTACTGTTCCGGGACCGTACTCTTCCAAAACGGAGAAAAATATTGCTCAAAAGAAAAATGAACGATGTGAATGTTAATCGATTTATAAATTCCCTTGAACGGCAAAATTGGAACCCCATCGCACGAGCAGATGCTCAAACTTCCTGTAGTGTATTCCACTCCATCATAATGGAGAACTTCAACGAAAATTTACATAAAAAAAGAGTAAAAGCGAACTATAATAAAAACCGAGTGGTGGTGCCCAGTCCTGAAATTGCAGCACTCAAAAATCAGGTGGACGCATCCTACATCATATTCAGAATCAGATGAGATGATGCCTCTGAACAACTGTATAAGACATTGAAGTCAAGGCTGAAAAGTGCAATCGACAGCTCCATCAGATCTGACCACTGTGAACAAATAGCAAATGCTTCAAACAAAAGCAAAGAAATTTGGAAAATCATTAACGCTGAGGCGAAGGAACCGTAAAGTGTGAATGTAAACTCTAATCTGAGCACTCATACCCTCTGCGACCACTTCGCAAATGTTGCCATGAGATATACACCAGAAAATTCCTGACCAGAATGAATCTCCACAAACCTATGCCAAAAAGACTGCTACTTTTGACTACAACTCGATGATGCTAACAGATACAACAGCTATAGAAATAATGACTTTGGTGCATGGAATGAAGGAAAAAATTCTGTAGATATCTACGATTTCAGCGTTAGTCTTCTCAAAAAAAAATAATCCACGCTGTGGCTGTACCTCTCAGTATAGTTAAACCAATGTTTTGAGTAGGTGGTCTTTCCGGTGGAGTTGAAATATGCTAGAGTGGTGCCAATATTCAAGAAGGGGGACCCAAGCGACCCAAATAGCTACAGGCCATTTTCTATTCTGCCTGCCTTCTCTAAGGTTTTCGAATCCTTGCCTTAAAATAGAATAGTGGCTTACCTTGAGTCCTTGAGAAAGCAGGTAAACAGACACCACCTTGGCTGAGCTAGTCGAGTATCTGATGAGAGCCATGGATGATCAGGAAGATGCAGAAATGAATTATTGTGATTTGAGTAAGGCTTTTGACCTGATGTTGAACCTGTGCTTCTTCTCAAATTAGAATATTGCGGAATGACAGGAACGATTTGAAATATTCTCAGATCCTACTTAGAAGATAGGTACCAATCAGTATGTTGGAAAAACGAGCTGTCTGCGCCAGTAAAAATAAACCTTGGAGTTCCGCAGGGATCAATATTGGGTCCGGTGCTTTTCATTCTGTATATGAATGATCTCACATCCAATATTGAAGGAGATAAAACATGTTTGTTCGCGGACGACAACATTTCTTGTCAAGTCTAATTCTATAGAAGAGTTGAACAAGCGTTCTGAGTCTACCATGCAAAAGGCACATAAATGGTTTAGCGCGAACGGTTTACATCTTAACATGGAGAAAAATCAGAAATTGACCTTCGCGGCAAAGAGTAATCACGAGGACAATGATGACTCGAGTAACAAACTGTTGGGCTTTTCAATGGTGAGTACTCTTACGTGGAAAACACACATCGCTGAAAATTATACTCAGCAATTTATTCTATCCGCCGAATGTGCTACATCGCCAACAAAAGGGCCTCTCTTAACGTACTTTGCGCATTTTCATAGTGTCGCGTCTTATGGAATACTCCTCTGGGGGGCATCTTTGGAAGCTCAACGAATTTATTTATTGCAAAAAAGGGGTGTTAGAGCAAGAGTTGGAGCAACGCAAGAACAAAGTTGCAGGAGTATATTCAAAACACTGTACATTCTCTCTGTCCCTTCAATTTACATCCTCGAATGTCTCAGCTATATTCACCGTTTCCGTGATCAGTTTGCCACTCACAGCAAAGTTCATAATTACAACACCAGAAATAAGGAAAACCTTATATTACCACAACAACGCTAATCGCATTCACAAAAACATTTCACTTATTTGGGACTGAAACTATATAATCGACTCTCTGAAAGATACAAAAAATTGAGCAGTTTTGTTTTTAAGAAGAAAATTAAGTCTTTACTTTTAAAGAATATATGTTACAGTATGGATGAATTTATTGATATGGGATTACAAGAGTGCTTTATCTGATGTTCCATTTTGTTTTAAATGTCTTGTCTCCTCTTGCTTATTGTGATTTGATAGTTTGATTATGTCCACTTCATTGGTTTTGTCGAATTATTCCTTAGAAATTAAGATATATTTACTATTTCTTGACTTGTTATCTCTGATGAAAGCATGAATGATTGAATTTATCTCACGTTTTGAAAGCTACGTCTCCTTTTTAACCGACTTCAATAAAAATTCGAAGAAGGGGGAGATCTCCCTCCATAGGTAAGTCAGTGGAGGTACTGACTCCCAAGCCGAGGGCCCCGGTTCGAATCCCAGGTAAGATATGGATGTAGTATGAATGTTGGTGTGTTTGTCCCACGTTAATATATAAAAATTACTAGAGATTAGAGAGTCTGGATACATAGTCGATAGGTTGAGTCCATAACCTCCAAAGTCCAGATAACTTGTAATCCTGAGAGGTGGCAGTTATCATTGCACAGTCTAGGTGAGTGATTCGGAGTCCACTATAAACTGTAGGTCCATAAAACAAACAAACAAAAAGTAGAAGTTTTTTCCTGTATAACAAGATGGGGTAAAAATTGAGCATCAACACCTCTGTCAGTATTAGATAAGGAGTAGTAGAATTCTCGATAAAATTCTCTGCATCGGCTCGGAAGACGCCTACCGCAGCTAGAGATTAAATATCAAGTGAAAATCACTTGAGATCACCGTGAACAAGCCCGAACCAAAATTTCAATAACAAAGATTGAAATTACATTTTTATGTCTATGTCAAGCCAAATAGAAAAAAAAAATTTCGGCTCACCCACTGCAATCTATTCAAAAAAGTGGTTGAACAATGTGAAAATACTTTTTACTTAACTTCAATAATAACTGAGATATTGAATAACTCAAAAATCACTGAAGTTGAAAAAATCCACCAGGAAAAGGGATCTGGCAACACTGGCTGAAATTTAAATCGTTCGGGAAACATTTCTTGTCGACTCGGTACTGGATGAGCGAAAGTGGTCAGCATAGACAGCAGGATTACCTGATCTTTGACTGTACATCCTTGTTCATATCTTTAACATAAAGTATTTCTTCATGAAACATACCTCTGCAATAGCAACCTGCATATTTGAAGCCTCATTATAAAATTCTCCTCTAATATAAATATACGCAGCCTTTGCTCCCATAGCTCTTCCAGCAATAAGACAACCTTCAACCAGCTTATGAGGATCATGTCTCATAATTTCTCGGTCCTTACAAGTACCCGGTTCTCCCTCATCAGCATTTACCACAAGATATTTTGGCCTTCCATCTCCTGGTTTATTCATGAAAGACCATTTCATTCCCGATGGGAAACCAGCACCACCTCTACCTCTCAGACCCGAAGTTTTAACTTCATCTAACAAAAACAACTTTTATTATTAATTGTAAAGTAAAATTTCATTATGATTAATCTTTAGGATGAAACTTACTGATGATCCAATCTGATCCTTTCAACAGGATTTCTTTAGTTTTATACCAGTCGCCCCGTTTTAATGAACCTTTCAAACGCCAGTCATGTTTACCATACAAATTCGTAAATATACGATCTTCATCAGCTAATGGACCAAATTTTGTCTTAGTTTGTGGTGGCGGAGTACCAGGTGGTGGAGTTGAATAAAAATGTATCTGTCCATTGCTAGCGATAGCAGCAAAAATACCTGAAAATATATTTTCATGAAATTATGTAATTGCTAAGAGTGACATACTTTTTAAAACATGAAAAGGACAACAATTCTGCTTGGAAAACCATAAATCATTATTCATTTTTTGCGATAAAAAATACAGCTATTTGGATTCTCACCATTTATATTTGATTTTTTTAAACTAGTAAATTTCATCAGAGATCCAGCCATGTTGACAATATTTAATTATTTGGATAACCTCGACACTGGAAATGTCTAATTTGACATACCAACTGTCTAGCAATATAACCATAAGGTCAAACTCAAAGTTTCTATGGTTCATAGCTTCTATAGAAAATATGTTTTGTAATAGCTTAGGGTGCCTTTTCATTGGAGCGTTTTGACGCTCGTTTTGAGCGTCAAAAAAAAACCTTCAAAATCGAAAATATAAACGAAAGCGGTATTTTATTGCAGATTTATTTAAAGAACGAGTCAGGCATGGATTCTATTTGAATGTTCTTCCTACATTACAATTAGATGACCTGCGATTCAGGAATTGTAGTAGAATAAGCACTTCACAATTCGAATAACTTTTGTGTTCGGTTGCTTTACACATTACAAAACATTATGTCGTACGATATAATATAAAACCCGAAAAGCGAATAATTTTCATTCTGAGGTTTGTTAATTAATCTGTAGTGTCCATTCTGATATTAGATTAATTTTTTTAACTGCAAATTAATGACGAAAATATAGATAATTTATTATTATTTACTAACAATAAAAAATATTTAGAACAGAAATGTCACTTGTCAATTAGAGCGTCTGACGCTATAAGTTTAGGACATTCCCAACTTTCTAGCGTCAATGCTGAAAATAACGTGACCATCCGAATTTGCATCAAAACGCTGCAATGAAGATGCACCTCATCCGTGCTTTTTCATTGGAGCGTTTTGACACCCGTTTCAAGCGTCAAAATGATCAAAGTGACCTAGTTTTCTGTGAAATCATGACGCTCTCATGAAAAGAGGTTTTCAGCTTCAAAATATGTCATTTGTCACTTATTTTAGGATAAAACACTTAATTGATGTATATGAAGTTTAACTTTCATTGATTTCTGGAGTCTTTAGTGTTCGATATTGCAATATTCTTTTTTCAAGACCTCTAACTATGTTGTTCGAGTATCGAACGCTAATATGGCGCAATAACTGGATGACTATAAAATACTAAGCCATTTTGTATCGAAGAAAATTGGTTGATGCAGGGTTTTCATTGGCAACCCTTGAAGACGAAAACTATGAACTTGTCACTTGTCTCTTGTAGCGTCTAACGCTACAAAGTTCAGAAATCTCAACTTTCTAGCGTCAACACTGAAAATCACGTGACCATCCGAATCAGCGTCGAAACGCTCTAAAGGTGCCTTTTCATTAGAGCGTGTTGACGCTCATTTTGAGCATTTGTAATTTTTTAATGGTTAAACTAGTTGATGGATAAATATAAAACCTATTCTTCGTTGGTATCATTTCTGGAAATCTTTTATCTTGCGAATATTTTTTCAAAACCCAAAAAGTAAATATGTTGTTCCAGTATCGAAAGCTTATATGGCGTAATAACTTGACGACAACAAATAGAGTTATTTCATATCAGCGAAAACTAGCTGTCTTGGGTTTTTTATTGGCTACCCTTGAAAACCGAAAATATAAACGAAAGCGGTATTGGATTGCAGATTTATTTAAAGAGCAGCATGGATTCTATTTGAGTGTTCTTCCTACATTATAATTAGATGACCTGCGATTCAGGAATTATAGTAGAATAAACACTTCACAATTGAGTTTTGTGTTCGGTTGCTCCACACATTACAAAACATTATGTCGTACGAGATGTTATAAAACCCGAAGAATGATTAATTTTGACTCTGAGGTTTGTTAATTAATCTCTAGAGTCAATTCTGATATTAGATTAATTTTTTAAGCTGCAGCTTTATAACGAGAATATAGATAATTTATTATTATTTACTAACAATAAAAAATATTTAGAACAGAAATGTCACTTGTCAATTAGAGCGTCTGACGCTATAAAGTTGGAAGATCCCCAACTTTCTAGCGTTTGGGAGATCCCCAACTTTCTAGTGTCAACGCTGAAAATCACGTGACCATTCGAATTTGCGTCGAAAAGCTGCAATGAAAACGCACCTTTACTTGTTACCTACGCATTGAATATCGAATATCAATACCAAGTACTTATTTCTCTATATATTATCATGAAAATTGATTGCTATTAAGTTATTACAACCGTTATTTTTTGTTTGCAGCATCCTGAGTTTGTTCTAAGTAGCATCAAGGATGTACAAAATTGCGACGTTAATTTGCGACATACTATCGTCCATTGAACGGTTTGTATCATCGATAATCTTTAGTCATCCCTAAATGGCAATTTGTCAAATGAAGTAGCACTGCAACAAAGTTCACACAGAAGTTTTTCAGAAAAAGTCAATTGAAATTCCCTGTTTTGGTATTCCACAAACTTATGAATTCAAACATAAATAATACTCATATTCATACATCTTCCAAACCGGTGATTAGCCAATCCACCATAGGATGATCTAAAATATGGCTCTTTCACAACATTCTTCAGAAGAAGGGCCGGAAAATTTACCGGTAATATTTAAAGAAGGTTTAAATCTATTCAATAATTTAGGACGAAGTGATGAGCCAACGAACAGCCCTTCCATTCAAGTAAGTATATAGTGATAAAAATGTAATTGAATATAAATAAAAATTTTTTCAGGTCAATGTGCGAAGGTGTATTAAAATATTTGAGCATGCCACTAATTTAGTATCCCTGGCAGGAATTTTCAGTACAAATGAAGGAATTGAAGAATTGGCAACTACTGATATTCAATATTTATTGTTACCAGCTCTCTTAGGATCTTTAACTTTGAAATTAACTTCAGGAGACCGTAAAGAGATAGTTGATATTGCAGAAATATATTTTAAAGATTTCTTACGACGTACAAATGATTACAGCTTGAGCAACTATAAATTTAAAGAAGAAACTCTTGAAGAAGCAATAAGAAATGAGAATAAAACAGAATTTGAAAAACTGTCACATTCTGTTAATGTCAGAGCAAATAAAATACAACGGTTTAAAGAACAGAAAGAGTTGAAGACAATGTTGGAAACTCTTAAGGAGAATTTGCAAAATGAACATGTTGATGAGGAAATTAGACGAAAGTATTACCTTACTTTGGTTAAAAGCTATATTTTTGAAGCTGTAGATGAATTGAATAGCATAGATATGGAAAAGCCGATTTTGGAGCATATGGCTACTTTGAAGAAAGATGATAGTCCCCAACCTAAAAGACCTCCACCTCAACCCTTAAAACCAGTGATAATTACTAAGGATTTGCTTCAAAAAGCTGTATATGGTGCAGGTTATCCGTCACTGCCAACTATGACCGTTCAAGAATTTTACGACAAGAGAGTTCGAGATGGCATATTTCCAGATCCTTCCAAGCCAAAAAAAGGACCTATGACGTTGCAGGAAGCAGCAATTTCCGGACTATCTCTCAATGATGAAAAAGAAAAAGAAACTGAAGAAATAGAAGTGAAGGTTGAAGCTGATGATGAACAGCATTTAAAGATGCAAAGGGATAAAGACGAATTCAAAGATGATCACAGGACTGGATGGGGCAACAGAAGTAATAGGAGTTGATTTTTTGGTATTTAGTTCCCTGTTGCTTTGTTGATTATGTTTTTTAACTAAGGGTTTTATGATAAAAAATACATTGTTGGAGTAAGAATTGGAATTGTTTGGCTTTTTAGCTTTTTGATAGACATGGATGGTTTAAGAATAAGATAATTCTGTGAAAATGTTCAGGTTCTGTGCATCTCAAACTTCAAATGTCAAAGCATCAATAAAATGTGAGGAATAATAAAAATGTTTTTGTTTACTCCAGAAGAATTTACTAACTAATCAGCTGAGTGACTATTATTGTAGATAACAAAGATTATTTATTATTATAGATTATGCCAAGAAAAATGTCATCAAGCACAGGTCAGTTCATTATTCAATATTCAACAGTTCAAAAGGATATAAGTGCCAATCTAATTCGATTTTTTCAGATTTTGAGAAAATGACTTCCAATGATGTAACAAATATTGAAAATGATGTTTCTCTTTTACCAGCATTATTCAATCAAGGACTAGATCTTTTCAATAATTTAGGACGATTAGATGAACCCACGAACAGTTTAGAAGTTCAGGTACAGTATAAAATTTAGTTTGAAGAACAAATCCCCTATATCAACCAGTGGAATGAAAATTTATTAATTTGAACGTTTTTTATTTGTGTTTTAAAAGGATACTGTTGCTCCCAGCGGCGTAACTATACCATTTGAAGCTGGGCGCAAATTTGAATGCACCTTATAATTTAATGTTAATTAGCCAACGCAATTAATTCTATTATATGTATTTGAGTAAATATCTAATAAATTTTTTTATCAAGAGCTTAGGTTCACGTTTATAATGAAATAACAATTGGATCTTAATTATATATTTATTAAAAATTGGTAATCCCGTCTTGTATGGTGACGACTTCGGAGCACCCAAAATGAGCACTGGTTCGACAGAGAAACAATTCGTCCTCAAAACCGTCTAATCATTACAAGGCCACATATTCTGCAAAAGTCAAACAAGGAGAATCATCAAGTATGTCAGAAATTGACAGTAAACATTCCCAATTGATGAATGAAATAATCAATTTGGGAGATGGGGAAAGACCGGAGACTTTCGGTAAGAGCCAACCTAAGGATCGAAAGTCAGAATTCACTGAAAAAATGTTCACTTAATAATTTTGGGACCCAGAATCTAAATTCTAAATCGTTTTGCCCTGGAAGGCTGTCTTTTAAGAAAAAGAAACTACATTTGTTATACGACGTACGGCTCAAAACGATGCAAGAAAGAGATAGAAGTACTCACTATCTCTCTCGTTCATAACTGAGACTGAAATTCGAATGGGAATATTTCTAAACCTAAACTAACTAACCTGAATTTACTTGAAACCTAACCTACTAACCTATTCAATTCAAAATTATAAATTTAAATTAGGTTTGAGGTTCGGTTAGGTTAGTTAGCAGTAGGTTTTTTTTTGGGTAAGGATCAATAAAAGAACAGAACTTGTTGTGAATCAGCCGACGCTTCGACACCTATTGGGTCTTCTTCAGGGCAACTATAATGAAAAAACAACATGCTTCAAATGGTTAGTTAGGTTTGGTCTGAAGAGATTTCCATTTGAATATCCCTCTCTGTTATGACGGGAGATGGCGAGTACGTCATTATTGTCGGGATCATGTCACGTAGGTCTTGGATTGTATGTGTGTGAAATTGTAGCCTAATATCAATATTTAGGTTGTAGGTATACTAGATGATTTGCTACTTTGCTGTTTCATTTTGTGTTTCTCAGTAATGATTTGAATACCGTTACACTGCCAAATTATTACTCTATATGGTAAGACCAGCTTAGCTGTTTCTATTTTAAGTAATGGTGAAAATATTGAATTGAGAACATTTTGGGAAAGTATGGACAGCTATTATTAATTTAAACTGAAATTTTCTTATTCTGTAGAATTGTTGTATACATATTGGAAATGGATTATCATGCTCTATTCCTCAGTTATAATTTGTTAGAAATAGACATAACGAAATGAGGCTCAATAATTCCAATCGAAGAATATGTCACAAATCTGACAACACTGTATAAAATTCAAGTGCGTTCGGCAAACAGCTGATAGGCACATTTTGGGTGCGCAGAACTCGTCGCCATACAAGGATTACCTGAAAATTTTTATAACAAGCTTTTTGTTCTCTAAGAGAATCCATGCCATCAAAGTTTAATGATCAGGGTGTAGAATTTTCAATAGACAGAATAATCAAGTTACGTAGAGTTTCTTAATTTGGTTTTCATCAATTTTAGTTTCCTAAATGATCTTTCAGCACAAGATATAGTCACAAGAATTGTAACAAACAATATTGAAGCTCTGTAACAAATAACAATTAATCAGTACATACTGTACATAAACACCTCGAAAAGTCTAGGAACACTTACCAATATCTTTAAAATATGAATTTGATGATTCAAATTTATAGAAATCTTTCGGTTTTTGTTAGGATGTATTGTATATAATGTATTCTCAAGAAAACAAAATAATATTTGACTTCTCCAAAGCACCTTTTAAAAAAAAATTGAAATTTGAAAATGACGAAATTTGGTAAATCAAAAAAAAATCCTGAACTAATATTTTCGAAACGATAAGGAAGCACTTATATTTTTCAGTACCCAGAAGGTCCACCTCTGTTATTAATGACACTATGGCATCGTCGCGGCATGCTCAATATTAAATTGTCTATTACATTTTGGCCTAAGTCATTCCAAGCCCCCTGAACTGCTAATCGAAGCTCCTGTTCATGATGGAAAACGTTTTGACGCAGGAGATTCTTTTTAGGGTGTCCCACACATGCTCGATGGGATTCAGATCTGGGGAGCAGGATGGCCACGGTAGTAGATCGATATCATTCTCTTCAAGAACGTTTAAGACAACTCTTGCACGATGAGGAGGGGCATTATCTTGTTGGAAGAGTGGATTTTGACCCATTGTTTGGAGATACGGTACCACTACAGGTAAAACTATCTCATTTGCGTAAGAATTTCCCGTGAGGTTATTCTGTATGAAAACGAGGTCAGTTCTTCCACCAAGGTGTATACCTCCCCAAAACATCACTGATTCGCCTCCCTGTCTAACAACTTCTCGAGCATGCCGGAGACGGTTTTGCTTTCCAGGTTCCCTCCATATTCGAATTCTTCCCGAATCGGGATGATAACTAAATCTAGATTCATCACTGAAGAAACTGTAGCCCACCTCTCTTGCTCCCAGTTTACGTGTTCTTGGCACCAAGCTAAACGAGCAGCGCGATTTCCATGGGTCAGTTGTGGAACTCTTAAAGGACGTCTGGAGGGGAGTTGACCTTCGTGCAGTCGATTTCTTACAGTTTGGTCGGAAATTTGTACATTATGAACTCTTATGATAGCTCTTGAGCTAATCGGTGTTGGGCGACTGTAGTAATCCTGAAACGACCTGTATGGCGTTCTTCTACGCCACCTGTTTCATTGAAACGCGACCATAAACGGTTTATGACACTTGGGCTACTTCCCAGAACCCTGGATACTTCCCGTTGTGAGCTCCCAGCTTGGAGCATGCCAACGGCTCGTAACATCTCTTCTCTAGTCAAATGTCGTCTTTCCATGGTCGAATCACAAAACTTGAATCTTTTATTTGTGCTTACAACAGAAACAAAGTGCCAACTAACTGATTTCAAACACTGAATACACGAAATGATTATAAAGCAGCGTCGCATCTACTGCATTTTTAGTTTTTTATAAAAAAAAACTGAAATCTCTTGCGGCACTACATAATTTGGTGAGAAATTGATGCAGGTGTTCATTTCTTGAAAAAAATCATCGATATTGATCGTTATGGATACGATATATCGATATTCAGAAGTGTTCCCTAGACTTTTTTGAGGTGTTTACATTCATCACTTTCCGAGAGCAATTCACTCGCTTTTTAATCAATAAAGTCATCTTTCTTAATGTACTGACAATTTCAACCTCACTTAGATATTTTCTGGAACTAGATATGTTGATATCCAACTTTCAAATTTAACTTTATTTTGCCTATCTGCAGGTTCAATAAAACAAGCTACGAAAAATCAAAAAGTCGAACTCTGAAATTAACAAAATTGAAATCCGGGATTCCCCTGACACCAAGCGTTGTTTCTCTGCCTAAACGGCAACGACACGGAAAAAAGTACTTTCTTGGTTAAAAAATTGCTGAAATTTCCTCACATCACTAGCTCGCTTGCGCCAGCGCACGAAATAGCGCAAAATTGAAGCTACAAATGGATACATTCTCAAATAATCGACATCCTTTTATTGAATGTTATATTTAATTTGTATTTGAGTAATCCTGCTGTTTACGCTGACCACTTTCGCGCAGAGGCCCAAATGTTGCGTATGAATTGTTTTTGGGAAAACTCAAGATCTTGGATGATCTAATTTTCAAACCAACACTATTAAAAAGAATGAATGGCGAAAATTATTGGATCACATCTGCAATCAGAAAGTCATGCAAAACTAAACGAAATCTATATAAACCGGTGAGTCAGGGAATTATATCGAAGTCTCATTTCAATGTTTACTGTTGATTCTTGAAAAGAGTCGCAAAGAGACAAAAAAGTACACGAATAAATGTCCGCAAAAAAGATAATGTTAGCAATCTTGGAACTTCGAACGAAATTAACAAGTATTTCATAGACATCTGTCTGCAAATAACACAAGGAAAAAACTATAATCTGAGGGCGCAGGACAGAAATAGAAATGGTGGGGCAATGTTTATAAACCCTACAACACCTCTGGAAATTTTCAATACAATAAAGTTCCTGAAAAACACAACTGCCGTAGGCATCGATGAAATTTCAGTTAAATTGATCAAAACATATAGCACATGTCATTTCAGATTCCTTATATCGTATCGTTAATATTAGTTTACGAGAAGGAATCTTTCCAGATAAACTAAAGTGTGCCAAAATATTCCCTTCACAAAAATGGAGATAGATCTGTTATAAATAACTATAGGCCTATAGCAATTTTAAACGACTTTAGCAAAATATTTTTGAAAAGATAATTTATATGAGATAACTAAATTTGGAACAGGAAATGTACTGTCTGATTCTCAAAATAGGTTCAGAAATTGAAGAAATACTATAGGAGCGATATATATGGCCATATGTACCGTCCTTGATTCCCTAAACCAGAACAAGCCGGTGGTTGCAATGGCATTAGAAATCTTCGACAGCGTAGACAAATCTATCCTTCTCAAGAAACTCGGGAGTTATGGAATTCGAGGAGTGGCACTAGAACTCATAGACAGCTATCTTTCTGATAGAAAACAATATGTGGCGATGATGTATGCTGACTTCCAGTAAGTTATCTACAAAAAGAGGAGTTCCCCAAGGCTCCATTCTTGGACCCCTTCTCTACATCATATATACGAATGTTTTGTCGGGACTTGTTGCAGATTTACTAGTTCAATATGATGATGATACGAACGTGATAAATAGTGGAAATGATACCGAGGACCTCAAAATAAAAACTTCAAATGATCTGAAAATTCTAGAACAATACTTCGAAAGTAATAATCTGAAGCTAAATGCTAAAAAACTCAGTTGTTGAAATTTTCCTTTGACAGAAACAGTGAGGCAATCTCGATTAACCATAATGACAACGTCATTGAGTCAGTGAGTGACATACGCTTTTTGGGTGTAACCATAGACTACAGACTTGACTGGACCAGCCACATAGAGCGCCTCGCAGGATCAATTGCGGGATATTCTTATGCACTCCGCTTGATCAGCTCTGATATCGTATCATGCTAATGTAGAATCCCGCACGAGATATGGGATTATTTTTTGGGGGAATTCCGGAGAGATGCTTCGAATATACAAATTACAACAGAAGTATTTAAGATCTATTCCTAACCTGGGATTCAGAGACAGCTGTAAAGATCACTTCATCAATCACAAACTCCTAACTCTGCTATGTATATTTATATATGAAGCTTTAATGTTTGTTAAGAACAATATCGTACTTTTTGAAAGGGAAGAACATGGTTGATCTCCCTCCGTGGGTAAGTCAGTAGAAGTACTGACTCCCACGCCGAGGGCCCGGGTTCGAATCCCAGGTAAGATATGGATGTAGTATGAATGTTGGTGTGTTTGTCCCACGTATGTATATAAAAAAATCACATTGAGACTGGATACATAACCGATAGGTTGAGTCCATAACCTCCGAAGGCCAGATAACTTGTAATCCTCAGAGGTGGCAGTTATCACTGCACGGTCTAGGTGAGTGGTTCGGAGTCCACTATAAACTGTAGGTCCTCAGAGAAAAACAAAAACAAAGAACATGGTTATGTGACAAGGTAAAGAATGAATTTAAGAACTTTCAAATGTGAACTATACCATCATAAAAGTTTTCAATAAATTTCCTTCACATATTAGGGACGAACACACAAAAGTATTTAAAAGATGTATTCAGGCACTTTGATTAGAAAAGCTTTCTATAGCCTCCAGGAATTTTTCGACACAAGACTAGAAAGAAATCTATTTTTATATAACTAAAAACCACAAATACGCGTATTTTTTTTGCAGTTTTGTCTATGTACTTTTTTTGTTTTTTAAGATCTGTAATAGCAGAATTTTAAAATAATAAACTATCTATCCAGTACCCAGTACCGCGTCGAACAGATGTTTCCCGAAAGTATTCGAATTGTAGCCAGTGTTGCCACAATTTATCTCACGTCGGAGATTTGATTACCTATCGTTGAAAATGAAATAGCGAAAGATAAGATATACTATTGACGTGAAACCGATAGCAAAAAACTCATAATCAGGGGCGTAACTTCTCGGTACCGGAAGGGACATGTGTGACTCATATCTTTTTGTAAGTAGGCTCAGGAACCCGCCCTTGATTAGTAAACGGATTCATATTTTGACTTCTTTCAGACAGGGTAGTGCGGTATAGCACAAGATGTTTTCAAAATCTAAATAGTTTCCAAAATATTTATACCATATTCGAATCTGACCTCTCAATTCAGTAATTCAATAAGTTCAACATGATGGATGAGGTTGAGGAAAAATATTTCTCCTTGTTTGGTGTAAATTTTCAGACAATCTGATTACAGAATATGAATTGCTTCAGAGTTTTTTTTTTAAACTAGAACCTATACTATTTAGCTGATACTACAGGGTAATAAATTGAGAATTGTACACTGTACAATATATCCTTTTCATTCATTTTGAGGGTGCTACTAAAAACATCTCTGTTATATTAATTCATTAGTATTCATAGATCAAATAAGATATTTCTGATGTGGTTTTCGAGTTATTCACGAATTTTCACTTCCTGATTTCCCCCATACTCGATATCTCGGTTATGAAATTCACGTCGAAAACATTATTTAGACTTTTTTTTGTAAATTGCCGAAATTCATTTTCCCCCTTAGTTTGACAGATAAAGGCATACATAGATTTGTATTTTGTTCTTTAGAACACTCACACTCATTTAAGAAATATCTAACATAATCATATTATTCTCATCACATATTTTTCATGAAAAAAAGGGATCTGGCAACATTGGCTGAAATTTAAATCGTTCGGGAAACATTCTCGTCGACTCGCTACTGGATGCGCGAAAGTGGTCAGCGTAAACAGCAGGATTACCTTGTATTTATATATAGTCTAGTTATATTTAACTTTGAAGGGTTTCAAGTACTTTTTTATTTTATTAAATCTTGAGCTGGGACTCTCTCCAATCGGGGGGCCCGTGGTATTTTGCTCTGTCATCTTATAATTACGATGCTGGTTGCTGTATTTTTGTTTTTCTGGATATATTCATTTTTTGTTCACAAGAGTTATGTAGTTGTATTAGACTTTTTCAATATTTGCTGAAGATTTGAAATAATTCAAGAAAACTGCTACATCCTTATAGTTCCACAATGTTGTTTCTTTGTTTCAGTACAATGTTAAGAAATGCATCAAGATTTTCGAGAGAGCCACCATCTTATGTTCATATGCTAGTATTTTCAGCAACAATGAAGGTGTAGAGGAAATTGATACCGCAGATCTGCAATATTTTTTATTACCTGCTTTATTGGGATCACTTCACTTAAAACTTACATCAGGGGAAAGGCGAAATATTGTAGAGGTCACTGAGGTATATTTTACAGATTTCATGAAAAGATGTGTCGACTATGGATTGTGCAAATATGATTTCAAGAAAAAATCTGCTGCTGAAAATGAACCCGTGAAAAAAGAAATGAGTGAAATGGAAGAGTTAACTGTTTTGGCAAAAAGAAGAGCGCTTAAAATAGGTCGTTTTAAAGAACAGCAAGAATTGAAAAGAAGGCTTGGCGAATTGAAAGAACTTATGCAAAAGGAGCATGCAGATGAAGAGATAAAGAGAAAATATTTCTTGACTATGATTGAACTGTACATTTATGAAGCAGTAGATGAACTTCACAGTTTAGAGCTTGAAAATTTACTGTTAGAACATATGTCCAAATTGAAAAAAAATGAATTGTCGAAACCGAGGAAAAGACCTTCTCCTCCTTTACAACCAGTTATCATCACTAAAGATATTTTGCAAAATAAAATGTGTTATACTAGCTATCCTTTACCAACCATGCCAGTCAAAGAATTCTATAATAAGAGATTGGGAGACGATTTATTTTCCAAGCCAGATGATATGAAGGATAAATTTAAAAATTTCTTTGGAACAATGCTCAGAGATCCTCACTATAATACAGATGATATTTGCCAAAGTTTGGAACATGACATCGATACTGATGATTATCATATAATTGAGGCTATGAAACAAAGAGGTCAATGTAAGGATTCACATCTAAGAGGCTGCGGAAATAGGATGGATGCTAGCTAGCATGAAGTAGTGGAAACAATCAAATTTTATTTAATACATTATGTAGTTATCTGCATTTAATGTTAATACTAATCTAATAATTGATGTGTTACTCTTTGTATATAAAACAACTATGTGAGAAGGAATTTTACGCTTGATCATTAATCAATTTTTGTGATAATTTTAATGTGATTAAAAGTAATGTTAACTTTATGGTCAATGATTCAGATTATTTTGATGCACTGATTTAATTCTGTATTATTTATAATTAAATTAATTACTAATGAATTTGTGAGTATGTATAATATATTTTCTCGAAATATTAATACTGAAATATTATCCTCTACATATGAATTTATTTTTATTCTCACACATTCAATATACAGCTTATGTAACTGAATAAAGTACTGTGTGGCAGAAAATTACTATTTGATGTCACGAATTCAATACCAGGACATGATTTATAAGGTAAAAGAATGGAGTTTTCAAGGAGAACATTGTTTTCATAACAACTGTCGCAGCTACCTAAAATGTTTATTCCTTATAATGATAAAACTAGTTTTGAGTTATTTTTATCACAAATACCAAAATACTCCAGAGCTTCTGAAGTTTTCAAGAAAACTTCTTTATTAGAACAATATACATATACACATGGCAAAAATGTATGGATATGAAAATTCTCTCTATTTTTCAAAGCAACATGAAATGAAAGCCAGATTTTTCATTAATATGCGTTTTCATTATAGGTATAGCACAGAGCAGTTGTTTGATATCAGCTGGAAATTCAGTTTCTTTCAATATTTTGTACACAGAATAAGGATGCTCCAATATGGAGCAACACAGACAGTAGTTGCACAAACGATAGGATTCAATCAAAGCGTCATTTCACGATGATGATGATGAGATAACTTGGTATGGAGAAACATGGAATGTAAGGAGAGATGATAGTTGCACAGTATCGCTTTTGACTTCCTTTGAAGTTGAACCGTTACAGAAGGCTTTAAAGCTTGAAGCACCAATGTTTTTTTATCAAATGAATCTCGGTTTGAACCGCAGTAGAATAGGTCTTTTGGTCTTCTGTAGGAGTATTAAACATTAAAGAAATGTTATATCTCTTTCGTCGAAGACGTAAATGCTATAGCCTTTCGTTGATAAGCCAAAAGGCAACTAGTTGACTTATAAGCAGTGCAGATTTCAGCTCTACCAGCGCCCTGGGCAAGATTTCGTTGGCGCCCCCTAACCGCAATTCAAACACATATATATTCAATATTCTTTATTTCTACGACATAGGTATTAGAGATGTTTACAATTAAAAATATATATTTTTTAATGCAGATAACGGGGATCCATTTGTATAGATACGAACTTATTACTTATGGTTAGTACATGTCAAATTTAGAAGGATTTGTTCCACATAAATTCAAAACCTGAATAATAGGTTCCGTCAGTCTTTCACCAGTAGACTAATTGATAGGTATAAATTCTATGAAATGCTCTTGCACTGATATTCTATATTTGGTAAATCAACAAATCGTATTGTCAGTCAAAGTTGTTCGGGGTGCAGTTATCTATAACAGAATAATATTTCGATTTCTTTGCGCGCGATATGATTTCTGACTTCACTTTCTCACCAATTAGCTCTATTAATGCATTTTGAAGGTCTTCCCAGCAGTAGTGATCTCAAAAATCACCCTTCACAGCTAATCGCAAGTGCCTTAACTAAGTGCTAGTAGTTGTCCAAGAACTTTCCATTACTTGGCGTATATAGTTTGTTGGAAGTACCTGTAAACGCCATATTGTTTTCAGCTTAATAAAATGTAATATGCATCAATCTAGACAAAACAAAACCCTTATAGATCTTTTCTAATCAAATGTTGCAATCTATTGTTTTTCTTGTTTTAATCGTAGTTCAGTATCAATCCATGAGAAGTTAAATTTCTTATAAGATGGGCTATTCTCATGGATTTTTAACATTTCAGATATGTGTTTCCAGTTGTTATATGCTTCAGATACTAAACTCGACGTTGGGCTGCTGTCAAATAGCCGGCAACAAAAACAGTAAACTCAATCAATAGTTCAATGTGGGGTCCCTCAGGGGACAGTCTTAGGACCAAGATTGTTTTGTATTTTTGTTAATGACCTGTTTGTCTTGAATACTTCTGGGGAAATAACATCTTTTGCTGATGATACAGCTATCCTTTACCGGGATATTTCCTGGAAATCTCTCAGGGAAAAATGTGAAGTTGACTTTGAATTGATCTTGAGTTTTCTAAGGGAGAAGGGTCTCACTTATAATCCTGAAAAGACTGTATACCTTTGCGAGTTATATAACCTCATTGTCAGCTTACAATCATTTAAATATTCAATTGGAGAATGATATTATTCAAATAAGACAGACAAGATCAGTCAAGTATCCCGGGGTGGTGTTGGATTCTCATCTTCGATGGGACTTTCGCGTATTAATAGTGTCAAAGAAACTACGGGGTCTCTTACCTTTGTTCAAATGTAGGGAATTCTGTGATGAACTCAATTGAAGGTCCTCTACTCGGCTTTAGTTCAGTCTTTGTTGGTTTATGGGATCGTTGTATGGAGTGATGTAGATACTTGCTACCTAAAGAAATTAGGAGTATTACATAAAATAGTCATTACATGTATATTAGGAAGAAGTACTACTTACCCCTCAGACGAATTATTTCATGAAGCTGAGCTACTGGATTTGAGGCAGCTTTTTTGTAGTAGAATGCTTGTGTATTTTGTAAGTAATAGAAGTGAGGATCATTTAATTTCTCATGGTTTTCGAACCCGATATGCAACAGGAAGCTCTTTGCTTCCTAGAATGGCTAAGACAGTGGGTCAGAGATGTTTCACATTTCTGGCGCCCAGAGCATTTAATATGCTATCTTTAGAGTTAAAAAATTTTGTTTCTATAAATTTGTTCAAGAAAAATGTTAAAAAATGGTTACTATCGAATCCACGCTCATTGATGTTATCTATGGTCGACATTAAATACGATAGATAGATCAAAATCGACCGCCTACAAAAAGAAATAATGATGTTTTCACTAGGAATGGTTATTTTTCTTTCTCTTCGGTTTCTTTTTTCGTGTTCTGTATCGATTGAATCTTAAATTTTGAATTTCTCTTACTACTAAACTTTTTTGTTAAATACTTACCGCATATCAAACCATGCACAAGGGCTACCTTCAATGGTTTTCTATTGCTTAATTAGGTATAAAGAATAATATTAAGTTCAATTTTACCTCTTTGTTTCATTGTCACGGTTGTTCCATATTCTATATAAACATATTAGAATATTATTGATACGTATGCTGTAGAGTGAATGAAATAAAGAAATTATTATTACTATTATATATATTGCTCCTCAGAAATGGACTATATTAACCAACGGCGCTGAATTATTTCGTTGTTCAAAAGTTTTTTCGTGAAATGAGAATTAGAGAAATGACGCCCTGTGTCGTTCTTCGTATAATTATCAATGTGAGTTTGCTCTGGGCCACTAGTCATTATATGATCAATAACTTTGATATTTTTATTTGTTGCATATAGTCAATGCTGTCATACTGAACAGCATCTGAAATTGAAGCACAACTTGTCTTCACATCGGTAAACTCCGCCCATAATCTCTCTTATAACTATCTGATCTGTCTTATCAGACACAGGCTCCACTATAGATACATTAATTTGTATTCCAGACGTAGTAGCCACAATTGGATTTTCATTTTTTATTGTGATGTGTTTATCAATATTCATGAACTTTTCTGATTTTTGAAATTCCTTTTCTTTTTCTGCTTTTCGTTTTCTATATATATTGGTTAAGAAAATCTAATACACCCCACCTAGCTGACGTTCTAAAGCAAATTTGTTCATTTGGCACGTATTATTCAAATATTATTTACCGCACCTATTCAAGGCATATTTCAAGTACAAAGTCGATGAATATATCTGCAAAGGTCGTTATGGACTACCGCAGACCCATTATCTATAGTGAATCCGTTATGAGTTATCGATACTATATATATTCTCTTATTACACTCACCGCATAGGACGACGTCGTCCAAATGGAAATTATTTGATGAGAAATTCTATAATACTATTCCTTTTTCCTCTCTATTACTGAAAGTAGGGATGAAAATGGAAGTAATTTCGTGATTTCCATGTTGGAAATATCTAATTCTATATACAGTAAGGGATATGGCGAAGAATTGAGGATAGGGTGAGATTATTGTGTGGACTCGAGTTTTTCTGGAACCTTATAGAAATAAGAAATAATTAGTATAGACATTTATTAATTTCTGGGGAATATTTATCCAAAACAGAAAAAGGTAAAATCTTCGAAATAGTCAAATTAGCCCATAATATTGGTAAAAGCTTCCGAAGCGGTTGCGAAGTTCCAAGTCACGGTTGTGAAGGCTCTGTGGGTGTGAATTGGTTCAATGATGAGTTGAGACAGATGCGTTCCCATCTATCACTTCTGAATGAACTTTATGATCGGTTTAGAACAAATGAACCCAAATATATGCGAAATTGATTCAAACTCAAGTACAAGTTGGCAATCAAAGATGCTGAAGTAAAAACCAATGATAATTTGATATCAGCATCATCAAATCCACTGAAAACTATGTGGGATTACATAAACTCAAGGAAAAATCCCAAATCCCGAACCAAATCTTTTATTTCTGCTGATGCATTCGATGATCATTTCATTCAGGTTCCTGAAAGAATTATTAAGAATATAAGACCTCAAAATATTTCTCTTGATGACTTATTCACGGAAGAGTTTCCTTCTTATCTGAAATTCTCCTTCAGAGAGGTTGGCTATGTGGAGGTGAGAGATGCGGTTGGTCCTTTGAAGAGTAGCAAATCCCGAGATTATTATGACTTATCCTTTGTACTGCTCAAGAAAAATATCAACACTCTTGTATATCCCTTTACACATCTTATCAACAAATGTATTTCTAGCAGAACTTTTTCTGATGTGTTGAAAATTTCAAAAATAACTCCAGTATACCTAAATTTTGGACAAATATTTTTGTAATCTGATATACAGTATTTTGAAAATGATCTGCTTTTCTCTCGAAATCAATTTGGTTTCAGAAGAGGCCGTAGCACCTCTGATGCTATCATTGAGTTCATTAATAATACCTTAAATTGTTTTGAATTGGGATTATACTCACTGTCGTTGTTTCTCGAATTGTCTAGGTCCTTCGACTGCGTATCTCATTCAGCTTTGACACAGAAACTACGTCGGTATGGATTTGAAGATAGCACCTCTTCTTTTCTAACAGATAGATATCAAACAGTCGTGTTGATGGTGTCTGCTCGGGTAAAGAGAAAGTAACAGTCGGAGTACCACAGGGCTCAGTTATGGGTCCGCTATCATTTCTTATCTTCCCTGATTACTTGAGTGGCTGCCTCAAGACGCTGTTTGCTGATGACAACTGCATCTGTACCGTGTTGCGATCTGGCAGATGTGGAGGAGCTGTTTGAGAGCACGTAGGCTAGGCCTTGGAATAACCATAAAATAGAAAGAGTAATTTTTTGTATGAGACCTCTTGCATCAACCGGTGTTCATCTTGATTCCCGACTTATTTGGGGAGTTTATTGCGATCAGCTTGCAACAAAAATCCTTTGATCGGCCTATTTTGCCCTAATTGAGACTCATTTAAAGTATGGCATCCTGCTGTGGGGAAATTGTAGTGAATTTATGCGTCTATTTCGTATTCAACGTCGTGCGGTGGGGATGTTGGGGGAGTGAGCTAAAGGGAATGTTGTAAAAATGCTTTTCGAGAACTTAATACTCTAACTCTTCCTAGTTTGTTCGTGTTTGAGTGTTTACTGTATGCTCATGAAAAACAACAATCAGTAAGCCTAAATGGGGAGATTCACTCCTACGATACTAGAAAAGAAGATAATGTTCGTGTTCCACTTTATAGATTGAGTAAATCACTGAACGGACCATACTTTTTGTGTTTAAATTTTATAACTGTCTACCTTAAGGTATTCGTGGACTCACTGAGATGCGTTACAAAATGAATGAAGGGGGCAGCGACCTCTTTAAATTGTCGAGTGGATTTTTATCAGTACATGGTATATTTGATATAAGGTTATGTGTTATATTAGGAAAGTAATTGCTGAAATGATCAGGATCAATACCCACAGACGCTCAGATATAGCTCTAGCGTTGGCGTCATCTGGAATAGCTGCGACTCTGCTAGAAGGCGGGCGAACTGCGGATTCTACCTTGAAATTACCATTGAACATGCAAATCAATGAAACACCAATTTGCAACATCTTGGCGATGGCCAAGATCATACAGGTATGCAAATTGATTGTTTGGGATGAATGCACATTGGCCTATAAGAGGTCACTGGTATATCTTTGGTGGAGCCATGATTCTGTTTTCAGGTGATTTTCATCATACTCTTCCATTTATTCCAAGATCAACTGTTGCTAAAGAACTAAGCGCTTGCCTATTTTTGCAAACAAGATGAAACTACAAATGTGTCTGCGAAGTAGTTTTTAGACATTGGAAATAATAAAGACGTAGTGGACACCTGGACCGGGTTCATCACATGACTCACAGATTTATGTCACATCACAGGTTCAAAAGAGGAGCTTATTCAGCGTGTTTTCCCAGATAAAGCGCTAGAGGTCACAAACCATAATTGGCTGGGTGAACGAGCAATATTGGCGGCATAAAATAAAGATGTCAAGGATCTTAATGTGACTATTCAGAATTTTCTTCCGGGACAGTTGGTTTCCTTCAAATCAGTCGACACCGTTGGAGTTTCCCTGTTTTGCGCATGGACAATTATACGTCGCGTGTTCGCGCGTCGGAAAACCGTCATCTTTGTTTATTTACGCACCACAAAACAAAAAATATAGTTTATCTGAAAGCTTTGAATTAGTTTACAGACTGTGTGTATCTGTGAATATCAAATTGAAACCTTATAAATAGCCAGTATTTCAGGAAGACTAAATTGTAAGTAAGCAACATCATGTCTAATTAACCGAAAATAACTATAAAACTTCATTCATACCAAACATCCTTTTATCAATTACGGATTCCTTTTGTTTGTTTCGAGTTTATTTCATACAAAAGTTTAGGTCTTTTATTCATAAAACATAGACCTGACAAACCTAACAAAATTCCTTTCAAAACTTGAAAGTACTTTCTTACATATTTCTCTCTTTTCAGTAGTATTATAAGAACGGTTGTATTGTTCACTGAATGCGAGTTATATTCAAAATTGACATCCAGAAAGAACTTTTAGTAAATTCTTCCAAATTCTTTTCTGATATAAATGTCATTTCAATATTCTCGTGTCGTATGGAGCATGGCTATGTCAATAACGTCCTCTGCGAGTGAATCGATATTACTTTAATTATTCAGAGAATTTTTCCTTACTCCTATTCCACGCTCGGCATCGAGTATTCTTAAATTTTTAATTCGGTTTTTGATGAGTTTAAATTGGATTATTCGAATTACTAAGGTAAAGGTTACTGTTATAAATTATTTAATTTTTTCGTCAAACGAATGAAGGCTTGGATGCTTATTGAAATTATTGAAACTGTGGCCAATGTTGGGGAGAGTTTTCTACTCAATTCTGCATATAAAATCTGTCGAAAAAGTACCAATAATTGATTATTCCAGAAATCTGCTTGAAACGATTGTCAAAATTTTTGTATTTTCATACTTGGCACAACTGTTTTCTATACTGACGCGGTGTTGGAAATCTATCTGTGATTAGGTTCATTTATTTCATTTATTTATTCAAATATAAGACAACAAATCAGCCAAGGCTGTTAACTAGAATTTTATATTTAAGATATATGTATTCTGATACGACAAATCAGCCAAAAGAAAGAGTACTTGAAGGATACAATTTAAACTTAGGAGAGAGTACTTAAAGGATACAATAAAGTTCCTGAAAAACCCAACTGCCGTAGGCATCGATGAAATTCCAGTTAAATTGATAAAACATATTTCAGATGCCTTATGTCATATCGTTAGTATAAGTTTACGAGAAGGAATCTTTCCAGATAAACTAAAGTGTGCCAAAAAACTCCATTTTCACAAAAATGGCATCTGTTATAAATAACTATAGGCCTATAGCAATTTTAAACAACTTTAGCAAAACTTTTGAAAATATAATTTATATGAGATGACTAGAATTTTTGGAATAAAAAATGATACTGTAAGATTCTCCAAATGAGTTCAGAAAAGGGAGAAATACTATAAGAGCGATGTATATGGCCATATGTGCCGCCCTTGATTCCCTAAACCAGAACAAGCCGGTGGTTGCAATGGCATTAGACCTTAGCAAATCTTCGACAGCGTAGACAAATCTATCCTTCTCAAGAAACTCGGGAGTTATGGGATTCGAGGAGTTGCACTAGAACTCATAGACAGCTATATTTCTGATAGGAAACAATATGTGGCGATGATGTATGCTGACTTCCAGTAAGCTATCCACAAAAGAGGAGTGCCCCAAGGCTCTATTCTTGGAGCCCTTCTCTACATCATATATACGAATGATTTGTCGGGACTGGTTGCAGATTTACTAGTTCAATTTGCTGATGATACGAACGTGAAAATTAGTGGAGATGATACCGAGGACCTCAAAATAAAAACTTCAAATGATACTTCGAAAATGAATGAATGCTAAAAAAACTCAGTTGTTGAAATTTTCCTTTGACAGAAACAGCGAGGCAATCTCGATTAACCATAATGACAACATCATTGAGTCAGTGAGTGGCATACGCTTTTTGGGTGTAACTATTGAATCTAAACTTGACTGGACCAGCCACATAGAGCGCCTTCCAGGATCAATTGCAAAATATTATGCACTCATTGGTAAATCTTCAAACGGCTCTGATATTGTATCATGCTAATGTAGAATCCCGCATGAGTTATGGGATTATTTTTTGGGGGAATTCCGGAGAGATGCTTCGAATATACAAATTACAACAGAAGTATTTAAGATCTATTCCTAACCTGGGATTCAGAGACAGATGTAAAGATCACTGCATCAATCACGATCTAACTCTGCCATGTATATTCATATATGAAGCTTTAATGTTTGTTAAGAACAATATCGAAAGGAGAGAACATGGTTATGTGACAAGGTATAATATATATATATATATATATATATATATATATATATATATATATATATATATATATATATATATAATAGAGCAGAAAACAGAAAAATGTAAACTATACCATCATAAAAGTTTTCAATAAATTACCTTTACATATTAGGAACGAACACACCAAAGTATTTAAAAGATGTATTCAGGCACTTTTGATTAAAAAGCTTTCTATAGCCTCCAGGAATTTTTCGACAAAAGACTAGAAAAATCTATTTTCATATAATTAAACACTACAAATACGGGTATTTTTTTTAGTTTTATCTATGTACTTTTTTTTTGTTTTTAAGATCTCTATCCTAGCCTTGAACTGTGTATTGAGGTGTCCTACGCCCAAAAGACACATTTTGTTAAATCAAAATTTTGAACTAATAAGCTAAAAAAGAAATGACTTTTTAGTTTCTTAAAAAATAATTTAGCATTTTTAATATGACTAATGTTCTTTGGCAAAGCGTTAAATGCTCTTGCACTAGATAGTAAGGGTGATCTTCTTCCCAGTTCGGTCCGAACTTTTTTTTGAACAGATAGCATGTGAAGTTCGTGTTTCCTAGGTATGTTTCATATAGTTTTTCCTGATGGTATTAGAGCTCTTCAACAATTTATTATCCAACTTAAAGATTGATTTGCTTTGTTCCAATTCTCTCAACTTGACCAATCTCATAGCCGGTATTTCTTCTTAAAGTTCGTTGGTACTCAAGTCGTAAGGCAGGTTCAATACAGACTTTAAGGTTATTCTGTAGTCTCTGAATTCTGGACAAGTTAAATTTGGAGGTGCTGGACCATATCACCAACAAATACTTGAGAACGGATTGAATATTTGAATAGTATAGTGCCATTTTACAAGGGTTGGTTAGGAACATCGAAATGTGAAGAAAAGCACCTACAAATCCAGATAATTTGCTAACTAAATGTTGAATATGGAAATCCCAGCTTAGTTTGTCATCAATCACAAGACCTAGATAGTTGTATGTATTAACCTGTTTAATTGGGATATTATTTATTTTAAGATTTAATGAGTCAGAATATTCATTTTTTTGTATAAGATTCATGAATACATTTTTTCCGCCTTTAATATCAGATATCAACTTGTTATCAGTTAACTATAAGTAAAATTTATTCAGGTCTTCATTTGTGAAAGCATTCATTTCCTTCATTTTTTTCCCTCTATAAGCCAAGACAGTATCATCTGCAAACATATAATGTCGCCCACGAAGTCTCGCCAGTGACAAGCTTAAATACAAGAGCAGATCGAGAACTGTGCCGTGGGGCATTCCGGTGGTAATCTTAGCTTTACTGCTCTTATATTCATTAGTTGCAGTATACTGCAACCTTTCCTCTAGAAATGATTTTATAAGTTTATATCACTGTTTCAGCATTATCCAATTTACTTATGGTGAACTCGACGAGATCTATGACAGCACCTTGTGTAGAACCTCCAGATTAGAAACCGTATTGTGCCGATGATAATTTTATAAAGTCAACTAGTCTTTGTTTTATAACTTTTTCCAGAATTTTCGCAAACACCGACGTGATCGAAATAGGTCTATAGTTTCTTGGGTCAGTTGAGCTACCCTTTTTGAAGACTGGTAAAATTTTAGCTACTTTACAGGTTTTTGGAAAAGAACCAGACTTTAGACATTGATTTATTTTACTAAGAACATCTTTTATTGTAAAGAATATATTTCGAATATCTTCAATTTTTTTTTAATTCGTGCGCAGTACATTTTTCCGGAAGTATTATTTCGTTAGTAAGAATCGGTTTAAATTTTTTAGTCGATTTGGTACGAGGCTGTGATTTTTGTGCAACGTTAACTTAGTAATTGTTCGAGGCATTAGATATTCCGTTTGGTGAAGTATATATTCTATCATTCCAAATTAATTTTGTTTTGTTGTTGATATTCTTTTGTTTTTTATATAGTATAGCGGAAAAGAGGCAGCCATTATGCGAGAACATGGCTAACCCATGAGATAATCGAATTGGAAAAAAAACTGAAGGAATATAGCTGGTTGCTGTCTAATTTTAAAGACGATGGACTCAAGATTGAGTACGACAAATTGAAACTAGAATATAAAAAAATGATAGATAAGGCTAAATGTAGCGAATACATTCGGGAAATTTTTCTCGACTATTGCTGAAAAAAAGTTATCATCTTCTAGGAAACACAATTCGACTGATACGACAAATATCTCAGAGCAAACTATGTTTTTTCATGATGTCACAGAAGAAGAATTGCGCGTTCTTTTGAGGAAGTTACCATCTTAAAACTCTACAGGATTGGACGAAGTCCCCAGCAGCGTTATCGAAAGTGTAGGTGAATCACTGTTACCGATACTCTGCTTTTTAATAAATGTGTCCGTTAAAAGGGGCGTATTCCCTACTGTACTAAAGAATGCGTGTGTACCCATTCACAAGAAAAACGAGCGGGAAGATGTGGAAAACAGTAGACCAATTATTGTGTTTTCTCAAAATTATTTGAGGAATCATGAATGCTAGGATCACTGAATTTCTTGAAAAATATAACCTTCTCGCAAGGAGTCAACATGGGTATGTAAGATGTGCGAGAAAAAATATATTGTTGCGATATTTTTCGATTTGTGTCTTGCGTTTGATACAGTGACGAAGCCTATATTATCCAGTAAGTTATATACCATATTGGAATATATTAAGTTGGTTAGTTTCGTTTATTAGTGACAGAAAATTTACAGTCTAGGTTGGTTCTCCAAAGTCTGAACCTTTCAATTTGAATAATGGTGTTCCTCGGGGCTCGATTCTGGGACCACTTCTGTTTTTGATTTATGTTAACGATTTGATTTCTTACATGAAAAAGTTTTTCGTCACTCAGTTTGCTGATGATTTCCCAGTATCGGTATCGACTCTTGAGGAACTCGTTGAGCGTGTGACGGAAGCATTTCAACTGTTGTTGGGTTGGTGTAGTTCGAACGAGTTGATAGTAAATGAAGGAAAGACGGTATTGATGAACTTTCATTTGAAGCGGGATATATATCGTCTAAGATTTGTTTTGATGTCGTTTTGAGGAAAAAATCTTGATTTCACTTCTCTTTCGAGCGTGTATTATGCCCTTGCATACTCACATATGCAGTATAATATTTTAGTTTGGGGTCGGGCAACCAACGTTGATGATGTTTTTCTTATTCAGAAGAAAATTGTCAGGATTCTTTTAGGTGCTAAATACAGAGATTCATGTAGGCCATTTTTCATCAAACATAGATTACTTACCTTATGATGTATTTATCTCTACAAATCTCTGTTGTACATGAAACGTCTGTCCGTGAGAATGCCAACGTCATCTAGTTATCATAGATATGAGACCAGATATGGATCTCTAATAAGACACTCTACTTATTTTCACGAGAGATCATCTATTTATTCGGCAACGGTTCTTTATAATAGATTGCCCAAAGAAATCAAAAAATTGGGTGAAGTTGAATTTGGAAGAAGAATTAAAGAATTTTTGTTAAATAAGGCCTATTTTTCTGTGATTGATATATTGAAGACCCCGTTACATACAGAAATATGTAAATAATCGTTGATGATTTGTTTGTAACGTTGGTTGTCATTGTATCGACTTCATTGTTTTGCATTGCAAAATAAAAAATTATTATTATTACCTGAGCATTATGCGTCGAGAAAGGCTAGATTTTTGGAAAGAAAACGCGACTCAATTTTCGAAGAAAATTAAGTTTTTTGGAACAAGTCTTTTGGAACTCGTTTCATGCCAAAACAATCTTTCATAATGGTACGAATTGATTCGTGAGGCACAGAAGAATCATTGCCTAACTCTCTCAAACTTAAATGACCATTTAACTTCAGTTGAAGATGTTGAAGAATTTTTTAAATAATCAATTCCTGGTATTTTTTCGACAGAATGATTCAAGCTTTCAAGCTTTGCGGTTCAAAAAGCTTGAATATTCAAGTTTTGGTGAAAAAAGTAGTTATACTTGAATTTCTAAAATGAAGGCTTGATTTCAAGTTAAGTCAAATCAAGCAGCATGATTTACAAGTTAAGCATTGAATCTTTTCTGAGACGGATTAGTTGTGGTTCACTATACACTCAGTAGTGAAATTGTCAAATTATATGATGACCTACTTCATCATGATTTCGTTGAAGCAATAATAACAAAACCCAGAATGTTTTTTCAAGCATTTGCGTTTAGATTAGATGGTCCGAAGATGATTCGAAGCGAGATGTTGCAGAAGCTGAGAAAAATCTGTTCTGGCGCTTGCGTCAAACTATGCGCCGTGCCGCTCCTTTCTCCCGCGCCGTTCGATTCGACTTTATGCTCGCAGTTAGAACGAAAACTTGGCTTGTGAAGGTGTATTCTCGCGGGACTCGCTAGTTGGTGACATGTGTTTATGTTTTTATCGACGGTACATTACCTAATTCTTGGAAGGAGAGCGTGATTCCGAAAGTTTATTTATATTGTGTTCTAGTGGCGTTTTGTTTGTTTTGTTTATTTGACAAGTGATTTTTTTTGGTTTATTTCATTTTTGGATTTTTAATTGCCAGAACGCCCACGTCGATTTTCGAGGTAAGATTTTTTACTGTTTTTTATCTTGACAATACTTTAAAAGATAATTATTGGAATATGAAAACTTGTGAAAGTTATAGTTTGAGTTTAATTAACATAAAGAAAAAGTATATGACGCATTGCAAATTCGATAAAAATCTTGTATCGAAAAAAACGATACAATCACCTACGCTATCTATCTCGACCTTCCACACTTTGATTTACTCAATAACTTAATTTTTTTTTATTCTTGTCGAACACACTCGATCGAATGAATGTTTTCTGATATGAGAATATAATTATCAGGTGTGCGATGTGCGTTATCATTTTTTCCTGAATTATGGAATCTATGGAAATAGATATATTTGAGTTTACGTAAAGTATGTTAAATAGATATCAATAATAAAAACTGGTTCTGAGGAATAATATAAAACGATCGCATCAATTTTTATTGACTTGATATTTCTCGAAATGAATATACACGTTTATGAAATTTAGAAAGAGGAAATAGTTGCACCAGAAATATTTTTATATCAAGTTTTTGCACTCGTACAAAAAATTGTGTTGGTAGTGAGTCACCATACGATTTCTTTTCAATAATTGTTTGCATCATTAGAAGAAGATGATGCTGCCACATTTTCCTGTAAAGCAAATACAACGCGCGCGTTCACTTTTTAAAATGAAATGGAAATAACTTTTGTTCTGAATGAGTATAATAAAAAAATATACAGGGTGTCCCCAAGTAATACACGATACACCCTACCTACCTAGGTTAGGTAGCATATATAGATATTAGCTTTCCGCACAATATACATTATTTCACTAAAGGTTTGGGTTAGGTTTAGTTAGGTTCTTCTCTATGATATCAATGAAAAAACTCAGTTATTCAAAATTGCGAGTTTATTGGTTGGTACAACACAAAAGAGTTACATATGGTGTTAAACTTAACTAAGGAGTGACTTTGGATGTTGAAGCGTGACACTGCATGTCCTCAGCATACTTTTCATATGATGGTACGTAATCACTGAGTGCTAATCGCAAGCATGATGACATATGATCGTAAGTTAGTCGATAGCGATATTTTGACTTAATTATCTTCATTTCAGAAAATGCAGACTTGCACAAGTTGATCAAAACATTGCCGTCAGTTGAAGAGCGATTTGCATTAGATTCGGATATTTATCTTCAGATATAAAACATCAGAACTTTGTATCAGATGCTGTAGCTTTCAGATGTATATCTGATATAATCTGCACCGACTCATTTTCAACAGAACATGAGTTCATATTAAACTGACTTGCTATTTCAGTATCTAATTCTTCAATGTTTTTTTCATGAAAAAGGATAACACATAAATGATGCTATATTTTCCAATTTACTTCAATCATAAAAACGCATTTCGAATTGTCCCAAAATATTTGATAATCAGCCTCATACGTATCATAATTCAACTGAGGAAAAACTGAAAATATTTCAGATTCGTTCTTTTCAGTTGATCTATCATAAGTTGCAATTTACTTTTGAATGCGTTTACTGCCCTAATCACATCAGTAATAGTTTTTCCTTTACCTTGAAGCTTCAAGTTAATGGTGTTTAAGTGCATTGTGATGTTAGTCAAAAATGCCAAATCAGTCAGCCATTTTTCGTTTTTCAACATCTGAGTGTCATCACCTCTTTCGTCTAGAAAAGCTGTTATTTCGGGCAATAATTCTTGAAACCCTGACGTCCGTGTTAAGAACTATATTAGTGTGTTCAGCTGACTCCCTAACTTAAAGAGCCGCCGTTGCAAGCTACGTGCACGGATGGGATTCACAATTTTTGTTGCAATGCCCATAATTTCCTCCGTGTTTAAAACTTTCAAACACAACACTTGTTGATGTATAATGAAATGAAATGAAAAAAATTAAGTAAAATCTTCATTAACTCGACACAATGCCATAAAACCGTTTTTGTTTCCAGTCATTGCTGGTGCTCCATCGGTTGCAATGCACACTAATTCATATATTAGTCTTGTAGTTTCTTAACAAAATTGAAGAAAACGTCATATATATCTTTGCCACGGGTCTTTCCCGTCAAAGGAATGATTGTTAAAAATTCTTCCTTAGCTAACATGTCATTGAATACCATCGGAATAAAAATACACAACTGGGCAATGTCTGTCATATCGGTAGATTCGTCAAACTGTAAAGAAAAGTATGTACATTTCATGATATTATGTTTTAGTTTATCTGCCATGTCCTGACTCATGACTTCAATACGCCTTGTGACAGTCGGACGAGATAACTGAAGTTCTCTAATAGAAGACATGATTTCTATTTTATTTTTAAAATCTCCAAATAAAGTCTCACCCTCTTCAATAAATTCTTCCTTCACAACCGATCCATCTTCGAATGGTTTCTTGTGTTTCGCCAATATATGAGATATTTTAAATGACGCGATCGTAACAGCTTTTGATTGTTTGGCTGATCTTGTGAACATGGTTTGTTCTTTTTTCAAACAAGTTATCAAATCACGTACTTTTCGTTTCCTTAATTCACTCTGTGGCGGAAAATCCTTTTCATAGTTTTTATGAAACGTTTTAGATGCTTCTCTAAGTTACCACACTAAGGTATTGCAACTGACGCACGACAAATAAGACAAATGCACTTTTCCTTCATCATACAAAAGAAAAATTCTTCCACCCAATCGTTATTAAAATGATACGTTTTAGATTTCTTCTCTGCACTCATTTTGTACGATTTAATAATAAACTTTGTATCGACGTAGTATTGTTTACAAGTTACAATTCAGAATGACTCCAATTCCTACAGGCGCAACATTTATATCGGCGTGAACGAAAGTCTCGAATATTCCCGTCAAACGCGCCGCCGAAATTTCGAGAAAAGCGGCAAGAATAAAAAACGCGGCTTTTCTTTGACAAGTACCGCGCGTTCCTTTGATAAAGCCGCTTTTGCCGCTAGCAGAGTGTGAATCTAACCTAACCTAATCTACTTATTAAAAATTTTTTTCTTTTCGAGATCTACTCAAAAAGGACTCGCGATCGACTGGTTTAAGAAATTAACAGGTTTAATTTCTTATTATCATCTTGATTAACTATCACGTAGTAACGTCGAAATCAATCAACTATTTAATATAAATTAATGAGTATAGCAAGGTCCGAATCTTTTTGAATTCAGAGATATTAAACTTCAAAACTTGATCCTGAAATCACAATTTTCAACATTCGAATCTAGTTGTACAAAAGATGTAATCATAGTAAAATGATTATGGTGGCGTAGGGGATATGATGCTCGTCTCCTGCGCAGAGTTACCTGGGTTCAATCCCCACAAAGTCGATGCGATTTTTCGGATTCTGGGAATCGCTTGAGTGTCAATTTTTCGGAGGAGATGTAAAGTGTCGGTCCTGTCTAACAGAGATGTGTTGGACATTAAAGATCCCTTCTCTCGACACGAGAGGGGTTCGGCAAAATTCCCGGGTTAGTGAGGTGACAGACGAAAGGCAGAAATAGAGCACGTTAAAAGAAAAACAAACAAACAAAATGATTATCAAGAATGTTGATTTACTTTTGATAGATAATTGGCAGAATATCTTTTTCGATAGGTGATTATTGTTCCAAAACCTTGAATTTTTCGAATTGAAACCCACAAAACATCTCCCTTCTCAGTTACCAGTACTAAGTAAACTATAACTTAAATATTAAACAAATCTTAAAGTCTTCACCTCTGAAATTCAATTACGTATCATATTTGAATAAAAACACAGAGATATTGTTTACAAACATTTTATTATATTAAAAAAAACACACACAAAATTTATAGAACAAAAAGGCGCTTACGTTCAAAGAGATTAGTGAGAAGGTTGAGCCTTGTTTTCCTTTGTTGTTTATCTGAATTGGTTTCTAACTTAGTTAAATACAATCTCAAATCATCTTCTGCATGTAATTTGTTTCTAGATTTACTTTTGAGAAAGGTTAAACTTGAGAAATTCTTCTCACAAGAATAAGAGGTGGAGAACCCAACAAGAAAATTAAGTTCTTTGTATTCCTTCCCAATACCGATCCAGAAATCCAACAATGTAATGCCAGCAGTCAAATATTTAGTTTTTCAGCGTGGGATCATATAAAATTTCCATGAGCTGCTCGTTCCGAAGAGTAATTACATTAGTCTCCATAGCATCAGCATTTAACCCTAGGTTAGTCGCAACATTTTAGCGAATCTTTCGGTTGTAATGTTCCAAAAAAGCAACTTTAAATTGCTGTTTCAACCACCATATAAGTTGAATCCTTTACTATTGGAATCTAAATCAATTAATAAATTATAATATAACTTATTAAGTCAAAACAGTATTTATTATGTGAAAATACCATATTAAAAAAAAGTTTTCAAAACGTTACAAGCTCAAAATATCATACAGTCAATTTAGTCTGATCCTGACAAACTCAGTTTATTTCGGATTCACTGGATTCAACCTTTTCAGAAGTCGGAATATATGTAATTTTACACTCATCGCATATGTTGTTAGTGTGTTGGTTGCAAATCGCATTGCAGACATCTCGACACTGTAAGCTTCCTTCCACCAATTTCAGTCGTGGAAGATGGACGGCTACTGAAGAAGATGCTTCAACAAGCGCTGGAAATGTGACATTCAATTTGAAAAATCTTAGTGAAGCTTTAAGAATGGCAAATGCTTTGTTATTTCTCTATGAAATTTGAATCGTCTATGGAACTATTGGATTTCAGATGATATACAAGCCAAAATAAATCTCTCCTTATAAGTGATTTCGATATATATCTGTCAGTTAAGACTTTTATCCATAAGTACTATATTCCCAGGGTTTCAAGTTATTCTTTATGAGACATTATTGAGTGCTATAAATTATATAACAAGTCTGGTGTCTGGTAACACCTAGAATATGCTTTCCTGCATGATAGACTGAAATCTAGAAAATATTAATGTTTTACATTGCTGTTATTCTTGTAGCATACGCTCCGTGTGAACCAATTATTAGGAGGAACTGTTTTATTTACTAATAAAATACATCGTACCTGCTCCTAATTTGCAACAGGAACGAAGTCTTATTTTTAAGAGGCAAATCGCCTAATATGCCAAGTAAGAAAGAATTACAAAATTCTCCAAACAATTGCTCATGTCTGTAGATAATAATTACTCAGTATGGTCAGAAACTTTAATTGAATAGATTTTTTATATATTTGTCTATTAATTTGTCACCTAGGAACGTATCTCATTTTTTTTCATTTATTTAATAACGATATGAACCTTGAACTTACAAAATAAGAAAAAAGGAACAAAAACAATATGCGTGAATTGAAATGAGTCAAATACCCCTAATCAGTAGGAAAAATGGTTTGTTTGTTATTCCTTTAACGTGCTCTATTTCCGTCTTTCGTCCAATGACACGCCGGGGAATTCTGTCACCTCACTAATCCGAGAATTAATTAATTTCCAACACAAATTTGTTAGACAGGACCGACGGCCTTACATCTCCTCCGAAAGATGGACAATAAAGCAATTCCCAGAATCCGAAAAATCGCACAGACTTTGTGGGGATTGAACCCAGGTAACTCTGCGCAGGGGAAGATCTTCATATCCTTTAATAAAAAGTCCTCTAATAAAAATAATTGAATGAATCTTCGACTGAAACACCAGTCTGCATTAAGCTACTTATTACCTAATCATATAATCATATCGAACGGGAAACAGGTGAGTTGGCATAATAATTTGTCCGATGAAAAGGTTCACTGAAGAAAGGCCCACCCCTAGTAAACCTTCCAGGAATATGAAGACCAATCTGATACAAAAAATCGAGACAATCCACCTTACCATTAAGACATCTACAGAGAAAGAGAAGATCCAGCACAATTCTTCTTTCGAATAGCTTTCTTATGTTTACTTCAGCCCTGACAAATGTTGCAGAAAACTGTCCTAGGGATAGATATTTTATACAATATATAAAGTAGAAATTTGTTCTAGACCCTCTCAATCTCATTCGAATGCTCCAAATAAAAAGGTGATCAGAAAGTCGAGGTGTACTCAAGATTTCAGAGCTTGTAAACATAGCTGTGTTACGACTAATAAAGCCCAAGGTCTGGAAGCCTCGGTTTACAATTGTGTGGAAATGAAACTTGAAAGTAACTCGTGAATCGATGAATACTCCGAGATCTCTAACAACATTAACCCTTTTGAGTTTGGTACTATTGGTAGTGTAATCAAAATTAATTACACTATCTAACTTACAAAAAGAAATGCACTGGCATTTATCCAAACTGACCTCCAAGCCATTTCTGACAAACCAGTCCAGATACAGCATCCAAATCTGCCTGAAGGGACAATGCATCAGTGATGCCATTGATAATTTTGAAAATTTTAAAGTCATCAGCATAGAGCAAAAAGTCAAAATGCTCAATGACAGAACTAGTATCGTTAATGAAAGGTGAAAACAAAAGTGGGCCCAAATGGCTGCCTTGTGGGACACCACAAAATATAGAAATAATAGATCATTTAAAATTTTTTATTTTGACAACTTGCGTCCTATGCCTATAGTAACTCTCAACCTAATTCAAAAGTTAACCCACAAAACCAGCCGACTCGACTCTGATGGCTAAGACGGCATGGCAAATTCGATCAAAAGCCTTGATAAGATCCGTAAAGGCAGCATCTACCTGATGCCCCTCACTTAACTCATCAAGTAAGAACTGAACAAATAGAACCAAATTCGTAACTGTCAGTTTAAAAG
This sequence comes from Cryptolaemus montrouzieri, assembly GCA_013387265.2. Taxonomy (NCBI): domain Eukaryota; kingdom Metazoa; phylum Arthropoda; class Insecta; order Coleoptera; family Coccinellidae; genus Cryptolaemus; species Cryptolaemus montrouzieri. Next base: position 6,954,079 of record JABFTP020000144.1, on the reverse strand, counting down.
AAACTTTATAATGGATGATACTCTCAAAGATCTTTGGAACTGTACTCGAAATGCTGATCGGCCTATAATTACGTCCATCCACCTTACTTCCCGACTTGTGTATGGGAGTTACAAAACTCGACTTCCAAATTATTGGAAAATATCCTTCACGAAAATATCTATTGAATAATAGAGTGAAGCCGCACAATTTTTGATAAATATCGGAAGAATACCACCCGGTCCACTGAATTTTGGCCTCAGTTCAGTGATTTTCGCAAATCATGAATCCCGATCAGATAACTATTCAAATCCAAGCAGTTGCCATAGTTAACAGGGCACGGAAGGTGAGTTGGTATGGGAGAGTTGAAAGAAGAAGAGAAATGATCTGCAAAGAGATTGACAATTTCACTTCTTCCATGTCCCAATCGACCATTGAGAGACATGCAACTAGGAAATGAGCCAACACTATTTCTCTGATTAATAGAACCCCAAAAGTGTTTGGGATTAAATTTGATGGACATTTCAGTTTCCGCAATATAATCACGATAACATTCATCAGTTGCTTGCGATCTAGAATTCGAGAATGAAGTATAACTTTCAGATGTACTAAGTAGTTTGAAGTTCTTGTGAGCAAGTTTCTTTCTCATAACTAGCGCCTTCAGATCAGCAGAAAACCATGCGGGATACTGAGATGTCCTAAAGACTCCCTCAAGAACAAATACATTGATACACTAACGAATTATCAAATAAAATTTATCAATACAATCATCAAGAGAATCTCTGTGCAAATCAGCCAAGTAAAAAACAAATCCTACACTGTGTTTCCAGAACTTCTATATTTATTCATTTGAATAAGATTCAAGTAACCAAACTAGGCACTAATCACCCTACCCGGACCACTGAGTGGCGAAACTAACACTCCAAGATCGTTATTAGACCAGTTGAATCTACCCAAAAAGGAAAAGTTCAGAACCCGGATAATGTAACACAAAATCATCTCCTATAAAAACCAAGTTTGTAGGAGATGAAGAAATAGTCACAGCGATCAGAACTGGCTTTTGGCTCGTAAAGGAATCACGATCCTGACGATAAACAACATATCCATGAAGATCCATCTCACTTATGGCAATATCAGGTTTCAGTCAGCAAAACTAAGTCATATTCACTATTCGATAGAGACTCCCTCAATAAATCTAATTTAGTTCTCATACCACGGATGTTCTGGTGGTATACAGATAGTATTTTGGATCTATGCTTGGTTGGGTAATTGTTCGGTTCTATCTCCAAAGAACCGCTTGACCATTATACCCTCTGGCCAAACGTTAGGATCCAATTTTTTTTCACCAAATCCGCAGGAACTGTAAGTTTGAACAATGCGTATATAATCGCATATAAATTACCATTCCATATTCACGGTTTCTGTATTTATGGAACATATAACCAGTGGATAAAGAACTTATACTGTAGGAGAAATTATTTATTATTACGAAGCCGACACTGTTTACCGAAGACATTCCCTTGGAAGCATATTCAGATGATTCAATTCTAATCAATTTTAACCCATTTCAAACATCGAAAATTATATCGAGTTCCTCATTGCCCTTATCACTGTATTCGTAATCACTTGATTTATCACCTTTTCGTAAATATATACAACGTTCAGTGATTCTTTTCATGACCATTAGTAGAATGCTTCCGAGAACTCGTAATTGGAAAATAGATTAGATTCAATTATTCATTCTGGTGTGGCAAATTGCATTTATTATTAATATCGGGAATTTTCTGAAAAAAATTATTTATAGGAATAATGTTTATCGTCGACGTATTGACGGTGTCACGATTGATTTGTAGTTATGTTTGTACGGTAGAATGTTTAGTAATTTATATTCTAGGGATAGAGAAAATATCACGACGCTTTTGTACAGGATGGTATGTCGAGTAGAGCAGATTAAAGAAAAGATCGAATGAAAATTACAAGTAGTACCAAAAATTAATCATTACCTTCAGGCTTAGGCAATAGTTAAAAGAATTTTGTAATTTTTTCTTGCTTGACTGTTTTCAAAAGCTCCTTCAATTCAGACTGATATTCAGCAGTGGTATTAGCAATTACCACACAAATATGAGACTTCGTTTTATAGACGGATCAATATACTGGGTGATTCACCAGTGGCTAGGTGCTCTGTAGCTCGTAAACTCTTGAAGATTTCATTTTTGTTCGAACGCTATTTCATTTAGAAAGTAAGAATCTACTTCAGCAATTTATTTTGCAGTAAACAGAGTGTCCCAATTTTCTATAAAAAAATTTTGGGTGGTTTTTTTCAGATTGGAAGACCACTTTTTTGTTCAAGATTCAGGAGCGGCCTAAACTCTCTCTCATCATCGCATGCTCTTTCGGCCAGAGAGGATGAATACTTTTTTCCTTTCGTTTTCTTATAGCCCAAGGATAGCTTTATTGATGAATTGAAATAGATTATCCTCATTTTATACAGGAGTGACTCCAAAGAATTATTGAATATTGTAATTTTAAAAATATCATATCTTGATTTTTTCAAATGGAATACCCTGTATTTTATGTCAACGCATAAAATAATTTGCTATATTTTTGCAGAAGTAACCTTATCTTTATCTTCGATCATTTTCGAAATATTCGATTATTTGTAAAATATGTGTTGACATTTCTTTTTATTTGCGCCTTCTGTCAAGTGTCCGGACATATCATATTCTGCATTTCACATGGTGCACTATCAGAGTTTCGTAATTAAACATTGTTAAAGTGAGGTTTGAACCCAATTTTCTCAATTGACTGCCATGAAGTTCTCCAAAGATGAAATGGTTCATATGATTTTTATTCTGGGTGAGTGTGATAAAAATTCTCTGTTGGCAATTAGAGTTTATGCACAAAGGTTTCCTGATAAGAGGCATACTGATGCAAGTTGCTTTAAAAACTTCTAATTAGATTTATCGAAACGGGTAATATCGCTTACAAAAAAAAATGAAAAACCAAAAACTACTACAGCTGAAGACAACCAGTTATCAGTTTTGTTGAAAGTGACAGAGGGCTCATATAAAAGCCAAAGAGAGATTTCTCAGTTAACAGATATAAGTCTAACTTCCGTCCAGAGAATCTTGAAAGTGAATAAATTTCATGCATATCATGTACAGCTGCACTAGGAACTGAACAATCAAGACTATGAAAATCGAATCAATTTTTGCTATTGGGCAGGTGATAAAGTAGCGGCAAATGCAAATTTTTCAGTTCTTTTCTCGGACGAGGCAAAACTTTCCACAAGAATGGGAAAATCCACACCTCATGAGACAAATAGATCACCAGCATCATTGGTCCTTGAATGTATTGGCCGCTATAGTAGATGGATATCTAATTGGGCCGCACTTTTTCGACGGGCACCTCAATAGTGAAATGTATTTAGATTTTCTGCAAAATCATCTACCAATGTTACTTGCCGATGTACCAGAGCATATAAGACAAGATTGGTGGTTTCAACAGGATGGAGCACCGGCACATTACTCACATCAGGTTAGGGAGCATTTGAATCATATATTTCCAAACAAATGGATAGGACGTGGTGGTCCTGTTAGATGGCCAGCTAGGTCTCCGAACCTTACAAGTCTAGATTTTTTCTTATGGGGTTGTATTAAGGACATCGTTTACCAGATTCCTTCTACAACACAGTTGGATATGAGACAAAGAATAGTTCAACGGCCTTTCCTCAGAAGGATGTTGTTGTTGTTGTGTCTACAAAGAAACGGGCAACATTTCGAACACTTATTGAAATAGTTCAACACCTTGTAGATCATCTGACTAAAAACCAATCGATTACGTATTTCATACACGACTACCTTAAAATATCTCCATTTCTCTGATCAAGTATGATGATATGTACTAATAAACTCTTTATTTTTTTTATTTCGAAAATGGTCGAAGATAAAGATAAGGTTACCGTTGCAAAAATATATAGCACAATATTTTATGCGTTGACATCAATAATAAAATGCAGGGTGTTCCATATGAAAAAATCAAGATATGATATTTTCTATTTCAATTCATCAATATAGCTATCCATGGGCAATAAGAAAACGAAAGGAAAAAATTATTCATCCTCTCTGGCCGAAGGAGCATGCGATAACGTGAGAGCTTATTTTCATGAATTTTATAAAAAAAAAAAAATATTGTGACGAAACTGCTAACCAAAAAAACTTATTACTTAAAGACATTATAGCAGAGTTTAGGACGCTGTTGAATCTTCAACAAGAAAGTGGTCTTCCAATCTGGAAAAAACCTCCCAAGAATTTTTAGAAAATTGGGACACCCTGTGTACTTCAAAATAAATTGCTGAAGTAGATTTTTACTTTCTAAATACAATACCGTTCGTACAATCTTCAAGAGTGTACGAGCTACAGAGCACCGCGCCACTGGTGAATCACCCAGTATATATATATATATATATATATATATATATATATATATATATATATATATATATATATATATATATATATATATATATATATATATATATATATATATAATGTTGGGTGGGGAGGAGTGTATGACTGCCATGTTGAACAACTAAATATTTTGCAAAAATGGATCCTGAAAATCATGTATGGTAAAGGGCGCACATTTTCGAGTGAGGAGATTTTTGCTTTGTCAGGAATGCTTGACATTAAACAGTTGTATGCTCTGAAACTAGTAACTCAAGTATTTACGAGTAAGATGAATGTAAACCCCATTGATCATAAATATGATACAAGGGGAAAAGACTCAGACTACAAAACACTACGCTCGAATAAAAGAATAGGACAAAGATCCAGCAAATATCTGGCACCACGAGTATATTCGCTTATACCAGTAAACTTGCGAATCTTGAAAAACTACAATTGTTTCAAAAAGAATGTGGAACTTTGGATTCTTTGTGCCGGAAGAACAGAAATAGACAACTTAATTAATTAGCGGATAAACGAAAGTGCCCAGTTTAAATACTGAGTTCAGAAATTTCACGGAGTGAAAAAAAAAAAGAGAAGAAAAAAATATCTAAAATGTGAGAAAAAAAAACCTAAATTGTGATTAAGCCTCTGCTTTTCATTGTTTATTACTCTGTATGTATGAAATCAATTGTAATAAACTTTATTTATTATCGTGGACTTATGCACTGTCTCAGCTGTTAGCTGGATATAATTTACCTTTTCCAGATTCAGCAATCAAAGGAATAGGCTCGATTACAATATACTTGACAAAAATTTCCTAACTATCCTACATGTATTAAGAATTACAGCTTTTGCATTTCTATATAGGTATTCTTATGCAATTCTAATTTCTTATAAACTTTATTATTATTATTATATATATATATATAATATATATATATATATATATATATATATATATATATATATATATATATATATATATATATATATATATATATATATATATATATATATATATATATATATATATATATATATATATATATATATATATATATATATATATATATATATATATATATATATATATATATATATATATATATATATATATATATATATATATATATATATATATATATATATATATATATATATATATATATAAAATATTATACGCTTTCGACACCCCAAAATTTTACCTCAATATCTCGAGCGGTTTACGAAAATTCAAATTTAACTTCAATACCCACTAAATCCATAACAAAGGTTTTCCGGACCTATATTTATATGAACTTTTTTATCAAATGACTTCAGCAATCCCTCTTTAAATATTGGCGTGTATATTAAATACGGAATATAATTTATTATTCGAGGAACTATGACAATTGATAAATTTGAATTTTACTTGTTTCTCGAAAATTTCAAATGTCGTTAAGGGATTTCGTAACGAGTTTTCTAGATTTAAAAGTACAAGCTGCAATTTAAAAAAGATCTGAAACTAACTTGGAAAGCAGCGGCTAAAAGTTTTCCAGATATGATCTCAGATTTAATTTCATGAGTTTCTCCCTCGAGAGAGATGCCAGCATAAAGGAGAATAGGCAGATATATGTAGTTTCTCAATTGCTTCTTCTAGAAAGAACAAACTGAGGCTTACGTGGAACAAGTTGGGGACAAACGATGTTTCCAGAGGGAGAAAATGAATGAAGTAAAGTTAGGATTTCAATTTTATCAAGTACGACGTGATTTTTCATCCGTTTGAGGTTTGAGATAATGGAAATAGAAAAGAGTTGTTACTAATATATATATTCTACAATTCGGGATGGAAATTCGAGTTTTTATTTTTAATAAATGCCAGTTTGGGTGTGTTACCAAAACGAGAGGTTACATGACCAGTAAAAGAGTGACGTTTAACTTTCATTGAGGCTCTGGCTGTATGTGTCGTCGTACCAACCTGTTGAAATCAAACATTTCTTCTGTTCATTTTTCGTCGTCGAAATTTTCGGATAAAAAAGTTCCCCAGCATGAAAACATATCGCTCAGAGTTCACAGTTACGGTTGCCCTTCTCTCATCCTCGAAAAAATACTGTCCAATCGCCCGAAGACGACTCATCGCGCACCAAGCGATGACTTTCTCACTGTGGAGTGGGTTTTTTTGCATTCTCTCGGCAAATTGCTGGCATTGTGCCAAATATCCTCCATTTAGGTGCTGGACAACCAGGAGCTTGTAGGGGTGAAAGCGGAGGTCTTCGTTTGAAATTCTGCGAACAGTTCGACTACTCATATGGAAAGCTGCAGCTCGTTTTCGGACGGAGCGCTCTGGGCTTTGAATTTCAGCTTGTCTCCCTCTTTCCACGGAAGCTGGTGTCCTTACAGTTCGGGGATGACTGAGGTTTCGGAATAATTTCTGATGCAGTCGTTCTGAAATTCTGTACCCATCGGATGATCATGTCACGTTTCGGAACTGAAGCGCTTCGACCAATGTTGAAGAAATAGAATTTTCTGATGGTAATTATGTATTTGACTTCTGCCTAGTTTAGATAAAAGTGACATTCTATATAATTCTATGAAGATTGCCCTGTGATTTTCAATGGTATTGCGTCACAGAGCTTACTTGACGATTTATTAGAATCTTCTGTTACGTTTTGAGTCTTTTTTTCATCCAAAATATGAACCGAAATAATGACCAAAGCAGTCTTTAGGACAGAAAAAACTTATCTCAAACTCAATCAGTCGACAAAATATTGCGTTTTTAGTAACTTCTTTAGTATGAGATACTGAGCATTGAACAAGCAATCGAAACCTGACGAAAAAACCAGTAACTTGGGGAGAAAAATAGCTTCATTGTTTTTCATGAACATCGATACAGTTTTTTCGAAACACTTTTTCCATTCTGAATGAGATACCTTCAAAACATTGTTTTGGAAGGTTTCAACTCTTCTGTCGTCGAAAATCGTTGCCTACGCAGTTAGTTCTTGATGTGCGCAAACAAAAAGAAGTCGTTAGGTGCCAAATCGACGTTATAAGGAGAATGGCCCATTAATTCAATGTTTTGGGTGTTCAAATACTCCATCGTATACGCTGATATGTGTGAGCTTGCATTGTCAAGATGCAGAATAATGATATTCTTTATTAGTTCATTATGGACCCCTGTAGGGTATTGAACATGTCAATATAATTCTCTTTGTGATACTTAGTAATAAAAATAAAATTGACGAATTAATGAACAATAACAATAATGAGATCACTAGCATTAACAAACAACAAAAATATAAAGAGTAAATTGGGAATAAAACGGAAAACACATTAAAAATATATATACATCTGATATTATGTCTATGAGTCTTCGAAGAATTCCTCCAATGTATAAATGTATAAAGTGGCCTTTCCTTTAAATAACCAAAAAGTCTGCTCTTCAGTTTCGTCTTCGGAAGTTATTTCGTTTCTTCTGGTATTTTATTGAATATTTTAGTCACCATATTCTGAGCATTCCTCTGAAGGTAGGTCAGGTGCAGTTCAGGGATTTCCAAGTTATGCCTGGTTCCCAATTGCAGAAAGAGATCATGATTTCCAGCCACAAATAGAACACTCTCATAAATGTAAAGGCAAACAACAGTAAGTACTGACTTTTCCACAAATATGCTTCTACAACTCACATCGTAAGGCAACCTGAAAATACTGCGAAGACATCGTTTCTGCAAAATTAGAATTCTGTCTATCTCTGTAGGATTTCAATAGAATATAATCCCATACCTCAATTTAGCCTGCACGTAAGAATGATATGCCATTAGAGCCGAATAAGCACTCACTGAATATGCTAAGGTCGTTATCGCATAAGTATAGCTCGCCATATGCTTGCATAAAACATCAACATGAGATTTCCAACTTAGTCTGTGGTCCAAGTGTATGCCTAAAAAACATACACTTTCAGAAGTTTTAAGCGATGCTTGTTTGTCATTGGTGTATGTTATGCTCTTGAATTCTGTGCCGTAATTGAAATTTATAATCTGCGTCTTTCCAGTATTCAACTGGAGTTAATTGTCAGTGAACCATTGCTCAAGCCTTTCTAATGATTTGATTATTTTAGAGTTTATTTCTCCACAGTTATCTGACAGCACAAGGGTTGTATCATCTGCAAATAGAACCAGTTTCTCAGGTATACTCTCAGGTAGGTCACTCACATATATAATATAGAGCAAAGGTCCAAGAATTGACCCCTGAGGTACCCCCCTCTTCAACACCATCTCCGAAGACTTGTTCAGTTCACCAGTAATTGGGTCTTGTTCAACATCAACTTGCGTTCTACTTGTCAGATATGACTTCAAGAGTTGATGTGGCGTTCCTCTGATTCTCAGTCTTTGTAATTTTTGCAACAAAATTACATGATTCACGCTATCGAACGCTTTGCTTAGGTCGAGACACAGCAGAACACTCTCTCTTATTGATGGCTCTAATTATCTTATCAAGAGACTGATGAATAGCACGACTAGTGGACTTTCCCTTTCGGAAACCGTTTTGACACTCGGTGAGGAGTTTGAACGTATCAAAAAAGTCCACAATGCTTTCATTAATGGCCCTTTCAAATATCTTACTGATATTAGATGAAAGTGTAATACGCCTATAATTTCCAATCTGATATTTCTGTTCTTTTTTGTAAATAGGCCTAACATGTGCTTTCTTCAATTAATCAGGGAAGATTCCAGAGGTGAAGCATATGTTTATTATGAATGCCAATGGTTCAAATATCTTGCGCTACATGCTTCAACAATTTGGTGGGTATTTCGTCATATCCAGTGGAGTTCGTCTTTTCAAGCGAGTGAATAATTTTGTTTACTTGCAGTGCATCAACTGGATCGAACATGTTACAGACTGAACTTACTGTGATTTCCCTCTGTGTGTGCCCTTTTCAAACCAATGAACGTGTCCGTTGCCATGTTTACTTCTTGTTTGCTAGCAAAGATGTCGATATACACTTTATATGCCTGGCGTCTTGGGCGAAAGCTTCTCTGATTAGGGTGACGGTCTCGTTCCAGTCGTTGGCTTTGCCTTTAATCCCCTTACACCAGTTGTTGGCAAAATCCTGCAGTAGCAGTGGAAGTTCCTCCAACGCCTTCTTCTCCGAGATAGCCTCGCTGCGTTTAAAAATGTTGATGACCGTGAGCTTTTCGGTTTCCGTTAAACCTGGCTGTGCATTGAGAAAACTACCTTCCTTTCGTGATGTTGGATTCATTGCCAGGGAGTCGAGTAGCCTCTTGAATTGCTCCTCGGTGAGGTTTGCTACCTGGGTTTGTAGGCGTGTGCTGAGTCTCAGTTCAGGGGTAGTTTCTGGCATGCAAAATGTCTATCTTTTCCAAAATGATACCTTCTTCTCTAGTCTCGTCTTCGGGGTTGTTGCGGCGCTTACAGATCCACCGGACGTAGTAGTAGTGTAGAGCTATTCGTGATACGAAAAGTATGACAAAAATGAAGAAGATTCCCATGTATTGGCCAACTTCGTTGAAAATTTTCTGAATTTCTTATTGGAAGATTCTTACTTCTTATTTCTAACTCTTCTGGAGAGGTGGTGTGTTCGATGTTGGTTCAAAACGATGGTAGAGTTATAAAAATATATTGAACTTAGAAATTACAGAAGAAGTTGGTTATTCCACTTATAATCATGATAAAAATAATAGTTCGAAATGGTCGTAGCCGCGTACTTTCGCACGTCCAGTGAGCCACTGTACAAATAGATTCCCGGAGAGGAAGCTCTAGTCGTAGCTAGTGGATCCGGCTAGATATCTCAAGTTCAGTTAGAGTTACCGGGGAGGAAGCTGCTGGTTCAAGCGTGAGAGCGACCTACTTTCTGGTGGCTTGGTCTTCTGGTTTTGAGCACTACGCTCGGGTAGGTCCGCTGCTCTGGCTTCGGCGCTGTGTCGTCGAGGTATTTGGAGTAGTCGAAGTCGTTGAAGGGTGTACCGCGTTGATGTGGCAAGGTTACTGGTGGCGCTCTCAGAGTCTATTAGCGGAGCGCATTTGTACCATAATGGTTCTTGTTACACCGACCATTTGCTTCGAAGTGCTCCGTGCACGAAGTTGGGTTTGGCTCGTCCTGAAAGGCCCATACTGTCGATTGTTGTTAAGTTTCGGGCTCGTCCGCATAAATCCAAGATTCGTCGCCAGAAACGAATTCGTAAACGTCTTTTGAAGCACCGAGGTCGAATTTTGTCAACATTTCTTTGCACCAAACGACACGAGGTTTTTTTTGAGCAATCGTTAAGTTGTGTGGGATCCAACGCGAACAAATCTTTTTGACAACCAAATGTTCATGCAATATTGAATGTACGATGGTGAAACTAATGTTTAGGGTTGTCTCAATCTCAAGGTAAGTCACATGGCGATCATCGTGTATCATTTCGCGTACTGCATCGATGGTTTGTGGCTAAACAAATGATTTTGGATGACCTTGACGAAGTTCGTCACTGAGTGAAGCACGATCCCGATAGAATTCGTTTACCAGCGTTTCATAGTGGCCAAGCGTGGAACTTCATCTCCAAAATTCTTAGAAAGTTGATCGAAACACTGTTGTCGAGCACGTCGAAAATCGTAAAAAATCGCACGAAAATGTAAACGTGTTAATTCCAGTTTTTGCCTAAGTTGAATATTCCAAATGACTGTAAACAAAACAAAACTCATTCGTACGTCAAAGGGGCTGTCAACAGTAAAAGTGCCAGAGACGCAAAATTTAAAATGCAACCTACGTATGGTGCACAAGTCCTACTTACACTTGACGTACTTTTTTATCGAAGATATAATTTTCAAATGAATAAAACATGACATTTCACGTTTGACACTTAAGCGCTATTTGCATTCAACATCTGTTCCGATAGAGCCTTTAACACACCTTCTATTGATACCGTTCTTTCTATTTTTATGTAACCTTTCACCGATCCCAAGTGTTGAAATCGTTGCTAACATTCTATTATTTTCTTAGATTAATCGATGAACTAGATTAAATATACCATCAATCAAGCGGTGGGCTTAATTAATCCAGAAACTTCCCACGCTTCTCACGATCCGCATTTTCATGTATTCAGTAGGGTATCCTATTATATTTCAAAGTTAAGTTCCTATTTCCAAAGCGGCTAGTCAAACAGTGAAATGATCCAATTAAAGAATGATTAAATTATCTAATAGGTGGATAAGTATTACGTCGGGAGGTTAATTAGCAAAGTTTACATATTGCATGTATGATTATAATTATCCAAGATTCAATTATTTTCATTCAACCGTCGGTGTGTTTACTCGGCAATGTTAGGTGTTGGGCTCGAACGCCCAATGCCTGATAATTTTCATATTTGAAAACCCTGTCATCAACATTTTGGGGTAAATCTGGTTCAATGTGGATTCTCTAGAACTTTAAGGAGTGGAATCCGACAAAACACTCGGTTTTCGAGAATAATCCTGTCATCTCAGCGGAAAAGTGTGTTGAATATTTGCTGGACGGGGGAAAAACCCCGTCGTCGACAGTGCGTTTTGGGAAGAACCCTGTCATTGCAGTTCAAAGTCTTCACTCGTCCCCAACGTCGCGCCGCGGCGTGCTTTTCTCCGCGGCTTGTGTTTCTCCGCGGAGTGCGTTTCTCCGCGGAGTGCGTTTCTCCGCAGCGTGCTTTGCTCCGCGGCGCTGCGTGTTATCTGCCTATGTATCTAACAATGTTTTGTGCCTACAGCCTAAAAATTGTGTTTCCTGTTTAATTGTGGTGAATATGGACAGTGATGATTCAAACTGTTCAAGGTTGAACCACCAGGAAGCGGAAGAAAACAAAAAGAATAAAATATGTAATGAAGGTGTTGAGGGCTGAGAGCCATGAACTCGATTCGGAATGTTGTTGTAAGAAGCTTCGCTGTTTTGAAGCAGTTACTGAAGATCAGCGCAAGAGAATCAATCGAGAATTCAATGCGCTGGGGGAAGTCAATAAACAGAATTCGTATTTAGGTGGTGTCATTAATGTGTGAAGAGGAATGAGGATCAAACTAGGTTTAACATAGTTTCCTTTGCCTACCGAGTTCTTGTTCTAACACATGATAGTGTTACCCGTGATGTGAAAGTGTGCTTGAAAGCTCTCATGAGCATGCATGGTATCCCGGAAGACAAAGTGAGGTACATTCGAAAATCTGTTGTTGAAACGGGAAAAACACCTACGGCTTGCATTCAAACAGACCCCATAGGCTATCAGAAGACCCAGGAAAAAATTTACACGATTCGACTGTATACCTAGATTGTTCTTGCTTGAAAAAAATGGATCGGTATGGTATAGGTGCAAGGCTGTTGGAATTTTTGAGTCATACTTAATAGTAGGTCAAAAACGGTTTGTCGCAGAGAAGATAGAGACTACGCACGGAGTCCTTCAATGATCAGTTTTCGGTTTAGCTTTGTTTTGCATTTATATCAACGACTAACCAGTAAATATACCATATCTTTTTTCCGATGAAACAAATCTAATAAATTTGGCTTCCTCAAGTATAGAGCTATGACGGGTGCTATCTAGATCTCTGGATGGGGTTGAGGGATGGTTTTCAGCAAATGGGTTGAATCACAAAAAGTGTAGGGCGTAAAGAATCAAGATCCACATAACTGGACGAGAAGAAACTATAAACAGCATGATAGGACGTATTGTAATGGATAACTGTCTTACCTGGAAAAGCTGCTTTGGTAATATCTCCTGGAGGTCATCCTCAGCAAAACCAAAGGATATAGAACTTTATTATCTTAGATCAGTGGAAATTTTCAAATCAAGGACAATTGTCAGATGATGATTGATCACACTGATCTATGAAATTTCCTTTCAATAATTGTTAAATACAGTTCTAATACTTGGTTTTTCCAAATTCAAATAACCACCTGTTCATATATATTTCATGTCATTTTGTACTTGGTTTTCATACTGTCTAACAATGAACGAAATTTGGAAACTACGGTAACAATAATCCATTGAATTAATTTATTTGTTGGTAGTAAAGACAGTGAAAAATTCCTCCTGTGTTTCAGTCATGCTCGACTACCAAATAGTTTAACTTTACTAAAACCGTAAGGAATGGGCGTAGACAAATGAAAATCGCGAAGCGATTTTTAGACGGAGACAATTTTTTTCAAATAGCGGACAATTTTTTCGTAGGGATTGGGGCTTTCTCCGCCAGACGACGTCCAGTTCGTGTCCGAGCGACATCCGGGGGCGGCGCTAGGGCTCCTCGAAAAAAGGTGAAGAGAGAATTTCGAAAAAAACTCAATTTTTCCTCCGAGAGATAGACCGAACTGGTAGTGTGCCTAAACGACCAAATATCGAATCTTTATTTCTGAAGGAGAAACGCTACCCGAGAATTATTCTGTTTCCATGGCGTAGTCTTATTTCAATATTTCTAAGCGTTCCGGAGAAATTCGCTTTCAAAGATTTTCGACCGACCGCCGAAAACGACATATATTTTTCCAGGCCATGTAGAGTGCCGTGACGGGACTGTCTTTCGCCCTGCGGAACAGGCGTTTTCGAGTCGTTCGTAAACGTGTTTCTAGATCGAATTTACCGCGAAATCCGTTGATATATTTCGCTATTTTCCATATTAGGGAATGTAAGCATTCCTTTCCGAAATATAACTTTTAATCGATAAATTAATATTCAACGTCATCTTCTCCAGAAATCAAAGTCGGTTCAAAGTTACTCCCTCCGCACAGTTTCGACAAACTTTCATGTCAAGATATTGACGGAATCAGCTATATTCGAGCTATCAAAATTGGGATTTTTCTTTCATTCGTCCTACTTATATGTGTTTACCGGGAGGAATGATTCGCGTATCAAAAGATGTGTACATAACTCATAAGAAAACTCATCGTTTTAAGACTTAATTCTCGAATTTGAAACCATTTCTGAGACCTAAAAAGAATCAGAAACATGGAAATGTTTCCCTCTCATCCTTCAGCTGAGTTCATCGGAAAGTTAGTACGACGAATATTTAAAATATAGCTGTCTCTCTTCTGAAGGAGAATAATTAAAAGGAAAATAGGAACATAATATCAACTAAAGTCATACAAATACATTCGTTCTGTCACAATAATCTATTTATTTGGAATATCACAATATGATCTACGTTATTTTTATTGTAGAAACTTGAAGATTCAAAGGTGAGTAAGTGAAAGTAATAATGACTAAATCCATACAGTGTGTACAAACTTTTGATTGAAAAAAATCTCGTACTTTTCGATCGAACCTGGTATGTATTAATAAATCCACATATAGTACGCTTCAAATCATCTGCTTTCGCGCTCTATGAATACAAAGTGTTTCCGCTTCGAATAGAGAATGGAAAGGGACAAACACACAGACAGATATAGAGAGTTCTAATTTTTAATCCGTCTCAAATGTTCCTGTAGGTGAAGTGCAGTAGACGCAGTCTTATCCATTCCCGGAAGCAATTCTACGGGTTCATTGTCTCTCTCACTGTTCTATCATTAATTAGAGAGCTTCAGGAATATATGCAAAGTTGCATTTGTAGAATAGCTGCACTTAATATGTTCATTCTATTCGTAGAAATACGTCTTACCACCTTGATCAAAAAGTTCTTGGAATTGTCACCATCTGGCTTTTAGTCATATGATTTGCGTTTTATTATTTCTGTTAGTTTGCCACATAATAATAATTATGATAGTACTTTATTACGTCTTATATTAATATTAGTGAAAATACCAAGGGTGAGATTTTCAGCGTTAGTTGTTCTCCATTCAAAACCCATCACAATAAACGAAATTGAGAACAAAGCAAATCCTACATATTAATTAGAAGAGAAAGAAGGTTAAATAACTATATAAATAACAACCATTTCTGAATAATATAAATACAAAATCAAATAGCATAAAATGATACATTCAACACTCTCTTGGAACAACTATCAATACTAAGAAAGTAGGTTGAGTAAAATTGAAAAAAATTATTACTTCTACTTCTAGACCACAGGGGTGATCAAACTCGAACTGTTGGCTATCTACCTCAATATTTTTAGACTACTTACGATCGACTCTGAGAGGCTGCAAGTATGTGTGATGCAGGGTTCTCGAACATACACGATACACCTAACCTACCTACCTAGATAGGGTGTACGCACGAAAGATGAAATATTTCTCTAATGAAGAAGTAATTTATTGAATTTGGGAAAAATGTATGCAGTGTTTATCGAAATAGAATTATGAGAGAAACTGTTGTTGTCAATATAAATAGCGACGTGCGCTTCGATGTGTTTGATGCAAATATTTGTTTAGTTGGGATTATGAGAAGCGGTACCGATTTGATGGATTTTTAACGGGTTGTCGATAATCTCCATCATGTTGAATATCTGTCATAAATGTAACGAATGAAATTCGATGTGCTGAGCAATTGTCGATTATCAGTAGAGTGTTTTTTTTGGGACAAACTCATTGAAAAATGATTCTCAAATTTTCAATGTTTCATCGATTAACAAATCTGGGTTGTTATCATTGTTAAGTGAATGACTTGTTATTTAATGGAGCGCACTCTTTTTTGCATCTCTTTCATATCTCTCATACTGAAATAACGTGAGTTTTTACACGTAAATTTTGGCCATTGATTCAATGTACAGTCTCTGAGCTACGGAACAGATACGCACTCAATGGACACACGGTGTAAAAATACAGCTTCTTTTAAATTTCTAGTGTAGATAGATCAGCAACACTCTCTTCAGAAGCAGAAATTTCGAAGAAACAATCATAGGAATTACATACCTTGAATGTATTGCTGGAAGTGTTTATGAGACCCTTAAAACATAATTTAATCATAAACTCAATGAGATGCAATTTGATGGGTAAAATTAAGTCCTAGTAAACATAAATCTCATTTTGCCGAGAAGGCAGAATAAATTGTTTAATTGTATAAAGTTTTTTAGTAGAAGCAGTGTAGTGATATAACGCTTTCTGAATTTCTATTGGTTGAAACCGTACTAATTCATCAATGTACTGTTCAGTAAATTCTTGCAAAATCCCGCGGTTATCAAATGAGGAAATGGTATGTTGCAATAATATCTTCTCGGATCAACACAAACCCATTACATTTATGTTACTGAAATGAATACTTGTACTTATCCTTCTCTCATTATACTGCGCTTATTATTCACTTTTAAAATTACCCTATAATTTCTTCGTGAAATAAAATGATTAGTTACGCTTGGCAAAATTACTTCTGGTTCTTCTCGCAATCGCTTATGTGTGACAAATTTATATCCTCCATTTCAAAATATTGTTTTGTTAATATATATTCTGTTAAATTCAAAACCGGAATTGATCAATGAAACAAAAATTTTATTTTAATCCAAATTTATTGTATCACCTCAAACTAGGTCTCTTCCGAAATAATACATTTACGTCAATGAATGATCCAATCATTAAAGCATTTTTCAAACGGTTTTTTGCGCAATCGACTTCATGTAATACACACAACCAACTATATATGGAATCACAATTTCGAAGGGTTGTCAGAATTGATCCTTTTGGAGCTATTTCAATTGAAAAAAGAAATAAATACTGTTTACTTTAAGAAAGAAACGAATAAAAGAAAATTAGAGACTCGTTCCTAGGGCTGCCATCTCTAAAACCTGCCCCCCAGGACAGTAAGCGTAAGTTCCCCGGATTTTGGAGCTTTCACCCCGGACATTTCAATACTTTTTTCATTAAATTAACCTTCAAATTTTAAATAGGCTAGACAGGATTAAAACTGAAACAGCTTATGTTATGAATTTTTACTTTGTTTACACATCTAACATTTTACTACGTAACTAAATAGATCGCTCGCGCTTGCCATTCGCCAGATCAAGCAATTCGTCGGTCATGCGCGACCTCTGGGTCGAAAACCTAATCCACCCTCCCGTTGGCGGCTTGGATGAGCTGTTTTGGGGTTCTTGCATTATTCTGGCGCGATCTAATTTTTCTTTTGAGATTATCCCATAAATGTTCAATATGATTTAGGTCTGGGGAGCAAGCTGGCCAGTGCAAAAAAGGGATTCCCTCTATAATAATAATGTAATAATAATTTATTGTATTATATAGAAATTACACACAATACAATGAAGTGAAAAACCTCATAAAAGCCAGAGGCTTGTGGTGATGGATCATATAATTTTTACACATATTTTGATTGAAATTTGACATGAGATTATAGCAATATTACACCGACTTGGACAGTTTAGAATTCTGGGAGCAGAAACAATAATTAGGTAGCGTAAGGTACAATCAGAACAACAGGGCGAAGCTCACCTACAAGTCATATCATTTCTTACATCTATGAAATATCTGATAGTATCTCTCTCTGTTATCCATTTTTTTAAAGAGATTTTGAACTTTTTGAGATTCACAAAGCATTTGAGGTACGAATGAAGTTTATTGTACAATCGCGGTGCAAGGTAATGGAAGCTTCTTTGACTAACTGTCGTTTCCATTTTTGGAATGTACAGCGAAAATTGTCCATATCTTGTATTTTTTACGTTTGCAGATGTACTATGAGTTGATATATTAACTTTTAGATTATTTATAATAGAATAGCAGAATAACTGGTATACGTATATACCAGATAATGCTGGGACATTGAATTTTTTTTTATATATACTTTTGAGTAACCACTTTTGTTGGATCTTCAACTTATTAAAAACATGATTATAAGCCCCATCCCCAGCAATTATTCCATCACGTAGTTGAGATTCTATTAATGCCCAGTGAAGTATCATCATTTGGGGTTTGTTCAAAATATTCGAAAGCTGTTTGATTTTTGACACCAAACCTCTGAGAGCTTAAATATCAATTTATAGATATGGGTTTCCCACCTTAAATGAGAGTCCAAATATATACCCGGGTATTTGCTTTCATGTGTGACGGGTATTTCCTAAATAGCGTCCCCACAGCGAATTTTCAAGGGAGCCTCGACCGGTAGTGATGTTTTATCAACGGCGAATGGAACATATTTGGTTTTTCAAAATTTATGCTCAACAACTGTTGATCACAATTGTGTTGTCAGGAAAACATATTATTTGGCCTGTGATATCCAAAGAAAACAAATTATTTATGTAAATACTGAACAGTCTCGGACCAAGGACTGTTCCCTGAGGCACCCCATAACGAAGTTGTTTCAATTCGCTGTGAGTTTCTCCATTCAACCTCACCATCTGCCTCTTGTCGAATCAACTCCACACCCACCCCCCTGAAACCCAACTCTTCCTACAATTTCAACAGGATGTCATGTTTTTCTGTGTCGAAAGCCTTTGCTAAATCGATTATAATGCATAAAGCTATTTCGTCGTCACTGAAACCTTGATAGATCTTTTTAACTGTTTCAAGATGATGTCGTGCGAGGTTGCTGGCATGCGGAGGAGCATTAGCTTGAAATTCTTACCGTGGGCACCTCACCAGAGTCTCACTATGAGCTCCAGCACAAGGTCCACGTAATTTCTAGCCGTATTGACTTTTTCATTGTTGGAATCTTCTTAATATACGATGGTTATCATAGCAGTCACCAGTGAGTTATTTCAACTGAAGTCATTTGATTTTAAATTATACTATAATCAAGCTCAACCTGTAACTCGCCACTCATCCATTATTATAGATATTCACCCTAAGGAGTTTCGCTTTCCCTCAGGGTGGGATACTACACTGGACCCGCAAACTCCCTGATTGACCTGATATATCTTTTTAGTGTAGACTGCAAGTCCTAGAATGAAAGTTTTCCTGAACATGCATACTTCTTTTGATGCTTCATTCACTATATCTTGGATGTGATCGGACTACATTAAATCTGTGTTAATCGAGACCACCAGGTCGCGACGAGAAGTAGCACTAGTTAAAGTCTTGCCATCGAAAGTATACCGACTGAAGGATTGCTTTTACCCATGTGAAGAACCCTACATTTATCCAAATTCAAAGTACTACTCGATATACCACTGTATGATGGAGTCATAATTCCGTTGAAGAGTATCAGCATTATTAACAATAGTATTGTAAAGCTTAGTGTCGTTGGCTTACATTGAGCAATTAGACTGAATTGGAACAGGAAGATCGGTAGTACATAGAAGAAGAGCATGGGACCTAGAACAGACCCTTCAGAACACCACTGGTGACAGGTCGTGAATTTTCGATTCCAACATAAAATTGTCTTCCAGACAAAAAACTTCCTATCCAATTTCAGAGGCTATCTCTGATACCAATATGCTCCAGTTTAGCCATTAAGTTCTTCATAGGTACACGTCAAAAGCACTGGAAAAATCCAGATAAATGATGTCAACTGGAATATCGAGATCAAACGCTTTTGACCAGTCAGCCACATAGAGAAGATTCGTGAGTAATGATCGCCCTGATCCATGTTGTGTTTCAGGAATTCGTAACAGCAAATTTCATCAGTGTTTCGAAAATTATGTTTCACATACTTCTCCTGCTATGGAGACCTTTTTTGTAGACGGGTGTTACAGATGCTTGTAACCAATTGCTTGGAAGGAAGTGAGAACGAAGTGATTCAGAAAAGATGATAGAGAGTGGATGAGGTAGACTGTGTGCACGTTTCAAGACCGAAGTAGAAAGGCCATCAGGCCTTGGTAATGTTGTTTTCAACGTACCTATCTGTTTTTCAACGTACGTTAAGACTGAAGGTTAGATTTCACTGAGGACCAAGGAGTTTTGAACTGGAGTAGAGGAGTTGTAGGTACATCACAATAGAATGAAGAGAATGTCCCGGTAAGGATTTCAGCAGTTTTAAGCCCACTCGTAATCCATCGACAACCAGTGTTACCTGCACATAAGAGTGATACTCATAGGGGAACAGATGTATTTGAAGAATTTTTCTCCGGTTTTTTGAGCGAGTTTACAGTCAAACTCATTCTTCTTATTCCTGATAGTCGATGTGGTTCCTATACCCAGCTCGCTCCTGGATCGAAGGTGTCTCCGCCATAGGGTTTTTCGAATCTTATCAGTTTGAAAATCTATTGGGATATACAAGATTTGATGGTATTTTGATTAATTGAGTAGCTCCATATTGAATTGACATCCTTATCCCAGAGGAGCTCTCCCCAGTTTAGATCAGCATTGAGGTTATCGAAACCTATCGTTCCAACAATTTTCTTTGGACGCACCTGGCCCGTTTCGCTTTTAAGACCAAATGATCCGAAATTCCCATGGCGGTAGGTATTTTATTGATGAAACAAGGTTACTGGCATTCACAAGAACCAGATCGAGAAGTGAGGGATCATTTATGCGGTAAAGGGTTTGTCAACTGATTGAAATGAAGTAATGTTTGGGTCAAGGAGGGTTGCAAGCAAATTTGAACTAGAATTAGATGGAAGTAAAGACGATGCAGAATTGACCAGTTTAGGTCAGGACAATTGAAGTCCCCGAGAAATAATGTGTTTTTTTTTGTCGAGAAAAGTTAAGATAGATGTTCAAAAACAACTTCATCATATTGCAAAAGTTTAATTCGATTTTTATGAAACTTATTAAGAATTTTCTGCAATATCATTCTATAAGAAAATATATAATTCTCGCGGCCAATCATATTTCTTGAAAACCGATAATTCATATCATGCTTCCTGATTCTTTCGCTATAAATCTATCTTCAGTTGCACATATGTGAACATTAATTAACGGAGCCCACGATATGTTCGACATGTTTCCAAGCCGTTGAATTCCCTAAATAAAACCCTTGAAACCAACCAGAAATAGATTAATCACCAGAAAACAATGTTTCTCCGCTGTTTCTTGTTTAATTGTAAACTATAAAAAACACTCCCTCGCCGTAAAAGTTCTACGAAATTGTCACGCGAGCTCCATTGAATCAAATCATGAAGAATTAATGTATCTGATTGGTTCATACGACAGGGTATTATTAATTTCTGGCACGTGTAGAAAATGAAATCGTCTAGAATTAGAGCTTATTTATCTGGGGAATAAAGTGGTCAAGATTGAGTCAGGGGGAGTTATAGTTCCGTATAAAACTATATGGCAGCACATGGCAAGAATGTAGGGATATTTGCTGTTTCTTGGTTGGTTATTCAGCTATTTCTGACCACTGAGCCATTGTTTCTTGTTTCGAAAGAGAAAATTATCTGAGGGTGCGGAATCTGTCGGAAAAGCGGCATGAGGAAGGAACTGAAACTTTGAATGCTAAATTTTGACCTGGCAAAAACGTATCTGTGAGCTGATGTATTGTCGTAAAAGAACAAAACTTTTGTCTTATTATTGCCAAACGTGATGATTTTTCTTGTATACATCCGTCAGATGTTGTAGTAAGTTGCTAATAATTTTTCCGCATCTCGAAAAAACCGACGACTGGAACGGTATTCTCTTGCTTTGGAGCCGCTTTTTTACCTTTCATTTCATAGTTTTGTCTATTCGTTTGTCTCAAGTATGAAAAGATTAAGATGAACCCGTATTTCGTCCATGGTTATGAAACGATAGTAATAAAGCAGACGAAAAGTCTTTACAGGACGTACGATCTCGTTTAAACTGTGCTACCGAATACTTGCATATGAAGTAGATTTTCCAGAGTAAACTCTAGTGCAGCTATCATATTAGTTGTGCTAGGATCTTTGAAATGAATGTATTGTATGATATAACGATCACCACATTTTTCATTTTCACAAATCCTCTGAGAACGTTCATTACGAATACTAAACAACGTGGTGTCTTCAAAGTCGAAATAACTTAAACCATCTTTAGATCAGGCCAGGTACTTTTGAGACCGCCCTCGTACACACTCCTTTCGTAGTCAAGATCAGATATTAATTTCTTTCGTTTAGTTTTACAAATGGAATTCTCGCTTAGCACTTGGTGAAACATACTGAATGATTAATTAAAACAAAAATATATTAAACTACTCGACATATATTTCGGGTTATAAGTCCATTATCAAGAGTAATACAATACTGAAAAACTAAATGAGTGCTTTTACTCAAATAAAACGGCTTTTACGACAGGAGGTATATCGAAGTATGTTTGCTGATTACAAATTGGCTGATTTTATATACGATCGGATGTGATTTCCATCATCTTTCAAATTTATTTATTTATTATTCATTCATATAATTGTCATATGCACAATAAATGAAAGTTGAAACATGAATTTATGTCATTATTAATTTCTAACAAGTAGTATTCGGATATGGGTCTTGAAACAAGTAAATGAACAATTCAAGACTGACACCAAGATCATTGTCCAAAGACACCGTGCGATTTAGATATGTATTCGAGCCAAAATTGTACCTGCAAAGTTTTGGATGGAATAAAGGAGTGTGTCGAGTGACTCTTAAGGGTAGATTGAAATCAATCAGTTTCAACAGATTCGGGCAACAAACCAAACAATTCACTATCTTGAAAAAGAAACATAAAGCGAAAATTTTTCTCCTAATTCGGAGAGGATTTAGGCCATATGTAATACGTAGGATAGCAGCAGAAAATCCCACTGAAGGTCGAACAATTATACTCATATGCTCTTTGAAATTCAACTGAACATCAAGTCTTATGCCCAAATCTCGGATACAGTCTACACGCGACAGCTCCACACCATCCAGAAAGTAACTATGCATAACTGCCGTATTGGAACGATAGAAGGTAATAGCTTGACACTTGTCAAGGTTCAGATACAGTGAATTAACATGTTGTAAGTCATGTACATCTGAAAAATCTCTGATAACACGATATAATTTCATATCATCCTCTTGCATTCCATGATTTCCAAACGAAGACATGGGTAAAAGGAAGGGGGTTTGGGACAGGAATCTATTACTATGGAAAAAGAAAACTAGCAGAAAAATATTTCAACAATCATACCTCTTATTTATCTAAACAAATCTAAGAAAAGATTTTACATAGCAAGCTAGGTCATAAAAAGGATAAAATGATATTATTGGATGAGAGCGGAATATATAAAATTAACTAATCTAAATGCGACATTCTTTATAGGCCAAACTGGAATATACATCGAGAAGAGAAGACGATAACGCACCATCTCATCGAACCACATTTATTAACGACTTAAGACCAAACACTCGATAAATATCATCGAACAGTTGCCTTATTCGCCTGATGTAGCTGCGTGTCATTTTTTCCTTTTCTCCAGATGTAAATTGCCACTCTGGTGAACCAGATTCGATTCCATAGACGTCATAAAAGAAAATTCGCACAAGGAGCTGAAAGCGCATATAAAAAATGTTACGATGATTAAAAAAAAATTTGGCACATGTGTACCGCTTCAAATGGAGCATATTCAATAAATATTGAAGTTGATTAAGATTTTTGAGTTTTATTTCAAATTTTCGGATACTTTTTTGTCACAGTGTAAATGTCGTTATATTTAAGCCTTTCAGTATCTCTCATCCACTATTCTTGGATTTGGTGGCTTCCATACTCTGCATGACCCATAAAGAACTTTTACGAGGCTGGATTGATAAGTCTCCGGCCTGACCAAGAGATGGAGCCACTAGGCCTACCTCGGAGGTGGCTTTCTACAGTACCATCCTTAGATAGCTTGTACGTATAGTTTCAGCCTGATCGCCGTGTTAGTTCACGTTTGCACGCTGAACAAGACGCCTCTGTGTTGTTTGTGAAAAAGAAAAATTGAAGAAGCTTGCTGTCATCAAATACTTTCATTTGAAGGGGTTAACGACGAAGGAAAATAAAGAACAGATTGCTTCAACACTGCGGACATCCTACCCATCATATTGAACCGTTAAGCAGTGGTTTCCAAGTTTAAAATGGGTCGTGTGGCACCTCTGATGAGCTACACTTAGGACGTCCCGTTAAGATCACAACTCCAGATATGATCGAAAAATTCATAAAATAGTGCTGGAAGACCGCAGATCAAAAGTGCGTGAGATAGCTGAGACCTGTAAGATGTCATATGAAGGTGTGCAAAATATTTTGCACCAACATTTGCATATGGAAAAGCTCTGTGCAAGATAGGTGCCGCGTTTGCTAAAAATTGCTTCGAAAAACCATTTCTCTCGCCAATTTGGCGCTGTACAAGCCTAATCCAAGCAAATTTTTGCGTCGATTCGTTACAGTTGACGAAACTTGGTTCCACCACCACAATCCTGAAACCAAACAACATTCTAAACCGTGGATTGGAACAGGGGAACCAACTTCAAAGAAGGCAAAAACAATTTTATCGGCAAAGAAGATTATGACTACTGTTGTTTGGGATGCAAGAGGTATTATATACATTGATTACCTTGAAAAGGGTCAATACTACGCAGACTTATTGCAACGTTTTAGCTACGTGGTGCAAATTGAACGACCTCATTTGACGAAGAAAAAAATGTTGTTTCATCACGATAACGCACCAGCGCATTCTTCGCACGGTGCCATGGCTAAAATCTATGATTTGAAGTTCGAATTGATGCCGCACCCTCCCTAATCTCCAGACCTAGCTCCGAGTGACTATTATCTGTTTCCTAACCTCAAAATATGGCTTGGCGGTGAGAGATTTGCGGGCAATGAAGAAGTAATCGAAGCTGTAAATGAGTATTTTGAGGAACTTGAGGAACAGCCTATAGAGATGGCATTTCTAGACTAGAACACCGTTATGTATCAGACTTAAAGGAGATTATATTGAGAAATAAAAAAAAACTTATCAATTCATCCTCGTATTGTGCCTTGGAGATGGAGATACAGTTGTAAAAAAATATGACGAATATTTGTGAAAAGTGTTAAAAATAACTGTTGATTTATGTGTGAATCGAATAAAATCAACGAACAATGGAAATTGCTTTTTATTTAGATCGACATGAAATGCGTCATATTTGTTCCAATATTTTGAAAGATTTATTGGTTTTGGGTGAACCCGCACAGCGATATTGAAATTATGCAACTCAATACGATTTGATACACGTATGCCTATGAAAATTCAGAATGGAATGCATTTTCCTATTTAATTAAACACCTTCCTACCTACCAATTAATATTAGCTGTAGGCTATACATGTTTTCGAATCCATCTGTGTATCAGTATTGAAAATTATTACAGCAGTAACCGTTCGAGTCTATATTTGTTTTTGAGATCGAAGAGTACATTGCATATTGAATCAATAATTTTGTACGTAAAGCGTGACAATTCTTGGCGATTTTGTGGATTGATCGTAGACAAATTTTAAATGGTTTGAACTGTGTCCGTATCGTGATCGCATTCAATTAAATTGGAAACAAATAATAGGGTTAAACTTCCCTTCGTCCATTCATTTCTCCATTTTTATTGCCGCGATTGCTCCGGGTATTTGATTTTCATTTATTTATTATTCCAAGATATACGAATTTTTATCATTGAACTTAGCTAAAGATACAGTTATAATAGAACAAAAAAAATATATTATAAGTCAAGAAAAATTAAAGAATAACTACAGAAAAACAATCAAAACATAAAAGGGCAACTCTTAAACATATATGATTGTTCCAGCAGTTAGCAAACTCTTGAAATAACTTACTGGTTTAAGGAAAAGAGAAAAAAGTGACACGTTCTTGAGGATTTGTAACGTGTTAAAATCACGTCACAACAATTTGAATCAAAACATCTGATTGCAGTCAACCCTCTATCTGTGTCACGTCACTGGTTAACACTCTGATGCGCATAATCCGGCTATCAGATGATATGTGCTACCAGCTTCGCTTCAGATTCTTCATTTCGCTTTTTATCTGCCGCA
This sequence comes from Cryptolaemus montrouzieri, assembly GCA_013387265.2. Taxonomy (NCBI): domain Eukaryota; kingdom Metazoa; phylum Arthropoda; class Insecta; order Coleoptera; family Coccinellidae; genus Cryptolaemus; species Cryptolaemus montrouzieri. The sequence continues at coordinate 6,927,956 of JABFTP020000144.1, read as the reverse complement.
GACCTTCAAGCTAAATAGTTCTTGAAAATCCTCTTCAATTGTATTTGAAATAATATCATAGTATTATTAGCAATAATGTGAAATCCTTGTTAAAAATTCAAATTCAAATATAGCGTTCAAAACATCAACAAATTTAGGTTCATTTATCAGAATTATAAATCTCCAATTAATAAAGAAAATAAATCAGGTGGATTGTACAGATGGCAATTGTTTTTATATAGGTAAAACAGGAAGAAATTTTGATGTTAGAATCTCTGAACATAAACGCAGTTTCATCAATGGAAAAACCGATTCAAATTATTCAAATCATCTTATGTCACTCTTTCAATTCAGAATTTAAAATCCTACATTCTGAGAATAGAGGTATAAAACTCAACCTTCTGGTTGAGTTTTAACAGATTTAGGTATTCACCGGAAATTCTTAATGATCAGGTAGACATAAACAACTCACCCTTATTAAATTTATTTCCTAAACATTAGTTCAAGTACGGATAGCTCTGAATTGATTGCCTCTTTAGTATATATAAAAATTTGTTAGTAAGATATATTTATAGTATTCATTCGCTATTGGCAAAGATACTGTGTATCGAAACGCCTCGAGAATTCAATAATATATTTTAGTAGAAATCATAATTTACTGGTATTTGTGAAAATGGATTTGTATCACGTAAAAGCCTCATCAATTGAATTTATGTTTTTCATTGTATTCAATACCTATCTTGTTTCTCATTGGTAGGCATAATTTTATATTTCTGTACGTTTAATATTCAGAGAGGGTTCCCCGTAAATTATACAAATAAATAAATAATTAAATCATCAAAACGTTTCTGAAACGTTTTTTCTGGAATCGACTTTAGTTTTCGTCGCGAATTCTCTTTTATGTCTTCTTTCGATTCAAAACGAGTACCTTGAAGGGGTAATTTGAGTTTTAAAAAAGACATAAAGTCGTCCGGAGCCATATCAGGTGAACGCGGTGGTTATTTGATGGTATGGTTTGAAATTCAGTCACAATTATAGCCTTGAGAGATGGTGCGTTACCGTGGTGTGAAATCCATGAGTTTTCTTTCCACAAATATGACCTTTCAGACGAATTTGTCATTTCAAGGCCGCATAACGCTCAGATAATATTCTTTATTTACTCACTGACCTTCTGGCAAGTGCAAGAAGAAGCAAGAATTCCAAGTGCACAACACTGCGACGATCAGAGAAAATAGTCGACATTTCCTTGACTTTTAAACGACTTTCACGTTTTTTTTTTCGGTTTCGGTTCAGTTGGAAGGCGCCATTCCGAAACATGTCAAACTCATAAACCCATGCCTCATCACTAGTTACAATGCGTTTATGAATGTGGGGTCGGAATTTAACTCTTTCTAGCATTTCTTCAGCGATCTTGATGCGTTTTGAAGAAAATTTAGGTCTTTTGGATTTAGTGAACCGGTAACGCGTTTCATGCCCAAACAGTCGTGTGTCACGAATTGATTTGTGAGATACAGAAAGCTCATTGCATATCTCAAAATTGAGTGACGATTTCAAATTACGATTTCCGTCACTTTCTCGATGTTCAATTCTGTTGAAGATGTTGATGGCTGAACAGAGCGAAGCTAATCTTCCACCACATCTCGGCCGTTGTTGAATGGACTGTATCGCTCCCATGCACGTGTTTTTGATAAAGTCGATTCGAGTCGAAATGCTATCTAGATGAACCTCAAACTTCGCTGATAGAGACTGTATTGAAATTCTTTTCGAATTTGGATGTGAATATATTATCCTCAGAAAAGTATTCCTAATTTGAAAGTTATTGCAAGTAGTGGTAGTGGTATTTTTCCTGGGTATTTTATATATTTATAAATTTCATTTATTGGTTGAGTTACTAGCTTTCCTTTTTCAGCAGTAATTAATATCTACCAACATGAAAAAAAAACTTAATCTAACTGTTACACCGCAAGAGTCACTGAACTTGTTAGCCAACCAAAGAAGTAAGTACGTGGGTTCGACTTGCATTATATGAACGATCGAAATGGAAGTGAAAAAGCGACGAAGCTGGCGAATCAACTGTAAATAACCGCTCGTCACTTTTATACTTCACAATTGAAAAATAAATGCGACCTTGCCTGGCGGTAATGAGATCATCGGGCGTGTGGTAGCGCATGGCTGAACAAAATTATAAAAACAAATGAATAGATGTGAAACGTCATGATCACTGATGCACCTGAACGAAACATGAAAGGCATAACAGCGAGGTGATGAATATTCGAATTTATTTCCCAGTTGGCGTCGTACATCCAGAACTGATTCCGTTGTTAACCGACTGTCTTTATTCCCCAAATTTTTATTCAGGTTCAGTAATGACGACCATGTGGCACCTCAAAGAACCCTGATTGGTCGCCACAAAAAAAAAAGAAATAGTAGAAAGTCCAGAAGAAGGGTTGAAATCAAATATTGATATAAAGCTAGGACATATTACCTGGCTCCTCCCCTGATTTTATTCAGTTAGGATCGGTACCTTACATAATCATAGTGGATAAAATTTGAACGAATTGACAGAAGGGATTCTTAATCTTAAAATAAAAATAAAGCCTTTAGAAAGCACATGTTGACCCACCTTTATTAAACTTTCCTTTGTAATAAGTGTATGTATGATGAACTTGTATTTCTATTTCTTGAATAAATATAACTTCTTGTGAAAAATGTAACATCTCTGGTACTTCGTCATGATGAATCTCTTGCCAACTTTCATATATTGCCGCTTGTCTGTGTTCCTCATGCTACATCACCATGGTTCTAATAAAATCGCCTGTCGCCAACATCTTCTGGTTTAGAATAATCTTACAATCATTAAGAGACGTATAGCATATGAGTTAACCATATGGTATCTTCGTGCACATCGTGTCTTAAGCCGCTCTTTGTTTTGTAGACGAGTCACGTTTTATGTGGGTGCGACCGAGTATCCTCTTGTTATGCTATTAAATTAAATCTAACCATATACACATACCTCTAATAGCTCCTTAGGTGAAACGAGTCAAGAATTGAGCAGAAATCAAAGCAAGCTTTGATTTTCTTTCGTCTGTCTTTTGATGATCAACTTCATTAAATGTACAATGATGATGAGTATCTAATAGATATTAAATTAGATTACTCATTACTGAAATGCATATTTTTGTTTATAATTTAGAAATTTGTTAGGTTGGTGGAAAGGTTCGCGAAGCGACGCTTTTATTCTGTCGAAAAAGTACTGGGAATTGATTATTTGAAAATCTTCTCGAAATGTTTTTTGTTGCTAAGATGGCATAACTGTTTTCTAAACTGACGCGGAGTTTGAACGCGATCTGTCGTTTAGTTTGTTTACAGTGCTCGATTTTGTCAATTCCGACAAGTGTGTATTGCGAGTGTCACAATGAATAGAAATAAATATAAAATTTTGTATTGAAAATAGAATTTCCTGCGCCGAATCGCTGATAATGTTACACAAAAGGCTTACAAGTGTCGAGATGCGGTAGAAGATTTACCTCGCTCTGGTCGGCCATCAACATCTTCGCCTGAAGTTAACATCGATAAAGTGAGAAAAATGGTGATTGAAAATTGTCATTTAAGTTTGAGAGTGATAGGCAATGAATTTACTGTACCATCTAGAACGATTGTTTGGGCATGAAACGCGTTGCCACTCGACTAGTTTCAAAACACCCCAACAACATATAAAATATTTGAAAACACAGTCCAATCGCGGATCCTTGGTGTCGTGAAATGTTCGAAAAACTTATCAATCAACCAAGTATGTGAGAGAATGTGTCCAGTTCCTAAATAATATGACTCAATTCCGAAAAGTCACCATCTTTTCCCAAATATGACTTATTTTTCCCTAATGTGACCGGTTTTTTGCAAATGTGACTTTTTGAACCCGAATTTAACTTGACTATATTGTACCAGTCGCCAATGCAAGATATCTGTGCATCAAATTCTCCATGGAAGCATTTTCTTATTTTGTTTCATTGTTTCAGTTTCGAATCAAGGATATAAACATGTTTCAAGTTTATATAGAAGTGTACAGGCGTGGCATCTTTGATGTTCAAGCCTCTGCTTCTCATTTGTTTATTTGTTAGAATCGATTTCTTTTGAGTGTATGAAATACTCTTTCTGTTAATTTCATTATCGATGAACTGCAAATAAACTTCATTATTATCATTATTATGACAAATGTCATATTTTTCGAAGGACTGTCGAAATTTTTCCACAAATTTTTCTTTAAATTGAACAAGTTCCGCATCACTTAGAAGACTGAACCTGGCCATCGGGGCTCTCTCGGTCAAACAGAGATGGAATTTGAGGAAACATCGCAGGTTATGTATTTTTTTTATTATCTCCTTAGTCCTTTCATGAACTTGCTTCCTATGTAAAATCTTTCCTTAGATTTGTTTAGACATATAAGAAGTATGATTGTTGAAATATTTTTCTGCTGGTTTTCTTTTTCTATTGTTACAGATTCCTGTCCCAAACCCCCTTCCTTTCACCCTTGTCTTCGTTTGGAAATCATGGAATGCAAGAGAGAATGAAGCGGCTAAGCAGAGAAATCTTTGGTACTCTTTATGTACACACGACACTAACACAACATAAACAGACAAGCTATTGCTAGTGCAATAGCGACAGGGAAACGAGTTTTTTCACTCGTTTATTGAATCATATACAAGATAGTATGGTTCCCCTGTTACATTTCCTGAGCTCACACTTGTGTTTTTTTCTGACACACATCAAAATTATAGATGTAAGCATTTATTGTAAATTCAATTTTTCAAATTTTGTAAATCCTCTCTTTTCAAAGATATAATATATATATATATATATATATATATATATATATATATATATATATATATATATATATATATATACCCGACACACATAATATACTAAATAAATACAATGAAAAAATTTCTAAATATATGATGCTTGGCGACGAGATTAAAAAATGTGGAAAATGAAAAAATTTTATTCTACCGATTATTATTTCCACAACAAGTGTTATTCCTAGGAATCTTCACAAAAGTATTGAGATTTTGGGTCTGAAGAAAAATTTGTTTGAACAGTTACAAAAATAACAGTCATCAAATCGTGTAATATTCTTCGTAGGTTTCTTTCCGAAAGAATAATGAGGTAGAGTCATAGGTTTTCTCTTTAGTTTATACTGCTCAGAATCTCATTTCATATTTTATTTATTTGTTTATATAAATGTAATATAATTAACTGACAATTTTGTCATATTTATATTCAGAGCAGTATTCTATTCGATCGTTCACCACTTCACACAAAGGAAACTATTAATGAGTAACATTCAGTATTACTTGACTAAGGTCCGTCCACTGGATTTTTCCGGTAGAAAGCCTCTGACACTACTCGTTGGTACATTGATATCATTGTCTGATGATGCTGTAGTATGTATATATTCTGGTAGATTGATATATTCTCATAACATTTAACGTTATCCTAATATATAATTATTCCAGGATATGTTTTGATTATCACCTGGCAATGGTATTAATTACCGGGCGGTGCATTTATTTTTTTCATGAACAGATATATGGGCAACTCGTCGGGGTGAAACCCCCATATATATATATATATATATATATATATATATATATATATATATATATATATATATATATATATATTATTAGGTGAAGATGCTCCTTCAATTAAAGTGGTGTTAAGATGGACTTTAAAATTTCAACATAGCCAAACCAACCTTGAAGATGATCCTTGTTTACAACATCTAAAAAGTGTTGCTTCTTCATTCATAACTTGATTTGGTTATGGATGGTGGGCTGTTAACCAAGCGTGAACTCGCTGAGGCTATAGTTACGTCAACTATAGTTACTTCAACAGCCGGTGGCAAGATTTTTCCAATTCTATAATTTGGGATCAAACACGCACTCCAGTTAGATTCGCTCATGAAAGTTTGGCCCATTTCTAAAGGAATACAACTTGAAACTTGTTCAGCTCCAATGTAAGTGAAAGGGTCGAAATCAGTTTTATGGGATAAAAAAGGAATTGTTCCAATTAATGACCTTCGAACAGGCTGAACAATAACATGGGAATTCACCAGGTAAAAGCGGACTCGGACTTCTGGGATGGAAAGTTTTTTCTTTTGGATTTTTAACCCTTGGGATCGGGTGATGCCTGTCATACTATAACGCGTGATCTCCGGATGGTCAATTAGGCCAACTACTCTCTTCTGGACACTATTCAAAAGAGGTAATGAATGTTTAGGTGTGGAGCTCCATACATGGCAACAGTGTTCCAAACCAGGTCGCATCTGTGCTTTGTATAAAATTACAGCTGTGATGTCGCGAAGTACTGCTTAGCTCTGAAAAGAAAACTAAGTTAATAGAGGCATATTTGAGAATTACTGACACGTAGTTGACTGTGACGTCGAAGATGCATGTTCCTCTCTTAGGAAATTCGATGTTCTTGAATGAATAGAGACGTAATTAATTGCGTCTTGACCAAGTTTAACTGGTCCAACTCTGATATCTTCTCCAAGTCTGAATTTTTTTTTACAACGACATGCTTTGTTCGTATCGTTTTCGGTGTGTTTCCTCAGCAGTTGTAGGACACCAGAGTACAGTTGTCCGCATTCCCAAATATTCTGTTTTTGGAGAAGCGGAGCAGATCGTAAATCTGCAATAGAAAAAGAGTTGGCGAGAGTATAGAGTCCTGGGGTACTCCTGCGTTTACCTGAAAAGTTTCACTAGTTACACCATCAACTACCACCCAAATCGTTCTACTGAAAAGAAAAATAAATTGGAGATTTTCAACCATAAATGTGTTCTTTCATTTCCACTCGGCGAATTTTCTTTACCTACCATATAGAATGAGCAATAGTCGTCCTCTTGATCTTGCTCTTTATACTCAAACTCACAAACTAATGAGACAACGTTCACCGATATGAAATCAGCCGATAGTTATAAGCAGAAAATCCATTGAAATTCTATCGAAAAAGGGAGAAAGCTTCAAATAATTCGATCGCCCCTCTGTGTATCCATTTTGTGTGTTGAATGACCGTAACGTCACCATCAGAAAGATATCAGTTATTTTATTGCAGGCGCATTTGAAGTGTTGAGGGACTACAAGGGGAATTGAACAACACGCCTCTTCATTTCCGGTATTTTCTGTAAGATTTTGCTCAAGAAGGTTGCTGTTATACTTTCTGTCGAAAAAGTACCGGGAATTGATTATTAAAAAAATTTGCTTAAAACGATTTCATTCACAATTATGACGGGACCAATATCACGAACGACCCAGGGACCTCAAAAGTCTTGGTAAGTCAAAATTATGTTCTGTGACAGTGTTAAATGAAAATAATTCCTTCCTTGGTTGTCTACGAATTGAAACATCTTTATGCAAATAGGACAGAGTGTAGTCCACCTAAAACATAGTACAGAAATAGTCATAGCTGATGATTTTACATATACCTTTTCTGTTTCTCAAAAAACATTCTGTGAAAAAAGTAATGGGAATTGATTATTTAAAAAATCTGTTCGAAACGATTGTCAAAATTTTTGTTGTCGCTAATTTGGTACAACTGTTTTCTATACTGACGCGGAGTTTGAACGCGATCTGTCATTTAGTTTGTTCACAGTAACCGATTTCGTCAGTTCTCCCAAGTGTGTTTTGCGATTTTTACAATGGATAGAAATATCGAACGAAGAATTTGTCTCAAATTTTGTATTGCAAATGAAATTTCGCGTGCCGAATCGCTGAAAATGTTACAGAAAGTGAATCGACTTCATCAAAAACACGTGCATATTAGTGGTACAGTGGATTCAACAGTGCCCAAAATGTGGTGGACGATTTGCCTCGCCCTGTTCGGCCATCAACATATTCAACTGTTAATTTCAATATTCACGTTCTGACCTCCAACAAAAGTGTTTTCTCAGACTTTTGGGAAAGAAGGAGCAGATGATGTAACATCCATGTAACACCATTTTGTCCATGATCATGTGGATCCAGACGTTGGAAATTTTTTTTTGCCGATTCTTGCAGGGTAGTAAAAATTACACTATAATTAGTTTTAGGTACCATCTTCTTCATATTGAGAGAAGATTCAGAACTGTTCATATAGTTTTCCAATGAGAGGTCACTCGTATATGGATACTGACAAACTTATGGGAATAATCAACCAAGATGTGAGAGTGGAACTGCCAACCGAATTGGCTGAAGATTTTCGAAACTCGCGAAAGAACGCTTTCCTTTCGAAGTAGCCAATCTAGAATTGTTCAGAGGTTAGACGGAAAATTTCGAACCCAAATTTATGAAAAATGTCTTTTCTAAACCCGTTCCAACAAAATTTTGAAAATAATAAAAAACAAGTACTGTGTTTTAAGGAATTTTACTTAATAATTGCGATTCGTAACGCGTTTCACTACACCGTAGCTTCTTCAGACGAATGAATGTACAGAAAATATAAATGAGAATATAAATATAAATGTTCTTGAGTAAATAAAAGCTTATTGGGTTGCTTCTTCTTAAGTGGTTATTTATGACAGGTATATCCAATAAAATTAAGGAATAGATTGCTCCCCGAAAAGATTCAATAGAGGTGAAGTGCTTAAATCGACTTGTTCATTGATGAGTTTACCTGAGTGTTTGTATTTATTGATTTCTAAAGTTTCCCAAAGATCTACTTTCCAATATTTATTATCTGTATGCAAAATTTCAAACTGTGGGTCGAAAGAGTCATTATTTTCTAAGAGATGATTTGCGTAATTTGAATCCGATTTTTATTTGAAAACTGCGTTTATGTTCCGATATTCTAATACTAAAATTTCTATGTGTTCTACCAATGTAGAAATTATCACAGTCTTTGCAATTCAATCTATAAACACCTGATCTATTGTTTTTACCCGATTTGGTTTTATTATTTTTATATATTTGCCTAAATTATTATTCGTTTCGAAAGCTATGTTGAAATTATTGCTACTCAAGAATGATTTCAGTTTCTCACTTGTAATGCCAACGTAGGTTAAGGTGTTGAATTTTGTTTCAATTTATCGACAGGGTAAACTTCATTCAATGCGATTTTACTTTGTTTTTATTTAAAATATTATTTATTAGTTTGGGATTGTAACCATTATTTTTGGCTAATTGTTTAATCAAATTTAATTCTTTGTTGAAATTTTCTGGTGATAGCGGGATGTTAATCAATCTATGAATAAAACTATTGAATGCTGACATTTTATGTTGACATGGATGACACGACGAGTTATGTATTATAATATCTGTATGTGACGGCTTATGGTAAATTGTGAAAACATGTTCTATTTTCATTCGAAATTGTTACGTCTAGGAATTTATCGATTTATTGCTTTCTATTTCGGTTGTGAATCCAATTTTTGGATGTAATGAATTTATATGATTTTCGAAAATTTTTAACTGTGAAGCAAATAATGATATCGTCTACATAGCGATACCAGTATAAACAATATTTACTGAGTGGATGATTGTAAATTAATTTCTCTAAATTATTCATGAATATTTCTGCTAACAAAGGACTTAACGGATTGCCCATAATCAAGCCGTCTTCAATGGTATAATATTTGTTATTGAAATGGAAATAATTTTGATCTAAACAATTTTGTAATAATGAAAGAATATATGATTTAATGATAGTATTGACATGATTCTTTTCTAATAATTCTTCAACTAAGTAATACGTATCTTTCGGAGGAATGTTGGGAAGAAGATTCCCAAACTAATAAATATATTTTAAATTAAAAACAAAGTAGAATTGCATTGAATGAAGTTTACCCTGTCGATAAATTGAAACAAAATTCAACACCTTAACCTACGTTGGCATTACAAGTGAGAAACTGAAATCATTCTTGAGTAGCAATAATTTCAACATAGCTTTCCAAACTAATAACAATTTAGGCAAATATATAAAAATAATAAAACCAAATAAGGTAAAAACAATAGATCAGGTGTTTATAGATTGAATTGCAATGACTGTGATAATTTCTACATTGGTAGAACACATAGAAATTTTAATATTAGAATATCGGAACATAAACGCAGTTTTTCAAATAAAAAATCAGATTCAAATTACGCGAATCATCTCTTAGAAAATAATCACTCTTTCGACCCACAGTTTGAAATTTTGCATACAGATACTAAATATTGGAAGGTAGATCTTTGGGAAACTTTAGAAATCAATAAATACAAACACTCAGGTAAACTCATCAATGAACAAGTCGATTTAAGCACTTCACCTCTATTGAATTTCTTCGGGGAGCAAGCTATTCCTTAACTTTATTGGATATACCTGTCATAAATAACCACTTAAGAAGAAGCAAACCAATAAGCTTTTAATTACTCAAGAACATTTATATTTATATTCTCATTTATATTTTCTGTATATTCATTCGTCTGAAGAAGCTACGGTGTAGTGAAACGCGTTACGAATTGCAATTATTAAGTAAAATTCCTTAAAACACAATACTTGTTTTTTATTATTGATAATGGAATTTTACTAAGTAAAAGCCTCACAAATTCAAAAATTTTGAAAGTTAATCAAGAGAAACTCTTCCTCAGTTTTCACTGTTTGATTTACCACTGGGCGTACTTTTTCTGAATATCCCTGAACATCTTTGAAAAAAGAGATTGACTTGCCTTCTCATTCTTCCTACAACGATTTTATACCAATTTCGAAGGAAAAGTATGAGGATACACAGGACCTGAACAAGTTTTGTTCGTTAAGGCTCAACCATTTTTTTTTATCATTACCTCATGAATGATTAGATTACATTTGAAGTGAGACCCTCATTTTTTCCGATTTTTTGTAATACTTTTTATTCCTTCAAAAAATTACACATTTTGCAGTATTGTGAAGCTTTCACTTGAGGAATCAGGTTTCTGAGTTGGGTGCGTGAAGTTAGATAGTTAAACATTATTTTGTGATCATTCAGAGGTCTTACAATATTGCTAATCCTGTTTACAGACAAATTCGAACAAAAAATATGACTTCTGATTTCAACTTGTATTTTCTAGTTGCTTCGTCTCTATTATAGTTGAGTACAAGTAATGTGATGTATATTGGTAAAGATGGACAGTGCCATTAGAAACCGGTCTAACCAATAAAACAACATTACACCAATAAAAAGCGGTAGCCAAGACATAGCAATTGCTTCATTACAAGATCGTTATGATGGACTATCACGAATACATAGCAAATTCCCAACTTTATTGATTAGATAAAAAAAGTGCTGCATTAATAAATGAATGATTCATAACATTGACGACAGAAGCTTCAAACGTCAATTTTGTAACCTATATTTAAAAGAACCTCATTCGATGCTATCAGTTAAAATGTTATGAATATTGATTAGCAGAAGGAAGTCATTCTGAATTTTATGACTGAAATTCATTTTATTTTTCCTGTTCTAATGTTAAGACGCAACAAATAGCTTTCGGCCTTTCGCTGATTATCTTTTTCTTCAGAGCGTTGCAGCTACACGAAAAAACCGCATCTCATTTGCAATTCATGGGGTAGATGCCAGATAAGAAAAGTACCTAAAGTGGGTTTAATGACGCCAGGTCCTGACAAAGTTAGTTTGTGCATTTTCATTCTGTTAATAATATATGTGGGGGTGTAAAATGGCAATTCCTTCTACTACACTACTCGCTACCCTTTGTTCAGTATTGCGAAGTTATTACCCTCTGTCCTTGCCTATAAAACTCGACTATTGAGATTTACAGAGCCAGATAGGGGTTCCGAAATGTTCGGAAGCCCTTGAAAGTCACTGAATGCCGGGTAATTGAAGGATCGAAAGTTTTGGGTAACAACACGTCAAAAACTTGGATTTAGTGTGCAGTCAACTGAGTTTGAGGACGGAACAAGAGAGTTGATGAACGGAAGACTGGAGGATTAGTTATTTTTCATCTTAAATTATTTACGAAAGTTTTTTGTCAAATATTTTTGAACTCATGTATAATGAAAAAACTTTTCAAAGACGCCCACCTGCTTCGTTTATGTGAAGTGTACCTTATCGCAGTCTTTATTTTGTATCCAGTAAATACTTATCAAAATACGTTAACATTTGTAACCTTTCTTTTTCTTCAAATTGCGTTGCCGAAGCACTTGTGGAAATTGGTCGTTCTTATAGTTGTGGTACGAGGACTACATTCTGGTTCTCTTTAAACCTAATGTTTGAAAATTTCTTTCAATTAGTGTTCTCATAATCTTTCGTTGTCATTAAAGTAAAAAAGTGCCACTAGACGCAACTGGTGAAGCAAGAGGTTGTTGCTTCGGTTCATGCATGGTATTTATTTGCGTTTATATTTTGTCTTGTGTGAGTGCTACGCCATTGTAGCCATTCAAGTTTTGAATTACTCGTCGGTTGACAGTTATTCCTGAATGTCCAGGGTTATCTCTTCAACAACGTTTAGAGGGTCATTTATGAGGTTCCTCATATAATTTTAAGTTTTTTTCCCTTGAGATGTTCCTTCTCTTGCAGGATAGAGCTCTGTATTCGATCACAACATGATAAGCTGTTTCCTCCTCTTGCACAGTCTATAAATAAAAGAAAACCATTCATTCAATAAAAACTTTGACATATTACATATAAAATCAAAAAGTTTAAAATTAGATCTCCTAGAAGCATTAGAAATAAATAGATACAAACTTTCGCACAAGCTTTTGAATGAGCAGGTAGATGTGAATTATTCACCCCTACTTAACTTGTTTAATTAATTTTTAATTACCTTTCATACTAACTGTACAATGGCTCGGTGTGGGTTTTTTCCTGTTATTCCTCCAACTTGTTCTACGATTTGTTTATAATACCATACTCTTCATTCTGTTTGTCATTTTTGATAAAGCTGCTGTGTTAGCGAAACGTCGTCGAATTTTTTCAAATAAAGTGTAGATTAAAGTTCAACCTTGTGTTTTTTATCTCATTTATGAATTAGTTCTTCACAATAAATGTCTAATCTTGTAGATGTTTCATCAGCCCCCATGCCCATTTGTTACGGTGTTTAGTTTTTCTCTTCCCAGCCTAAGAGCATCTTTAGTGAACGTGCTTTTTGTAGCAGAACTTTGATTTATCTATGCCTTGGGCTAAGGACCCATCTGTCAACGTGTAGCTTTTCTATCCAGGTGTTGATCGAATCTTATATCTCAGAGTTAGTTATAACGAGAGTTGGTTCCGGGCCAATAAATTTCATCTTTGCGGCTTCCCTGGTAAGAAAATCCGCCTCCTAGTTGTCTGCAATCGCAGCCAACCAGACCAAAGTTGCCTAGTTCCGTTTCGCCAGCTCAGTAACTACAGATATTCCCATATAAGCTCTGACCGGGTTTCACGTCTAGCCAAAGCTTCTATTGCCGCCTGGCTGTCCGAGAGAATGTTTATCCGCCTATTCTTCAAGCATTTTGTGAGGTTCTCACGAACGCAGGTTTTTATGGCACATACTTCTACCTTGAATGTGGTTACGTGCTCCCCCGAAGAAATTGTCAGCGATCCTGGTTTCGTATACTCCAGTTCCCTTTTCCATTTTGGATCCGTCAGTATACCAATTCATATTACAGCTGTTTTCAGAACTGAGCCAATTGTTTCAGTCTATCACCGTTTTATGTAACTTGATCCCTGTAAGTCTTTTAGTCATCGTATCATTCCCCATACCCACATTGGGTTTTTGATCAATTTCTTACTCCTGGTCTGCCCCGTATGTACGGTTTTTCAATTTCAAGTTATCTCCTGCCTGAATGGCGCTTTCCTAGGCTCACCCATAATATAAATATCAAGAGGGGCTAAATTCAGGATAGCATCCAGGCTCGAGGTTCGCGTTGTTCTTAAGGAACCTGTGATGCAGACCCCGGATAGCCTTCCAGAATAGGTTCAGCCTCTCCCCGAACCTATTCTGCATCACTTTTGGTCGCCATGTACGATCATGGGTCTCACCAACGCAGTGTACATTTTTTGGATTTAGTCCCCATTTATTTCCGATGACCCGTTTACTGGCCATAAAGGCGTATTAACCTGATTGAAATCCATTCTTTCCGAAGAAAATTGACTGCATTATGGCATCAGTTTTTTTCTAAAGTGCATACGGTAATATTTTGACATTGTCAGGGTTAAGTGTTAGCCCTATTTGATCGCACCAGTCTTTTACAATTTTCAGATCTCCCTGTATGAGCTCTGATGTCACATTGAACTGCTTCTTTCTCACTACCATAACTATGTCATCGGCATAGCCTTGAGAGAGGCGGAGGTCATCCACTACCAGGTTTCACAGTGCTGGAGCTTTCTCCAGATAGGACCTTTGACCGTTCCCTGCGGACATCCTCTATTGATGTGGAATCTTTCGGTTACACCAAATTGTTTGGCTGAAGTTTTTCTCTTCATATGCATGTTCTTCATCCACCTGCAAAGGTTGTCGTTAAAACCATGCCTATCTGCTGCTTCAGGAATTGCTAATCTTGAGGTGTTATTAACAGCTCCTTCTGTGCCGAGAAAAACTGCCATAGCAGTTTCTTGATTCTGCGTAGTAGCCTCTATTTGGTCCACAAGGTGGTCGAGTGCTGATCAGCAAGATTTCCTGCTTGATAGACATGCTCGTTGACGTGTAAAGGTTTGTATATTTTCTATAAAAATAATTCCCCTGACATACATATTTATCAGATGGCCTAATCGTCTTCGGAATGAACGAACTTTCACTGACAGGTATATTATCCTTTGGCTAGGCGTAAGAGCTTTTGCCAGACTTTGGTATAAAGACTACATCACCTTGCTTCCACGGGTTGGGTACCCACCTTTTGCTTCCACGGGTTGGGTACCCACCTTAAGGCTAAGAGTTTGCAGAACGTTTTCACCAGTTCATCTCTTCCTTTGTGCCCTGGAATTATTCCATCAGACCTTGGTGATTTCAAGGGATCGAATTGGCTTACGGCTTATTTGATTTAATCCCAAGTTACAATGATTTTAGAGCATCCACAGTCTTCCCGCGTGACTTCGCTTCGATGGGCAAGGTTGGACTGGTGCTGATTTGTGTCTGATGCAGTATACCTCAAATTACAGTTACGGAAGCCATCAGAATATTTCCAATTTCAAACTCCCATACGAGATGATCTCTTTTTCGTTAGCAACGTGTTGGGAAATCGCTTTTGTACTTTCACTGAAGTTCGTGCTCGTCTCTTTGAGACTAGAAATGTTGGTACGATTGGAAAAAAGATTGCAAGAAGGAATCTAAGGTTTTTTGTTCAACTCGCGCCTCTCCCAGAGCTCCGTAGAGTGTGGTGTAGCGAATGAATGTGCTGTTCTCAAATGAGCATAGTATAACTTTAATTGGTCCAGATGGACGTTAGAATGAGAGGTTTGCTCTATGCATTATAGTCGAAACAAGAGACTACTAGGGAGGTTCAATCATGTCCGGAGCGAACTTGTTGTCTTTAATTGTTCTAAATGATTATAGATACGTAAGTTGTTCGATGCCATGTCGTACCTTTCGTTTCATTTATTGGAGGAAATTAACATATATCTTCTGACAATTCGCCAATATGTGAACACATCAAATCCACAAAACATACAATAACGTCGAACAATCGATAAAGGAAAGAACATGAATCTATTGGAATGTTTGGAAATGAATAAACTTCGTAGAAGCCTAAATACACTCACTACAAAAATTGTCGCATCACCCTACTTTTACGACAATACTATATAAACTTTTACGACATTCAAGAGTCGCTTCGTAACTTTCAGAAGTTTAAAATAAGAAGATATCATTCAAAAAAGATGAGTTTATGATGAAAAATATCAACAATTTTCGAGTTAATGAAAAATTAAGAAATTCTACCATCTTCAAACATTCGCGAAGAGACCAATCAACTAGCATCGAATGGTTACTAATCATTTTCAAAACCGAGTGTTTCCTCCCAGGGCCCTAATTACTGCCAGTATACGTCTTGGAAACCCCTCTAACAAATTTTGAATGTACTCTTGAGTCACTGAGTTCCAAATTTCAGGAAGCAGATTTTCTAGTTGGAGTGTTCTACAAGGCATTCTACGTTGCTGAATTTGCCACCCCATGTTGTCCCAAACATGTTCTATGGGATTCAAGTCGAGACTTCTGGCTGGTTATCTTAAAATATCAATTTCGACATTTAGCAGAATTTCGCCAATCAATGGGCCAAAGGGTACAACATGAGGTTCAAGGATATCTGCGATATATCAGTCCGCTGTCATTCTTCTATTATTCCTATTATTCGACCATGGAAAGAAATGCCTCCCCACACCATTAATGAGCTCCCTCCAAAGATTTCGGTTTGCAGGATATTGCATTGCTGATACCGTTCCCCAGGTCGTGGTACACATGCATGCGTCGACCATTTGATACTAGACAGAACAAATCGTCTTCTCTAAGCCTGTTCCTAACAGTTTGCAATGGAATATGCACATTTCTGGAAAGTGCAAGTTCATTTTGTAGCATTCTAGCCCTACAGTGCCGAATTCTTAGTGCAGTTAAACGAAGCCAACGATCATCAACTGGTGTTGTTATCCGATTTCTTCCCTGTACGGACCTTCTTCCATATTCCCCTGTTTCGTGGTACCGAATAATTGCCCTTGAAATAGTGCTTTGGTTAACATTCAACAAGTTAGCCACTTGTTACCACTTCATGATCACTCAAATAGCGTCCAGGACGTTCAGCAGCCATTACAATAAATTCAAAGATTCGAGAATCAACAAGAAACACAGAAAACGCATTAATTTAGCGTGAAAACTGAAGAGAAATTGAATGAATACTGATAGTTCTTGTTTCAGACGTGTTTGAGATCATATTGAAACAAATGTTACTACATAGATAAGATTTTTTTCCCCTCATATGTCCAAAAACATATATTGACAAAGAAACTGCGATCGAGCTGCTTGATCGATTGTGGAATTCAGAATACCAGGTGATGCGACAATTTTTGTGTTGTGTGTATCATCATCTTTAATAGCCAGTCAGACATCAATACGTCTCCCATGCTCAACATTAAGTGTCATAGATAACATATGTTTGAAATCTGTAGATAAGTCACATGAAAGCTATAGACTTCAATCAAAAGGATATGGCATTCTATGTTTTTATGCTTCAATCAATTGGACAATAAAAGGAGAAGCACTGCTATTCCATAGTTCCCATTTCTGTCGACAGACCCATTGATTACTGAAAGTTTTATAGCATCGTGCTAAAAGACAGAAGATTGAGAAGGAGAGGGAAATTTCTGAAATTATTGACATGCTAACCCAAAGTGTCTGAGGTAGGGTTAGTTTTTCTATATTCTCAGTATGTGGGAAAAGGCGATGCATGTCATGCGACAGCTATGGCCGCACGAGGTGCGGCCATACTAGTCCTGAAAATAAAAGAATTTTCATAGAGAAATATACGTGGCATTGCTACTTGGACCGTTAACTGATGAGATCACGCCTCGAAATTGAATTACTTTTGGAATCAAGCGAGATCATGCGTGATCTCTGGGTAGTTTTCGATGCGTACATCAGCTGTGATGGTGTGAAGCACTGCTTAGCTCTGAAGAGAAAATTGAGTTTCCCAGAAGCAAATTTAGCAATGGCTGATACATGGTCATACCAGCAAACTCCAGTCCTCAGTATCTTGACTTTTCATGAAAAGCTGTTGAATAGTGATATCAGGGAACCCTCAATGTCTAGATTTTCAGAAGCATTTCTGATATACCGTATATCATTTCGAATGTAAACGAAGGAGAAGTTCATCTACGGTAAAATTACAATAAATTACCTGAAATCAACAGCTCAATTGGTTTGAAATAACGTTCGTCGTCTGTGAACGGGTATAATTATGCAACTCTTAGATGTTCAAGGTCGTTTTTAATCGCGGTTTTAAATAATACTGATGAGTGACTAATATTTTCGTGACCATTTCTTCAATGAAATCGATTCTGAATTCTTGGGGTTTGCGGGTTCATTATCAATGAAATTAGTTGTTTTTATGGATCAGTGGTTATGTAGATTGACGTTGAATCATCTTGAAACAATTCGCTGCGCAATTTAAGATTGTCAACAAATGAATATTTCAGTGAATCATTCAGATGATTGAATTTGATATGCGTCGTAGAATTGAGAGTGCGTTCGTTATACATTGATATCCACCGGGACCGTCCGTTAAAAACTTTTTGAGTTCCAATTACATATATCAAGCTGAAAATTTATACGCGGCCATAACTAGCGATTGAAGTGAAATATTTTCGAAGTGATACCAGTAATAACTACTTCCGGTTATACCGGAAGTGGGTAATCACTTTGTTATTCCAAATGGCAATCTACCTTTTTTATTATACATCCAGAACCGACATTTGAGCAAGGCATAAAATACCCAAGTTGTTGGCACTTATCTGCCAAAACTTTTGACAGATTTAATTAATTTTCTTATAAACTCGATTTTTGAGGAACATTTAAAAAAATTCTAGTTCGTAGATCTTTTGCACTACAGACACAATTTTTGCTTCGGTGGATAGAAGAAGGATCAAGGAATTTTTTAAGCAGTCTACACATGTCAAATGTTTATTGCGTTGTTTTGTATGATTTTTTGATTTAGGCCTTTTTCACACAGCAATAACTCAATGTTCTCAAATGACACGTGCCAATTTTTATATCGCCATCAGATGAAGCGTCAAATTTCAGATGGAATTGTATCAGCATGTACTATACCCATCTTTTATAGTTCCGAAATAATTTGAGAATATATTGAATTTTGATGATTTTGCAAGAACTAACAGAGAATGCTTTGAAATATTTGAATCAAGTAGCTGAACTGACTACGCTCACCTGACAGGTGCCTAAAATTAATGTACTTGTCACTTCGTTCATTCGAATTTGATATTTCAACAAGAATTGTTGGTAATTTGAAGTGAAAATTTTTGAAAAAAACCAGATTGATAATAAAATGACTGATTATTCAAACGACGATATGTTTAATTCATGGCGAATGTCAAAAAGTGGTGGATAGAACTTGCAGGCAATTCAATAACCAATTTCCTAATTTGGCGCCTATGAGTAAAACAAAATTTCGAAGGATTAGAAGCAATTTTCTGCATTTTGGAGGAACAAAATACATAGAAACTAGAAGAAAACCAATTCTCGAGGAAGACGACAATCAAATTAATACGCTAGCGTATTTTCGTGCCAATCCACATGCGTCCGTTAAGTCAGCATCAATGGATATTGGATTGAGTTATACTTCCACTCAAAGGATCCGTAAGAAACATAACAGGCACCCGTATTCTTTTATCAGACTGCAAAAATTGAAACTAACTGATCTTCCCAAGCGGCTAAATTTCTGTGAAAATTTATGAATTCGGCTTCAAGAAGATGAGACAATTCTGCAAAAAATTATATGGTCTGATGAAGCCAAGTTCAATGAAAGTGGAATAACCAACAGGAGAAATCGAAATTTTTGGGCCACAGAAAATCCACATTTCATTGAGGTTATTGATTTCCAAAATAAATTCAGCGTAAACGTTTTTGCAATTTCAATGAATGATTTGTTGGCTCATCGCATGTATGAGGAAAATCTTAATGGGCAAAGATACCTGGAAATTTTGAGAGGAACATTAGCAAATTTTTTAGATGGATTACTCCTTAACATTCTGAGGGATTGCTATTACCAAATGGATGGTGCACCAGCACATAAAACACGAGTTGTAGATCGGCAGCTAACAGAAATGTTCGAGGATAGATGGTGGGGTAATCAAGGACCAAATTTATGGCCTCCGCGTTCTCCAGACCTGACGCCTCTTGATTTTTATTTATGGGACAAAATCAAGAGTGAAGTGTATCTTATTCCTGTAAGAAGTAAAGAAGAGTTACTAGAGCGCATTCATAATGCTTTTTGTAATATTGATCCTGGGGAAACTAGGAGGGCAACTCATCATGTTCGTATACGAGCTGTCAAGTGTGGCGAGCAAAATGGGGCCCATATTGAACATTTATTCATGTCGTAAATTAGTTTTCTTCTATGATGTTTGCTATCATTTATTCGTATTAATGTAATTATCTTCGATGCTTGGCTTTTACTTAGTGCCTACAATTTTTATTCATCCGAATTGTAGAAAATTGCTTCTAATGCTTCGAAATTTTATTTTACTCATAGACGGTAAATTTGGAAATTGGTTATCAATTGCCTGCAATTTCTACCCACTACTTTTTGACATTCTAAAATGAATTAAAAAAAAATTTGATATATTTTCGTTTGAATAACCTGTGGTTTTATTCCAAATGTGTTGTTTTTCTTGGATATTTTCAATCTGAAATAACGACAATTCTTGTTGAAATATCAAATTCGAATGAACGAAGTGACAAGTACATTAATTTTAGGCACCTGTCAGGTGAGCGTAGCCAGTTCAGCTACTTGATTCAAATATTTAAAAGCATTCTCTGTTAGTTCTTGCAAAATCATCAAAATTCAATATATTCCCAAATTATTCCGGAACTATAAGAGATGGGTGTAGTACATGCTGATACAATTCCATCTGAAATTTGACGCTTCATCTGATGGCGATATAAAAATTGGCACGTGCAATTTGAAAAAATTGAGTTATTGCTGTTTGAAAAAGGCCAAATTGAAAAAATCATATAGAACAACGCAATAAACATTTGACATGTGTAGACTGCTTAAAAAATTCCTTGATCCTTCTTCTATCCACTCAAGTAAAAATTGTGTCTGTAGTGCAAAAGATCTACGAGCTACAATTTTTTTAAATGTTCCTCAAAAATTGAGTTTATAACAAAAATAATTGAATCTGTCAAAAGTTTTGACAGAAAAGTGCCAACAACTTGGGTATTTTATGCCTTGCTCAAATTTCGGTTCTAGATGTATAAAAAAAGGGTAGATTGCCATTTGAAATAATAAAGTGATGACCCACTTCAATGTATTCAATATATATATAGTCTGAAATTTGTCGAAGGGATTTATTATTTCTTATTTTGAGTCAATATTCGTCGTATAATGTTGAGGGATTTCTCATAATGACTCATTCAATTTAACACCGTGCAACGGCGAAACCATGCATTCAAATCGACGGATGATTTATCCGTCGTCCATGAATTTCTGCAAGAATATACCCTATATATATCGGATCTGATAACCTCCGCGAATATATGAATATTGCCTACTCGTAAAACCAAAGCCGTAATATTTCAGCGATGCAAAATCCCTGCAGTTATTCAATTTCCGAATAAAAATGTCTTGTTCGAATATACGACTGCCGCAAATTATACCGTGTTGCGGTGGAGGAATATATGTTAAACTGTGGCGTTGTAAAATCTCGTAGACGACGCCTTTTCCACATTACATCTGCGAGCCGGAAGGCCGATAACTGTTATAGTCGAATGAAAGTGAGAAGATGCGGGCTGAGAATTTGCCTCATACAAACGATGTGCTTCGCAAACAGTCATTGTAAAGAAGCATTAGGTCTAGGTATTGTGAGAAATTGCAGGATCGCAATATTCCAAATGCATTGTTCGGTGTAGTGGAAAATGGTTTCTTTGATAACAGCACCTATACATGCTACGTGCAGTTTGCTTCAAGAAAATACTCTTACCAATAGATAGATAGATAGTTTATTCATTCAAACTCGTAATTATAAAAGTAAACAAATTATGCCAAAGGCGTAGAACATGTCAAATGAAAAAGTACAATCGCGTTATAAATAGTTACTTACAATCAACAGAAAAATATAATATAATATATGACATTTGTCATATTTTTCGAACGACTGTCAAAATTTTTTCGCAAATTTTTCTTTATATTAAACAAGTTCCACGAAGAAATAATATATGGGCGCTGTCAACCCGGATTATTGGATTCATAATGATTCTAAAACATCTATAGATCATAATCGGCATCACTTGGAAGACTGAACCTGGCCATCGGGGCCCTCTCGGTCAAACAGAGATGGAATTTGAGGAAATATCGCAGGTTATGTATTTTTTTTATTATCTCCTCAGTCCCTTTCATGACCTTGCTTGCTATGTAAAATATTTTCTCAGATTTGTTTAGACATATAAGAAGTATGATTATTGAAATATTTTTCTGTTGGTTTTCTTTTTCCATTATTACAGATTCCTGTCCCAAACCCCCTTCCTTTCACCCTTTTTTTTTGGAAATCATGGAATGCAAGAGTGAATGAAGCGGCTAAGCAGAAAAATCTTTGGTACTCTTTATGTACACACGACACTAACACATCATAAACAGACAAGCTATTGCTAGTGCACTAGTATATATATATATATATATATATATATATATATATATATATATATATATATATATATATATATATATATAATAAATATAATGAATATCTATACACTTCATCTGATTATATATTGTGCCGCTATTACAGTAGTTAAACATTCTGGATACAAATTAGAAAATTTTGGATCTAATTATAATATCAAGAAGAAACCTTCATGGCAAAAAAGGTTAGAAGGTAAAATTTCTTCTATCAGATGTGATTTAGGAAGATTGACTCAATATTCCAGAGGTAATCGATCAAAAAACTTATGGCACATATTGGAAAAATATTCCTCAAAAATAAAACCCATAAAAATAATGAGATAAGTAATGGACAATTGATAGAATACATCGATACACTAAAACAAAAACTTTCAGTATACTCTATTAGACTACGTGAATATAAAATAAATTCAGATAGAAAATTCCAAAACAAACTATTCAAAAATAATGAAAAACATTTTTACAAATTTATTTCATGTTCAAATGAAAATATTTCTGGAAATGGAGTTCCTAAAATTGATATTTTAACTGATTATTGGTCTTCAATTTGGGCAGTGCCAAGGCAACATAATTCCAATGCAAGTTGGATTTTAAATGAAAGGTCTCGATTTTCTAAAATAGAATGCATGCAATTTGAAAAATTTTCAAACGAAGATATAACATCAGTTATTAAACACACAAAAATTGGAAATCTCCAGGTGTTGATGGTATTCATAACTTTTGGTTCAAGAAATTCTCTTACGTTCATGAAAAATTGGCTGAATATTTTTCATTTATAATAAAGAACCCTCAGCTACTCCTTTATTTTTCACACAAGGAATTACTTATTTAAAACCGAAAAGTGATAATTCTATTGATCCGTCTCAATATAGACCAATTACTTGCCTTCCAACAATATATAAAATTCTAACTGCATGTATTACCCAAAAAATTTATGCACATTTGGAGAATTATAATATTCTTTCCGAACATCAAAAAGGATGTAGAAAAAGACACCTTGGTACTAAAGAGCAACTTGTAATTGATTCTGTTGCTTTGAATCAAGCTCAAACTAAGAAGAGAAATATTCATACAGCCTTCATTGATTACCAAAAGGCTTTTGACAGTTCTCCCCATTCATGGCTTCAAGAAATTTATAAAATTGATAAGACACTTCGTCATTTTCTTGAATTCGTAATGAAAAATTGGAGAACCAATCTTTATTTAAATATTTCAAAACAATCGTTAAAATCCGAAGTAATTCCAATCAAAAGAGGCATTTTTCAAGGTGATTCTTTAAGTGCTCTTTGGTTTTGTCTTTGCCTCAATCCATTATCTCATGAATTAAATGCTACTAGTTTCGGCTTCAAAATAAAGAGTTTATTAACTGAATTCAAATTAAGTCACTTAATTTATTTAGATGATATTAAATTATATGCCGGAACCAGATCTCATTTAAAAAGTCTACTTGAGATTACTTTCAACTATTCCAATGATATTCATATGAAATTTGGGCTTCCAAAATGTAAAAATCTTTCTATTGAAAAGGAAAGATCACCTCTGATTATATAAAGATTTCCAATATCGAAATCGAGCCAATGCATCAAGGAGATACATATAAATATCTTGGATTTTGTCAAGAGAAGACAATTAACCATAGCAGCACTAAAGAAATTATTAGAAGTTCATATTACAAAAGACTAAGAATTATCATCAAGAGTTATTTAACTAGTAAAAACCTTTTCAGAGCTGTCAACTCCTATGCTGTTCCTATTCTTACATCTTCTTTTGGAATTATTAAATGGTCTAAAACTGATCTAAATGAATTACAATGTCAAACGAGGAAAATGCTCTGTAAATATCATAAGCACCACCCAAAGTCAGCTGTTCAGAGAGTTACACTACCTAGACATATTGGACGTCGTGGATTAATTGATTTGAATAATCTTCATAGTAAACAGATTTTTCATCTACGTTCCCATTTTCATGATAAACAGAGAACGTCTAAATTACATGATATTGTTGTTGCTTCAGATTATAATCTTACACCTCTGAACTTGACAATGCAAAAGGTAGATTTTGATATATTTGATGATAATTCTAAAAGAGAAAGTTGGAGCAGAAGGAATTACACGGAAAGCACCCTAAAGAATTGAAAAATGATTATATTGATGAAATTGCATCGAATAAATGGTTAGTATCTGGAGAATTGTTTGCTGAAACAGAAGGCTTGGCAATTGCGATCCAGGACCAGGTTGTTTTCACAAGGAATTATAGAAAACATATCATCAAACAAAATATAGATGATTCTTGCCGTAGATGTTTCTGTTCTTCAGAAACAGTTTTTCATATATTATCATCTTGCTCAGTCCTTGCTTCAACAGATTATTTAGAAAGACAGAATGCCGTCGCTAATATTATTCACTTCAATCTAGGAATTAAACATGACCTAATTCCCAAAAGAAAAAAATTTCAAAAATATGAACCTGAGATTATTTGTGAAAATGACAAATATAAACTTTATTTTGATAAAACAATTCTGTGCAACAGAGCTGTAAAACACAATAGACCAGATATCGTTCTTAATGATAAACAGAATCAAATAACATATATAATTGATATTGCTATACCCGACACATAATATACAAAATAAATACAATGAAAAATTTCTAAGTATATGATGCTTGGCGACGAGATTAAAAAATGTGGAAAATGAAGAAAATATTTATTCTACCGATTATTATTTCTACAACAGGCGTTATTCCTAGAAATCTTCACAAAAGTATTGAGATTTTGGGTCTGAAGAAAAATTTGTTTGAACAGTTACAAAAGATAACAGTCATCAAATCTTGTAATATTCTTCGTAGGTTTCTTTCGAAAATAATAATGAGGTAGAGTCATAGGTTTTCTCTTTAGTTTATACTGCTCAGAATCTCATTTCATATTTTATTTATTTGTTTATATATATGTAATATAATTAACTGACAATTTTGTCATATTTATATTCAGAGCAGTATATATAGTATGTATATATTCTGGTAGATTGATATATTCTGATAACATTTAACGTTATCCTAATATATAATTACTCCAGGATATGTTTTGATTATAATCATTGCCTGGCAATGGTATTAATTACCGGGTGGTGGATTTATATTTTTCATGAAATCAGTTTGATTGCATGAACAGATATATGGGCAACTCGTCGGGGTAAAACCCCTATATAAATATATATATATATATATATATATATATATATATATATATATATATATATATATATATATATATATATATATATATATATATATATATATATATTTATTTATATATAAATAGATGTACAAAGGTAAGATTATAAACAAGAATAACGTGGACAGCGATTCAAATATTGTATGTATGAGTTGCACCAGCAAGTCTTCGACGATGCCAGACAGATCATTGGTGTAAATAATATAAAGTAGGGGTCCAAGAATCGATCCTTGAGGAACTCCCCTTCTTGTTCTCAACATTTCGGAAGTTTGCATGTTTCCATCATTATCTGCCATTGCAACATATTGAACCTTATCTGAAAGGTAGCTGTCTAACAGTTTCAATGTTACGTATTCCACGTATTCCACATCACTCGAGCTTTTTTAAAAGAATACCTTTTTCTACGCTGTCAAAAGCTTTACTTAGGTCAAGAGCCATTGCTATCACAGGATTGTTTTCATTTAGGGACTCCAAAATTGCATATATTGCTATATATATAGCTCGGATTGTGTTTTTTTCCTTCCTAAAGCCGTTTTGCGAGTCTGAGAATCATTTTTTTTCTCCAAAAAATGGAGCAATTTATTAGAAATTATTTTTTCTATGATTTTACTAAAGTTATTTAGGATTGCAATTGGTCTATAGTTGTTGATATTAGTATTATACGAACCAAATCCACATTACTCTCTTTAAGGTTAAGGTAATACTTAACTCATAATAAGAGTATGCTAGTAGTTGGTAAATACTATTCATTTTAAGATTGCATACGCGTTCCATCCATTTAGATGCAGAACAACAGAGGCCCCAGTACGGTACCCTGTGGAACACCAAAGTTAACACATCCCCTCAAACTGCGAACTCTGTCCAACACAACAATCCGCTGTCTCTCATTTGAGTAGTTTTTCATGAGTTTCAGAACGTTTCCACTGAACCCATTGTTTTCAAGCGTTTTGAGCAATTCATCATGCGAGACAGTGACAGTGAAATCCATAGACACGACACACCAGCATCCATCGCTTCATAAATTTTTCCGAGTAAATGTCTCATTGCATCCTCAGTTGAGTTTCCAGTGCGGAATTCATATTGCCTACTTGATATTAATTTGAACTGATGATTCTGGTCGTTAGAATCCTTTCGAAAACCTTTCCGAGCACCGAAGCAATAGAAATTCGCCGGTAGTTTGAAGGAATCGCACTATCTCCTGTTTTGAAAATTGGTTTAAAAAACCTTGGAAAGGATCCATTTTTGATACATTCAATGAATATAAATGTCAATGGCTTACTTATTTGGCCCAAAATGCGCTTAAAGAGTTCCAATGTCAACCCATCAATTCATTCATTTCCCATCTTTAAGACTCCTCACAATACTCTTGACCTCATCCATATTTGTCTCCACAAGGCCGAAAAAATGAACATTTGATTTAGGTTAACTCACTCTCCTGACTGGATTTTTAATTTGCGCTGCTAGTTCAGCACCAATTTCTGAAAATAAGTACAGAAATATTCAGACATTTGTTTTATCTGTAATTGAATTGACGTTGTCACTCTTGTCCTCATCAAGCTGGATTTCCTTTCCTTTCTTTCTGCAGATTTCTCTCACACCGGACCTCAAATCTTTAGAACCATTATTATGCCTTGAAATTTGCTTTCTGTAATAATTATTTTTTGTTGTTTTTATCAGATTATTCAGGAAATTTCTATATTTTTTATATCTGCTATTTGAGTTTGGATCGAGTGGGTTCCTCCAAAGCTGTTTATATAATTTATTTTTCTGCTATATAGACGTCATCAACCCCTTCGTTATCCACGGCTTACGTTTGACATTTTCCTTTTTGACCTTAAGTTCGTAAGTCCTAGACCAAATGTGACTGTCCAAAGTATTAAGAAACGAATCAGACATCTGCTCATTGTTTTTATTATATTACACTCCTCGCCAATCTTATGCATTCAATTGGTTTTTCCTTTCGAATTTGGGAGGCTTTTACTTTTGGTAAAATTCCATTATCAATAATAAAAACAAGTACTGTCTGATGGTAAATCGTGAAAACATATTTTCCATTTTCATTGTAAATAAACAATATTTACTAAGTAATTATTGTTTACACTGGTATCGCTATGTAGACGATATCATTATTTGCTTTACAGGAATAGGTAGACAGTTAAAAATTTTCGAAAATCATATAAATTCATTACATCCAAAATTGGATTCACAACCGAAATATAAAGCAATAATTCAATGAATTTCTTAGACGTAACAATTTCCAATGAAAATGGAAAACATGTTTTCGCGATTTTCCATAAGCTGTCACATACAGATGTGATAATACATGACTCGTCGTGTCATCCATATCAACATAAAATGTCAGCATTCAACAGTTTTATTCATAGATTGATTAACATCCTGTTATCACCAGAAAATTTCAACAAAGAATTAAATTTGATTAAACAAATTGCCAGAAATAATAGTTAGTAACCAAACTAATAAATAATATTTTAAATAAAAAACAAAGTAGAATCGCATTGAATGAAGTTTACCCTGTCGATAAATTGAAACAAAAACAATTTAACCTACGTTGGCATTACAAGTGAGAAACTGAAATCATTCTTGAGTAGCAATAATTTCAACATAGCTTTCCAAACTAATAATAGTTTAGGCAAATATATAAAAAATAATAAAACCAAATCAGATAAAAACAATAAATCAGGTGTTTATAGATTGAATTGCAATGACTGTGATAATTTCTACATTGGTAGAACACATAGAAATTTTACTATAAGAATATCGGAGCATAAACGCAGTTTTTCAAATAAAAAATCAGATTCAAATTACGCGAATCATCTCCTAGAAAATAGTCACTCTTTCGACCCACAGTTTGAAATTTTGCATACAGATAATAAATATTGGAAAGTAGATCTTTGGGAAACTTTAGAAATCAACAAACACAAACACTCAGGTTGACTCATCAATGAACAAGTCGATTTAAGCCCTTCACCTCTATTGGATCTCTTCTTTTAATTACTTAGGAACATTTGTATTTATATTCTCATTCTTATTTTCTGTACATTTATTCGTCTGAAGAAGCTACGGTGTAGTGAAACGCGTTACGAATGGCAATTTTTAAGTAAAATTCCTTAAAACACAGTACTTGTTTTTTATTATTCAATTTGTCTATTAATTCATCATAATTTATAAGTTTCCTCTATTTCATAGTACGAGTATTACCACGTTTTTCCATCAGGACACTTTTAGCTTGAATTGTTCTGAGTTTTAATTCATAATTTTAATAGGTATATTGATCAAATACCATTTTAATTTGTTGCGAAATGTCGGTCCTATTGATTGTTTTCAATTTTACTATAATTGACTTTACTTGCTGAGAAAAAATTGGGTAGGTTTTTCAGAAAGAAGAATTTGTTACGTTTAATATTTGTTTTTCTTGTAGTCACTGGTCTGAAGATGCTCTGATGTATAGAGAGCGAAACTAGTAACTATAGGTACTTTTATTTAATTTGATGTTTTAATTAAGTTTTCCCGATACTTGGAGCTGGAAAAATCTCTTACAACCCTTGTACCTAAGCAAATATTTCATCACGAATAGTTCGCGAGCTATTCAACGTTGTTGCAATCGAATGATATGCAGTCGGAGAATGCAACTAGATCGTGTTAATCAATAGTATATTTCGACTCTCCATTCCAGTTGTGACAGATCAGCAATGAATTACATCTTCTATCTGATAACCGATTTCTTGAATCAAACGTTCGTTCGTATCGCCCGAATCCCTTATCTCCAAGATTATAAATCTTCGTATCGGCGAGAAGTTTATCTCTAATCTCTACTAATTGCCGTCGCATTGGAATACTTAATCATTATTGATTGAAAGTATCTACCAACTATTCCCAGTAGCGTTTAAAGTAACTCGTTCGACTAGTATCGAATGTCATCCTGTTTCGTTATTGGTTGAACGAACGAGATTTGCGATTTGCAATACGAGAAGGAAATGGGAGAAGCTCAATTTTTAAATCTCGAGCCTCAACGGGTTTTTCACCTGGTAGTTATGGAGTTATCAAGTTGGAATCGAGAAACAAATGTCAATCTTTCATTTTTATATATTTTACAGGTGCCTGTCGATTATGGGATATTCGAAGTACATAAAAAACAGTTGTTCGATCAGAAATTCATTCACAATGATAGCCTTGTGGGACGTTGCATTATCATGGTGTAAAATCCACGAGTTTTCTTTCCACAAATCTGGTATCTTTCGATAAATTTGCTATCTTAAACGCCACATAACGGTCAGGTTATATTCTTTATTTGCCGTCGGGCCTTCTGGTAAGAATTTCGAGTGCACAACACCGCCATAATCAGAGAAAAAAGTCAACATTACTTTGACTCTGACGTGGTTTTTTCGGTTTTAATTGAGTTGAAAGGCGCCATTTCTGAGCTGGTTGACGGATTTGCATGTCAAATTCATAAACCCATGTACCATCACCAGTTACAATGCAAAAACTGACTCTCGACCTTTACGCGAGTCAGTTTTTGAAGAAAATTCAGGTCTTTTGGAATTACTGGAGCGGCAACGCGTTTCATGCCCAAATAATCGTTTAGGATGGTATGAATTGATAAGTGAGACACAGAAAGTTCATTGCCTATTTCCCAAACTTAAATGACGATTTTCAATTACCATCCCCTTCACTTTATCGATCTTAACTTCAATTGAAGATGCCGCTGTTGCATGCAATGTACCACTCATATGCACGTGTTTTTGATAACATCGATTCACCATAAGCCTTCTGTAATATGTTCGATATCTTATCCATTTTACAAATCACAAAATATACTTGAAATTTGAAATCTGACCAAATCGAGCAATGTTAAAAAGCTAAATGACAAATCGCGTTCAAACTCCCGGTCAGTTTTTGAAAACAGTTGCTTTCAACAACAACGCCAACTTAGCAACAAAAAAATTGAAAATCGTTTGAAGCAGATTTCCCAAACAATCAATTTCCGGCATTTTTTTGACATAATGTCGAAAATCAACTCTGTAATTTTGAATGGCATGATACACTTTTCCATCCCTTCTGTTATAGAAAATAATTCTGTCAATCAATTTGCCTTTACGTTCCTTTCAGTTTCTTCTGAATATTATAAAGGGTTTTTCATTAATAACGACGCATGTTTTACGATTAGAAGTGTGGTGGGTTAATACTGGAAATGAATTTTATTTCGAATCAAAGTACAATAGATGTCATTAAATACGGAATACGACGTACGAGGTCTATACAGAAAGCAAGTGTACGGAGACTGGCTCGCACGGAGGGATTTTAGTTTCATTATGTTGGTTACACGGCAGTTTAGCTTGACTTCTTCTCTTTGCAACGAGACCGGTTCGAGATGAGTACGTTGAGAGTGATGACGCGAGAATACGTTTCGTGTACAATGTCTCCCGCCAAGTCATCCGTGATCTTGCTTGGAAGGAAAACGTATAATGAGGTGAAAACTGCATATGATGACAATGCTACGAATCTAACGAGTGTGTGCAAGTGGTGTATATATATATATATATATATATATATATATATATATATATATATATATATATATATATATATATATATATATATATATATATATATATTTTTTTGAAAACCCAAGGAAAAAATTCGTTTCCTGTCGCTATTGCACTAGTAATAGCTTGTTTGTTAATGTTGTGCTAGTGTCGTGTGTACATAAAGAGTACCAAATATTTTTCTGCTTAGCCCCTTCATTTTCTCTTGCATTCCATGATTTCCAAACGGAGACAAGGGTGAAAGGAAGGGGGTTTAGGACAAGAATCTGTAACAATGGAAAAAGAAAACCAGCAGAAAAATATTTCAACAATGATACCTCTTATATGTCTAAACAAAACTAAGAAAAGATTTTACATAGCAAGCAAGGTCATAAAAGGGACTAAGGAGATAATCAAAAAGTACATAACAGGCGATATTTCCTCTTTCGCGGAGATGTTCTTCCGTCGCAGTGTGAGTCTCCTGAAACATAATCAATTCCTTGTTCTTGCTTGCCAATTTTGAAGTATAATCGCAGAATTTCAAACTCAACAGAACAATTTCTTCTCTGTTTGACCGAGAGAGGCCCGATGGCCAGGTTCAGTCTTCCAAGTTATGCCAATTATGATCTATAGATGTATTAGAATCATTGTGGACCCAATAATTTGGATTGACATCGCCCATATATTATTTCTTCGTGGATCTTGTTTAATCTAAAGAAAAATTTGCGAAAAAATGTTGACAGTCGTTCGAAAAATGTGACAAATGTCATGTACAAATTTTGTCTGTGCATGATTATCAGAGGAGCGGATGACCTTCAATTGTGACTGAAGAATTTGTGGAAAAAATAGGAAATGCGCTCCGTGACGATCGCTGATTGACTGTGGATGAACTTTCTGCGATGTTTACGCGGATCACCAGATTTCTAGTACACGAATCAATCATAGAAATCTTTGGATATCCTTAACTGTTCGTGAGGTGGGTTCCGAAATACGTGGCAGACCAACCCAAGATCTAGGCAAGAGTTTTTGAGGCGCTGCAAACTTCATGGAGATGCATTTTCCTGTTGAATCGTTCCTGAAGCTGAAACTTGGGTAGCACATTTCATGCCTGAAACCAACAGTAGTCTCATCAGTGTCGTCACACCTCTTCATACTCTGCCAGAAAGTTGAAAACCACAATTTCAGACAAGACAATCATGGCATTCATGATTTGGGACTGTCAAGGCATAATTTCTGCCTCAAGAGAGACCATCAACTATGCAAGATACTATGAGACCCTTAGATATTGCGGAGGGGGATTCAGAACAAGAACAGTCTGCCTGCTACACGAAAATGCCATACCACAACGGAAGTACTCGCTTCCTTTGAATGAAATTTCCTGAACAATCCCTCGCTTTCCTCTAATGTAGCACCCTCATATACCGTTTAAAGAGGTTACGAAAAGTTTTCAAATGAGGTATCGCTCGATTCATTCTTTCCTATTCAATTTTGTTGGACATGTTTCGTCAAATTTTTTGAGATGGAAGACACCCTCGATTGGACGACCACACTGTAGAAAGTTTATTGATGGTTAAAAAAGCTTTTCAAAATGATTTCTAGTATTCCTTCTCTTCTTAATTTTTTCCATTTTGAATATGTGATATTTCTTTCGCTTTTTGTTGGACATTGTCCTTTTCGATAATTTCGATAAGAATGGCTAGGAGAAATATAATCAGTAGTATGATTTAGTTTTAAAAGGAAATATGAAGTTTGGAAATACCTTTTTTGAACCATCCGAAAAACGTCCAATGTCAATATGTTGGACAGAGAATGTTCTTGGTTCACATTGTATAATCAACTTATTATAGCTATTCACGTAACAAGGAAAAATGAGGTTTTCCTCCCATTTGATGCTCGGCGCGAAGCGGATGACATGATTATATCCAGGGGTGGAAAAGCATTTTCTTCCTACGTTATCTTTATTATTCTTTTACTATTTTTTATGACGCACGTTTTTTATATTTTTTATGTTTTTTATCGCCTAATAAAAAAGTGATAACTGTCAAGCAGGTACGTACCGTCGCAATCATATAACCTTTGTTGCTATGACGTTGAAAATAAATAAAGTAATTATCACGAGCTATCAAAAATTCAGGAAGGAGAAAAGATTCTGAATTTCATTATCAGTGGATCTTTAATGTACTTCATTTCTTAAAAAATTGAGAAACACTGCTCGTAAATAAAAGATAAACTACTGCTACGATTGTAAATAAGGGAGTTTCGTTACTTAAGACTTTTTCATTAAAAACTAGCTGACCCGGCTGACTTCCTACTTGTACTGCCTCAATCAATAAATAAAAGATTTTTGTATGAAATGAACCTAGAACAAAGAAAAAGGAATCAATTTTTTTAGCAATAATCGCAATTTTACTGTGCCTCCAGCACGACATAATCCAGTAGATTCACCACTGTATTTTAACGCCTTACAATAAGTCTCTTCCCCAATTTGTAGCCTGCTTAGTGGCCGCTACTACTTTAACTGAATAACCTTTGGAATGACACGGTGCAAGTTGAACACAGTTCAAGTTACTTTGATTCTATGACGATTAATTCCGTGAAGAATCCCCTCTACCATCGGCGACTATCGAAGAATGACAACTGAGAGAACACCGGAGTTCATTATTTTCCTTTGAAGACTTCGTTGAGGCTACTTGAATTTAATTAATAATAATAATTTGTGAATTATTCAATAACCTTTTAAACAACAACAGCTATTATTTTATCCGGAGAAGCCAAAACATGCCTATTTTTTACCAGCTGTATTTTTTGGGAGTGGACAACACAAGAGCTTCGGAGAGGACAAATTAACATCTCTATTTTTGCTGAGGACAAAAACGACTTCTTTATTTTATTTTTGAAAAGAACAACGACTTTCGGTTCCACAGATTTATTTTTGGAGGAGTTCATTTTCTTGGACAGCCACCAACCTCCGTTATTTTTAGAAGAGGTCAATCTTTTCCTTGGATAGCCATCAACTTGCTGAGCTACGGTCCATTTTATATGCTAGCACATCACTATTAAGATAAGTACATTTCTTAAATTTTTTGAAGCCAAGATATTCATTAAATAGATAATTTTAAATAAATTATGTTCATTTTATTGGGGAGAAACTGTCAGCATTGGATGCTTGAACCTTTTCTAATTAAAGTCATTATTATTAGTTTTACATCCTATTAGTAATTGGGTAGGTTACAAATTGTTACCGATTTGTCGGCACAATTATCCATTGCCGGATCATAATGGAATGCAACTCGTTCCAGAATCACAGCAACACTGCGTTTGCGGAATAGAAAAAATTCATAACGTCGTACTCGCTGTTGTTGTGTTTGATGTGCACGAACTCGTTGCATTCTAAGCTTATGTTATAAATAAGATCTTCTTCTCTTCGGCATCGTAAATTTTAATTAATCAAAGTCAGAAAATGTCACGCTAACTTAGCAATGAAGTGTCACTATCACAGAATATCAACAAAAAAAGAGCACATTACCTGGAATGTCATATCAAAAAGGATCACAAAAGTAAAGAAAGTTCTCGCGCACGTAGCGGTAATCTTCATCCAGAAAGATAGAAGGATGCACTCATAGATATCGTAATACTTTTTTCCGTGTTCAGGATGGATTGACAATCTAATGTCAAATATTATGGTTGCGTTCAGAAATTTAATTTGTTACAAAACTTAAGATTTATCTTTAACAACTGAAGTTATCTAAGATTAAGTTTCGCGAAGCGGACCAAAGTGAAAATCAGTAATACTATTGCATTTTGTGACTATGTAATTTTGTCGCGTTAGCGATTCACTTTTGTTTAGTTCTGGAACGCGACATTAGATCATCCAACGCCTACGCGAAGACGTTAGGAACACACCAACATTGCTTAGACAACAGTGAGTGATTATAATTTAATATGAACTTTATTTAATAACAATAAAGTTCAAATTGTCTCTACATTTTATTTAGAACGTTTGGGAAATAAAAATGGGCTATTTCTATAGTTTTTCGGCAGTTATTCGAATATCTCTCACCTTCCCTAGACCTCCACGAACATTTCAAGCGCAAGATACGATAAATCCGTTCAGCCGTTCTCGAGTTTTAGCGAGACTAACGAACATCAATTGATTTTTACATATATAGATTTTGTTCTCTTTCAAAACAACAAATACAACAGACTATGACTCGTTTATAAGCATTCCAATTAAGCTATGTTCGATGGCGAATTATAAAGTAAAGTAAAAATGAATGAAGTGGCGAGACAAGTTATAACAAGTTCGGATAACGCAGTACCAACCTTGAAACTGCAAACATGAAGTTTCATTCCGATGTGTAAATAAGATTCATTGGACAGCCAATCACACCGGGTGAGTTGTTCTTTCTGTGTTAGAATAGGAAAACAAAACATAAAGTCGTATGGAAGAAGACATTGGCAAAATTTGGATTTTTAATTGATTTTTTTTCTGGAAGAAGGCACTTATAGTATTTATAATTCTTGCTGTTTCATAAATATTATACACACAACTAAGTTGGGGACTGGAACCTTGGGCGTTGGATAACAATAAAAAATACTGTACACCCTCCACCAAAACTTTATTTCGAATAGTCGACGCGCGTTTCGCCAACTAAGTTGGAATCATCATGTACTATCATCTCCTGATGATGCCAACTTAGTTGGCGAAACGCGCGTCGACTATTAGAAATAAACTTTTGGTGTAGTGGTGTACAGTGTATTTTAGTATTATACACACAACTAAATTTATATTGGATCACTCGGTATTTCACATTTTGATGGTTTTAAACCATGGATCTTTGACAACTTGTGGAGAATGAAGGTTTTTGTTGTAAAAAAAAAACTGGATAGATTAGGTTGAATAAGAAATGTTGAATTATCACTACATTTCGGGATATTGTACTCATTCGTCACTGAGATTTTAAACTGTGAATTTCAAAATTTAAAAAGCTCGTAATCGTAATTGAAAATGCCTTACGTTGGATTGTCCAATGTGCAAAGGGGTCGAATAATTGCTCTCGTTGAAGAAGGGGTGACGCAGAGGAATAAAGCGGCCACAATGGGGGTATCACAGGGGGTGATTTCAAAAACCTACGCCTGATACGTGGAGCTGCAATCTCTACACAATAGGCATAGAAGAAGTCGTAGGAAGATCACTTCTGAAGAAGAAAACCTCTTTTTGTGCCAAATTGCAAGAAGAGACCCTAGTGCGTCGCACCCCATACTCCAAAGACAATTTCTGGAAGCAACATGCATCAGTGTATCAGTCGAAACGAAACGTCAAAGACTTCGTTCAAGGGGTTGATACTGCAGAAGGCCTTTAAGAGTTTCAGAGCTAAACGGACAATAAAAAATTAACAGACTTAATTGGTGTATCGAGCACCTAAATTGAAATATTGAGAACTGGTGAAATGTTTTTGGATGAGACCAGAATTGTTGTACGATCAGATGACCGCCGGATTCGGGTTTTAAGGGGTCATGGAAGACAAGCTAGACTCCGAGCAGCAAGACAAATTCCGAAATACCAAGAGGGCAGTGTGATGTTTTGGGATGGGATTTCGTTTCCTGCGAGTGTAATAGCTAGGACCTAGTGCTGGAGCCCACAGTGAGACTTTGGCGAGGTGCTCACGGTGAGAAT
Organism: Cryptolaemus montrouzieri; assembly: GCA_013387265.2. Lineage (NCBI taxonomy): Eukaryota > Metazoa > Arthropoda > Insecta > Coleoptera > Coccinellidae > Cryptolaemus > Cryptolaemus montrouzieri. The sequence goes on along the minus strand of JABFTP020000144.1, from coordinate 6,891,199 downwards.
TTCACTTTTATACAAGATAATGCTCCTCCGCATACCAGCAGTCAGAGGGAATCGCTATTTTGGACTGGCGAGCTTGCTCTCCAGACCTAAATCATATTGAACATTTATGGGATTATCTCAAAAGGAAAATTAGATCGCGCCAGGATAATCCAAGATCTCCACAACCGCTCATTCAAGCCGCCACAGAAGAGTGGCAGAATATCACCCCAGAAGAGGTCGAAAACCTAATCCAAAGCATGTCTAGACGGATTCAGACTTGTATCAGGGCAAAAGGAGGTAATACAAACTACTCAGATCGAGAAACAAATACCTACTCCGTGAGAAAACAATTATCAATTCTTTTACTACATGCGTAAGAGTCTCTTATTTTCTTTTATTTGTTTCTTAAGATAAACCTTACTTTATTTCTTCTTTCGATTGAAATATCTCAAAAAGGATCAATTCTAACAATCCTTCGATTGTTACAATTCCACTATATATATATATATATATATATATATATATATATATATATATATATATATATATATATATATATATATATATATATATATATATATATATATATATATATATATATATAAATTTATTGATAACGGGTTAGTAGTCTTGGAACAAAGGAATACTCTTTTTCATGGCAAGCTTTCGGAAATATATATTGTTTCCATCTTCAGGCCTAGATATATATATATATATATATATATATATATATATATATATATATATATATATATATATATATATATATATATATAAATTTATTGATAACGGGTTAGTAGTCTTGGAACAAAGGAATACTCTTTTTTCATGGCAAGCTTTCGGATATATATATTGTTTCCATCTTCAGGCCTAGAAAGTTGAGGTTAATTATCCAAAAGTTAGTATGTGATGAAAAACCGAAGTCATGAACTCAAAGAACACAAGACACATCGATAAAGTGCACAATAAAACTCATATAAAACATCATCAGGTACAAAATTGAGAAAATTGCCAGTTTAAAAACAACAACAAATCACGTAAAATTCATTTCATTCTTCTAAGAATGATTTCATCACATACTAACTTTTGGATAATTAACCTCAACTTTCTAGGCCTGAAGATGGAAACAATATATATGTCCGAAAGCTTGCCATGAAAAAAGAGTATTCCTTTGTTCCAAGACTACTAACCCGTTATCAATAAATTGAAATTTTAGAAGTCGTTATCATTTCTATATATAATATATATATATATATATATATATATATATATATATATATATATATATATATATATATATATATATATATATATATATATATATATATATATATATATATATATATATATATCCAATATATGTAGTGAATGTAATGTAATAAAGGAGATACGTAACACCCACATTTGTGCCATGTGTGCATTTCTTCCGATCATGTTGAAAATTCGCGTGAACGTTTCAATCAAGAAATGATTCTCATTAGCATCTCCCACATGCTCTAAAGAAACATTTACTCCTTATTGCTTTGTTAAATCCCGCCTAGTCTTAGAAAATCCATGAATAATTCATTCAAATTCCCTTGTAAACGTGCCTGTTTCTATCCACATCTGAGCAAGGTTAACATATAGTCAAACAACATTCCATTTCTTTTTCTAACACCTTTCGTCTTGTGGGAATCTCCGAACCGAAGCTCTACCAAAGTCGAAACTTCCTAAGTTGATAATTCTTCGACTATTCGACTAGTAGGGGGGAATATATTGTCTATAATTATCCCGTTCTTATCTGACTAAGTTGAAATTGTTAAGTTCGTAAGTGTATAAGAATCGGGGTTCGAAGTATATTATGTAAATCATTTCAGATATGCAAAGGGTCTGGTAAGTCGGGGCGAAAATGAAACCAAATTTGTAAGTTTTTATTTGTATATCGGAAGTTTGGATTACAAATATTTTTGAGATATTACTTCTTAATATTTTGCACAGTAAAAATTCTGCTTTTCAACAAGTAAACCGTTAATATAACATTTGGTGTTGAATTAATTTGTAAATGGATTTTTTTATAACTGATCTCCCTACTTGCAATAACTAGTTTTCATTTACTGAGATCACAAATGAAATTTCACTATTGTATGACTATCTGAGAATGCCTGACCGAGTCGCACAAAAATCGAAGAAGGTACAGAGTAACAAGAACTCTCCAATGCCATATACCAGGTGGGCTTAAAAGTTTATGAGCTAATAGTAATATAGTAAAACACTTTTTTTCTAATTCAATATTTTGGTATTGAATCTTTCCGAAAAGATGTGCTTTACTACCACCATTTTTATAAATATTTTTTTTATGCGCGATTCCCAGGTTTAGGCGAATCTGTTACACCACATGAGTGGGCGCCTAGGAAGAATAGAGGTGTCTGTCTACTCGTTTCTCGAAGAGGCCCAAATTGTAGGAGGTTGGTAAGATGTTGGACGTAAGAGAGTTCCACAGTTCACTGGTAAAGGAAGAAATTCTTATAGAGAGAGGTTCGAGAACTCCTTGCCAGCCTAGTGTTGCGGCAAAACATGAGTTTTCCCGCTGCTTGGAGCATATTTCGTGGAAGTATCTGTAAAATAGAGAAAGGTCAGCAACTTGTCTTCTGAGAGCTAGCGGTTAGAGATCGCGGGTGATCTCTGGGTGGTCGTTGAGGTGCACAGCCCGTTATCGCACACTATCCAACATCCGCAACGAATATTTGAGCGCAGATCCCCATTCATGGAAACAATATTCCAAAGCAGGTCGAATCTGAACCTTATATAGAAGCAACAGCTGAGATGACGTGAAGAATCGCTTGGCTCTGAAAAGAAAACTAAGTTTAGCTGATGCCGACTTAGCTATTGCTGATGCCAGCAAAACACGGTGTTGACCATTATTTCGAGAAGGTCAATCGAATCTTTGGATGCAATTTGTTGGCCTTGAATCATTAGAGGAGGTTCTCCAGCGGGGACCTTTCTAGAAAACGTAGTCGCTTGCGTCTTGCTCGCGTTGAAGCTAACCAGGTTCAACTGACCCCACTCAGATATCCTCTGTAAGTCAGAGTTTAAGTTTTTGATTTGTTGAGATCTCTGCTGCTGAGATTCAGTAGCCGTAATCGGCCCCAGACTACTGAAGGACGAAACCAGTGTACAAACGTCTGCAAAACCGAGAATCGTATTCTCTGTAGATGATAGAAGATCGTTTATCTGCAACAGAAACAAGGTTGGCGAAAGAATGGATCCCTGAGTTACTCCTGCTTGCAACTGGAAACAATCAGATGTTATACCGTCGTCCACAACCTGTATTGATCTATTTGGAAGAAAGCTACTTATCCGATCCCGAAATTTTTCGGGAAGCCCATATGCAGCAAGTTTATTCAACAAGGCTGCATGCCAAACCCCATCGAAGGCTTTAGAGACGTCGAGGGCTATTGCTCTAGATCCCACATGCTTTTCCATCGTTGATGTACAAACATGAGTGACGTAGGCGAGCAGATCTCCTGTCGATCCCTTCCTGCGAAAACCATACTGACAGTCGTTAATAATTCCCTGCAACTCAAGATATTTGATGATTTCATCATTTATGACTCTCTCCATCACTTTGGACATAATGGAAAGAAGTGCAACAGGGCTGTAGTCTTGGGGTAAGGACTTCTTTCTTTTCTTTGGGATCGGTTGAATTCTTGCTATTTTATTAGCTACTTGGAAAAGTCTGGCTTTCATAAGAAATCTGAAACAGACGGTTAAGAATGGGTGCCAGTTCGGGAGCACACTTTCTCAGGACGATTGGCGGTATTTCGTCTAGACCAACTGCCTTGTTGCAGTTCAGCTGCACGAGAGCCTGTCTCACAGTGCGGACTCTGAACTTGACTTCTGCCATGGAAGATTTCTTTTTAACTCAGAAATAGGCCTCAGTTTCTTCTGTCCATTAGTCTCAAATTTTTTGTCAGCCAGCATTCTCCTTAAGTCTGGGAACAGAAACAGGAACGATCTGGTGAAGAAGGTGAATAGGAAAGCAATTTTGAGCCTAATTCGTACAATTTTATCATTGTTTTGATTGATTGGTGGCGAGGTGCGTTATTTTGATGATCACATTTTTCTCAAATGGGGCCGTTCCTTCGAGATTTGGTCCTTCAATTGATCCGATAACTCAATGTAGTGTCGCTGTATATCGTCTGGCCCTTCTTACGGTAAAAGATGAATATAATACCCTTCACATCTCAGAAACCGTGGCCTTAATGTTGCCAGCAGGCTGCTGCGTTTTTATATGCTTCGGATGCAGTTAACCTCGTTCAATCTACTCGGTTGACTGTCGATTGCTTTCTGGAGTGTGGTAATGAATCCATGTTTCATCCATTGTGATGTATCGATAGAAAAAAACGGCTTCATTACGGTTAATCATCTTTAAAAAGTTCTCAGAATCGTCGACTTGGTTCGAAGAATTTTCATTTCTGGAAAAATACACATTTTTGAGGAAACTTGTCAAGAGTACCTCTCTCTATAAAAATTCTTTTTTTTTAGGTGAAAACTATTGTGACATTCTACGGGTACTTCTTAAAGTAGATTGCCAGGACCTATTAAAAAATTTATTTTGTTGAATGGTCTTTCAATTGAAATATTCACCATAAATGAATTTAGATAAAATAGGAACTATATATTCTATTCTTTCTGAAAATATACAACACACCCCACAAATTTCCTCATAAATGTCAATTTTCCCAGAAATGAACATTCTGTGGTATGCTGGTGAGAATTCGCACAAAACATTTAAAGTGTTTTCTAATTCTTCACATGTATAAGTATCAAAGTTGATCCATTATTCAATTCTGTCTGTACTAGGTTTCGAGGACAGGTAAGTACAATGATCTTTCCAGTTTAGACTTTCATCTATCCGAAGACCTACAAACCTCGTCGAGCCAGCCCTTTCGAGTTAAGTATTACAGAGAGACACATTAACATTTATTATCTTATTTTGGTTGTGAAAGACCAAATATGTAGACTTGAGGGCATTGATGTGCTATCTGTTTCTGCTTAACCATTGACAGAGCAAGTTGGTATTTTGAAGAATCCTTGACTCCAAGCCTCGTTATCATCAGTAATCGAGGCGGTAGCATCGTCTGCATAAAGAAAAACATCGCAACTCAGACCGCTTCCTATGTCATTTATGTACAAGATAAACAACAATGGACCCAATATCGAGCCCTGAGGTACGCCCATATTTGTGCCAAGTAAACCCGAATTGGTTGTCCCTCTCATATTGCCACAAGTGTGTCTGATGGAAACAAGTTGTTGCCAGCCAGTCAAGTAACTAACCAACCACCTTGCAGCAATACCGCGAATACCACATTTCTCCGCTTTACTAGTTAAAATATTATGAACTACGAGATCAAAGGCCCGACTCAAATCCCAGAAGATACCAACCGGACATTGTCCCGACTCCAAGCCTTTCACCACACCTTCAATGAAAGTGTATATCGCATCATGTGTCCCAAGTCCCGGTCTGAAACCAAACTGACTCCTTGCGAGAATTCCTTGTTTATCGAAAAAGCTCAGGAGCCTGTCAAGGTAACAATATTCAAATATTTTTGTCAAGACCGGAGACAGCGATATAGGACGATAGTTACACATCGATTCAGAATCTCCCTTTTTTAAAAGGGGTACCACCCTGGATATTTTCAATCTATCAGGAAACTGACCTTCGGAGAAAGAAAGATTTACTAGGTATGTCAAAGGTGCGGTGAGTTCTCTCAGGCATCTCCTAAGAAGAAACCCCGGAAATCACTATAGCCGCTGGAACTCAAAGGCCTCAATCTTCTGTACATCAATAGGAATAAGTTTTCCTCAGCATATGGACTCAGAAACATCGTTTCATCTGTGCTTACTATATTGTCAATGTATTCTTCCTGAGAAACCTGTTCCGATAGATAGATTGTCAAATATAAAGTATAATAGTATATAATTAGTGAATGAAGCTACTATTAGTTTTCTTGGATATTGAAAATTCAAGTTCTTAGCTTTATCAACAAAGAAATTGCAAGGGGATCTAAAATGCCGTGAATTGCTTCGAAGGCTACGCCTTCGCTCAACATTGCAGCAGCACTACCGTGCCTCCTGATAAAGTGTCTTCACTGAATCAGATTTGTATTTATTACCAACAGATGTAATTTAGATTTTTTATGAGAACCATGTTTCTATTATGAGTTTCTGTGGTATATCGTGCTGAAAACTATATTATTGAATCTAATGATTTTAATGATGATTTCCGAGGTAGGTAAATGAAAAATAAAGAAATAATTGTGAGGAAAATGTGATTATCTTGAATAAAGATTGAACTCACGTAGTTATGCTGAATAATAACACGGTACTCGGTGGAATGTTTCTGTAAAACCTTGTTCGTTAAGCACTGTTCAATCTAGCGTTGATGTAATCAAGAATGGTTCGGTGCAGCTTAGAAGGTCATTTATTAGATTTTCTATACTTCGAAATATAAAGGTCAAATATCAGATTCCATTTTAACAAAAACATTTATGATTTATGGAAGGAAAAATTAGGAGAAATGGTTTGATATTGAGATCAAATGTCTAAGCATTGCCAAGAATATTTGGGAAGAAGATTCGCATGTTCATAATTTGTATTCCAGTGAAGGCGTTTTAAATTCGTAAGATTTTTTTCAACACACTTCCATTTACTTCAACTGTTTGACAGGTTTCATTGTTAATCCCTAATAAAAGGCCATTTTTTTGAGAAAAGCGATATTAATAATCAATATAATAAAATACGATATCTGGCAAGTATCCACCTCGCACGTTTTTACAAATTTTTCATTACGTTTTCGTCTTTGAGCGCCTTAATCGGTGCAGGAGCATTGGCGTAGACCTTATATTTTATGTAGCACCTAGGAAAAAAGTCTAATGGTATTGCATCGCATGATCTAGGAGGCCAATTCACGTTTCCATTGCTAGAATGATTTAATTTATCATTCGTTAAAAGAATTATCTTGTTTAGGTTTCATTTTTTACTACTTGAATCATTACAGAGAAAAAATTTCTGTGCGAATAATGATGCATGTTGAAGAGTTGGATACGGTTTGTAGAATTCTCAACCAAAATTTTCACAAATAATCGAATATTTTCGAAAATGATCGAAGATGAAGATAAGGTTACTTCTGCAAAAATATAGCACAATATTTTATGCGTTGACATGAATAATAAAATACAGAAAAATCAAGATTTTTAAAATTACAATATTCATTAATTCTTTTGAGTCAATCCTGTATGAAATGTGGATAATCTATTTCAATTCATCAATAAAGCTATCCTTGGGCAATAAGAAAACGAACGGAAAAAAGTATTCATCCTCTCTGGCCGAAGGAGCATGGGATGATGTGAGAGCCTATTTTCATGAATTTTCACGGAAAAAAAAATTTGTGACGAAACCACTCACCGAAAAACTTAGGCCGCTGATGAATCTTGAACAAAGAAGTGGTCTTCCAATCTGAAAAAAACCACCCAAGATTTTTTATAGAAAATTGGACACCCTGTTTACTGCAAAACAAAGTGATGAAGTAGATTTTCACTTTCTAAATCCAATATCGTTCGAACAAATATGAAATCTTCAAGAGAGTACAAGCTACAGAGCACCTCGCTACTGGTAAATCACCCAGTATGTAAAACTTAAACGACATCCCTCGTATTTCGGTATCTGATTTTTCTTAGACATTAATGTGGAAAGAAAAATTCTCGGTTTTCTTTATGTTTGAAATTTGGAAATGAATTTGACTATGAAGGTACATATTTGAGGTGTTATATTAATATTGTTATTTTTTCAGGTAAGAGCTCATTTTACTAAGCAAGGAATGACATGAAATCGTGAGTAGTAAAAATAGTTATAACTTTTCTGTAGAATAGTCGTAGATTTTGAGACTGTCAAATGTTCATATTGCGTGTATACGGCGGTTGCTATTTATATATCCGGAATAAAAAGTAGAAATATAGTAATTGCATCGTTCTAATTTATGATACTTTTTATACCCTACTTTATTTGACCAGTTGCATTTCATCATTAAATTCCGAATGTTATCATTGTTTTGATATGATCTACATGTGGTTAACAGCCAGGTAGATAGATAGATAGATAGATATTTTATTCATTCAAACTTGTAAATATAAAAGTAAACAACAAATTATGCAAAAGGCGTAGAAAATATCAAATAGAAAAGTACAATCACGTTATAGATACTTTATACTCACAATCAATAGAAAAATCTCAGTTTACAGATACAAAATAAATAGATGTATAAAGGTAAGACTATAAACAAGAATAATTTGGAGAGCGTATAGATGAGTTTCAATTTTAGTCGAATTTGGCATTCAGGAAATCTTGTAAGCTGTACGGAGCTGTTTGTAACAGAACCTTATGTACATGTTTTTTCAGAATAGCTGGTTGCTCATTGCGTATTTTAGGTGGTAATTTATTCATAATTTTTGTTTTCATATGATGTGCATTTTCTGTATGTAAGTACGATTGAATTTCATAGATATCAAGTTCTCTTTATTACGGGTCATATCGTGTTCATTACTATGGAATAGATCAGATTTATTTCTGACAAACATGATTGTTTGGTAAATGTATGAGGAGGACAGTGTGAGTAAGTTATTTTTGGTGAAATAGTCCTTATAGCTTTTAGTGTATCTCAAGTTCAACATCGATCTTAAGCATCGCTTTTGGAGTTTGAAGAGACAATTCCGTATCGGATCCGAGACTCCACATTAGCACGATAAGACACGGTGGAGTTCGGAGATTAACATGTGATGTTATCATTCTCATTGCAAAAGAATAGCCCGCCAATGCATCCGCCAGACGTTGTACATGGCTGGACCAATCAAGCCTAGAATTGATGGTCACACCCAGGAATCGCATCTCCCCAACTGACTCAATAACTTCTCCGCTATGCGCTACGGAGATTTTTCCACAGTTTTTATTGAACCAGAACTGTAAGAGCTGTGTTTTCTTAGTATGTAATTTCAGATTATTCATGTTAAAGCATTTTTCCAAGGCTATTACATTATTTGAAACTCTATATTTTAGTTGTTCTTGATTATTACCACTCATTATAACATTTGTATCATATGCAAATTGCTCCAGCAAGTCATCGACGATGCCAGACAGATCATTGATGTAAAGAATATGAAGTAGGGGTCCAATAATCGATCCTTGAGGAACTTCCCTTCTTGTTCTCAACATTTCAGAGGCGTGCATGTTTCCAGCATTATCTGCCATTGCAACATATTGAACCATATCTGAAAAGTAGCTGTCCAACAGTTTCAATGCTACTCCACATATTCCACAGCACTGGAGCTTTTTTAAAATAATACACTTATCCACGCTATCAAAAGCCTTACTTAGGTCTAGAGCCATTGCTATCAGATATTCTCATTTAGGGACTCCAAATTTGCACATAATGCCACGTATATAGCTCGGATTCTGTTCTTCCCCTTCCTAAAGCCGTTTTGCTACTCTAAGAGAATCCTTTTTTTCTCCAAAAAATGAAGCAATCTATTACTGGACTAAAGTTATTTAGGATTGCAATTAGTCTATAGTTGTTGATATTAGTATTGTCTCGGGTCTTGTGAATGGGAACTATTTTGGTACATTTTAGTTTTTTTGGAAATTGTCGTACTGAATGCTTAGATTTACAATATGGCACAGAGGGTCCGATATGATGTGAGCAATGTGTATGATCAGTTTCACTGGGATTCCATCGACGCCCAATGAAGCTGTATTCTTTAAAGATTTTATGGTGTTATAAATCTCTAAAGTTGTTGCAGGATTGAGGAATGCTGCAGCACAGTGCATGTTTTTGTCTATCGGTTTGAAGTATGTCCCATTGGTTTTCCATTGGCATATGTCAAAGAAAGGACGGTTATCTTTCTTCAGCACCACATATGCACTGTCAGTCCCATTTCTCAGCTTATCGAGAACACACTGATTTTTCGTGGATTTATTTGTGTATTTATTCATGACTTGCCTGGTTGTTCTACCCTTATTGGTTGCATTCTTTCAGCCTGTTGTACAATTTTTTTCAGAAACCAGCAATAAATATTGTACTGTGATCTTGATACATCCCTCTGTGGAAGTCTCTAAAGAGTTGTCGCTTTGTTTCACAAGATTTTCGAATTCCAGAAGTGATCCATGTTTTTGTGTTTATTGCACAATTTAGGGATGAAAATCATCCTATCCAAAACCTTAATCTTTTGTATAAAATAGTCATAGGCAGCATCAGGATCATTCTGATTATAAACATTTTCCCAACTTTCAGAAGCAAGTTAAGAGCTGAATTATTTTGGAATCTGAATAACACTTCCTATAAAAGGGAACTCCGATGACTCAGCTCCCAGATCCACCTCCAAAAGCTGGCCGTGATGATCCGAAAGAGCGGTTACAATTACTTCACCTTTAGGTTGATCTATTTCATTTACGAATATATTGTCTATTAAGGTTTGTGATTTTTTCGTTATACGTGGCGTAAAGATTGTTTGGACTAGATTACCAGACAAGTACACGGAGCGTTTGCTTTTCGATGGTTCACATCTTGCAGACACAGTGTGTTGCGTTACGGTGAATAGTCGAACTGGTATAGCTTCCTGAAGTTTTTTGTTCGATCTACCTTTTGTTCTCTGCTTTTCTGGGTGGCACTGGTAGTAACCTTTTTGTCAGCTTGTTGGAGGGCGCCAATTGTATATGTATACATGTATTCGCTTTGATGGATTGAGATGACTAGGTGACACTCTGGCTTGGTGTTGTGAATAGGTTTGCAACAATGACGAGGTCAAATGAGACCGAAACTGCAGCCGGTTGCTCCTATTCATGATTTCTGATCGGACTGTATCACTACTGTGTGGCCTTTGTTGACATTGATTATGAAGAGTAAATCGGAAAACCAGCTCCTTCAGGGAGGAGTTTTCAACATCCTACGGAAGCTTATTATTTCCTGAATAACAGTCTCGAATTATTTCAGTACCCTCAGTTAATTGAGATAAGGTGGGAGTCGTTTTGGACATAAATAAACCAACTTGTATCATACACTCAAAAGGAAGAGAATTTATTTAATGTCACCTAGATGATGACGATGAAAACGTAGGAACTATAGGAAAATGCCAACTCTCTTGGATGTCAAAGAGCTAATTTCCTCTATTGGGTTTCACCTATTCAGTATATTGCATTTTAATTGAATAAGAGTGGCATCTGTGTTGATCTAACAAAGGAAAATGCGGACTTTCGCAGATCTCTCGATGTGCTTTCAATCGTGCAAGCTTATTTGGAAAATGGATAATAATTGTTATTATCCTAATTTTCTAACATTTCCCGGTGAACCTGAATGGTTTTTGGTGTCGTTGAAGCGATCTCAACCAACCTTACCAAAAATAAAGAAACTGTTAACTGTTAACAATTCAATTTGGTCGTCGAGAAATATCTTTTATTCTGCATATAAAAACGTGCTTCAACAATGAAAACGCAGAAGCAGATATTCTCGAGGGCTGAATGTATCGCGTTCAATTGGACCTTAAGGTCCGTTAAGTTCGTAACATTGTACAGCTAGGATATTACACTACTTCTTTATGTCTATTTTATATGACTTCGTGAGGATAAACTTCCTACTACTACTTCAGGAGTTTAGTGGAGTTGAAGTTAGTTTCTTAAGGAGTGGATGTTTTATGTGGAATCATCACAACATTGTTGGAATTAACTTCTTCATAAAATTAATTTGTAGTCGTTTCTGATAGGCCTTTGGTCTTTATAGAGTTTGGCTCATTATGTGTGCACAAATCGACGTTTCAATCCATGAAAGCTTGATTTCAGTTATAACAAAGGTTTTCACGTTATACCAACTTAATCGATATAGAACTGGGTTGTGTTTCAGGTTTGCAGTCTTTAATTTCTTCATAAAAAAAAAAAATGAATACCAGAGTTTGGTTAGTAACCTTTCTAGTTTTCAAGGGGTCTAGCTCCAATTCGCAGAAACGAAATTCTTTTATCGATCACGTCCATCAATGTGTCTAGAAGTTGCGAAATTATACAGGGTGATCTTTTTTTAGGGTAGGGCTACCTTTGTCCCCATAAAAATCCTAGTGTAGTTCGCCACTAGTCGTTTCAAAAATATTTATTGAAAAGATCTCAACCATTTTCGAGGAAAAAAAAATGATTTGCATGAGAGGGCACGAGTTTTTTTCAATCAACTATGGTGAGGATCGATAAGGTTCAAAGGTAGGAACGAAATTGTTTTCAGAATTTTTTACAAACACTGGAAAAATAGCCTTCTCAAGTAGTTTTCACCCCAGTTGGAGTTTGAATAAGAGCACTTAATGAAGTGTTCTTGAAAAATGCCTTGTCAATGCAAAATGTACACTTTGATATATTGGATAAAAGAGAAAGTTAGATGCAGAAGGAATTACACGGAAAGTACCCTAAAGAATAAAACAAAATGATTATTGATAAAATCGCATCAAATAGATGGTTAGTATCTGTTCGCTGAAACAGAAAGCTTGGCAATTGTGATCTAAGATCAGGTTGTTTTCACAAGGAATTATAGAAAACATAAATTCAAGCAAAATATAGATGATTCTTGCCGTAGATGTTTTCTTTCTTCAGAAACGGTTTCTCATACATTATTATCTTGCTCAATACTTGCCTTAACAGATTATTTGGAAATCACAATAGAATAACATATATACATATTGATATTGCTATATCCGACACACATAACATACAAAATAGATACAATGACAAAATTTTTAAATATATGATTCTTGCCGACGAATTAAAAAAAGTGGAAAATAAATAAGATCTATTCTACCGATTACTATTTGTACAACAGATGTTTTTCAAGGAATCTTCACAAAAATATTTTGATTTCAGGTCTGAAGAAAAATTCATTCGAACAGTTACAGAAGATAACAATCATCAAATCTTGTAATATTCTTCGTAGGTTTCTTTCCGAAGGAAATAATGAGGTAGGGTCATAGGTTTTCCCTTTAGTTTTTACTGCACAGAATCTCATTTCATATTCATTTATGTTGCCCTAAATCGATCTTAGTCTTGTTCTTGCATTTTTGCAAGACCCTCTGAGGTTTGAGCAAGATTAAGACTACTAATATGCAACAGTCCGATTTCTCGAATTAATCATTTATATCTTTTAAACTGAGTTTTCATAATTTTATCAATAATTCAATCTCATTTCATCAAGTTAAATATTCAAACAATTTGAAATGCGAATTAAGAATCTACTGGTAATGATACCCAATGAAAATTATAGCTATATTCGTAAGGTGTCGCTGCTATTGATCTAGGTTGTTCACCAGTTAATTGTGAAGTCAGTACTTGACAGAAGATCGTTTTCTCGTTTCTGTGGGAGAACGGAAAGCAGTACTCATTCTATGTTTCGTTTCCACTTCATTGTTTTGAAGAGAATAATTTCTCTTTTCATTAGTTTTTTTTTGAAAATCAATAGTTTTTCATAGAACCGAGTCTATATAAGTTCGGAATTCATTAGATTCTCTCTTTTCCATTTAGAAATCGGAATCGTTTGTAATTTTATTGGAGCTGTGTTGTAGCGATTGGAGTGAATAATTTTCTGTAATAGAAATTAAGTTTTCTTTGATTTTCTGGATAAATTCCAATCGTCTGAGGCGTTATAAGTAGTCGGTAATTTTGCCGGATTTCCAATTCAATTAGAGAGTGGAGAAATTTTGAATTTTCTTTTGTTATATTAACCTAGATCGATATCTGCTATTCCAAGGGTAAGTCGGGAGATATGGTATTGTTATAGATTTTTTTTCACCGTCAAGATATTCTATGAGTTTTCATCTTTATGCCAAACCGTGATATTTCACAACTGTGATAACCACGTTTTCAAGGGCAGTCACCTTGCTAACCATATTCATCCAATCAAGTAACCTGCTAGCTGTAAGATACAGAAATACCAGAAAACTGATGTAAAACACCAAATGCAAACATCGTGGAAATTAATCTCATTCCAACAAAGCTAAGTGTTTCTTTTTATGATCAAATTCTTCTATTCTATCTTCGTTAATTGTTGACTGAGCTCTATCATTGAGTTTCGACTTGTTGAAAAGCTCAGATTGTTTAAGCATGTACTATACCCATCTCTTATACTTCAGAAATAATTTGGGAATATATTGAATTTTGATGATTTTGCAAGAACTAACAGAGAATCCTTTGAAATATTTGAATCAAGTAGCTGAACTGGCTACGCTCACCTGACAGGTGCCTAAAATTAATGTACTTGTCACTTCGTTCATTCGAATTTGATATTTCAACAAGAATTGTCGTTATTCCAGATTGAAAATATCCAAAAAATACAACACATTTGGAATGAAATCACTGGTTATTCTAACGAAAATATATTCAATCTTTTTTCAATTCATTTTAAAATGTCAAAAATTAGTGGGTAGAAATTGCAGGCAATTCAATAACCAATTTCCAAATTTACCGTCTATGAGTAAAATAAAATTTCGAAGCATCAGAAGCAATTTTCTACAATTCGGATGAATAAAAATTGTAGGAACTAAGCGAAAACCAATCATCGAAGATGATTACATTAATACGAATAAATGATAGCAAACATCATAGGATAAAACTAATTTACGATCTGACCAAATGTTCAATATGGGCCCCATTTTGCTCGATACACTTGACAGCTCGTATACGAACATGATGAGTTGCCCTCCTAGTTTCCTCAGGATCAATATTACGAAAAGCATAATGAATGCGCTCTAGTAACTCTTCTTTACTTCTTACAGGAATGAGATACAATTCACTCTTGATTTTGCACCATAAAAAAAATCAAGGGCTGTCAGGTCCGGAAAACGCGGAGGCCATAAATTTGGTCCTTGATTACCCAACCATCTATCCTTGAACATTTTTATTAGCTGCCGATCTACAGCTCGTGTTTTATGTGCTCTTATGTGTTTGTTTGTATTATATACTTTTAATTCATCTCGTCTGTGACTAGTTTTATTGTTATTGGTTAATCTTTTTAGTTAAGTTTTAAGTATTAGTTACCTTGATTAGAGTTAGTAATTTATTGATCAGTTACAGTGATTTCGATATTTATCTTGTAATAAAGCTAGTTGAATGAAGTGATGAGTATTATTCTTAAGGCTATATCTAGGACCTAGGTTCTTGACGAAGATCTCACACACTGATATAAAGGGACTCTGATCTAGCTAGGCATAGGTATTAATATATAGTGTTCATTGTAATTTTCTTTCAACTAGCTTTCCTCTAATTTAATCTCATTAAACTTCATCATTTGAATTTCTTAGTTTCAGTAGAATTGAAATATTTCTCCAATTTTAGATATTCTAGAAACAAAAACATTACAAATAATCCTAGTCTACGATCTACGATCACCGTTTTCAACACTGTGTCGATAAATTTATATTTTTTTTCGAAGAAAGGTATTTTCCTCACTTTCTCAGTATTAATATGAAATTTAGTGGAAAATATCCCTAATTTACGAGTGTGAAAGTCGGAACATGTGAATTATGTACGACGATTTACTATGCGATAATGCAAACAGGTGCTGGAAGTTGGCCAAAGGAAAATTTTCAGCAACTTTCAGGAAAATGCGTCCATAAATCATGACCTCAATGATTATTAAGCAAATTCTTTGTCCGATGTTAGCGTTACTTCGTCGGGACCAAACATTAGAGAATATGTAAAAGTTACGGCAAGAACATAAAAGCCTATAAGGGTAGAAAAGTTCAAGTTATGCATTCAGTTTTATATCTTCATAACGTTCCCTGTGTGAAGCGTTGACATAGATACTCAAAGGAGTGATAAATTCTGTCTACCGCATTCCCTCTTGTGATTTACTATGCGAAAAGTTGCAAAAAATTGCTTTGTTACAATGAATTCCTCGCGAAACAAAATGTCTACGTGGGGCATAATGAAATTTTCCCGTGAATTTCATGCATTTCCGACGGCTTTTTCCGCAAGAAATTAAAACGTATTTCAGGTTAAATTACTTCGTATTGCTGCAGGTTTTTAATTCAGTTTCGTTAGAATGAGAGTCGAAAAATACCCTTCAAGAGTGAGTCGATTATAAATGAGATAATAAGTATTTATGATGAAATTGACCTTGATGGTTAAGGCGTAAGCAAAGCAATGCCATTTTATTGTATTTCAGAGTTGCATATCCTCATCATCTATGTATAAGCAATGGTTTGCTTCCTATCATAATTTTTTCAACTTCGCGGGGTCTTTAAACATTAATTACGAGAACTGGAAGACCAATAGACCTTCTCATTTCTTTTAATCAAGTGAGCTTCTCCGAAGTCTTTATCTCCAGTTTTTTCAGGTTTCTGCCTTGTGGGATTTATTGCCAATTTTGAAGATAATATTTGTGAACCATGTACAGTAGGGGTGCTCAAACGGTGGAACGCGATTGAAGAGAGCTTTTTGAGTGGATCTCGAAAAGAAAAAAATTTTTAATAAGTGGGTAAATAACACTCTGTTAGCGGCAAAGCCGGCTTTATCAAACGAACGCGCGGTACTTGTCAAAAAAATGCCGCCTTTTTCATTCTTGCCGCTTTTCTAGAAATTTCGGGCGGCGCTTTTGACGGGAACATTCGAGGCTTTCGTTTACGCTGATATAAATGTTGCGTCTGCAGGAATTGGAGTCATTCTGCAGAGAAGAACTCTAAAACGTATCATTTTAATAACGATTGAGGGGAAGCATTTTTCTTTTGTATGGTGAAGGATAAGTGCATATGTCTTATTTGTCGTGCGTCAGTTGCAATACCTAAGCGTGGTGCCTTAGAGAGGCATCATAAAACGGTTCATATAAACTATGAAAAGGATTTTCCGCCACAGAGTAAATCAAGAAAACGAAAAGTACGTCATTTGATATCTTGTTTGATTGTTTGCGAAAAGAACAAACCATGTTCACAAGACCAGCCAAACAATCAAAAGCTGCTACGACCGCGTTATGTGCCAGAAAACTCCGTGTTGACTGTGGTGATCTTTATTCTCTCTCATGTAACGCAGTGCGCTTAAACGTGACGCGTCATGCTCAATATTATCAACATGATGTCACAGTTGACGTGTAAACGTCGATCATTATCGATTTCCTTCATTCATCGATATAGTTGCAAAAAGAAAAGTGGATATTCGTTTCTGAGGAAATTCGATCTTCTTGTATGATTAGAGGAGTTTCTGCAGCAGTTAATTTTCTGAAGAACGTTGTTGATTGCATCTTGTTCGCGTTAATATAACCAAGTTCAACACATCTCACTCTGATATCTTTTCCAAGTCTAAATTATTCATGCTCTGTTAGCAAGTATCTTTGTTGTTACACCACCACCTGAATCGACCTAGAAAGGAACTAGAATATTGGGAAAGTCGGTTTTAATGTCAGGGATTCTTGTCGGCTCATCCACAAGTTGTGTAATTCCTCCGTAATTGATGTGGACGTTGTAGTCTCCTATTATGAACCTTACCATGTCGAAAGTGTTGTGTTCCAACGTATCCTCTCTTTGAAATGCGACGTTCGATTTGTCTGTTGTTGGTATTATTTGAGTTTCCGTTAGAATTAGGACATGATGTTACGTGTCCTGGTGTACAGCTCTGACATTCATGTTGCCGTGTCTCAGTCCTCTTGGCTTCTCTCATATGGGAGACTCCGTGCGTGCGCCAGGAGAGCCCCTATATCCCAATCTGGAGACCAGACTATTTGCCTAGCATACGAAACTTAGTCACAAATGATCATTTCACGGATACAGCATGATGTGCTGGTATTACACCGGGCGATGGGATATATGACAGCCTACTAGAAAGAAAATATTCCCAAAATTTCGAATATTTCTTGTATTTACAAATGAAGGTATTTAATTCTAAAATTAGATAGGATTGTTATACACTCCCCACAAAATTGTCGCATCACCCTACTTTTACGACAATACTATATAAATATATCGACAGAGATGAGTTTATGATGGAAAATGTCAACAATTTTCGAGTTAATGAAAAATTCAAAAATTCTACCATCTTCAAACATTCGCGAAGAGACCAATCAACTAGCATCGAATATATATATATATATATATATATATATATATATATATATATATATATATATATATATATATATATATATATATATATATATATATATATATATATATATATATATATATATATATATATATATATATATATATATATATATATATATATATATATATATATATATATATATATATATATATATATCATATAGCCGTCAGTACTCGTTGATTGTCTTGTCGGCGCGATACGGCCCCTGCAGACTAGAAGGCGGCATCATAATTCAGTCTGTATCATGCTGTGTTTGGTGGAAGAGAGTAAATGAAAACCCTTCTTAAGGTAATATATCAATAATGAAAATATCATATACATTCTGTTAAGGTAGTATTAGGGATTGATTATTTAGAAAATCTGCTTGAAACGATTATCAAAATGTTTGTGGTTGCAAAGTTGGCACAACTGTGTTTTATACTGACGCGCAGTTTGAATGTGATTTGTCATTCAGTTGTTTTCAGTCCTCCATTTTGTCAGTTCTCATGGGTGTGTTTTGCGATTTTTACAGTGGATGAATATATATCGAACAAAGAATTTGTTTCAAATTTCGAATCGTAAATGGAATTTCGTGTGCCGAATCGTTGAAAAGAAGGCTTTCAGTAAATCGACTTCATCAAAACAGGTGTATATTTTGAAAGAGTTACAAACTTTTAATTTCGACTATGCGAAAGTACTCAGTAAATAGAACATTTCACAGAAAACGTTGGTTCAAAATGTGGAATTAAGAAAGAAGAAAACTCTCTCAACAAAAGATCAGATATTGATAACCTAAATACAAATATTTTAATCTAATTCGAAAATTAAGAGGTAGAATAGTTGTTAACCCTCGATTAGAGTCTGAAATTAATTGTTATTGTCACATTTTTTAATATTGAGGAATCATCGCAGGTTATGTATATTTTGATTATCTCCTCAGTCCTTTTTATGGCCTTGGTTGCTATGTAAAATCTTTTCTTAGATTTGTTTAGACATATAAGAGATATGATTGTTGAAATATTTTTCTGCTGTTTTTCTTTTTCCATTGTTACAGATTCCTGTCCCAAACCCCCTTCCTTTGGACGTGTGACATTTGTCATATTCTTCGAACGAACAAAATTTTTTCGCAAAGTTTTCTTTAAATTAAATAAGATCCATGAAGAAATAATATATGGGCGATGTCAACCCAAATTAATGGGTCCATAATGATTCTAAACATCTATAGATCATAATCGGCATTACTTGGAAGAATGAACCTATCGGGGCTCTCTCGGTCAAACAGAGAGGAAATTGTTTTGTTGAGTTTGGATATTGAAGGGTTTTTTCATGATTATACTTTAGAATTTGCAAGCAAGAACAAGGAAGTGATTAGCGTTCGTTCCTAAGCAGAAATATGTATATAATGAATAGATATATATATATATCATATATATATATATATATATATATATATATATATATATATCCATATATATATATATATATATATATATATATATATATATATATATATATATATATATATATATATATATATATATCGTTCATGGAATGCAAGAGAAATATATATATATATATATATATATATATATATATATATATATATATATATATATATATATATATATATATATCGTCGTTTTTATTATGCACCGTTCGTTCCTTCGTTCTTTTATTATTAATGGTGACTCATAAAACCAACTTGTTATGTTAGTAACTCTGCTTTTCAAATCTTTATAATTAGTAACTGTCCTCGTCATTTTTATGTATGATTTACATGAATTTCAGACTGTTCTCTGGTTCTCATGACAGTTTTAAAGACAATTAGTTTTTTCAAATATTTAAAAAATTCAATATCCTTCACATTGCTTATATTCTTTATATTGTTTCGAGATGTACAATTTTATTTTTTTTATGAATCCTTTTTCAATCCTAGAGCCTTGAGGAAGATTTCAAATAAATCGAAACGTCGGCGATTAACTGATCTGGTTTTAGTCATTCGACCTGATATCCACTCATTCAACTGAAGAACTCATTATTGATCGTGAATCAATTTGGATTGTTGGTTATTTTTGTTATATTTCTTTGGACGAATTTTACCAAAAATTTTCATTGCAACTAAATTGTCTTTCTGTTTTGTATACGTGTATCATTTTTGTCGACGCTGATGCTTTCTTTAGAAAAGTCTATAACAAAACCTACATTAACCAAGCAAGTAAAAAAAGAACGATGACAGCAACAATACGAAAATCTACATTTTTAAGAACAATTCTGAATAATTTGTAGCATCTTCGCGTTACGCTAGTAAATTCATGTAAATTGCCTACGTAAAATCGATCCTAACTCTATTTCCTTTCATGTAGTTTCCTCCGCAAACCAGTTTATTATTCGCTCACTGAAATGCTCTTTCTCGATCCTTTCCGAAAAACCGGGAGTGCCAAATTCGGACTCGATAAGAAGCAGTTGAAATGCTTCTGGGAATATTCTTGGGTATTTTTTCGATTTGCTGGAGAAAGCTCGCAGTGGAAAGTGAATTCCCAACGCATTTTCTGATGCTGCGGTGCTCTGAGAATTGAATATGCGAATTGTCAAACGGCCTTGAACTGTTTCTTGTAATTTGTAAAGAAAATTGAATATTTCCCCTGGAGGTTTTTTTTCGCTTGATAAACTGATATGCTACTAATGGACCAGTCGTTAGGGGATTCGTGTTCTTAATGGCGTTTACCATCACTTTTTATATGGATCGGTTTTATGTAAAGAACATAAAAAGCGCTTCTCGCCGATGGAATTATGCAATCTCCCAAAGCATAAATTGAATATATAAAGTCCTTAAATGCTCATTAAAATGTTGTTCCATTCAAGAGGTAAATGCAATTTATCTTCCCTCATTGTACATTCTGTCGAAAAACCGGGAATTCCTCAATGCAACACAAAATATCTATTTTTCATTCAAATTTATTGTATCACTTTTAAAGTAGGCGCCTTCCGGAATGATACACACAACCAAATTTTTATGGAATCACTCGGTATTTCACATTAATTATTGTTATTATATTTAACCATGGATCTTTGACTATTTGTGAAGAATGAAGTTTTGAGTTAGCATGTTTGGGATATTGTACTCAGTCGTCACTGAGCTTTGAAACTGTAGATTTGAAAATTAAAAAAAGCCTGAAATATAATTGAAAATGCCTTCTCGTTGAAGAAGGGGTGACACAGGGATATGGCAGCCACAATAGGGGTATCACAGGGGGTGATTTCAGAAACCTACGCCTGATACGTGGAGCTACAATATCTGCAAAATAGGCCTAGAAGAAGTGGTAGGAAGATCACTTCTGGAGAACAAGACCGCTTTTTGTACCAAATTGCAAGATGAGACCCTAGTGCGTCGCACCCCATACTCCAAAGGCAATTTCTGGAATCAACAGGCATCAGTGGAAACGATACGTCGAATACTTCGTTCAGGGGGTTTATACAGAAGAGTTCCAGAGCTAAGCAGACAACAAAAAATTGACAGACTTAATTGGTGTATCGATCAGCAAAATTGGAATATTGATAATTGGCGAAATGTTCTTTTTTCGGATGAGACCAGAATTGATGTTTGATCAGATGTCTGTCGGATTCGGGTTTTAAGGGATCGTGGAAGACAAGCTAGACTCCGAACAGCAAGACAAATTCCGAAATACCAAGGGGGCAGTGTGATGTTTTGGGGTGGCATTATGCTGGGAGGCGAAACGGATTTGATTTTGTGTCCTGCTAGTGTAACGGCTAGAAATTTCGTAGACTTAGCGCTGAAGCTCATAGTGAGACTCTGGCGAGGTGACCACGGTGAGAATTTCACTTTTATGCTAGATAATGCTTCTTCGCATACCAGCAACCTCGCGCGACCTGCGTAACTTTTTGGAAAATCTTTCGTTAGTAGATTAGTTTATTTAATAAGGCTGCGTTCCAAACCCTGTGGAAGGCCTTTGAGATATCTAAAGAAATGGCCCTTGATTCGCCATGCTTATCGATGTCCACAAATGGTTAACGTTTACTAGGAGGTCACCACTTGAAATCTTATGGTTTCCGGATTTAAAAAATTAATCAGCTGCATTAACTGTCTTTTCTTAATCTGCTTTCGTGATTTTCATACCACTTTCTGACGGAAGTTTTTTAAATTAGAAATGGACACAGATCGTCTCTTACAATACGTTCTGTCAAAAAAGTACAGGTAATTGATTCTTTTGAAAATCTGCTTGAAACGATTGTCAAAATACCACCTTCATCTAAACTTCCCGACCTTTATTAATAAAATAAAAAAATACAAAGTTATTAATCAAAATCAATATTGTCTCCTTCAAAGTACTCTATATCGACTGCAACGCACTTATACCAGCGCTTGATTCAACCCTCAAAACACTTTTTTATATTCTATTTGCGGTATGGCCTTCACGCCCATCTTCAATTTTTCCATTATTTCGGCTGCTAAAACGCGTTCCCCTGAGTAGTTTCTTCAGTCGACCGAACAGGAAGAAGTTACAGGAAGCCAAGTAAGGTGAATTTGGTGGTTGTTGGATGGTACTGGTGCTGTTTTTAGCCAAATGGTCACGGATAATGAAGGAATTATGAGACAGCGCGTTATCTTGGTGTAAAATCCATGAGTTGTTTTGCCATAATTCTGGTCGTCAAATAATACTCCTTGTTGATAGTTTGACCTTTTGGAAGGAATTCATGGTGCACAAGACCATGGTAGGCCATGAAAATCACACGGTAGCAAAGTCGAGAACTTTTTGATCAAGGTGGTGTTTGTTGGCACAACTGTATTATATACTGACGAGTAGTTTCAACGCGATCTGTCATTCAGTTTTTTCACACTGCTCGATTTTGTCAGTTCTCACAAGTGTTTTGCGATTTTTACTATGAATTGAAATATCGAACAAAGAATTTGTCTGAAATTTTGTATTACAAATGGACTTTCGAGTGACGAATCGATGTAAATTTCACAGAATGCTTACGGTGAATCGACTATATTAAATACACATGCGTATGAGTGGTACAATGCATTCATCAGTGGCCGAGATGTGGTGGAAGATTCGCCTCGCTCTAGTCGGTCATCAACCTCTTCAACTTAAGTTAACATCGATAAAAGGGGGGAAATGGTAATTGAAAATCGTCATTTAAGTTTGAAAGGGATAAACCATGAACTTTATGTGTCCCACGAATCAATTCGTAACATTTTAAACGATGAATTGGGCATGAAACGCGTTGCCGCTCGATTAGTTCCAAAAGACCTGAATTTTCTTCACAAATTGAATCGCGTAAAGATCGCTGAAGACATGTTAGAACTAGTCTATTCCGACCCCATATTCATAAAACGCATTGTAACTGGAGATGAGATATGAGTTTATTAGTTTGACAAGCAAATCAATCAACGAGCTTCGGAATGGTGGCTTCGAACTGTACCGAAACCGAAAAAACCACGTCAAAGTCGTTCAAAAGTCAAGGTATTGTTGACTGTTTCCCCTCATTAACACGGTGTTGAGCATTCGGAATTTTACTAGGAGGTCAGACGGTAAATTTAAATGATTTTAACCATGGATCTTTGACTACTTGTGAAGAATGAAGTTTTTTGTTGTAGAAAAACCGGAGTTGTCGAACTGCACGACGGTCAATTTTAGACCCAAAAGTCTATGTATGAACTGCATGACAAAATGGCAAACAACTGCACGAAGAAAAAAGGTTCTATTTCGTCGACAAAGTAGGTACAAGAGATGAAGTCATTGAGATTAGATGGCCCATCGGCATACTTTAAGGAAATTTAGACTTGGTAAGAATTGGCGTAGAGCATTGTAATCGTCACGTTCAGAAATAAATTCAGCAATTTAATGAAATATTGACTCAATTGCACTGGGAATAATATAACAACCAGGAAAAATTTAGGTTAGGTTCGAAATATTGTACACAGTCGTTACTGAGATCTGAACATTTGAATTTCGGAATTTAAAAAAAAGCTTATAATAATAATTGAAAATACCTTACGTTGGATTGTCCGATGTGTAGTGGGGTCGAATGATTGCTCTCGTTGAAGAAGGGGTGACACAAACGGATATAGCAGCCACGATAGGGGTATCACAGGGGGTGATTTCAAAAATCTACACTCGATACGTTGAGCTATAATATCTGCTAAATAGGCCTAGAGAGAATAGACCCTAGTGCGTCGCACTCCATACTCCAAAGGCAATTTCTGGAAGCAACAGGCATCAGTGTATCAGTCGAAATGATACGTCAAAGACTTCGTTCAAGAAGTTTATACAGCAGAAGGCCCTTTAGAGTTCGAGAGACAACAAAAAATTAACAGACTTAATTGGTGTCGATCACCAAAATTGGAATATTGAAAACTGGGTTTCAAGGGATCGTGGAAGACAAGCTAGACTCCGAGTAGCATGACAAATTCAGAAATACCAGGGGGGCAGTTTAATGTCGTTTCCTATTCTAGGCTAGAAATTACGTGAACCTAGTGCTGAAGCCCATAATGAGAGTCTGGCGAGGTGCTCACGGTGAGAATTTCACTTTTATGCAAGATAATGTTCCTCCGTATACCTCGAACGACTCGCGTAGCTCTTTGGAAAGTCTTTCGTTAGTAGATTATGTTAGAACTAGACAATTTTGACCCCTTATTCATAAAACGCATTGTAACTGGTGATGGGATATGAGTTTATGATGTTGACAAGCAGACCAATCAGCGAGCTTCGGAACTGAACCGAAACCGAAAAAACACACGTCAAAGTCGATCAACAGTAATTGTATTGTTGACTGTTTTCTTTGATTTTCACGGTGTGGAGCACTCGTAATTCTTTCTAGAAGGTCAGAATAAAGAACATTACCTGAGCGTTATGCGGCGTTTGAGAGAGCAAATTTGTTGAAAAAAGCCAGATTTGTGGAAAAAACTCATGAATTGCACACGACGATAATGCACCATCTTATAGGGCTATCATTGTGAATGAATTTGGATTATTCATTGATATTTTGCAAGGGCCTATTCAAATTAATATAAACGATGTGATCGATATAACAAAAGCCGAAGTAGAACATGCTATTGCAGTCACATGGACCTGATGGAATTTACGTAGATGTTCTAGAAGTAATTAATGAAGACAATTTCCTTTCCGTACTGGTGGATATATTAAATAATGTTTATAGAAAAGGAATAATTTTGTTACCCAACCCAAGAAACCCAGTGCAAAGTACTGCAAAGACTACCGTACGATTAGCTTAATGAGTCACGTACTAAAGGCACTCCTGAAGATAATACACCTTAGAGTATATCTCAAATGTGAAGAAACCCTTAGTGATTCTCAGTTTGGTTTTCGGGGCGGCTTCGGAACAAGAGAAGCTTTAATATCCAAGTTCTGGTACAGCGTTGTCGTGATGTTAATGTCGATGTGTTCGCCTATTTTCTCGATTACGAAAAGGCTTTCGACACCGTGAAACATAATAAGCTAGTTGATATACTAAAAGATCTGGGATTGGATGGGCGTGATATCCGAATTATAGCCAACCTGTATTTGAATCAAACAGCAACCGTCAGATTGGACAATAATATATCAGAAGAAATAGAAATGAAGAGAGGGGAGCGTCAGGGCTGCGTTCTTTCGCCAGTGCTTTTTAACCTGTATGTAGAGAGAATATTTAATGAAGCTCTGGATGATAAAGCTGTTAGAGTAATCGTCGGCGGTGTCACTGTCAATAACTTAAGCTGATGACACAGTTCTACTGCCTACAAACATGAAAGATTTGCAAGAACTCGTAACTCTGTGTCGGACCACAGTAAATCAATGGGAATAAAACTAAATGTGAAAAAGACAAAATAGCTAGCAGTAAGTAAAAGACACATAGACTGCCAAGAGAAACTTTTAGTTGGAGACGAAGTTATAGAACGTGTTGCCTCTTACAGATACCTGGGATGCCATATAAACAAGGATTGAGACATGGCAGATGAAATCAGGAGCCGCATGGAACAAGCTAGATGAGCATTCGCAAATATGAAAAAAATTCTTACCAGTAGACAGCTGAAGGTTTCCCTCAGGATCAGATTATTGCGGTGTTACGTATTCAGTATCCTCCTACACGGTGTTGAAGCGTGGACCCTTACAGAGGCCATGTATAAGATACTGGAAGCCTTCGAAATGTGGGTTTATCGAAGGATGTTAAAAATGTCATGGACCGACCGAATTACAAACATTGAAGTCTTACATCGACTGAATAAGGAATATAATTAAAAACAATCGAAAAGAGGAAATTGGAATATTTTGGTCGTGTTATGCGTAACGACAAATACAATATGTTACAAATAATAATTCAAGGGAAAATCGAAGGTTACCGCAGGCCAGGCCGTCGTCGAACATCATGACTTAAGAACAAAGTTCGGTTCGGACAAAGTACGACATCTTTATTTAGAAAAACTGCCGACAAAATTCAATTCAAGCTTTTGATCGCCAACGCTCTACGTGGGCATGTTTTGATGGCAATACAATAAATTTGGATGAAAAATAAATATCTTGTGTTTTATAGACCAATTCCCGGTACTTTTTCGACATAATGTATAACTGTCTTTCCACCCCTTATCAGAAATCTTACACGTAGATAACAGTTATTGAAAATAGATCTTTGGAAAATTTTGGAGACTGATGAATACGAAGGTACTCAAGTAATAAATAGACTTAAATTCTTCACCCATATTGAATGCTTTTAGGAAGAATTCTAACTATTTTTCTATTTATATTTCTTGTTCATGTTGTATTCTCAATCGTATGAAAGAGCTACTATGCAATTAATTTATCAAGATTCAACCGATTGTTAGTAGAATTTGTCAAACTTATTAATTGTTTCAGTTGATTATGGATCTAAATCAATTGAATGCTTCCGAAGTTCACAAATTATATTACTGTTGTTCTTCGCTCACAAACTTCGAAAAACAGAAAAGTGCTGAAGTTGCTCTTCTTCTTCGTTGCTTAATATTTCTTGTATATCGGTCAACTCGTTCTGTCGAATTTTTTCTCACAAATATTAAGCCAAAGAGAACTATAAAATGTTTATTCACGCCAGTCGATTTTCTTTATTTTCACCTCTGTGTTTCGGATATAACTTCCCGACTGTTGCTTAAGCAAAGCCTTCGATGAATTAAATTTTTATTACCACTTCATTTTGTTTTAGAATCGGATTTACCGAGAAAGTTTCCGTTTTATCGCTGCGCCTTCTCAGACTTAGAAACTTCAGAGCTTTATTAATCGCAGGAATTATTTTCTCTAGGAAGAGGTAAAAAATATTATGAGATGAGTTTCGATTATTGTTCGAGGTTTTGTGTTCATTTTAAATCGGAAATGTTGTTTTTGAAGAATCTATAATTAATAGATGTTGTCAATTTACACACCGAATTGGTAAAAAATCTCAGAGAATTCTTCTCTGCAAAAGCTCCCACTTCTGACTTACATAGAGTGATATCGTTGGCTGATAAGGGATATACACCTTTAAATCTTGCTACCAGAGACGACCTGCTGAATCTACCGTCCCTATTAGATAATGAAAAAGAAGAGCAATGGTCAAGAAAGGAATTGCATGGACGACATCACCATGAGATTAATCAACCACACATCGACAAAGAAGCCTCCAACAATGGTTGATGAAAGGAGAATTATTCGCAGAAACAGAGGGATTCCTTATGGCCATCCAAGACCAAGTGATCGCTACAAACAATTACAAAAAATTTATAATGAAGGACGGAACATTACAAGCAGATAAGTGCAGAAAATGCCATATAAGATCGGAGACTATACAGCATATTACGTCCTGCTGCGAACAACTGACCAATACGGACTATCTTCACAGGCATATTCAAGAGTGCAACATTTCCATTAGAAACTTGCACACAAGTACGGACTTCTGAATACCTTCCAGCAATATTACATGTATCAACCGGCGCCCGTATTGGACAATGACTCTATCAGATTATACTACGATAGGCCTGTTATCATATATATGCTATCATACCGAATAATAACAACGTGCTGAACAAGTTCCAGGAGAAAAAGTTCAAATACACAGACCTTGCTATTGTGATCAAGCAGATGTGGCACCTCAATAAAATAAATATTGTTCCTGTCATCGTATCCTCGACTGGGTTATAACCAAAAATTTTGCATGATAGCCTTAAGAAATTAGAATTGCATAAGAACACCTGGATAGAAATGCAAAAAGCTGTATCTCTTAATACATATAGGATAGTTAGAAAATTTATGTCAACTATATTGTAATCGAGCCTATTCCCTTTGATTGCTGAACCTTGGAGAGGTAAATTATATCCAACTAACAGCTGAGATAGTGCATAAGTCCACGATAATATATAAGTATAAGTGTGGGAGGCGATTACCGCTATGTGCGCGAGAACTTTCTTTACTTCGGTGATCCTTTGTGTTATTGACATTTCAAGTTATGTGCTTTTTTTTGTTGATCTTTTGTGATAGTGACACTTTACTGCTAAGTGCGCTTGAATTTTTATCACTTTCATTAATTATGATTTAAGATGCCGAGGTCGTCATAGTCAATAAAATGTGCGAAGAGCTACCTCATCTGCTAACCGCACTGTTGACTAGAGAGAGACAGATCAAGAACATAGTCGTATTGCTATGTCAGAATTTCGTTTTTTAGTGAGTGACGATGAAGTAGATAGGCTTAGAATCCAACGAGCTCGTGCACATCAAACACAACAATAGCAACAAGCACCACATATTGAAACTACGCTGACGAAGTGCTCCTGTGATTATTATGCCAACAAATTGGCAACAATTGGGGAAATAATAATTTATAAATATTGTAAATCGTTAAAATACATTAGCGAATCTACTGTATTACTGCTACAATTGTTTCCCTATTTCGCGTATGGACAATAATACGTCGCGTGTGAAACTCGCGCGTCGGAAAACAACAATTGGGAAATAATAATTTATAAATATTGTAAATCGTTAAAATCATCTTTGTATTTCCTTATCGCGTATGGACAATAATACGTCACCCTCAAAACAAAACAAAAAAAATATAGATTATCAGAAAGCTTAAAATGATTTTTATATATAATTACGGATTCGTTCTGTTTGTTTTGAGTTTATTTCATACAAAAGTTAAGGTTTTTCATTCATCGATTGAGACAGTACGAATTCTACCGGGTCAGCTCAGTATTTTATATAAATTACCATTTCATATATATGGTTTCTGTATTTGCGGCATATTTACGGAATATATACCCCGCGCATATAGAGCTTATACTGTATTTGAATTGTGGAGGCCGTTACTTGATGTAGATCCATGATATAAATGAGATAAAAAACACAAGGTTCAACTTTAATCTACACTTTATTTGAAAAAATTCGACGACGTTCGCTGACACAGCAGATTTATCAAGAATGACAAACAGAATGAAGAGTATGGTATTATAAACAAATCGTAGAACAAGTTGGATGAATAACAGGAAAAACCCACACCGAGCCATTGTACAGTTAGGATGAATGGTAATTAAAAACTAATTAAACAAGTTAAGTAGGGGTGAATAATTCACATCTACCTGCTCATTCAAAAGCTTGTCCGAATGTTTGTATCTATTTATTTCTAAGGCTTCTAGCAGATCTAATTTTAAACTTTTGATTTTATATGTAATATGTCAAAGTTTTTATTGAATGAATGGTTTTCTTTTATTAAGTGGTTTGAATAATTTGAATCAGGTTTATTTTTATCGAAGCTACGTTTATGTTCAGATGTTCTTATGCCAAAACTCCTATAGGTCCTACCGATATAAATTTTATCACAAGAACCGCAATTGAGTTTATAGATTCCTGATTTACTTGATTTTTCAACACAAGATTTATTATTTTTAATATGTTTACCTAAGTTATTAGAAGTTTTGAAAGTTATATTAGGATTTTGTTTAACGAGAAAGGATTTAATATTTGTACTTGCAGAACCGCAGAATGTTAAACTGTTGAATATTTTATAGTCTTTATGAATAGGATATACTTCATTTATTGCTTTCTGATACAGTTTTTACGAATGATTAGATCTATCATATCCGGATTATATGAATTATTAATGGCTATCTGTTTGATGATGTTTAACTCTTTATTATAATCTTCTACTGATAAAGGTAAATTGAGTAACCGATGTACCATGCTGTTTAAAGCTGCAACTTTGTGTTGAATTGGATGTAATGAGTAGTTAGGTATAATTGTATCAGTATGTGTTGGTTTACGAAAGACCGAAAAACATGATTATTATTTCGTTTAGTGTCCAAAAATTAGTGGAATCGTTCTGTTCAATTTCTATCGTGAATTTAATGTTCAAATGGATGGAATTAATGAAATTAAGAAATAAGTCTAATTGACGAGTAGTTCCAATGAAACATACTAAGATGTCGTCAACATATCTATACCAATAAAGAAATTTGGAAATGAGTGGATGTGTAGAATTTTCTGTTCAATATTATTCATAAAAATCTCTGCTAAAATTGGACTCAAAGGATTTCCCATGATCAAACCATTTTCACTGCTGTAATAGATGTTGTTGATTTGTTTATAATACCATACTCTTCATTCTGTTTGTCATTTTTGATAAAGCTGCTGTGTCAGCGAAACGTCGTCGAATTTTTTCAAATAAAGTGTAGATTAAAGTTGAACCTTGTGTTTTTCATCTCGCTTATACTGTACTTGAATGTTCAGTAAGAAACTTCGAACCTTGATATTCAAGCGAGCTAATTGAGTTTCGTTTTTATTTGTCGACGACGAATCTGTTAGGTATAAACTACAGAAGTTTCCGTCAATTATCAATGGCATATTTCACTCTACTTCTACTTTTCCATTTAGTGTCACTTCGCCTGTCCAAAGCTCATATCGAAACTAGAATTATCTTCCCATAAACCGATTTATTCGTGAAAATGAAGACATAACGAATTCGTGTTCCGCAAAATAAAAGACATCAAAATCACATTAAGAACCGAGCGAGGCGAGCGAATCGCGTGCAAAATTTCGTCAGCCGCTGGGCGGTTTCGGTCACGAAGCAGGCCCAAAGGTTCAGGTTAAAAGTTAAATTGTATCCATCTTGCGATGAATTGAAGATGGCGAATTATAGATGTGTAACAGACACGCTCGCTTTGCCGATCATTGATAAGGTCGTCCTCTTTCGAAATGTCATCATACAGAGTGGGCGAAAAAATAACCGGTCAAGTAAATAGCTCCAATATTCATCTACTTTGTGTATATTTTTCATCAAATATGTTCTCTTGGTTATTTTTTTTTATTTCAATGTAAGATATATACACTGTGTTCCAAAGAAAATTTGTATATATATATATATATATATATATATATATATATATATATATATATATATATATATATATATATATATATATAGGGGTTTCACCCCGACGAGTTGCCTATATATCTGTTCATGCAATCAAATTGATTTAATGAAAAATATAAATCCACCACCCGGTAATTAATACCATTGTCAGGCAATGATTATAATCAAAACTATCCTGGAATAATTATATATTAGGATAACGTTAAATATTATGAGAATATATCAATCTACCAGAATATATACATACTATAGCATCATTAGACAATGATATCAATGTACCAACGAGTAGTGTCAGAGGCTTTCTCCCCGGAAAAATCCTTAGTCAAGTAACACTGAATGTTACTCATTAATAGTTTCCTTTGTGTGAAGTGCTGAACGATCAAATAGAATACTGCTCTGAATATAAATATGACAAAATTGTCAGTTAATTATATTACATTTATATAAACAAATAAGTAAAATATGAAATGAGATTCTGAGCAGTATAAACTAAAAGAAAACCTATGACTCTACCTCATTATTTTTTCGGAAAGAAACCTACGAAGAAGATTTGATGACTGTTATCTTTTGTAACTGTTCAAACAAATTTTCTTCAGACCCAAAATCTCAATACTTTTGTGAAGATTTCTAGGAATAACACCTGTTGTGGAAATAATAATCGGTAGAATAAATATTTTTTTGATTTTCCACATTTTTTAATCTCGTCCCAAGCATCATATATTTAGAAATTTTTCATTGTAATCATTTTTTATATTATGTGTGTCGGGTATAGCAATATCAATTATATATGTTATTTGATTCTGTTTATCATTAAGAATGATATCTGGTCTATTGTGTTTTACAGCTCTGTTGCAAAGAATTGTTTTATCAAAATAAAGTTTATATTTGTCATTTTCACAAATAATCTCAGGTTCATATTTGTAAAATTTTTTTCTTTTGGGAATTAGCTCATGTTTAATTCCTAGATTAAAATGAATAATATTAGCGACGGCATTATGTCTTTCTAAATAATCTGTTGAAGCAAGGGTTGAGCAAGATGATAATATATGAAAAACTGTTTCTGAAGAACAGAAACATCTACAGCAAGAATCATCTATATTTTGTTTGATGATGTGCTTTCTATAATTCCTCGTGAAAACAACCTGATCCTGGATCGCAATTGTCAAGCTTTATGTTTCAGCAAACAATTCTCCAGATACTAACCATTTATTCGATGCGATTTCATCAATATAATCATTTTTCAATTCTTTAGGTACTTTCCATGTAATTCCTTCTGCATCCAACTTTCTCTTTTAGAATTATCATCAAATATATCAAAATCTACCATTTGCATTGTCAAGTTCAGAGGTGTAAGATTATAATCTGAAGTAACAACAATATCATGTAATTTAGACGTTCTCTGTTTATCATGAAAATGGGAACGTAGATGAAAAATCTGTTTACTATGAAGATTATTCAAATCAGTTAATCCACGACCTCCAAGATGTCTAGGTAGTGTAACTCTCTGAACAGCTGACTTTGGGTGGTGCTTATGATATTTACAAAGCATTTTCCTCGTTTGACATTGTAATTCATTTAGATTAGTTTTAGACCATTTAATAATTCCAAAAGAAGATGTAAGAATAGGAACTGCATAGGAGTTGATAGCTCTGAAAAGGTGTTTACTAGTTAAATGACTCTTGATGATAATTCTAAGTCTTTTGTAATATGAACTTCTAATATTTTCTTTTGTGCTGCTATGGTTAATTGTCTTCTCTTGACAAAATCCAAGATATTTATGTGTATCTCCTTGAAGCATTGGCTTGATTTCGATATTGGAAATCTTTATATAATCAGAGGTGATCTTTCCTTTTTCAATAGAAAGATTTTTACATTTTGAAGCCCAAAATTCATATGAATATCATTGGAAAAGTTGAAAGTAATATTAAGTAGACTTTTAAATGAGATCTGGTTCCGGCATATAATTTAATATCATCTAAATAAATTAAGTGACTTAATTTGAATTCAGTTGATAGACTCTTTATTTTGAAGCCGAAACTAGTAGCATTTAATTCATGAAATAATAGATTAAGGCAAAGACAAAACCAAAGAGCACTTAAAGAATCACCTTGAAAAATGCCTCTTTTGATTGGAATTACTTCGGATTTTAACGATTGTTTTGAAATATTTTTTGTTCGAACAAAATGAAATCTTCAGAGTGTCGTATATATATATATATATATATATATATATATATATATATATATATATATATATATATATATATATATATATATATATATATATATATATATATATATATATATATATATATATATATATATACACCAGTAGCGCGGTGCTCTGTATCTCGTATACTCTTGAAGATTTCATTTTTGTTCGAACGGTATTTTATTTAGACAGTAAGAATATACTTCAGCAATTTGTTTTGCAGTAAACAGGGTGTCCCAATTTTCTACAAAAAATCTTGGGTGGTT
The DNA here is from genome assembly GCA_013387265.2 of Cryptolaemus montrouzieri. Lineage (NCBI taxonomy): Eukaryota > Metazoa > Arthropoda > Insecta > Coleoptera > Coccinellidae > Cryptolaemus > Cryptolaemus montrouzieri. Next base: position 6,857,237 of record JABFTP020000144.1, on the reverse strand, counting down.
TTTTCAGATTGGAAGATCACTTTTTTGTTGAAGATTCAAGAGCGTCCTAAACTGTGCTATAATGTCTTTAAGTAATAAGTTTTTTTGGTGAGTAGTTCCGTCACAATCTTTTTTTCCGTAAAAATATTCATGAAAATAGGCACATCGCATGCTCCTTCGGTCAGAGAGGATGAATACATTTTTCCTTTCTTTTTCTTATTGCCCAAGGATAGCTTTATTGATGAATTGAAATAGATTATCCTCATTTCATACAGGAGTAACTCGAAAAAATTATTGAATATTGTAATTTTAAAAATAGCATATTTTGATTTTTCAAATGGAACATCCTGTATTTTATTATTCATGTCAACGCATAGAATATTGTGCCATATTTTTGCAGATTTTTTCATAGAAAGTTGGGTTAGATTAGGTTTGATGAACAATGCAGTGCAGTGAACAGGGTATATTCACTGCAAAATAAATTGCTGGAGTAGATTCTTACTTTCTAAATACAATACCGTTCGAACAAAAATGAAATCTTCAAGAGTGTACGTATATATATATATATATATATATATATATATATATATATATATATATATATATATATATATATATATATATATATATATATATATATATATATATATATATATATATAAATGTGCCAAATTTTGTGATAAATTTCAAATAGCAATAAATTTTTTATGTGCTATTGAACTTCTCGCTCTGTTGTTATGATTGGAATAGAAAATTGATTATCCTTTTCAGTGTTATGATTTCCTACATCTAAATTCAATGGATTTGATTTCAGGAATGATTTCTTGTAATTTAAGTGCAATCTACCCAATTGTGATTCTTGAATGAGTTTGGTGGTTGTTCATTATTTGATCACATTTTCGGTTGAGCTGCCACTGGAAACTCTGGCAAGTTATCTCGGAAAATTAGTAATAACGTTTGCCGTTCAGGAGAGGTGGCAACACAAATAGCCCAACGAACCCAAAATATGTTGGACCGTTCTCATATATTCTTTGTGAATTTCTGAATTACTATTACGAAAGATATGTCGGGTAGTTTTTTTTTAATTATAGTTATTTCATCGTTTGGAATGAAATTTATCTACTAGGTATTCTGTTTTCTTTTCTGTAGCTTCTCTATGTTACAAGAAAATACTGCAGACTCTCTATGGCAGGGGTGCTCTAACTTGAACTGCTGGCGATCTACCTAAATATTTTTAGACTACTCACGATCGACTCTGAGAGTCTGTAAGTATGTGATATGCAGGGTTGTCGTACATACACGATACACCCTACCTAACTACCTATCTAGATAGGGTGTACAGTAGCATACATAGATATAAGCTTTCCGCACAATATAAACTATTGTAGTCAAGGTTTGGTTTAGGTTTAGTTAGGTTCTTCTCTATAATATCAATGAAAAAACTCATAGATATTCAAAATTGCCAGTTTATTGGTTGTTACATATGGTGTTAAACTTAACTAAGGAGTGCCTTTGGATGTTGAAGCGTGACACTGCATGTCCTCAGCATACTTATCATAAGATGGTACGTAACCACTGAGTGCTAATCGCAAGCATGATGACATATGATCGTCAGTTAGTCGATTGCGATATTTTGACTCAATTATCTTCATTTCAGAAAATGCAGACTCGCACAAGTAAGTTGACCAAACATTGTCGTCAGTTGAAGGGCGATTTGCCTTAGATTCGGATATTTATCTTCAGATATAAAACATCAGAAATTTGTATTAGATGCTGTAGCTTTGAGATGTATATCTGATATAATCTGAACCAACTCATTTTCAACAAAACATGAGTTCATATTAAACTAAATTGCTATTTCTGTTGCTGATTCCTCAATGTTTTCACATGAAAAAGGATAATTCATAAATTATGCTATATTTGCCAATTAACTACAATCATAACAACTCATTTCGAATTGTCCCATAATATTTGATAATTCAGCCTCATACGTATCATAATTCAACTAAGGAATCCTTGCTTTCAAAGACGGAAAATGTTTCAGATCCTTTCATTTCAGTTGATCTATCATAAGTTGCAATTTACTTTTGAATGCGTTTACTGCGCTAATCACCTCAATAATAATTTTTCCTTTACTTTAAAGCTCCAAGTTTATGGTGTTTAAGTGCATTGTGATTTCAGTCAAAAATGCCTAATCAGTTAGCCATTTTTCGTTTTTCATCATCTGAGTGTCATCAACTCTTTCGTCTAGAAAAGCTGTTATATCGGGCAATAATTCTTGAAACATTTCTAGGAATTCTTCGCGACTCAACCACCTGACCGTGTGAAGAACTAAATCAGTGTGTTCAGCTGACTCCCTATCTTCCAACTGCAACTTTAGGAGCAAGCGAGCTACGTGCACTTACGGAATTCACAATTTTTGTTGCAATGCCCATAATTTTCCTGCGTGTTTGAAAATTTTGAACACAAAAAAAAGCTTCTCTATTTTACAAGAAAATACTGCAGACTCTCTACGGTCTGAATTTATTGAAGAGACGTTAACCCACCTTCACTTACTTTCGGCGCAAGTGTAGAATGCCCTAGTTTGATTTTGTGCGAATGTCGAACAGACAATAACAACCTGACTTTCGACGTTTGTTATCGCAGTGAATACGAATGTTTTGTCTTCTCTGATGTGGAAAAAAGGAGAAAGTGGAGATGAATGTTATTCTTCGACATAATTAACAGAACCTCCGTTCGTAAGTAATGATTTATTTGGTGCTTAAACTCTGTCGTATTTATTGTTACGGAAAATAACGACATGCTGTATACAGAGTACAGACTTTAGAATAAATTCAGTAAAACGTCGTGCTTGATTTTTTGTGAAATTTTTATACTCCACCGTCAATTCTTATTTTTAGGTACTTATTTTTGCATGTAATTTAATCTTTGAGTCATAATGAGAGAATGAATGAAATTGTTTTTGGAAATAGCAATTATAATTGAACATTGCTCAACGACATTTCGTTGCAGCGGTCAAAGCTTGATGAATAACTTGATGTGACTTACGATGTGTTGCATTCATGTGCATTTAGTCGAAATAGAGCAGATTTGTGGAAAGAAAACTCTGGATTTTGCACCACGAAAGTGCACCATCTCACTAAGCTATCATTGGGAATGAATTTCTGTCCATAAACTCAACAATTACCATTGAACAACCTTCGTATTCGCCTGATATGGCTCCGGCCGACGTTTTTCGGAAATGGAAAATATTCAAGATACCTAAATAATATTCTAACCCAACACTGTTACTTTTTTCATAAATCATGAAGAAACTGAAATCAAAACATGAATCTGCTTTTATCAGTCCGAACATATGACCTAAAAAACTTCTGCGAGACAAATTGTATTTGCAGTGCATGTTACGAGAAGACAATCCAAACCCATTACCAGTTGAGTGACCATATAAAACGTGATTAATAATAGGTACGTCCCATTCAAGGTAAATACTGATGACTAATGGAACGAAACGGTGACTTACATGCTCTCATTCCGCCGCGACATTTAGCCAATTCTGAAAGAGCACGACCTATTGATGATCGGCGAATCGAGCGTGACAACCTTACATTAATTCAGTACGTGGCATTTTTAACCAGGTGAGATGTATATATATACGGCATGATTACTGTCATTCCCCATCTTCGAATGGGCAATTGAACATCATGAACCAATTCAGCGTGAAAGGCATTATCACAGCATCCTCAATTTTATAGAAATTCTATAAACATTCTGTAAAAAAAGTACCGGGACTTGCTCAATGAAACACAAAATATTATTTATTGAATCACCTTTGAAGTATGCCCATTTCAAAATAATACATTTATGCCAACGAATAATCCACTCATCAAAATATTTTTCAAATGCTTTTTCGGTATTCGACTTCAGTTCTCCCCGCGAATTCACTTTCATATCTTTATATCATACATCGATTCAAAACGGTGGCGCAAAATCTATGAGTTTTCTCTCCACATCTGCCCTTTTTCGATGAATTTGCTCCCTCAAACGTCGCACAACGATCTGGTAATATTCTTCATTTACTGTCTGACCATCTGGCATGAATTGGGAGTACACAATACCCCGATAATCAGAGAAAATTACCTTGACTTTTGATCGACTTTGACGTGGTTTATTCGGTTTCCATTCAGTTGGATGGTACCATTCCGAAGCCTGCGGACTGGTTTGCCTGTCAAAGCCATAAACCCATGTCTCATTACCAGTTACAATGCGTTTTATGAATGTGGGGTCGCGCTTGGCACGTTCTAGTATGCCTTCAGCGCCTTTAAGCGGTTCAAGTTTCGAAGAAGAGTCAGGTCTTTGGGAATCAGTCGGGTGGCAACGCGTTTCATGCCCAAACACTCATTTTTAATGGTTCGAATTGATTCGCGGTACACAAAAAGTTCATTGCCTATTTCTCCCAAACTTGAATGATGATTTTCAATTACCATTTCCTTCACTTTATCGATGTTAACCTCCGTTGAAGATATTGATGGCCGATCTGACCGAGGAAAATATTCCATGACATCTCGGCCGCACTGTACTTTTTTATATGCATGTGTTTTTGATAAAGTAATATTTACTGCGATTCTGCACACAAAATTCCATTCTCGATACAAATTTTGAGACAAATTCTTTGTTGGATATTTTTATCCATTGTAAAAATCGCAAGAAACACTTATGAGAACTGACAAAATCGAGCACCGCATAGAAAACAATTGTGCCAACTTAGCAATAACAAATATTTTTACAAACGTTTTAACCAGATTTTTCAAATAATCCATTCCCAGTACTTTTTTGGCAGAATGTATTACTTGAGTTTCAGGAATGACCACAATGTGGCGCCTCAAAGAACCCCGATTGGGTGCCTCAAAAAAAGGAATAGAACCCGTAGTTTGCATTTTAAAAAATATTGATGGGGTAACTATGTAATTGCATCACTTTTAACAGTTTTATATGAAAAATAATGTAGACATCTTCTCTTTCTTACTATTTCTCACCGTTTTAATTACTTTAATAACTTTTCTGAAACTGTGGATGATATTTTGATACAATTGAAGCTATATCACTAATGATTTCAATTTATGTGATTCTTCACTTCAGAAATCTACTGTGAACCCTGTAACAACACCTGTTTATTTATACAGAGTGGGGCGTAATAGAAGGGCGTTTTGGAACGGGTAGTACACGCAACGGTGAGTGAGTACAGGAGAGCGGCTGAGGTCATTCGACTCAGGATGAGTTACCATTTAGTTCACAATGGTTATCTGGACAAGAGAGCAACGTGCGTTCGCGGCTGAAGAATGTTTAAAATCGAGAGAGTCTGTCATCGTCGTGCGGCAGCGCTTTCGCCAGCGCTTCATCATTGCTCGTAACGCTTCAGTTCCGAAACGTGACACAGTCATCTGATGGGTACAGAATTTTAGAACGATTGCATCACCAATGAATCCGAAGCCTCAAGGTCGTCCCTTAAGTAAAAGGACACCAGCTTCCGTGGAAAGAATCAGAAAAGTCCGAAAACGAGCTGCAGCACTCCAAATGAGTAGTCGAACTGTTCGCAGATTTTATACCAAGACCTTCACATTCACTGCTATAAGCTCATGATTGTTCAGCACCTGAATTTCACACAACACCGGCAGTTTGCCGAGAGAATGCAAATGATTATCGCTGATGAAAATGAACCAGTGATAATGATGAGTGATGAGGCTCATTTTCATTGGAGCGGTTTGGTTAATAAACAGATGTGCCGATATTGGGCTGCAGAAAACACCCGCGAACTGCATCAATCCCCACTTCACAGTGAGAAAGTCACCGTTTGTCCGCTATGAGCCGTCTTGGGGTGATAAGACCTTATTCCTTCGAGGATGAGAGAAGGGCAACCGTAACTGTAAAATCTGAGCGATATGTTTTCATGCTGGAGAACCTTCAATGCCCATGAAGGCTGCAGCAGCAGTCCCTTGCGCTCCAGAGACTGTGTGATCCTCCCGACTAAGTTGTTAAGTGCCAGATCGGTTTATTTACCTTTTTGATAGGCGTATTGATGTTCACTCAGAGGCTTCAGTGATAACACCTCGGTCCTGATGGATCCATCTAACACCTTCTCCAGATTTTTCAAAACAAAAGACGTAAGACTAATCGGTCTAAACGACTTCGGTTGTGAGTTCGATTTACCCACCTTAGGGATGTTAACAACACTGACTCTTCGCCAGCTGGCCGGGACAACATTCCAGGCAAGACTCGTCCGGAAGAGCCTAATGAGGTATGGGAAAAGGACATCCACCCCCTGTTGTAACTAGGCAGGCAGTATGTCATCCTCTCCAGGAGCTTTGAATGGTTTAAATGAGCGAATCGCCCACCTGATTGTTCTGGGCTTGATGATCGTTCTTGCGTTCTTCCAATCATCCTTTTTTGGTCTTTTTACAAGGCCCTTCAGGACGACGGTGTCACAGCTTTCGCTGATATCAAGAAAGCTACAATTTGGGAAGTGTGTTCTCGCAAGAAACTCTAACGTCTCTTTTCCAGAGGCCGTGTATCGCCCATCCGGACCCTCCACAGATCCGATTGGGAGCGCTGGGCCTCTGGCGAGAACCCTATGTAGCCTTGCACTGACGGGGATACTTTTCGCCTTCCCGAGAAACCTGCGCTAGGACTCCCATTTTGATCTCCTTATTTCTTTGTTGTATGACGTTAGAGTAGAACGATAATGGCCCAAATTGCCGGTATGTTTAGCTCGGTTAAATAGTTTCCGAACTTCTCTTCTACGATTTTCAAGGGCAAGATTCGACCATGAAGTTGTGCCATTCTCAGGCTTTCTCCTTAGTGGACAGTTATCATGATACGCTGACCCGATCGACAGGGATATCTCCTCAGCCATACGCTCGACGTCTTCACGACTGTTAGTAGATGTGGCAATTCCTCTCAAATGAGCACTAAGGGTGGCCCTATATCCGTCCCCATCAGTGCTCCTTGGGTTTCTGTACTCAATCACTAGTCTGATCCCAGATTCAATAGCATTGAATGTATCTGTGGTCAGATCCCGAGGGTTCACTTGACACGCCCCAATGCACTGTACCATTCATATGCTTGTGTTTTTGATGAACTCGAATCATCGTTAGCCTTGTGTAACATTTTCAGCGAGTCGGCACACGAAATTCCAATTGTAATACAAAATCTGAGACAATTTTCTCGTTCAAATTCTGAAAATCTCAAAATACACTTGTGAAAACTGATAAAGCACTGTAGACAAACTGAATTACAGATCGCGTTCAAACTCCGCGTCAATATAGAAAAAAGTTCTGCCAACTTAACAACAAAAACTTTGACAATAGTTTCAAGCAGTTTTTTTAAGTAAACAATCCCTGGTACTTTTTTGACAGAATATATTTTCCATATCGACACAAATTGATAAAGTAATATCTATGGCAAAAAAATTGAATTTGATAGAACTTTTTTCATCATTTCTTATTGATAGGCGGGATATTTTTATTTTACACCTGAATGATTTGTATTTGCTGTTCAATGCATGGTACCACTTATATGCACGTGTTTTTTATGAAGTCGATTCACCGCAAGCCTTGTGTAACATTTCCAGCGATTCAGCTCGCGAAATTCCATTCGCAATACAAAATTTGAGACAAATTGTTTGTTCGATATTTTTATCCATTGGAAAATTCGCAAAACACACTTATGAGAGCTGACGAAATAGAGCACTGTAAATGACAGATCGCGTTCTTTGTCAAAATGTCTATTGTGTTATCATCTGCCAGCTAACCCTATTTTCTCGGGACATTTTACTAATATTCGAAAGGTTCTACATCACTTTAATGTAAAGGGCAATGTGCTAACACTCATCAATGTTTATGGATGGAGAATCTCGGTACAAGTCTCTTCAATTGAAATGCAATGAATTGAAAACAATTAGCTATGCAACAAATACTCTTTAATCGCAAATACAGTTTGACGATCTGTCACTCTCTTGAAAACGATATAATACGAAAGAAGAACCTTTTGGGGTATTTAATGATATTATTTCGTGATTTAAAATTATTGAGAAGGTTGCTGGGGTATACTAAAGGAAAATTTCAGTCGTTCATTGAATCAACGTCTATGAAGATACATCAAACGAGAGGAGACAGAGAATGAAATCCACGAAACTGCTTTTCAATTGAGAAAGGGATAAAATTGAATTTAACTTGATACATTTGTGTCACAGTTATCTACTTTCCAGTTTTGGGTTTGATTCAAACTTTATATTTTCTCTGTTTTGTTTAATTCGTATCTCTTATTGTGATAAATAGTATTACTTTAATTGGCTGGATATTTTTCTTGAAACGTCTTCTCCTGGATATCTTGTTGGGGTAAGGAAGTTTCATTCGTACTGAAAGAGATTCTTAAATAATCAAAGTTATGTGTTTCTCTACATATAAGGTTAGAGGAGGAATTATATTCCTGAATTTTTGTGAAAGGAATGATTCATTACCCTTTCATGCACGTTGTACAAGTCAATTCTAGTCAGTTGTTAAAAATTTTAGATCCAATTGGAAAGAAAATTACATTATACAGTACGATTTCGAATGTATATCAATCTTTAAACAATTGGTAATTCTCAAATTGCAACAATTCAAATTTCTCAATATGTGTAAAAAGCAAAAAGAATTAAATCCAAATCATGTATTTTGGAAGACAAAATTTCTTAACAATATTCAGATGTATTTCAGGTCTTTCATGTTAATTTTTTTTCAGGTAAGAGAAATTATTATTCGACTGAAGCAAGTCCAGATCGTAAGTAATGATGAAAATAATTATATTTTTCCTCGAGTAATTGTTGATTTTTCAACAAATACTGAACACAAATCAAAGTAAACAAAAACAAATATTACACTGAAGAAAATTGTACTTTTCGTCTGAAGAATGACTTATGTCACTTGATGTTAACTAATTTCACGTTGCTAATTATAAATATACCCTAATTTGTTTTATAACAGCTGTTGTTTACGAGTTGAAGCTTTTATCAAAAAAAAAACACTCAATTACCGTAATAGTTTGCTGTTAATTAGTATAATATTGATCTAACTGGATTGAATGTGATATAGCATCGCCAAGAAGAGTTTGGGTGGATGCTACAAATCATTTTCGTTTCATTTGCGAGTATATATTCAAAGAATACGGTTTGAATGTGATAGAGTTCATGGGAGAAGCTTTTAAAAATTACCTTTGATACGTTGGACCAATAAGAAAATGATAACTAAACGACCTAATCAGAGAGATCTGGCACTGTTGAAGTCTGCTTAATTCTGGCTTCTAGACTAAAAGAAAGGAACTAAGTAATAAAAGGAAAAAAGCTTCTTATTAACGCACCAGAGAACAAAATTTCCTTAAATATTTTTTAACTTCTCACTGTTTGACCATAAGTTTCACATGTTAACTTATATTCACCTTTTCTACCTAGTAGAGATGTAGTATCTCTATTGTTTAGTAACAATCCACCTAAAGATCTATTTGACTTGAATGCTACTTTGATGTTTTCTTTCTTTTCTAATATTTTACTAATTTTAACCGAAATTGGACCTATATATGGTAATGGAACATACTTATAACTTAGTTTCTCACAAACTGGTAAATTTTCATTCATTAATTTCTGTTGTAGTTTCTTACACAACATTCTGTCAATCAGGTCTACATCATAATTATTAGCTTTCGCAATTTATTTGATTATATTGAGTTCACTATCATAGTTGTTTTTGTTCATCGGAAGTCTATGTATCAAGCTTTGAAAAACTGCTGTTTTGTGGGACCAGTGTTCCATCTATTATATTTTTTGTGTATGAAGGTTTTCTATATATCTTGAAAAATATTTTGTGTTTCATTGATCAATTCCTGGTGTTTTTTGACAGAATGTACGTTCATAAGAAGAAGTCACCTTGAAATAACGCGTTCTATCGACTGTTAAAAAAAAAGGGATCACCCTGTATGATTAAAGTGAAATTTGTCTATATGCCACGATTCAATTTGATTCTGTTGAATCAATCATAAAGATGATTGCACACAGTCGTTGGATGATGTGATATCCAATTAAATATCGTTCATCCGCTATTGATAATCTTGGTAGGCAGACCCGAGCACCTCATGGGGAATCATCTGAAAGCATACAAGTTATTGCTTAATCATTCCTGATTGATTACGCTGATGAAATATCAAGAACCAATAAATCCTAATCAGTATTTTTGGTAACGCAAATTCCTAAATCATGAACATCAACCATTTTACTTTTTCTTTAAGAATTGTTTCCCGACATCGATAACATATTTCACAAGCAACAGTGGATTCCATTCAATTAAAGGATTTGATACCAATAGAAATAGGAAAACAGTTATTGTTCTACTTCGTCGTAGATTCCGTGTCGACAGGGATTATCTTCCGAACTGTGGGTGATTTTATTATCTCTTTAATGTCAGAGTAAAGTCGGACACCAAAGCCAAACTCCCATGTTTATCACGAGAGAGTTCTCCAACAGCTATTTTAAAACCAACTACATGTATAGTGATATCAGTTGGAAAAGTAGATACGGTACACAATTCGAAACTATCCTGGAAATAGGGAACAGTGAAAGTTAATCTGATTTTCGTGTTGTCGACCAGTTTATGTATTGGACGATAAAAGTTTTGTGCTCATAGTTTTTCGATGCTGTGTTGGGGAGAATGTGTGGTAGATGGGAAACAGCGATGACCACCCTATTATCATTATTTCACTCTTGAAGGGAGATGGGAAACTAGTTTGAGGATTCATCGTTATAGTTGAGGAGGGCTATTTAGAATGTCTCTATACAAGGTGTCCCAAATTCGAAGACATTCCAAGACAAAATATCATTGCTTCTGTTTTTGTCTTATTGCTTGCGAACATTTTTTTTACTCTTTTCAAGATTTTGCACTTTTTTGTTGATCGGAAAATTTGAACTTGATTATTTTTGAAGTTTCAGGTTTATTACTCAATAATTATTCAATTTTCGCAATTGAATTTTATACTTTTTGGGAATTGATGAATGAACTTTGAATCTTGTTACGGAATCTAAAATGTCAAATTCTACTGAATGCAATCTATCAAGCAACTCCGAATGGATTACCTTTAAAAAGAAGGATAGGAACCAGATATTTTGTTTTGGTCACACATCTTAGAATTAGCTTAAAATGCCAAATGACCAAAAAGCTTGTCTCAGCTTCTTTCAATAATTTGATTGAGGAGGTCGTTACTTATGAAAATCGATATACATATTTTCAAATATCGCTTTTCATCAAGTAACGACCTCCCCAATCAAATTATTAAAAGCAAGTATTATTTAAAGATATTAAATAAGCCAGGCTATACTGGTCGTTCACAAGATTATCTCTAAGGCGAGTTCGTTGGTGTTTGAAAGTTTCGATAGATTCTAAGAAATCTAACTTTCGTCCTATAGGATTTCTGTGAATGATTCGAAGTTAATCTATGGGTGGAAAATGGTTTTCGATACAATGTAAAGCGAAAGTAGATTCGTCGGTTCTCTGGTTATTGTAATCTAATTGATGCTCTTCATATCTAGTTTTGAATTAACGACCAGTCTGAGCTATAAAAACGCCCCTCATAATATGTACAAGACAACTTGTGAACTCCAGTATTGTCAAATCTATCAGTTACATCTTTACTATTGAGAAATTCTTGAGAGAGTTGCATGTGGGTTTTGAAAGCTTCTTTTTCATGCTGTTTTGAAATGACATTTGCAATATTTACGCTGATAGGGCAAAAATATGTATGATGAAATGTATTTATCTTTATTAGTTGATTCTATACATGAGTAGATGAATACTATATGTTAAAGGCGTTCGTTTTTTTCTGATCATTCCGTTTATTATATTCGAGGGATAACCATTGAGATTTTGGGTATGTTTAATCATAAAGGATGCAAATATTAGTTGGGTTATGAGTTATTTTTATGAGTGATGAATCTACGCTGCATTTAACTCAATGATTTGTTTGGCTTTCTTTCTGCCATTATCAGAAGAAAATATATCCACGGTATCAACTAATAAGGAAATACACTGCCCACAAAAATTGTCTCATCACTCTACTTTTACGACAATACTATATAAACTTTTAGTTTGGTCATTCAAGGGTCGCTTGGTAACTTTCGGAAGTGTAAAATAAGAAGATATCATTCAAAAGTGATGAGTTTATGATGGAAAATATCAACAATTTTCGAGTTAATGAAAAATTAAAAAATTCTACCATCTTCAAACATTCGCGAAGAGACCAATCAACTAGCATCGAATGGTTACTAATCATTTTCAAAATCGCGTGTTTCCTCCCCTAGTCCTAAGTACTGCCAGTATACGTCTCGGAAGCCCCTCAAACAAATTTTGAATGTACTCTTGAGTCACTGACTTTCAAATTTCAGGAAGCAGATTTTCTAGTTGTCGGATCGTTCTACAAGGCATCCTACGTTGCTGAATTTGTCATGTTGTCCCAAACATGTTCTTTGGGATTCAAGTCGGGACTTCTGGCTGGCATTTTGCAGAAATTCTGTAACTACTCTAGCTGCATGAAGTCGAGCATTATCATGCATACAAATGAAGTTTTCGCCAATCAATGGGCCAAAGGAACATGGGGTTCAAGGATATCGGCGATGTATTATTCACTAAGACTAGTTCAGTTCAACTATGGAAAGAAATGCTTCCCGACACTATTACTGAGCCCCCTTCGAAGTTTTAGGTTTGCCGGAGATTGCATTGCTGGTACAGTTCCTCAGGTCGTCTGTATACAGGCCTGCGTCTATTATTTGATACTAGACAGAACCTGGACTCGTCGGAAAAGAGAACATTCGACCATTCTGGAATACTCCAATTTGCATGTTCCCTTGCAAACTGAAGTCTTGCAACTCGATGCTTTCTGGTGAGACGCGGGCCGGTAGAAGCCACCCTTGGTCTGATATCGTCTTCTCTGAGCCTGTTCCTAACAGTTTGCAATGAAATATGCACATTTCTGGAAAGTTCATGTAGCATTCTAGCCATACAGTGCCGAACTCTTAGTGCAGTTAAACGAAGCCAACGATCATCAACTGGTGTTGTTATCCGATTTTTCCCTGTCTGGCCCTTCTTCCATATTCCCCTGTTACCTGATACCGATTAATTGCTCTTGAAATAGTGCTTTGGTTAACATTCAACAAGTTAGTCACGTAACGTTGGCCTCGCCTCTCCTCTAGAAGCGTTACAATTCTTACCACTTCATGATCAGTCAAATAGCGTCCAGTACGTTCAGCAGAAATTACAATAAGTTCAAAGATTCGGAAATCAGCAAGAAAACATGGAATTTAGCGTGAAAACTGAAGAGAAATTGGATGAATACTGATAGTCAAATAAACTCATTCTTGTTTCAGACGTGTTTGAGATCATATGGAAACAAATGTTACTACATAGATAAGATTTTTTCTCCTCATATGTCCAAAAACATATGTTGATAAAGAAACTGCGGAAAGAAACAAATACAAATAGCATATCATAATATTTACCCAGTATTTAATCAATTAATACAGTCATTTTATTAACATTATTTAGCAAAAAGAATGCAAATGTAGTATAACACATAGTTTAATTTCTTATTATCATCATGGTTAACTATTCGTAGTAACAGCAGAATCAATGAATTATTTGAACTATTTTAATATTCTTGTCTTTTGAGTAGAATGCAGAGACGTATTCAACAATTTCTTTTGTTAACCTAAAAGAAGATCATTGAACTGGTTGCAGGGAGAACATGAAAACTCTTGATTATTTTTATCACCTCATTGTTTCCTTTGTAACAAAAAAAGGAGATGCTTTCGAAATATCGAACAAGACAAAAATTAGTTCCGGAACTCTGGCAGACGCATTATAGCCGACTATTTCCTTGTTTGCTCCTCCATTATTGTCTTCAAACATGTTTGAGAATAATAAATTATGTAAATGTTTTCCTTTTTATAGCATTTGAGGTGAAGGTCCGTCCCAACGGAACTTGTATATCTACGAAGCAATGTTTTATCACCGTTGCGCATTTCGTTTACTATCCGACAATAATAAATATAATATACTGCAAATAAGGTCCCTCGGGAAGTTTGCCGGCTAGTTTTACAGCTAGCAATTCTAAATGTCTGCATCCCACAAGGCAGGCGAAACTTTCGACGGAGCCGTCGATTTTAGATAACGCTTTCCGTTTAGACTTTTAATTAAAGTTTATTGTTTCAAGTAAGTTCAACTCGACTGCTTGAATTTAATCACTTTGCTGTCTCCCCACGGAGTTTTATCGTTGGATATTTTTGATACGACGGAAAATATTTGCTCGGCTACTTGTTAAGAATCCTACATTGTTTCACTTTTAGGGTAGAAAGCGATTTATCTTCATCGATTCGGTTCCCAGTTGTACGTGTCGGTAAATACGGGATTGTTTCGAAGCAATTTCTATTCCTTGGCAACTTCAATTACTCGAAATTCGTGAATGGGCAACAACGTTCCGTTTCATAAATGGGGTGTCGTAATTATCAATTCAATCGTTTTTCTTCTTGAAAAATTTACCGTTGAGGAGTTGGAATTGAAAAATGTGCCCCTTGTTGTGTATAGGAATTAGATACAATTTATATCAGCAACCTAATGGTTTTTTAAAGCTTAGAAAACGAAGTTCGCTACTTTATTTAGTTCGCAATAACTGATTATATTTTCCAAACATCTCAAAACAAAGAGTTACTATATGCGAGATTTCGCAATGTGTAGACATATCGCAGAAAATTATTTTTCAAGGGACAATATTCAACCTTCCGTGGAATGTTAGAACTACCTCCCTCAAGAGAGGATATTCAACATTCTACAGAAGGTTGAAAAATAATTTTCGTCGATGTGTCTACACATTGCGAAATCTCGCATATAGTAACTCTTTGTTTTGAGATGTTTGGTATGTCTAGTTGTAAACCACATAGAAATGAGAAGCGTCGGTCCTTCGACGGCCGCTTCTGTCAGATACGTGAGTGTCGCATGGCGGTATGTTATCGAACTAGTGTGGCCATTTAACGTTTTCCTGTTTTATCTTCTCTTTGGTTTCACCGTTTCGCGGGGCGTTGGTGAGGTAGCCTCTGTTTCGGTTCGTTGGGGGGCGCAGTGATATTTACATTATTGCGTTCGGTCCAACGAATTGAGATGAGTAGGTAACGGCATAGCCTTGTGTTACGAATGGGTAGACAATGCTGACGAGGTCAAACGAGACCGAAACTGCAGTCCATTGTTCCTATTCGTGACATCTGACCGTGCTGTACCACTTCCCTAGTTAACGGTGATTATGGAGAGTAGATCGGAAAACTAGCTTTTAATAATGATTTTCTTCGATGATTATATTTTGTATAAATTCTATGTAGAGTGCGTAATTTGAATGGAATAGATTCAGTGAACGTCAGACGATAATTTCTATGAAATACCACAAGACATGGAAGAGGTTGGTAGTTACAACTATAAGCGGATACGTCATGTTGGAAACATCTCAAGACAAACGCAACGAATAAATTATTTTGAACCTTTTCTTTCCACAGTCGCACAAACGTAGGAAAAATTGTCGCGAATATTGGGAGTATGACCAAATACAAACAAAGATAGTATTCTGAGTAAGGGAGATAGAAAGAACGCGTGACCCGAAAATCGGCAATATTATAAAGATGAAAGATTTGATTATTTGTTTGCTTGTTTGTTTGTATTGATTAGGCTCCGGAACTACTTGTAGTCCAGTCAAAAAAGACATTCCAGTTTGCATTAATTCCCAACGCGCTGGATTTTTGTGCAGGCCTTGAATACGTCATAACAAATGATATGTCGAAAATTACCATCGATCCCGCTTGTGCGTTCTTTTTTATTCGAGGTCAAAGGTCACAAATTTGCGTTTTTTGCGTATATCTCAGAAACAACGAGAGCTATCGAAAAATGGTTCAGACAAAGTTTGTAGATCGTAAAATTGTCTACAAAAAAGATCTTAACACTTTTCCTCTTTAAAGCATCGCTTTCGAGATATCGTGACTTTAGACTGCAGGAAAGTCGTATTTTCGACTATATGCACTCATTTCCGCAAAACCTCTGAGGTAGTGTACACGCCGCTTTTTTTTTTAACGTGGTTTCCCCAGTAGGAATACTCCACAATATATTTTGATCGAGAGAATGTAATGGAATCCTATTTTATTGATGAAATTTTTTTTTATTTAAATTCAATGAAAATTTTAAGAGCAAGAAAATCACATCATCATTCATTATCAAATTCTTCATAGTCACTCGTTTCTTCCTCTTCACTGTCTTCTTCCTCATTTTGCTTTTTATTCTCATACCAAGCTTTGCTGAGGACGTCATGCTGATTGTCGATGAAGCAAATGAATGTTGAACTATTACCCTACTTTAACTTGAGTTTTGACTTAATTGTTCTATTATCGATCGATGGTTCTTTGCAAATATCTTTCGATTTTTGTATTGAAAAATGACAGTCATCATGATTTTCAATAAATGCAAATATTTCTTCCATCGCTGAAGTAATAAAATCACTTTCAGGACGACCGATTTAACCTCCACCTCGTTTCAGAAACGAAGTGTAACAATCACTGTAGTACTTAGCCTCAGCACAACTAAGTCATATTCATACTGAATTCGGGCAATGACACTTCTTGCTAGCTCATCAAAACGAGTCTGAGCTTCCTTCAAAATGGTTTTCTTGAAGTCAAGGGTTGAAACTTGAGACACTTTTCGTCGAAGATGCTGCGCTTTTTTCATTTCAGCCGTTTTATCTGTGTCATTTCCACAGAACAAACAGTATTTCTTGAAACAAAAAGACGATTTATTACCTTGTGCTGTAGTACGAGGAGGACTAATCCCAGATGTGGTAGCTATCTCCGCCTCACGCTGTCTTTTAGTTGCAGCGATGCTGCTAATCCGGGTGTACGCTTTACGACACTGCTTATGTGTCGTAACAGATGTTTTGTCCTTCAAATGTTCATCAAACCCATCACCCCTTTCAGCACTTGAATCCATTAAAGTCTTTTGCCCACGATCAACAACCACAATTTCACTTTCAGTCAAAGATTCATTGCAAATAACGCAAACTTCTGACAGTTTTACAAAATTTTGTAACGGCACTGTTTAAAAAGAGAATATAATTCACAAACTCATCTATTCACTACGAAAAACGGTCCTTAACTGACTGCATTTACTGGAGCTATGTCCTTCGGGAAAAGCAGATATACGCTGGTTTCGACCCGAAAAAAGAAGTGTCGCAGACAGATGTTTCTAAAGGCCAACCGCCCAATAGAATTAGGGAGGAACGATGACTAACTCAAAATTGTATATTTTTCACGTACTTGTGTGCATGAAACAAAACTATGTTCTAATATTTTTGTTTAGATGGTTAACCCGATGATGCATACTGAGTGCATATTCGTATTTTCTATGTTTCAAATAGCCATAATTCGAGAACAGTGCATCGAAGAAGAAAAAGTGTTGAGATCTTTTTGAAGACAATTTTACGATCTACAAACTTTGT
Source organism: Cryptolaemus montrouzieri (assembly GCA_013387265.2). Lineage (NCBI taxonomy): Eukaryota > Metazoa > Arthropoda > Insecta > Coleoptera > Coccinellidae > Cryptolaemus > Cryptolaemus montrouzieri. The sequence goes on along the minus strand of JABFTP020000144.1, from coordinate 6,839,669 downwards.
TTGAAACATTTTTCGTTAGCTCTCATTGTTTCAGAGATATATGCAAAAAACGCAAATTTGTGACCTTTGACCTCGAATAAAAAACATCGCACAAGCGGGATCGATGGGGACTTTTGACAAGTCATTTATAATGACGCATCCAAGGCCGGCTTGTTGGGAATTAATGCAAACTGGAATCTATTTTGTCTATTTTGACTGGATTATTGACCGATTTGAAAAATTCTTTCACTGTTGGGAAGCTACACTATTTTCGGTGAACATAGGCTATATAAAATTTTCAAAAAAGTTAGGGGTCCATACTAATACTCCAATAATGTAATGTTGACCAATTGTCTGGTATTCTGAATTCCAGAATGGATTAAGCAGCTCGATCGCAGTTTCTTTGTCAACATATGTTTTTGGACATATGAGGGGAAAAAAATCTTATCTAAGTAGAAACATTTGTTTCCAAATGATCTCAAACACGTCTGAAACAAGACTGAGTTTATTTGACTATCAGTATTCATTCAATTTCTTTTAGGTTTTCACGCTAAAATATTGCATGTTTTATGTGTTTCTTGTTGATTTTCGAATCTTTGAATTTATTTCAATGGCTGCTGAACGTCCTATTCGATCATGAAGTGGTAAGAATTGTAGCACTTCTAGAGGAGGGGTGAAGCCAACGTTACGTGGTTAACTCGTTGAATGTTAACCAAAGCACTATTTCAAGAGCAATTAATCGGTACCACAAAACAGGGGAATATGGAAGAAGGGCCGAACAGGGAAGAAATCGGATAACAACATCAGTTGATGATCGTTGGCTTCGTTTAACTGCACTAAGAGTTCGGCACTGTACGGCCAGAATGCTACAAAATGAACTTACACTTTCCAGAAATGTGCATATTTCATTGCAAACTGTTAGAACAGGCTCAGAGAAGACGATATAAGACCAAAAGTGGCTTCTACCGGCCCGCGTCTCACCAGAGAGCATCGAGTTGCAAGACTTCAGTTTGCGAGAGAACATGCAAATTGGGGTATTCCAGAATGGTCGAATGATCTCTTTCCGACGAGTCCAGGTTCTGTCCAGAATTTCTGCAAAATGCCGAAATTGATATTTCAAGATGGCCATGTTTGGCACAACATTGGGTGGCAAATTCAGCAACTTAGGAGGCCTTGTAGAACACTCCAGGAACTAGAAAATCTGCTTCCTGAAATTTGGAACTCAGTGACTCAAGAGTACACTCGATCTTGAAAATGATTAGTAACCATTTGATGCTAGTTGATTAGTCTCTTCGCGAATGTTTGAAGATGGTAGAATTTTTTAATTTTTCATTAACTCGAAAATTGTTGATATTTTCCATCATAAACTCATCTATTTTGAATGGTATCTTTTTATTTTACTCTTCTGAAAGTTACCAAGCGACTCTTGAATGACCAACCTAAAAGTTTATATAGTATTGTCGTAAAAGTAGGATGATGCGACAATTTTTGTGGGGAGTGTATTTCCTTCACTTTATCGATGTTAACATCAGTTGAAGATGTTGATGACCGACCAGAGTGAAGCAAATCTTCTACCACATCTGGGTCGTTGTTGAATGCACTGTACCACCCATATGTACTTGTTTTTGATAAAGTCGATTTACAGTAAGCCATCTGTAACATTTTCAGCGATTCGGTACACGAAATTTCATTCACAATACAAAATTCGAGATGAATTCTCTGTTCGATATTTTTATTCATTGTACAAATCGCAAAACACACTTTGGAGAACTGACAAAATCGAGCACTGTCAACAAACTAACTGATAGATCGCGTTCAAACTCCGCGTCAGTATAGAAGCCCAGTAGTGCCAACATAGCAAAATCAAAAATTTTGACAATCGTTTCAAGCAGCATTTTTGAATAATCAATTCCCGGTACTTCTTTGACAGAATGTATAAATCTATCGGTTATACAATTTCTCGTTTCAATATCTCACGTTGTTATATTCTTCAATATAGAATCATAGTTCAAACTGTTTTCCATAATGTAGAAATGATACTAAGTAATCATCATAATTTTCTCAATGTAATGGATGAAAATTACACACATAATACTTCATTTAAGGCGCTTTATAGTTCATAATCCTATTGGAAAAATCCCATTTCCCATGAACCTCGACACCAACCGATTAGATGAACATTAATTTCCCAAGTGGAACGCAGTAACGTTATACATATTGAATCCATCAGAATCAGAGCTCTACACGCAGTGCGAGGCGATGAAAGATAATAGAATTAATATGACTCCCAGTCTCCTGCAGTTTGAAGTGTTCGGTATAATTGGTGAATGTATGCTACACCATAGTTAATAGGAGTTGATAGGCCAGAATTACCGCTCCCTGCAGTTCCGTGCACTTTCGTACGGGATACTAATAAAATCTGAGTGTTGCGAATCAAGGCAACATTAACAGTTGGAAATACAGGGTGTATCAGGTATGCGGTCATCAATCAATTTCTACAGTAGATTGCTTTTCAGAAAATAATGCCCATGAATATACACACCCTCCATTCAAAAAGTAACCGAACTGTTTTGAAAACACAGTAGTACTAGTGCCATCTGTTATTAAATTGTACCTGTTAGTACTTTATTGACAGATGTTGAAAATTTCATGACATTTGTATGTAAACAACTTGAGATTGCATAAAAAAATTGGATCCTGACGTTTGGCCAGAGGGTATAATGATCAAGCGGTTTTCTCGAGATAGAACCGAACAATAATCCAACCAAGCTTAGATCCAAAATAATTTCTGTATACTACCAGAACATCCGTGGTATGAGAACTAAATTAGATTTATTGAGGGAGTCTCTGTCGAATAGTGAATATGATTTTTGACGTTTTGCTGACTGAAACCTATCTCAACGCCGTTATTATAATATAATAATAATAATAATAATAAGTTCCAGGAATAAGTTCCAGGAAAAAAAGTCCAAATACACTGACCTTGCTATTGAGATCAAGCAGATGTGGCACCTCGAGAAAATAGATATTGTTCCTGTCATCGTATCCTCGACTGGGTTAATACCCAAAACTTTGCATGATAGTCTTAAGAAATTAGAATTGCATAAGAATACCTATATAGAAATGCAAAAAGCTGTAATTCTTAATACATGTGGAATAGTTAGGAAATTTATGTCAAGTATATTGTAATCGAGCCTATTCCCTTTGATTGCTGAATCTGGGAAAGGTAAATTATATCCAGCTAACAGCTGAGATAGTGCATAAGTCCACGATAATAAATAATTTTCAATTTTCATAAGGGAAATAACAAAACTGCGACCAACAATAACAGAGAAGTACCCGACGCACAGTGCTTGACCGATTATTGGTCATCACTATGGTCGAATCACAAAGAACACAATAGAGATGCGGAATGGATCACGAATGAAAAACAACGCCTTGATATCAAACATATGGACTTCGAAGGAATAACAGAGGAAGAAATCACAACAGTAGTTAGAGCGACCAGCAATTGGAAGGCCACAGGTATAGATAATATCCACAACTACTGGTACAAGAACTTTGATAAGCTCCATTGAGCCCTAGCGAAACAGCTCACGTATGTTCTTCAACATCTCAAGAAAACACCCACTTTCTCAACACAAGGCTTAACATATATGCTACCTAAGAGCGATAGAACACAGAATCCGTCTCAATATAGGCCAATCACTTGCCTGCCAACACTCTACAAAATACTCACGTCATG